>JAULUF010000013.1:10985000-11660000 GCA_031834385.1 Semotilus atromaculatus | reverse complement strand
AAACATTTTTGTCTTTATTTTTATCTCTCTTTTATCTCTCTTTTTAACAACAACATTTATTTATTTTATTAGCATTGTTTCTATTTAGAAATGCTTTATTTATTAAGTACAATGGGAATGCAAAAGCTGTTTCTTGTTGCTTTAATTTAAATGTATTATCTGCAAACTATTGATTATATTATTGCTGTTGCTGATTTTCTAGTTATTATTAAATAATCATAATGAATACATTTAAATATTTATTTATTTTGCCAGTATTGTTTTTACTCAGATACACTTTATTAAGGAATTAAAATGAAAATGTGCTGTTTCCTGTTGGCTTATTATGGTAATTATTAAATAGTAATACAGGTGAAACTCGAAAAATTAGAATATCGTGCAAAAGTTATTATTTTGATGATTATGGCTTACAGCTTATGAAAACCCCAAATTCTAAATCTCAGAAAATTTGAATATTACATGAAATCAATAAAAAAAAGGATTTTAAATACAGAAATGTCGGCCCTCTGAAATCATGCATATGTATATAGTTATATATACTAAATATATTAGTTTCACCTTTTAATTTGAATTACTGAAATACATGTACTTTTGCACGATATTCTAATTTTTCGAGTTTCACCTAGTATTTATTTACTGTTTTAATTTTTGGGATTGCTCTTAGAAATGATTCATTACGGAACTAAAATGTAAAAGTACATTTTATTTATTTAATTTAAAAAATAAATAAATATAAAAAAATAATAGTGCTGCCAAATCGATTAATCGCATGAAACACAAAAGTTTGTAAATATATGTATATACACACACACACATTATATATTTGCCAACTTTTATGTTAGATTTGATTAATTGCGATTAGTCGATTTGACAGCACTGAAAATAAATATACTTATTTGCTTTATATATTTACAAATAATTGTTTTTACTCACACATACTTCATTACAGAAAAAAAATGTGAATACGAAAGCTGTTTCCTGTTGGCTTTGATCAAAAGTGTATTTCCTTCTAGATAGAGCCAGTGTCACCACAGGCTGGGGGTGTTTCTGTGGTGTTTGGGCTTTTATTAGCGAGTGCTCTGTCACCTCCTTACTTAAATCCAAACACGTTCTTTTTCCTCGAACGGTTCCCCGTGCGATAGTCCGACAGTCTGGAGCCGGCCCTGTTGTGGTTTGCTGTCTGAGACCACACAGGAAGGCGGATCAATGGATTGTCCACTATATAGTCCAGTGCCATTGGACTGTTGGTCTAAAAACAGAGCCCTATTCTGTTTCCGTGGAGACCTGCAGTCTTCGAAGTCCTGACACTTGACTTGCTGTTTATTCCCCTGTCGCTCCGTCTGCCTGCCCGCGAGCAAAACCTGTCAGAGAAGGAAAGGAACATATTTCTGGATGGGTTTGTGTTTAGATTTGAGGGTGAATTGTTTCTTTTTGTGTAAACACTGGAATATTTACTACACGTGTCCTTAAAGGAATAGTTCACCCAAAAAAATACGTAGCTTGATCTATTTTTCTCCGTTTTATCCATGTCCTGTCGTTTCAGGGGAACGTGACCTTTACCTGCTCAGATCCTCAACTGGTCTCCGCCACCTTCCTGAGTTCCAGCAGCAGTTTTTTGTCACTTCCGTTGGACGCTTCCACGGAAATACTGTCGATGACCTTCCAGTTCCGAACGTGGAACCGGGAAGGGATGTTACTGTCCGCCTGGCTGAGACGAGAGTCGGAGAGACTGCTTTTGCTGCTCGTTCATGGACAGCTTAGGCTCACACACCACAGATCAGCACTTCAAAGCTCTGACATAGTCATCGGTGAGACGTCTACTTGTGTAAATCGGTGTTTTTCTAAAACTTGTGGGATTTGAACCTATAACCTTCTGGTTGTCATCTTTATCCACTGGTTCAAATAACACAATATAATGTTGTCATTAAAATCACAATATTCCACACAAAAATAAAATTATTGCTATTAATAATAATAATTTTAATTTATTCTTATTTATTTATATTTGTTTATTCAATCCCTCATTAAATACTTCAAAATCTTCCAAAAGGTATAGTTTACGGTTACCAGTTTCCTAAGCATACATCACACAACCAAATTCGGTAACATTTCGATGGTCCACTTGAAAATCTGACAAAAACACAAAGGTGATAGAAAGAACTACAATCCCATGAAGCATTGCGTACAGCATAATCAAGTTAAATAATGGAGAAATATAAAACTACTCAGATAAATGTTTATTGCAAAATATGCATTTATATTAAAATATTAAAGTATTTTGAGAGGACTCAATTACGTAATTTGCGGTGCGAATGGGAGTGGGTGAAGCTATTTGAGATATCTTGGTACGTTTTGCTTGTTTCAACTCTCTGATTGATGTCATTTTAGTTTTTCACCTCAAATTCCACTGTTAAACATGATTATTTTTAATCTAAGTTGAAATAATGTGGGCTGACGGCTTCAAAAGGTTGTCGTGAAAGGTTTATAATAATCATTAAAAAATATTTTTTTTACTTCTGGAGCCCTACTGTTGCACACTATTAGTTATGTAAAGTGGGATTTTGGTCCAACGAGAATTCACTAGGCAGGGCTAACTATATAAATACAACACTACATAAAGTTAAACTGCTTAATTTTGAGCGCAACATTTTTTGGCTGGCATATCTGTATGAGAAAAATAAGCTTAATTTAAAATGTTATTATTATAATTGTTATTGCTATTAACAATTTTCTATTATTATTATTATTAACAATATAACATAATAATATACTAGTTCATGTTATTTAAACAACAACAATAATAATACAGATAATATTAATACAAGTAATTATTTTATTATTATTATTGTTGTCTCAAATATGCCACCTCTCAGTGGTTGTTTTTTTGCAAATCCCTGTTGAAACAAATGCGTATTTAGTCTGATTACAATTAGCTCATATTAAGAACAACAGATGTGAAAGGAAAGTCCCTCCAAGGGATTATTATACAAGGTTGTGTGCTTGTCTTCGCATGTGCGTCTCTAAAATACAACAACATGAACAGAATCCAATCCCGCGTGCACACGTTCGCCCTAAAAGCATTTACTGTGAATTCAAACAGGATTTTTAGTTGTAAAACACTCTTTGGCAGGCACACCTGTATGTCGACTGAATTTTGGATGCAGCTGCCTGGCAAGCTGCCATCGCAGACGGCAAACTGAATCTCTGCACGTCCCTCTCAAGGGGAATAGTGGATTCTCTGCTGGGCTGACATATGCAGATTAACTCGTTGAGCTCCAGCGCACAAACCCCAGATCTGTCAATCATTCGCCCTGATTAATGCACGGCGTTCGAGGCGTAACATCACTCTGTGTCTTCCTCTGCCAGGTCAGGCTCTGAGTGACGGGCAGTGGCACACGGTGTCCATTAGCGTGGGAGGTTTCCAAGTTTCCCTCTCGGTGGACGACGAGCCACCGTCCACCATGCAGCTGAAGGAGATCGCACAGCCTGGGAAGAGCGTGCTAATTGGCGGTAGAGTGCTAGTGTAGTTTTTCAATTAAAAGCATTGACTAATCATAATGTAATGTAACTAATCAATATGCAAATGGAATGTGTGGGCTGTAATCACAATATCCACATCTTTGGTACTTTATCAACCATGTTATATCTTGCATTATCAAGTTTGATTTACAAGAGATTTACCTCTTTTTTTAGCAGATGGTATCAGTCTGCGTTCTGGGCGAATGATTCTACATGACTAATAAAAACCTGTGACTGATACCACACTTATTATGACTGAAAGAGCTTTATATAGCCAAAATATAGTCACTCGGGAGATAAATGAACACAATATATTGTCAAAATATAGATTTGCATTTAACTTTAACTACAAAGGAGAAGTTTTTAATTTATATAATTCTATTTAAATATGTTACACTGCTACATTATTGATATCTATTAATGTCTTTTTAACAGGTTGCCCATCAGTGTTAACCAATCAGGGTTGTCGGAATCCGACCCTGGCCTATCAAGGCTGCATGCGCTCTGTAATCATTAACAACCAGCCAATCAACTTCTACCTGGTGCAGCAAGGCCTGCTGGGAAACTACAGCAAGCTCCAGTTTGACATCTGTGGCATTCGTGACAGGTATAGATCCATTAGTCATTCCATTTGATATGCTAACGACGAGTGGCTTTTTAAATAAATTATTGCGATTCACTCATTATGTGATACTGTAATGAGTGACACAAACAAGCACAGTTTCAAAACAACGTAGCGTAGTGTTAAAATCCATGCCAGTGATTTGCAAGCTAATTAGCATTCACCTTTTTGCCTGAAACTTCAGATGTGCGATAATGCTTCACACCTCGCCCAAGAGGACTGATGGTTAATGTGGTGTTTATGTGAATAACAAACCAACCTCAAACAGTGTAAGTTTAACTCTAGAGTAATGTCTGTGCGCTCAAAAGCTGTTGGTAAAGTTAAAATCTGAAGCATCAAACAAGGATTCAAACCTAACACATTTGTTAGGTGTTTTAAGAGTACAATAAATTAGATGTAATTAGCAAGCTGGGAGACCTGAGATCACCGTTAAAAAGGAAAACTGCTTTAAAATGTATTATTTGAATATGTGTTTAGGCAATGAACCGCTGTTCTGTATGTATGTGTTGTTCTTGTGAAAATGACACCATAGTACTCAACACTGTTGTTTACACTATGAATGATATAATGACAGAATTAATTGAAAAGAGGGAATGAGCAGATGTGACAATTCGTTCATTATCCTTTATCCCTCAGCATCCTTGCCTGTTTTCCATGGTCTGTTTTCCATGGTCTACTTTATGGCACACATGGACACAAAAGCGAGAGATAAACAGGGAGGAATAAAAATGAGGCAGAATGACAGAGAAAGAGAGAGAATGCTAGGCAGGTGAGGATAAGAGCGTTTGGGTGGGGGTGAGAGAAAGCTAAGATAAGAGCATTAGACAAAAAAAGAACGAAAGAGAAAGAAAGAGAATGAATGAAAGACTAGTGTACTGAAGGATGAAAACAGATGGATGGATGGATGGAAGAGAGAAGGAAAGACTAAGAAAATGAGTTTAGTTAGATTAGGGCAAGAGCATTAGATCAAATGAAAGTCAAAAAAGAAAGCTATCTAGCTAGTCAGGTTTGGGAAAGAGCATTAGACAAAGAGAAAGATAGTCAGGGGAAAAAAGAGAGAGAGTGCCAGGTTTAGGAGAGAGCATTACTGAAAGGGAACGCTAGCCAGGGAAAAGGAGGGAGGATGAGATCGTAAATTCTCTCCTGTCAATCTCGTCTCTGCAGGTCTTTCTGGCAACGTATGCCACATTCTTCACAGAGCAAATGCTCAGACCTGGCACCTGGGCAAATGACTGTTGGCAGGGCCGGCATGGGGATGAATTGTGATTTCAGCTCTGCCAACATGCTGTGAACGTTCCAGGGGAAAAAGGCAGTTCCAGGCATGCATCCACGACCCACTCAGTCTGATGTGCCCTTGTCAAACACAATTTGAAATACTCTTTTGACCAACCATCACCTCAGAACAAAAGCAGGCCAAAATTATGTTGTGACAAGTTTAATTGTTCACAAGAAACTGCCTTGGCCTTCATGGAAGCAGATGTTGACCTAAAACATTATGTGAAACATTTAGTTTTAAGGTTTCTTTCCTTTGAGAAGTTGTCCTCAATCGTAGCTGTTTCGGGACCTCAATTTAAGACTAAATTCTGTCTTTTAAATTGTGATGATATACACTTTCTTATACTATTTGACAGAGAAGTTAATGTGTTCAGAATTTAGACAGGTCTAGCTAGATAATCCTAGTTGTTCTATCTACTGACAACTTTTTGACACTTCAGTTCAGAGTGCAATACCCAAGAATGATTTTGATGTGTTGGTGGCAGCATCCAAAGTAGGTGGGCGTCAGAATGATGGTTAGTTCTGATGCATTGGTGAGAAGCAACCAAAGTAGGAGCACATCAGAATGATGGTTAATTTTGTTGAGTTGTTTAGCAACAACCATAGTAGGGGCACGAATGATGGTTAGATCTGATGGGCTGATGAGCAGCAATGAGAATTGGCAGCAAGTCAAAATTAGGGTTTGTTCTGATAAGTAGGTAAGTGGCATCAAAAGTAGGTGCACATCCTAATGATGTATATTGCCAAAGGGTTGGAGAGCATCACAAGTAGGGGTACATTAAGGTGTTAGTTAAATCTGATGGGTAGTTAAGCAGTACCCAGAGTAGGTGCAAAATTGTAATTTCTGGTTGGTTGGTCAAGAAACAGAATTCAGATTTGAGGCATGGGTAGGGTTAAGCTTTTAAGGTTAACTCAAAAAGGTGTGGGATACTGACAGGCATAAAATAGTTCTGATTGAACATAAGTAATTTTAGGAGTTGCCTCACTACCCTCAATAAACTGCATTAGAAAACTTGAATGGGTTGGCGAGCAGCATCCCGAAGAGGAGTATGTTGTAGTGATGGTTATTTCTTATGGGTTGGAGAGCGTACAGAGTAGGGGCATGTCAGGGTGGTAGTTAATTTTGATTGGTATGTGCGAGCAGCATCCAGAATAGGTACATGTCAGAGTGATTGTGATTTCTGATCGATCAGTCAACAGCATCCAATGTAGGGGGGCATGTAATTTGAGCCATTCTAGCAGGACAAACTTTCAAGGTTAACTCAAAAAGGTGTAATATAGTATTGTAACAGCTCATCAATTTTAAAATTGACTGCCTTAAAGCATCTTCAAAACATTTGCATATTTGGTGTCATTTTGGTGAAAGTTATATTTACTATGGAAAAATTGTTCTATAAGAGAAGTCATGGGAATATTGTAACAAGTAGGATTTATGGCAATATTGCGACAGGTAGGGTTCCTGTAGCCCAAGACTGGTTGCCAACTAAAGCAATGTTGCTTGGACACTTTCCCATTGAGTATGGGTACTTTGAGTATCTGGATTCTTTAGATTGGTTGTGGGCCCTATGTCTCACCTGGTTGCTCGTTGATGGCAACATTGCTCAAAAAGTTCCACAAGGTAAAATCACCTTTAGTGAGGCCAGTAGGGGGTGCTCACCCTGTGGTCTGTGTGGCCCCTAATGCCCCTGTATAGTGATGGGGAAACTATAAAGTAACAAGTACCAAGTACCATCCTTCAGATGAGACGTTAAACTGAAGTCATTTAAAAAATCCCAGAAAAAAAAGAGTAGGGGTATAACCCCGGGATCTGGGCCAAATTTTCTCACTGGCCTCCTAATCATCCCCATATACACTGATTGGCTTCATCACTCTGTCTCCTCTTTACCAATAAGCTGGTATGTGGTGAGCATTCTGGCGCACTGTGGCTGACGTTGCATCATCCAGGGTGGATGATGCACATTGGTGGTGGTTGAGGAGATTCCCCCCTTCCATGTAAAGACCTTTGAGTGTTGAGAAATGCCTTATATAAAGGTAACAAATTATTATTATTAATATTCCCACAGATTTCTATAGTGTCCGCATATGGTAACTGACTGTTGTAAAGGTGCATATTAGCAAAATGTTGCCAAAATTTCACTGACAAAAAAGGTCTATTGTTTATAGTGTCGAGCTGTATAAAGCAAGCTCAAAAAGAAGTCACTTTCATACCAAGTAGCTTTTTGTGGGTCATCACTGCGAATTTGTGTGAACAACTTGGACATGAGGGAAATGTGCATGGGGATATCACTATCACGCTAAATTCCAGATTGCTTGGATTCCTACTTAAATGACTGGATTTCTCCCACGAAAATTCGCTGACCGCACCTTAAAATTGCGCAAATTATCGACGTTGACCCTTATTGACTGTTTTGCTTTTTCCTCTAATTTCCAAGTGATGGATGACACTAATTCTGAGGTATTGGGTATCAGCACCCAAAGTAAAATTGTCATAGTTTGGTTACCCTAGATTGGTCGGTAAAAAGCAGCCAAAGTAGGGGAACGTCCTCTTGCAACGATCCTGAACGCTGTTGAATTATGACTGTCTAGCCAAGCCAAGGACAAACACATAAAGAATCATTTGAGGGACAAATGAGACATTGAGATGCAACATCATTTAGAGCCACATGAAGCTTGTTGAGTACCAAGGCTGTAGAAGATGTGCCTGTTTTCGCTTCAGTAAAGCTTATCAGCCAGAGTAAATGAAGATAAGTGAGGGTAGTTGTGGGTTCTGGCTGTCCTCTAGAATAAGTTAGAAAGTCTCGAAAAGGTATGCTTCTCTTTGATGGCCTTTGATCACCATCCTAAATCATTTGTGTAGACCTATCCTGGCTGTATTTCAGACTCTTCTCCACATCTCTTGCTGTATTCCTTTCTCGGTCTGTATCAAGACGACATCTGTTTTTTTGTCATCATTTTCATTGTCTCTTTATCACTCTGTCTAACCCATGGCTAGGCCTGAAGTCCTTGTCCTTGCCAACTGACTTCAGTTTGATACGTTAAGTTAGATCAATAGAGATTTGGACTGTGGCCACTGGGGCAAGACATCTCAGCTTCTGCCAACAACCACCTTCCCTGAATAGCACCAGTGAGAGGGAACTGGTTTGTGGGCTAAAAATGTATAGTTATCCTTGGTGGTGATGCTACCCACATTGCCCTGTTCTTCATGAAGTGCAGCGCAGAAATAAGCTAATAAAATGAGAATGGGAGAGTGAGGGTAATCTTTAATCACACTCGCTATGGTTGAATGAAGATTCACACCACAGCACTTTAGATATCCTTTGGTTGCTGTCCATGGCCCCTTTTAACCTTTCTGTACCAAGCACTTTTTTTTTTCAAAAAGACTGGCCTTTTTTGTACTCTTGTGCTTAACGTTGCAGAAAGACACAATTAAGATGTATTCAAATGTATTTCAGGGTTTAACAGTCAGGTTTCATCCTGCATCGTTCATCAGTTAGCGCTGAGATCAGCCGGCACCGATGTAGATCGACCTCTGCTGAGTTTCAGAGACGTTCGCAATCTTGCAGCCAGTGCGGCGAGACAGTTGTTATTCCTTTACTCCCTCCCTCATCACACTTAATATGCACGATTCATTGGTTTATTGTACATTTTTTACATGTCTTTGTAGTGTTATGCTTCTGTCGTCTCTGAAACAAGATGTTTAATTGTTTTGGCCTACTGTTGTAGTAATACAGCGTTCCTGTCAATTAGTTCATTTAATTAAATGGAGGTTAACTTCATTTAATTAAGTTACAGCAAAAACATAAAATACTGTAATGATAGACTTGGAAAGACGTCAAGATTCTCTTGAGGGTCACATTTAGATTCCACTTCCCGGTCTGGTACAAAACACACACTTTTTAAATAGGCAATAGATAAAACTAAATATAAACCATTCCAACATATTTTGGAGTTCAACTTCAGTCTGGTTTCATCCTTCATCCGTTAGTGCTGAGATCAGCTCACGCTGGTTTAGAATCGACCTCTGCTGAGTTTCAGACACGGCCGCAATCCTGCGGCCTATGAGGCGAGACGGTTGTCATTTCTCTCCTCCCTTTCCTCATCACACGCTACATGGATATGAGTTATTTCAGCCACAATGGAGGCTGACAGCTGTGTTTTCTTCTTCTTCTCCTCATTATCCTGATCTTTTGTTCTCTCTCTGTACTCTAAATTAATCAAAGTAGCAATCAAGCATCGTAAGATTCTTTAAAGTTCTTTTTCCTCACCTCTGCAGGTATTAATATTTTGTGCAGTTGATTAGAGTATTCAATTATTCAATTTTCTTTTAGTGACAGAAACTGTTAGAACATTAACACACCTTTCAGATTCAATAGTCTTTATTGTTTCTCTGGCAAAGCGGTGCTTCAGAAGAGATCGTAATTTTAGAGCTAAATACATACCCTGATGGTTTTGTTGAATTATATTTTAACAAGGGAGTTCAGTCGTGTTACAGTTTTAATTAGCATTTTTACATCCAGGTATTTAGCATATGATTTGCATTAAATCGCTTGTGTGTTATTGTCTTTCGGAAATTAAATTTCAGCAAAGTTTCCTTTCTGAAGTTATTAGTTTGTCATTAGTGCTCCATTAAGTGAGTTTTATGAATAATGCATCATATGCAGGTAGATTTTTCTTTTCTTTTCTTTTACCTGCTGACGAGAACGGGATCAAACAATAAATACCCTTTTATCTCATATGCAATTAAAACGCAGGATGTCGCATGCACGATAAAAACTTGTTGATAATTTTTCAGTCGCTTAAAGTCGATATATTGCTTGTACCTATTTGACAATAAGACTCATCCCAACAGAGACAGCAAGAGCGAGTTTCGTTCTTGGCTTCAGATTTAACTTTATCACATTCACAATCTTTCATCACTTGTCCACCAGCCTCATCCTTGAGTGCGCGTTCAGTCTGTCGCAAAATTGATGCATCCTTCGTGAGCTTTCAGCCTCGCTCATCTATTTCCTAATAGTCACTTGTGGTTATTGATTGATGCCACGTCCTTAAATCCCTCCGAGCACAAAATGCATTACCGCTTGGTATTGTACCGTATGTCGCAGTGTGTCATTTGGGTGATTTGAGTGATTCGATTATGTTTTTTTTCATCGTGCCGTACAGTAAGTACTGTTAAAGTTTGATCAGAAATCTTATTTGTCTTGCAGATGTCTTCCTAACTATTGCGAGCATGATGGGGAATGTTCTCAGTCCTGGAACACGTTCTTCTGTGACTGCTCGGGAACTGGGTACACGGGAGCCACCTGTCATAACTGTGAGTCGACAAGAACGATAACGATTACAACAAACAAAAACAGCAAGTTCACTGAACTCTCTGTTTGTTTTTGAGAGAGTAGCTACAAACTCTTTCAACTCTCTCAGGTTTTGGGGTTGATTGAAGGTTGATTGAAGTTTTTCTATTGAAGTTTTTTTTTGTTCTCTGTTCTTTTGAATTTAGTAATACTGCTTACAAATGCAAAGCAAACAAAAATGTATCTCTACAATGCTGAATGAACAATTTTCCTTCATTGATGAAAATCAATATGAACTGACTTGATATTTTTGTTGCTGTTTTCTGGTCAGCCATCTTTGAACCATCCTGCGAGGCCCACCGGCTCACAGGAAGTGCCTCGGGCTTTTTCTCAATCGATCCTGATGGAAGCGGTCCGCTTAAATCCACAGTCGTCTACTGCAACATAACCGGTGAGACCTCGGTGGGATAAAAACATGTGTTAACATGAATACTGCAAGTGTGGGATAAAAATAGAGATGCATACATAGTGCATATGCAATGTTTTATTTTCACAAGTTGTATATGTTTGAAAAAAACAAACATTTGTTTGACCATTTCGTATTTTCTAGAACTTGTTTTGTTTGTTTTAAACTCACTGAATATTTAGTAACACTTTACAATAAGGTTAAATTCGCTAACATTAATGTATTTATTAGTTAATGTACTGCACTTTAGGTATTATGAACAAACAATGACCACTAATTGCACAGCATTTGTTAATCTACAGTAAGTGCTCTTATTTACTGTTAAGTTAATGTTTGTTCATTAATGTTAATTCATACAATTTAAAATTCTTAATGTGCACTGCTGATTGCGAAATATTATTAAAATTTAAAATAACTCTTTTCTTTTTAATGTATTTTAAAAAAAAATATTTATTCCTGTGTTGTAAAGCTGAATTTACAGCATTATTTCTCCAGTCTTCAGTGTCACATGATCCTTCAGAAATCATTCTAATATGCTGATTTTGAAGAAACAATTATTATTATTATCAATTTTGAAAACAGTTGTGCTGCTTGATATTTTTGTGTAAAATGTGATTTTTTTTTTTTTTTTTTTTGCCCGCCACCACCATAAAATGTGATATTTGTAATATCTGTGTAACATTTATAATATGTACATAATGTAACATTTTGAAACATAATACATGTCTAAATAAACATATTAATTTCTTAATTTTTAATCTGACTAACCCCACACTTGAAGATATATATAAATATAACACCATATTATAACTTGAAATGTTATTAGCTTATGTAAAAAAATAACATTTAAAGAATTTGATTGCATTAACTAATGTTAACATATAGAACCTTATTGTAAAGTTTTACCAAATGAAACTGCAATTGACCAATACTGAGCAGTGGCTACAGAAATAAGAACAAATAACTCTCAAGGGTGAATTTAATCTTCAGCCGCCATGTCCCAGTCAAAAAGCTTCCTTAAAAGTGTTTGCTGGCAGAATTTTTTCGGATTATTGTGGGGTTGTGTTAGGAGTTTTTGAAGGTACAGAGCTGTCGAATTGTCGAAGGCAGGGGAAATCTGTTTGAATCCACACGAAGGCGGAGTCATTAATCAGAGCTTGAACTTGTCCAATCGCTTGATGGATGCTGCATTGTTTGCCAGGGCTGTCTGTGTCCCAGGGTGCCGAACCACGGGTCTGTCCGGGGGAAACCGTGTATCGGTCCGTTTTGCTGGACCGTTATACAAGCTGCTTGTTCTGTGAAATATTACTCATCTCCTGCAGAATTGTGATAAAGCATTGCTCTCTTCCACACATGCGCTGGCTCGGGATCCACTAGAATAAAGTGCCATTGACTTTGGCCAACCTCAATTAGAAATGCCGCATGAAATGTAAATGACTGTACGCTTGGCACATGCAGACTTAAGTGCCTGCTGGCTGGGTAAACACAACCCCCCCTCGCGCTAAGGTATTTGCTGGATAAATGAAAGCTGACGTCAGGGGTGTAGCAAAAGATTGGCCTTAACTCTGGGCTGGAAGAGACGGCTTTGTTTTTAAAGCTAATTGAAGCCGTGCTCTTTCTCGTTACGTTTTATCTAGATTACAGCTCGCTCTTGTGACTGAATGAATCGAGGAGGTATAACGTGCTGCGGGTTCAGTTTAGTAAAGGATTGAATTTGACAGTGCAGATGTGTTGGGAATTGAATGGTGTTACTTACTACATACCGCAGTATTTGCTGAATAAAAATAGTATGTTCAGTTAGTGATGACTTGAATTGATAAATAATGAATTGATGATTGATGATAAACAACTTTTCATGTCTAAAAGTCTTGTGCGCATCTACCTGTGTTTTCCAGATGATAAGGTTTGGACGGTGGTGAATCACAACAGCACTGATATAGTGAGAGTTCAAGGGTCGTCCCTTCAAAAGCCCCACGTGATGAAGTTCAACTACAGCGCGTCTCTGGAACAGCTGCGGACTATTGTGGGCAGGTCTGAACAGTGCCAACAGGAAGTTGTTTATCTCTGCAGGAAGTCCCGCCTCTTCAACACATGGGGTGGGTATTGAACAACTTCTGCAGTTTGTATCTAATATTTTTATATTATATAGTGCTGGGCAATGATTAATCACGATTAATCACATCCAAAATTAAAGTTTGTGTTTACATAATATATGTTTGTGAACTATATACACACACATGCATGTTTTTTATATATAATATATTTATATATAATAAAAATACATATACAGTATATACACTCACCGGCCACTTTATTAGGTACACCTGTCCAACTGCTCCTTAACACTTAATTTCTAAGCAGCCAATCACATGGCGGCAACTCAGTGCATTTAGGCATGTAGACATGGTCAAGACAATCTCCTGCAGTTCAAACCGAGCATCAGTATGGGGAAGAAAGGTGATTTGAGTGACTTTGAACGTGGCATGATTGTTGGTGCCAGAAGGGCTGGTCTGAGTATTTCAGAAACTGCTAATCTACTGGGATTTTCCCTAGACAACCATCTCTAGGGTTTACAGAGAATGGTCCGAAAAAGAAAAAACATCCAGTGAGCGGCAGTTCTGTGGGCGGAAATGCCTTGTTGATGCCAGAGGTCAGAGGAGAATGGCCAGACTGGTTCGAGCTGATAGAAGGGCAACAGTGACTCAAATAACCACCCGTTACAACCAAGGTGGGCAGAAGAGCATCTCTGAACGCACAGTACGTCGAACTTTGAGGCAGATGGGCTACAGCAGCAGAAGACCACACCGGGTGCCACTCCTTTCAGCTAAGAACAGGAAACTGAGGCTACAATTTGCACAAGCTCATCGAAATTGGACAATAGAAGATTGGAAAAACGTTGCCTGGTCTGATGAGTCTCGATTTCTGCTGCGACATTCGGATGGTAGGGTCAGAATTTGGCGTCTACAACATGAAAGCATGGATCCATCCTGCCTTGTATCAACGGTTCAGGCTGGTGGTGGTGGTGTCATGGTGTGGGGAATATTTTCTTGGCACTCTTTGGGCCCCTTGGTACCAATTGAGCATCGTTGCAACGCCACAGCCTACCTGAGTATTGTTGCTGACCATGTCCATCCCTTTATGACCACAATGTACCCAACTTCTGATGGCTACTTTCAGCAGGATAATGCGCCATGTCATAAAGCTGGAATCATCTCAGACTGGTTTCTTGAACATGACAATGAGTTCGCTGTACTCAAATGGCCTCCACAGTCACCAGATCTCAATCCAATAGAGCATCTTTGGGATGTGGTGGAACGGGAGATTCGCATCATGGATGTGCAGCCGACAAATCTGCGGCAACTGTGTGATGCCATCATGTCAATATGGACCAAACTCCCTGAGGAATGCTTCCAGCACCTTGTTGAATCTATGCCACGAAGAATTGAGGCAGTTCTGAAGGCAAAAGGGGGTCCAACCCATTACTAGCATGGGGTACCTAATAAAGTGGCCGGTGAGTGTACATGCAAATATTTCTTAAATATATACATGCATGTGTGTGTATTTATATATACAAAATAATTTTACTCAGTACACACACATATATTATGTAAAAACAAATTTTTTATTTTGGATGCGATTAATCGTTGCCAAGCACTAATATTACAGCATTTCAGCTTTGTTTCAGTTAACAAACATGTTTTAAATAGTTTTTATGTTCGTTAACGTGAATAACCCTGATAATAATCATTGCAATAGCAAGCAATAGCAAGTTAGCTTTGAAAACACAAGATCCCACCCTCCCTTCAGAGCATCTACAAAGCCACTCAACCTCCAAAACACATGAACGGACACAGCCGAGTTTGCAAAGTGCCAGAAGACGAGAGACGGCATTAAACTACCTCATGTCTCAAAGCATAACATTACAATAATAATGAACGTAAACGACTTAAAAAGCGCTGACCTGTACCACCTGACTGCTGCAGTTTCATTTCGGTGTTGATAGTGTTGCCATTGAAATGCATAAATTCGAGTCATGAACCGCTCCAAGTATAAAGTCACATGGTTCATTAGAAACTGTAAAAGGTGGCTGCTGTTTCGTTTGCGGTGCTCGGTGACTGTCGTCTGTCTAATTCTGTATAGCATGAAATATGGTGATGACGTGTGATGTCTGCGCGAGCAGGTAAGGAAATTCATACGTTGTACAGGCAGGTAGAACATCGTATGATTGGGCATACTTTTTATGGACCTACGTAAGCCTTCCACAGACGATATATAAATATAAATATTTATATATACATATAAATACATTTAGATACACTTAAATGAAGTGCTTACTATCAGGATGTGAAGAGACCTTCAAGCAGCATAACAACATAACAACTTCTGGAACAAATCACCTACTCTGCCTTTAATGTCAAGCAGTCACTCATCAGTGTTTACTATCCGATCAGTTCATCTTTTCCAAGTCCTTTTTTCTTTGATTAAACGTCTCAGCTCATTGGATGATTTACCCGAAGTGGAGTTTGTTCAGATCTATAATCTGACTTGACCCCAATCTAATTTTCTATATTAATTGATGGGAAATGGCGACATTTATAAACTAGCCGGTCCTTGAAATTGTTCATCAGTTTGTGCCGGGCACAGGGATATTTGCATAATGAGTTCTGAAGTTGGGTCCCCGTTCTTGCGCTCTGGTGGCTGTCGAGCAAAGTCACAAGGATTGGCCTGATTTTCCCTGGGGGATATTGGGTATAAAGATTAAATGTGTGGAATAATGGTCGCTGGATCTGGTGGGAATATCTCCATTGACTAGTCTTTTTTCAGATCTGTTAACTTAAGAGGAACAGTATGTCAATTCTACCCACAGTTTTACTGTGGTAGTACCAAAACCTCTAGCTCTTACCTGCGTGTAATTGTCAGCTCATAAATAAGTTTTGTGATTATTAATATCATTTTTGACATTTGTCAAATTAGTGTGTAAACTTAGTGTGTAGTTATGATATAGCATAAACAAACGTTGTATATGCCTTTATTATTATTATTATTATTGGTATATGACAAAATCATGTATGAACCCCTTTTATTATTCAAATAATTATTTATTTATTTAATGTTTAAATGTATATAATAGAATAAGCATAATCATTATATATGCCATATGATTATTATTATTATTGGTATTTGTCAATTTCATGTAGCCTACAGTATAAATATATATATTTTTATTTTTTGATATTCTTAAGTGATATAAAATAAATATTATATATATATATATATATATATATATATATATATATATATATACACTGTATTGTATGTTTAAATTGATATAATAGCATAAGCATACACATTATACAGAATGCAAAAATCAAATGCAAAAATCAGTAAAAATAGCAATTGTGACTATATTTGACGAATGCAACTTTGTGAATTTCTATTAACTACTAATACTATTTTATATATATATATATATATATATATATATATATACTATATATATATATATATATATATATAAAATAGTATATACTATTATAATAATAAGTAGTAGTTTTAATAAAGTCACAATAAAGTTGCATTTGTCAAAAATAGTCAAAATTCCTGTTGTTTTTGTTTTTGTTTTTTGTTCTAATCTGCCAAATGTATATATAATAGTGTTTTATTATACTGTTTACCAGCCACAACACAAAGCTACTTATTGACTGCCGGTATTGAATTTCTATATTGGCACATCCCCAAGGCGTTTTTAGTTATCAAGCGGTGGTAGATGTCAGAGTCATTGTCAAAATGAAGAAAAATGTTGTGTTGTTTGTGCCAGATGGGACGCCCTTGTCCTGGTGGCTGGACCGGGCGGGAGAGAGAAGGACGTACTGGGGTGGATTTCTCCCCGGGGTGCAGCAGTGCGCCTGCAGCCTGGATGAGAACTGCATCGATATGAACCACTTCTGCAACTGTGATGCTGATCGCAGCTCATGGTACAAGCCTCGCGTTCAATCCGTTTGCTTGCACTGTTTGTCTGTGTCTACACTAGTGGTCTTTTGTATTAGAATTCCAATTGTTTTGTTTGTGATCTGTTGAATATCTTCTCACCACATGTACAATATCAATACCCGTAGATGCTGAGGGCAGCCATGTGAACACAGCTATTGTTTGCTTGTGAACAGGGAGAATGACACTGGAGTTTTGTCCTACAAAGAGCACTTACCGGTGACCGAGATCTTGGTTGGAGACACAAACCGAACCGGGTCCGAAGCGATATACAGAGTCGGATCTCTCCACTGCTACGGGGACAGTACGTAAGGCCTTAACCATACAGCAAATATCATGTTTTATCACACTATACAAGTTTTCTTTAGCTAAATATCTGATGTGCACCATATGCAGACAAATATTACTAACCTAAAAGTTTTTGATCGGTAAGATTTTTACTGTTTTTAAAAAAAAGTCTCTTCTGCTCACCAAGGCTGCATTTATTTGATTAAAAAGTAATATTGTGAGATATTATTACAATTTAAAACAGATGTTTTCTATGTGAATATATAGTAAAGTTTGATTCATTCCTGTGATCAAAGCATCATTACTCCAGTCTTCAGTGTCACATGATCCTTCAGAAATCATTCTAATATGATGATTTGATGCTCAAGAAACATTTCTCATTTTTATTTACATTTTATTTCAGGATTCTTTGATGAATCGAAAGTTCAAAAGAACAACATTTATCTGAAATTTTTCCTTTATCTGAAGAATTTTTAGTTAAAGCTGCCGTCGGCAACATTTTTTTGATCACATTCAGTGAAATCGACACTATGATCCGACAGAACAACATAAATAAAGTGGTTTTAGAAAAAAACCCGAGCTTCTAACTCCACCTGGAGCGTGTTATTTGCTTTGCAAAAATCCACCGCGGATTCACAGAGATCTGTGGATTCTCCACAGAGATCACCTGACTGTCAATCACAGGTCGTGCACACGCCCCCCCTCGCGCAAGTTACAATCGGATCGGCATTTTGAAAGGTGGAGAGATTTACGTGATTTAATTTGGTTCAAGCTGGATGCAGAGCTTGCAACATTTCTTCTCGACAGGTAATTGTGCTTTATCAACCAGTTACTTTATTTCTTAGTGTTATGTTAGTAATCTAAGTATGTTTGCCCAAATGTGTTGGTATGGATAGCTAACGTTAGCACTTGTTGGGCAGGTTCGTTAGCTTTGTTTGCACTGAAATCCATGTAAACGTAACGTTAGGTGTATAAACATGTCCAGATGAAGGGATAAAGTTCGGCTTTTTGGAAGAATGTTGATGGATGCTGATGAGACGGGCGCGTTCACAGAAAATCTGGTGCACACGCACTGACGAGCACGAACTCTGTGGGAGTGTATTCGTTGATAGTGGGGAGGGGCATGAGAGTTGTAAACATTCAAAATTTTGCCTAAGTCCACTCAATCTGCCAGAGTTGCCGACTGCAGCTTTAATTTGTTGGGGGAAAATAAAGATGGAATTAAATTGAACAAAAGTTGCAGTAGAAACATTTATAATGTTACAAAAGATTCTATTTCAAATAAACTTTCTATTCATCAAACAATCCTGAAATAAACATGTAAATAACTGTTTTCAACATTGATAATAATGAGAAATGTTTCTTGAGCATCAAATCATCAAATTAGAATGATTTCTGAAGGATCATGTGACACTAAAGACTGGAGTAATGATGCTGAAAATTCAGCTTCGATCACAAGAATAAATGACATTTTAAAATATATAAAAATGTAATTATTATTTTAATATAAAATAGAATAGTTATTTTAAATTGTAATCATATTTTTTTGTGTGTTTTTTTTAATCAAGTAAATGCAGCCTTGGTGAGAGAAAGATACTTTTTTTTGAAAACATAAAAAATATTACCGGTCCTAAAAAATTGGAATGGCAGCGTATATTTCTAATTTCACTCCTCATCCAAAAAGAGCATTTGTATAAAAACGGTTATACTCCTCTGACCTCAGGGTTTCTGTGGAACGCCGCCTCCTTCTACCAGGAGTCGTCCTACCTGCACTTCCCCACGCTTCAGGGTGAGCTCAGCGTCGACATCTCGCTCTATTTCAAAACCACGGCTCCCTCCGGAGTCTTCCTGGAAAATCTGGGCACAAAAGACTTCATTAGAGTGGAGCTCAGCGGTGAGTCCCTTTATATTGATAGCTGGAGTGATCAAATCAACTTTTCAAACAAAGATAAGAAAGATCCGAAACATGCTCAAAAGGTCAATATGTCAAGAACATGCTAAGCAATAGGAGATGAAATATGACCTGAACATGTTCCCTGACAGGTTATGTGAGTTTCACCCGTCTCGCTAATGCTTTAGCAACACAAATATGGAGATAAAATGGCAAAGCTCGCTCCTATTCATGGCATGTCATTAGTATTTGCAGCAAAGAGGAGAGGACGTAGCCGGTTTTCCTGATCTGTGGCGCTGTGTTCTGCGGCCACTGAAACCATCAGCTGTGTAATTACTGTACACAGTTCACTGAGGCTGTTCATCTTCATCATATTGCTTGCCGCCGCCGGTTTTAGATATTTTCCCATAAGTATTAGGGATATTTTTTCCCACCAAGAGTTTTCAGAATACATTGCCTGCATGTAAAAGAGGTAATTACAATATTGTAAACATGAAAATTTAAACGGTCGGCCCAACTTCCTGTTTCAGGGTGGTGTTGCATATTACGCTGGATCTTGACTGTCTTGACAATAATTTACTATACTGTATATATACTGCACACACACACACACACACACACACACACATATATATATATATATATATATATATATATATACTGTTTATATAAAATAAAAATGGATAAATGTTTCAATATTTAATAAATATTCTTAATCATATCAATAAATAAACATTGAATTTAAATTAACTAAATAATTATATTTTTAAATAATGTATTTAAAATGTATATAAATCGTTTTAATGTTATGTAATATTTATAATTTATATATTTAATTTTATATATATATATATATATATATATAGTTTCATATAATGTAATTTTTATTTCTTTTTCAAATTGATAATTGTTTTAATATTTAATGCAAATTCTTAATCATATCAATAAATAATCATTTAATTTAAATGAACAAAATAATTATATTTTTTAGTAATGTATAGAAATATTTTTAATATTATATGTAGGCTATTTTGTCCTTTTATATTTATTATATTTTATGGTTTAAATATAATAGTTTTTATATATATTGTATTATTATTTATTATGTGTTTATATTAAATAAAATATAAATTATATATAAATATATGTGTGTGGATGTACTAATTGAATGCACCCAAAATGAATTTTTATTACTAAAGTTAAAACAGCAATATTTACCTACATATAATAATAAAGCATCTTAATATTTTAATTGGGTTAATTTGAGTCGAACATAAAATGAATCAAACTCTAACTTACACATTTTTCGCTACTTAAGATTAAATATAAAAATGAATATTAAATGACCTACAATCAGTAGCTAATAAATCATTTCTACGAACTCCTGTCAGCATTATGAATTGATTTGTCTTTTCCTCTCGCCCCACACCGATGCCCCCAGCCCCTTCTGTCGTGACCTTCACGTTTGATGTGGGCAACGGCCCGGTGGTTCTGACGGTGAAGTCTCACGTGCCGCTGAACGACAAGCAGTGGCATTACGTCCGAGCGGAGAGGAACGTGAAGGAGGCGTCGCTGCAGGTGGACCAGCTGCCCTTGCGCTTCCTGGACGCCCCATCCGAAGGCCACACACACCTTCAGCTCAACACCCAGCTGTTTATTGGTAGGCACAGCCATGAGTAACAGCAAGAGAATAATATCCCTGTACCTCAACACAGATGTTGTTGGTTTAAATGCAGTTTATCTGATATCTCACTTTAAATGTATTTTTTGCATGTGCATCGCATGACTTAAAACGACAAAACTTTTGTCTGTATTCCACAGGAGGCACGGCATCGAGGCAGAGAGGATTTCTAGGGTGCATCAGGTCATTAAATATTAACGCCATGACGCTCGACCTTGAAGAACGGGCTAAAATGACCCCTGGGGTCAGTTCGGGCTGCCCGGGTCACTGCAGCAGCCAAAACAGCTTGTGTCACAACAGGGGGAAGTGTATCGAGAAAAGCAGCGGCTATGTTTGCGACTGCACAAACTCTGCCTACGGAGGACCCAGCTGCAAGAAAGGTACGTTATTTTTTGTGTAAAAATGATGTGCTAATATGACACTTCTGTGTCGCGCTACTTGGTTTCTGAAATAGCATTGGTCCAAAATCACATACGCATAATTGCCAATGATCTTAAGATTATTTTATTGTGAATGTTGACTGTAAGTTTGTACAGGTTACATATTCTGGTGAAGAATAACACTAAAGTTTTTGGCAAGTTTATGAGGCCAGAGGCTTGTTTAGCAAAACTACCCTCCCAAAATTAGTTTCCTTGCAGTCTTTTTTGTGCTTAATTTTGTTGTACTAACGATAACAAAGCTTCCTGTTTTTTGTGCTTAATTTAGTTGTATTAGCGCTAACAATGCTTGTCATTTTTAAGCTTAATTTTGTTGTACTAGTCCTAACAGAGCTTTGTTTTTTAGTTTTTTTTCTTTAACTTTGTTGTCCTAGTGTTAACAATGCTTCTTGTTTTTTGCGCATATTTTTTTGTACAAGGATTAACAATGCTTTTAGATTTTTTGTTGCACTAGCAAAGCTGAAAGCTTTCTGTCTTTTTTGGCGTGTTTTTTTTTTTGGAGGAAGTGAAAAATAGTAAAAGAAATGGGTATTTGCTTTAAGTTATACCAACTGAAATCACAAATGGCGAAATTAATTACATTTCCTAGTGTAATGATTGGCTGATCACACAGCATTTGTGTTTTTAATGCTTCTCCGTCATTGACAGAATTTTGCATAATTTATGACAACAATTCCCCGCCATTGACTGAATTTTCCGTCATTTATGACACAACACTTCCGTGTTTTCACTGTTATACAGTAGGGGGCGCTTTATGCATCATCTGAAAGAGTATCTCCTGATCAAAATAACGCAATCATCAAACATTAACTCGATCTACTCTACATCTATATTTTGATCATGTGCGTAGTCTGAAACTTAGCCACATTCAAGTGTTGATAAAAAAAAAAGAATGCATGAAGCTAGAATAAAATGTTTTTTTGTTGTTGTTTTGTGGAAATTATCAAAAATGCAGCAAGTAATAAATAAATAAATAAATACTGTCAGGGAAAGAGTTAACATGGACAAAAACAAGTCGACACCATACTTTTCAAGGGAACAGTTTTTCATCAAAAACAGTTTGTTTTAACTTTGGTATCCTCCTCACTTCTCTACGGCGTATCAAAGAGCGTTCCAGAAGGAGGATGTTTAAGAGCTCGGTAACCTTGATTTCTGAAGACGGCGCTGTGCCCACAGATTGCACCTGATCAAAGCTGAGCGGGATAAAACATGAGATATTCAGTGCAGTTGTGCTATTCTCTGTCTGTCTCGCTGTTCCGATATGGCTTGCGTCCATGACCGTGAACCGTAGTTGTTTGGATGAATTTCGCTCAAAGGGCTGCAACCTGACCAATCCCAGCGGACCCTCCCTACCCATCACGCTCAATGCTAAACCTCTCTGCTGTCAATACAGCCTTTATCACATTTGATCCTCTGATATGTCAGACAGCCGAGCCATTCAGCTCTCTGTGAATGAGACTTTCTTGGCTTTGCATTTTCTTTATTGGACTCTAGAGGGATGGTGTTTCTATTCTGATAATATTATGAGTAAATGAACACCATGAGATGCCCAGGGGTCGGTTGCAGTCCAAGCATAATTTTGCATTCATTTAGAGTTAAATGGTTCATTTCCTCTGTATTTTCCACTCTGTCCATTCAGTATTGTGTCCTTGGTGTTCGACGGCGCATTAATATGCTGATAGGGAAACAAAAGCGCCAATCGGCCAATCACCGTCTAAGATCTGGCCACAAGCGTTTGCGCCAACATTTTCACGCTTTTGTGTTTTCTTTCTTTCCAGAAGTTTCTGTGTCCTTTGAAAGCGGGTCTTCGGTGACCTACACCTTCCAGGAACCGTTTTCCGTGATGCGCAACCATAGCCGCCAGTCCTCGACTATCTTCGCCCAAAGCAGCAATTCACGAGAGAGCATCGCTTTCAGTTTCCTCACGACTCAAACGCCCGCCATGCTTCTGACAGTCAACACCTATCATCAACAGTACATGGCCATTATTTTGGCTCACAATGGTACTAACATAATATTACTTTAATATTGTCTATTACTATAATATTGTCATTACTTTAAAAAGACCTAGGCCGTTTTTGGAGCACCTGACTCGCCTGTTCTTTTCTTTGTTTTTCTAACCCATTATAGCAGTCAGCATCAAGTGCCATATATCATTTTAAACAGGAGAACTTGAAGTTTCAATCTAGCTAATTTAAATGACCAATTCTACATTTATTTTGTCTTAGAATGGATGAATTTACCAGATTTAAGAAAAACGGCAGTAGATTTTTTGTGATTTCTTTTTTTTTTACTCAGCTCTAACAAATCCTCCTGAAGGTTGGATTTTTTCCTTTAGAAAGTTGTACTTGGATATTCTAGATTTCCAGATGAAATTTTGACTACATGTAACAATCCCTAAGCAAGTTATAGCCATTTATTATAACATTATTATAGGCGATTTTCAGTGAAAATCTGGTGTTATTTACAATGTAGATGTGTCCAAAAAAAGTTCAGGAAACAAAAATAAATGGAAACATTGTAATAGAGCACTGAAGCAAATGTGACTTTTTATATATTTATGTAGTTTCAACTGATCTGGGCTTGGGGGTGGGACTAAGCATCAACAAATCACATGGGTTTCTTTGACGAATCAATGCTGATCAAAACTTGATGACGCACTCACATTCACTACAGAGCATCTGAATGTCCAAATCCGATACGGAGCCGCGGATCTCCTCTTTATGGGACTTTTTAAAGCATACAAATTGGATTATTGGTTCAAAAGTTATTAAACATTTAGGAACAAGTTATTTTTATGCCGCCGGCGGCCATATAGGTCTTTACATTTATATATGACATTTTCTATTTTATTTTTTTTGTCCTGTTATGGCTGTTACAATCACTGTTTTATCATCCAATCAGAGCTGTTTTTTGATTACCTTCAAACTGTCGGTAGATGATTATTACAACGATGGTGATGATTGGAGAGGAGCATCTTTTTCTGTGTTTCTCATATTTCAAAACAGCGGTCAAGCTAGCAATTACCCTCATCAGTGGGGAAGGAAATGAGCCATTCAAAGTGTGTTGTGCTGACTTGATTCTGTCTCACTTATGTCTCAAATTGCCTGCCTTTCTCGCGTCTCATTGGCATCCCACAGGGAGTTTGCAGATTTGGTATCGGTTGAACAGAGAGAAGGAGCCTGACATCTTTACGCCAACGTCTTTTAATTTGGCTAATGGAGAGCTCCACAGAGTCCAGATCCATAGAGAGGGAAGGGACATGTACGTCCAGGTGGGTAATGCCTATATTTCAAACAACAAAATAGATTTCAGAAGAAAATGGCACCATAGTATATGTTTTGTAGAACCTACTAACTTGTATAATGAATATTTGCAGTTATGTCAACAATATATTATTAAATCATTGGTCCTCATTCATGAAAAGTGCAAAAACAAAACAAAACCAAGACATTGTAGATGAAAATGATTTTACGAAAAATGTTCAGTCAAATTCAATTGAAAAGCATGCGTCGCAATCATGCAGCAATTTACGCAAGTATGGTTTTACCAACAAATTGCACAAATTCAATAAAAGTTGCGGGTCGCCTTCATGCATCAATTTACTAAAGAGTTTTCTGAACAATTTACACAGAAATGTAACTAAAGATGTAGGTTGCAGTCATGCAACAATTTACATAAGTTTATTTAACTTAAATATATGTGACAAATTACATATGAATGGTTTTACAAGCAATTTCGTGCAATTCATGTTTTGCAACTCGCAATGTAGTAAGTAACATTTTGCACCAACATTTTTATGTCTAGGTCACATTTATGTAAAATTAGTTTTATGAACAATTTGCAACAACTGGTGTTTTGCATTGTGCAACAATTTAAATAAAAATATATTTTTTTTAGAAAATACATATTCGATTTACACTTGAATAGTTTTTCGTGAGAATGGTTTTACACAGTTTACAATGACATTGTGTTCCATTCATTTTTCAAGATTGAGTACTGATATTGCTTTGGAAGAGTTGTAGCATCATTAATTGCATTCCTCTCAATTGATTTAGATCAGATTTGTTTTTAGTCTGAGTTGGCTGATGATACATTGAAGTTTTGTATCCACCCTGGTAGCACAGAATTTATGAGCAGTGCTTAAATTCAGGGGTGTTATCAGTATTCTTCACACAGTGTTGCAGATTAACACACAACAGCTTTTCTCTCACACCAATAAAATATCTAAGTATTTGTGGAATCTTATGAATGTCAAGCAACATCTCTCTCTTTCTCTGGTTTTCTCTCTGTATCCTTCTCCTACTTAGATTGATAAAGATACCAATCTGAAATACAGCCTGTCCACGGACAAAGAGTTGATCACGATAAGGTCTTTGACATTGGGGAAAGTCACAGGTAGGCGGTTTAATTAAACTCCAAGATTAAAGCTGTGGGTGTGGGGGTACTGCTTAACTCACTAATTCACCACACCAACCCAACGTGAGATAGTTTGATGGGCAAGAATCTTTCACTTAGCACTATTTTTGCTAGTTGTTGGGACAAATATCAAAGAACCTCCAGTCCACCGATCGCAGTTGAGGTACCGTCTTCATTATCGTTCTCAGGTCGAGCTGGTGTAGACGAGGAGGTTCTCCAGGCAGGATCGAAAGGTTTCATTGGTTGTCTGTCTTCAGTTCAGTTCAACCATTTGGCTCCTCTCAAGGCGGCCATATTGAATCGAGGCAGCTCGTTGGTTAGCGTTCTTGGTAACCTGGTAGAGTCAAATTGCGGAGAGCTGGCGGATAAGTCTTCATCCAGATCTTTGTCAGGTTGGTAAAGCTACCATTGGTATCTTACGCTTTCAACAAATGAGTGGGATCAGGGTACGGACAACAAATTGTAAGAAATGAACCCTACTGTGAGGTAAAAGTCACATCTTTATTTACAATAATCGTGGTACCAGATCATATGTAAAAAGCTGAATAGGACATTCCAGAATCACACAGAAGTTACGTGAAATTGAATATC
This sequence comes from Semotilus atromaculatus, assembly GCA_031834385.1. Lineage (NCBI taxonomy): Eukaryota > Metazoa > Chordata > Actinopteri > Cypriniformes > Leuciscidae > Semotilus > Semotilus atromaculatus. Next base: position 11,633,535 of record JAULUF010000013.1, on the reverse strand, counting down.
AAATAAAGATCCATTGCTGTGCTCCTCATACTAGAGTCCAGTTTATTTTTAGGAGATTTTATTTTATTGATGCATAGTTATGTTCTCTTAGAAAATGATATTACTCCGCAAACACTTTTAACAGTCAACCCTGAATCCATTTTAGAATGTTTATCCAAAGCAAACTTTAAAAACCTTATTTAGGTATGGAAGCTTGCTTCTGCTACTCAATACTTTTTATTTCCGAATTCTATTTTTTTTTTTCTCGCAATTGCGAGCTTAGATACCATGGCATTCAATTGCTACTTATGTCTTGCAATTCTGAGATGATCAGAATTGTGAGATATGAAGTCGCAATTGCAAGTTATAAAGTCAGAATTGTGAGATATAAACTCAAAATTGTGGGAAAAACAGTCGCAATTATCTTTTTCAACAAACCAGCCAACATTGTCAGATTGGTATAAAGTCAACGTTCTAATTGAAGGTACAATTTAATGTAATTTCCTTATAATTTATTCATTTTATTCACAGAGCACGCAGATGCAGGAAGTAGAGGGAAGAAACTTACGAACACTACCCAAAATGAGTCTGCTGTAATTGGAGGTATGAGCTCTGTTTCCTCCTCCATTTTTTAAAAGTAAATTTGAAGTGAAATCAAACCTTTTACAAACATTCACAGAATTCTAGCGTGTCAACTTTTCTTTAAGGTACCTTGGTGGTGCAAAAGTTGACACTAAAGGTGCAGTCACATTAGCAAAACATTTTGTCCAAAAAAAAAGTCCATTGTCCAAAGCGCAGAACTTGAACACAGGCAAAATCACGCTAAACCCTGAATCATGCATTCCTTTTGTAATGACTGGATTTTGCAAATGGAATTACGGAGTAACGGAAAATGTGACCGTTAACTGTCTGCGATTGCATCGGCACAAGCGACACTTATTTATTCTGTCTCTCGTAGGTTTAATAGCAGCAGTAGTGCTCATTACCCTCTGCGCCGTGGCCGTGATGACCCGTTTCCTGTACCGCCATCGACACGAACGTACCCGGCAGCTGGCCACCGTCAAGGAGAAAGATCACCAGCCCAGGCCAGAACTCCGATATCGGGCCGAGCTGGACCTACACAGTGCCATGAGAGACAGCAGGAAAGAGTACTTCATCTGACCTGTGGCATACCAAACTCGTGACCCCCACTGAGTCGCTGTGACCCTGTGTTGTGCGCCAACTCAGTGGACAGGGATTGGGGACAGGAAGTCAGCTGAGCCTCGTGGACACAGCCAGTGCCCTTCACCCTCCCAACCACTGTCCTTTAGCATCCAGGATTCAGGGAACAGAAAGTTCACAACACTGATACCTTGAATTATGGTGTGCAAGCAGTGTGGTGGATTTTAACAGACCGGGTTCATACCGGTGGTTCTTTGCTGCAGTTTTAGACAAAATGTTCCCAAGAGTTAGAAGATCAGGTGGCTTCAAAGCTCTGAAGCCGTTCCCAAACATGGCCTTCAGCCCTTCGCAGAGAATGGAGAATCAAACGTTTGAAGCGACTCTTTTGCTTTCAGGGCTAATTATTTAACCAGACAACAAAGAGATTACAGAATCGTTTGTGTGCGCACACATGCGAATCACTCTGGCAGACAAACAAACACTCGACGGTCTCCATTCTGTGGACCGTGACCAATCAAACGGCTCTGGTGCTGTACTAATCCGGCACGAATGGTCTTGTTCAGCCACGGGCGAGCACAATGTAGTGATGCAAATAAAGTGGGTGATGTTACCAGTGGGGCTCTTTCACTTCCTCCTTCCTTTGCTCTGTTTCTACATTCACTCTTGTTTCCTTTCCTAAGGACTAATTGAAATGGCATTCACGATGCGTTTAACCTAACAGTCATGTGACTAATCTCAGAGTGAAAGAGCAGGAAATAATGACTTGTTTGTATCCATGCTTGTATCCTCGTGAAAAGTGGGTATTACGGGTGGGCGGAGGGGCTGGATTGATGATGTCATCTAAAAAGGAGGCAGACCAAGTTATTTTTTTTATTTTTTTTGTATTTGGAGTAATTTGAACCAATGATTAATTCGAAATTAAAAAAAAAAAAACAGGAACCATTTCATTATGGTTATGTGATATATCTCAGAGTGAAACTGAATATTCAGAAAGAAATAATATAGAGTGGGATGTTTTGTTTTGTTTTGTTCAATAATTTGATTTGATTGGATTGTGAAAAATAGGCTTATAAACTGGTCAATATGTTTTTTACTGATAATCTTGGTCACATCAGCAGAAAAGTTAAGTGGTATCAGAAATGGAATAAGTAAAAAAAAAATGGATATGTGCACAATAAAACCAGTGACATTTGTTTAAAGAAAATAGGCCTACAAAGTGTCAATTTCCATTTAGTCCTTAAAGACCCCATGAAATGATTTGACGCAGTTTTCTTTCCTGTACTGAGAAATTTGGAGTATCTCCTATTGAAACAGGAAATTGAGGCACGATGGATCAAAGGGCTTGTCCTTTATGCAGTAAACTAAATGCTTTCAGCGATTTCATGACTAAATCATGATTTTCACCTGATTTTGCCAATCAATTGTAGTTGGTATCTGGGGGAGGAAAATTCTCAGTCTTGATGGAGACCCAGTCAATGGATTTTTTTGGTCTCAGATCTGTGTAGTCCAAGATCAGCCTTGGTCTGTTTTCCTAGTAGATGAAGACCGTAAATGTGAAATGCGTAGAGGTGCTAACCATTTATTTAGTATATTTTTAAAAGTGTGCTTGCAAATAAACAGCCAAAGCTAATAGACGTGATCTTACAAGCCACAGAACTCCAATTTTGATTTCATAGGGTCTTTAAGAAAAGTTATAGGGTCAATTTAGATTTTATGTTGTCTTTATAGTTTAAGACTCATTCGTACGGTGCATCTGTTTCTGGTGTTATCACTCTATCACTTGCTCGTACAGATTTTCTTGTTGGAACTACATGTCTGATGCGCCCTATAAGGATGTTCCAGGCCCTAACATGCACGACCTCTAAAACCTGAGGTCAGTGATTGGTTGGAAGATGTTGTTCCAGAACCCCAAAAAAAAGTGTTAAAATGATGTTCTACTTGCATAAATATCGTTAATTGGGTCTCAGTAACATTTTTTGCATTGTAAACTCTCTGCCAAGCCTGAAGAACTTGAAATAAGGCCTCAATGTCCCAAACAACAGAGAAGGTACATTTTCTTTCACGTTTACCTGTGTAAATTCTCATATGCTGTTAAAAAGTGACCATGATGTCTTTTCTGGGAACAAAATGTTCCCTGTGAATCCACTGAGGAGAAGTTTTCGCGCTGAAGTGCATCACACCAGTCCACAAGATACTCTTAGACTGGGAATATGAGAATTCATTCTGTACTGGTGGGACCTGATTCTATTGCATTATATTCCATAGGAACCGAGTAATGGAGTCAAAATATCTTTCACATCCTTTTAAAGGTTGCCAGGTCTTTCCCGTATGAGCCTCAAATATGTCTCAGATCATATTAAGATTTCTTCCCCGCCGCTCTGAGATATAATCTAAATATAATTGGTTCCCGGACTCAACATGATAAAAAAAAAAAAAAAATTCTGAACAGGATAGCATAGGAAAGGGTCAAGATGTGCAGATTCCTCTGATAATACGCACAATGCAGCAGATCGAAGCTTCGAGGCGGTATCTAATCATCGCCCCACCCAACCCCCTCATTTGTCATTTTCACTGGCGTCAGGACAAAGAATCAGTAATGCTAGATATTTATCTAGCCGTGATCTATGTAAATGTCACTCCCGCGATGGAACAGAGATGATGGATCCTCTCTCAAACAGCCGTGGGCTCAGAACTGAGTCCGATTTACAGCTAAATCCATCTCAGCGTGGATAAACACCAGCCGGAATGTCGAACCACGATTGGTCCGTTCCTCTCATTAGATTCCAGTGCGTCTCACAGAGGTAATGAATCCTCAATCTCAGATATTCACGCCTCTGAAACGGACCCGACGCAGGCCGGCTTCCCAAGCGATTTTAGCAGCTCGAAGGTAGTTTAAGATGTGATGTAGGTTTTTTAGATTAAGCTGCACATCACTAGAAGTACAAAAATGGGAACTTTTTTTAATGGACGCAGTACATCCAGAAGCGTAGGAAACATTAGAAATTTTATACTATTTCTTTCATTTTAATCAGTTTAGAACACTGTAAAAAAAAAAGCTGCCTTTAATTTTGTAAGTACAATGTACTTGGATATGTAAGTCATTTCAACTTAAATTACATCAAAATTATTTAAAACTGCTTAACTTATTTTAATGAGTTAAAGCAATGTAAAAATATGTTGTCATAACTTACTGATCATATAATTTTTTTACAGTGAACTTATTTTATTTCAGGTAGTTGCCATAGAAATATTTCCAATTTTCATTTGTTTGTTTTTTTTTATCTAAAATGTATGTTGTATTTGTTTCAGCCTTATTTCGATTATCGAAAACATTTGAACAGTTTTAGTTAACAATAGCAACACTGATTGCACATGAACATCACCTAAATAGGCTACAGTTTGATTAAAAGAACATTTTGAAGGAAAAAAAATCTCTATAACATCTAGCCCATTTACCTGCCTTTCATCAAATCATTTAGTACTATTGGGTGAACGTTGTCGCCTAGTTAATATTCATGAGCCACCGTTGATAAGGTTTATCAACTCGTTCCTTCTCCAATGATATCTTAAAAACGTAAGTTTCCACAAGGTGTGACCTGTTAGTATATATTAGCCTTTGTGAATTTCCACCGAATGCAGGAATATGAAGTAGTAGCTGTTTTTGAAGGACCCAGAGTATTGTGTTTGTAGCCGTGGCAGTTGTGTTATGCTGTTTTGTAGATGTTTGCTGAAATTCGCAGAATTCACCAAGCTCCTGTCACGTAATGCACACGGCTCTCTTCCTTCATAACAAGCCAGAGCGTCCGGTACACCAGAAAGCACTAACAAATAACACCTTTCACAGAGGAAAAATCTTATGTTGCTATCCGAACAGTCTTGGTTGCATGACATTCTGCTGAATGTCACGGGTCTGCTGCTAGGATTCTAAGAAAAAAGAAAAGAAAAAGAAACTGCAGTCAGTTGCCTAAACTAAGTGCATTTAAATCTTTGGTGCCCTTTATATTAGGTGTCTACAAGTATGTACTAACATTTAAATGAATAATTTGATACAATGCACTTATTGTGTACATGCATGTTTTAAAAAATAAAGAATAAATATTATTTTGAATAAATTAATTTATGTAATTACATCTATATTTACACTGTTGAACCTACTTATAACAGTATCCCACCTCAATAGCAGTAATAGTGTTTTGCAATGCAATATGAACGCAATAAGTACATTATACTTATTTTCCTATGTAAGCACATAGTTGTTAAGGGCGCCTAATATAAAGTGTGTCCAAATCTTTTATTAACATGACAAATCACTATGTTATGGACTATGATATACACTAATGACTGACTTATTTTAGGCTTGTTTTATATGGTTAGAATTATACAAGTGTATTGTAAATAAATGTATATTTAATAATAAAAACCAGAGACATTTTTGTAGCTTTATGTCGTACATTTATGTGTCTTGCTTTCTTCTAACCACAATGTTTATTAGTAATGGTTATGTTAGAAAAGATCTTGACATGCATTGAGCATCTGTCTCGGCCTTGACAGGAACAAACAATGGGTTTTGTTCTTGTGGGTTTGCGTTCATTAAGCAAGTGTCAAGTGTTAGAAATGGTTGCTTTGGAACTGTATAAAGATAAACATGGGGTTTATTTTGCACTGGGTGAGTTATAGTTACATTTTGTCCTAACTTTTATCCTGTTTTTTTGTAGCTCAACAGGCGCTGGTCAACTGTATTGGTGTGAATGTTCAAAATAACTGCTTTTGTTGTTGTTGTTGTTGTTGTTGTTGTTGTTGTTGTTGTTGTTTTTTCTCTACGTATGAACATGAAGTCATACAGGTTTGGAATGATATGAGGATGAGCAACTAGTAAAAGTTTTCGTTTTTGGGTGAACTATTCCTAAAATAATTAATCTGTCCTTGGTAAATGTGAAATGATGTGTAAGTGACAAAAATCACAGCCAATCAGAACATATTTGATGTTTAAATTACAGCTATATGGTCTTTTGGACCAATAAGATTTCACTGTGGGAGTGAAAGGCATGACATGGCAGAAGTAGAGACTAAAGGCCCATTCACATCAAGGATGAAAGCTATTAAGATAACGATGAAGATATAGTTATAAAAATCGTTCTCAATATTAAAGAAATTGTTCTCAATATTAAAGAATAGCAGGACAAAAACTCAAATAAACATTTGCGATAAGCTAGTAATTTACATTTTATCGCGGCGTACCTAATTATGAAGTAATTTTTTTCTGCATTCCTCAACATTTTGTTAAACAATCCCATTTTGAGCTGCATTAAGTAAAAAAAAAAAAAAGGACCTATACACCTTGTCCTAACTAGTCCCGATAGTCACGTCAAGTTTTGATTTTTGTAGTTGTCATTGAAAGCGAAATATTGCACATTGCGAATAAATCAGCAGATCAAAATAAAAAATACTGCTATATACAGCGAGATCTGCATGCATGCCATGGCACAAATAGACCAGAAATTAGCGAATGACACTTTATTGCATTGTACAGTACCTTGCTTTCATATCGTGTTTTTCTGGCTAAACTTTTCATCAAACAATATAATTTTTCACCGTGTCCAAACAAGTCGCGATGTGTAAAATTTTTAGTATTATGTTTATTATTGTTGTCACTAAAAACAAATGTAATGATCTTTAAAACTCAGGGAAGAAGTAGGCGGAAACCGGCGAATATTCAACAAACTAATCATAAAATAAACAAAACGAACGTAAAGCTGCAGCCCCTCACGGACGACTGCCTTCCCACGCTTATCACAGCAAAATATTTATTTACCGAATTTATCTAAATATATTTTGACAAAATGTTTGACCACGCTGACTTGCGCAACTACTTAGGTCAAAAACTTGTAGTAAGAAAATGATTTGCCACTCGGTCAGCGCGTAATATTATACAAATCTAGTCCCATGCCAAATTTCACTGTAATGTCGATTCTCTTCATGTATTGGTTTTCTTGAAATAAAAGTGCTGATCTGGAATCTACAACTATCCCATTGAATATGATCTCTTGGAGTTGAACCTGGGACGACAGTCATATTCGAGTTTCTTCATACCGATGCAACAAAGCTTCAGACGCTGATGTTGAAAGAAAAAATAAATAAAAAATCAAGATCGGTTAAAAGCTTTTTGGAGGAGAATTCAGCGTCGGACGCAGGCAGCAGTTTCAGGACTGTATCAGGTATCCGAGTGTCAGGGAAAATAAAGTCCAGGTGAATGTAGCGAGGTAATTCTGAGTCCCTAATGCAGACAGACAGACAGGAAGGGATACGGTGTCAAAAGCAACCATCTAACAAGTTGTAGGACAAAAGGTTGAGTGTATCAACTAACAGAGAGAAAAATTTAGGTCTCTTTTTATTTCCCTTTTCACCCTGTTGTGCAGGAAGATAAGGCGGGATTCATGTCACCATTTTAACTTCCCGTTTCTTTCCCACAGTCAAAATTAATATTTTAATATGTTTAGTTTTAGTCTTTCTCTTTCTCTCTTTGTTATCTATCAGCACGGCTCTTTTAGTGGGCGTATGGCTGTTGAAGTGGGAACTGTACTTTGATAATTCAAGTCTGTAATGAGTAGACGAGTAGGTGGGAACATATAGGGCCCTATCTTGCACTCAGCGCACGATCTGAAACGCAAGTGTCAAAGCGCAAAGCGCAAGTAACTTTGTGGGCGGATCCCGGCGCTGTTGCTATTTTCCCGGCGGGATAAATGCCTCTTGCGCCTGGCGCAAATCTAAAAGGGGTTGGTCTGAAGTAGCTTCATTATTCATAGGTGTGGTTTGGGCGTAACGTGAAATAAACCAATCACAGCGTCAGATCACATCCCCTTTAAGAGCATGATGAGCGAGGTGCGCTTGTTCCATGGCGCAATACTATTATAACGGCGCATTTACCAGGAGCGCTTCAGAATCGGTTCACAGCCGAGGAGATCGGTGTTCTCATCAGGGCCGTAAAAGAAAGAGAAGTGGCATTGGAGATGGGACAAACCCACCAAAATTAGCTTCGGTTATACATGCATATTATAATTTGGGTAAATATGTAGGCCTAAGCTTTATGCCTATTTTTCCGATCGTCATGCATGGACACAACATAATACTGTGAAGCTGCTTTGATACAATCTCTATTGTGAAAAGCACTATATAAATATACTTGACTTGACTGGACAACAATGATTTCCCTCGTGTTTTAATATTTTTCCTTATAATAATGTATAATTTGCAAAAAGGAAAATGCATCTGTGTAGATGAGAGAATCATCTACAGTGTATTCGCGTTGTTCACACTCTGTATTATGACCAAGCACGCGCGCTAAAAATAGCATCTGAATGTACGCGCAACGCGCCAATGACTTTAGACTAGTTTTTTTCTGGTCAGTGACGCAATTGTTTTCTGGAACTGCAAAATAGCATGAGGGAAAGTTTGCGCCGGAACACGCCTCCTCTTTGCGCTGAACCGCCCCGGGGAGCGCAAGTGTATTTCTTAGTTAACCGACGTGTGTCTGTGGAGGGAAAAGTCCGCTTTGCGCGGGTGCAAAATAGGAATGATACATGCGTCAGTGTACAAAGTCAATTGCGCTGAGTGCAAGATAGGGCCCATAGACTCCCACTGTTCGCTTGTTTGCAGGTGGTCTCCAGTGCTGGGGTTCAATTGCTTGGTTCAAACCAGAATTCGATTCCACCCCCTCAGCTTCTAGTCCCTGCAGGTCACCTTCACATTTTAGTTTTTGACTATTAACCATGGTTCGTTTGCATCATCAGGATGGATAAGTGTCGTTAGGTAGAGACTCGGGAACAGAAGGCCACTTGTATTCAGTTGGAGAAAAAAAAAGTTTTTAAAAAAGCAGTCAGAGAGTGAAGTCTCTATTGAGGGGAGGGGTTGAAAATAAGAGGCCTCGATGATGTCATCAGAAAAAAAATCGTTTTAGTGGTGGAGCAAGTTGTTATATTTTGATTATAACCTTAAATAGGGTCGATTTTCATTTCATTCACAAAGGTTGGCATTTGTTCTTGTCTATTGCGAATTTATTTGCAATTTAAAGCAGTCTTGCTCTTATTATTGTTTGAACTGAACTTCCCTTGAGATACATATCTTTCATTAATTCTTTTGCTTTTAGATTTGTAAATTAGCCGACAAAAGAGATTCGGTTAATTCAGATTTGAATGCTTCTGAATTTATTTTCCGTGACTCTCATTCAACGTAATTATATTATTGATTATGCAAAAAGGCTAAATAATACTGATTAAATAGTATGGTTTATTAATTTGTATAAGATGGAGGGTCACTTTTAGGATCCTCTGTAGGATGGCTCTAAGCTCTTTATTTTGATCAAAAATCTTACCTGAAAACATAAGCTGCTTATAATCTTCTTCCCTCCTAAAACATTCATTTTGATTCCCAATTGTGATGTTTACACAGAACTACAAAAGAGCTCAACATATTTTCTAGAACGTGTTTATTTTGTTGCTAATGCAATGCTGCTAATAGCATCTCTAACCACTACAGCTAGAAAACATTTTCCTGTTTACACAAAAATGGCATTTGGGTTAGCTTACTTAACATAATGTTACTGAAATGAATAAAAAAAAGTGATGTTTGCAGCAAGGTGGGTAATGGGGTAAGTGGCTGCTGGGTAATAATGACAGTTTAGCATTTGCATGTATGCTAATGTTTAACGGTTCGGAATGTGTTCATATGCAAAACTAGCAGTAATTTCATCTAGCTTTCTAAGCATGATGTTTTGTTTGTTATTTTCAAGCTTCAATATACAGGTAACACCATGTCCTAGCCTAGTGCATTAAAGCAACAAAACAGGCTGTTATTGTCTTTTTGTTATGTTGTGACTAGCCCACAGTGAAATCTCATTAGTCCGAAACGTATCCTAAATGTATCCTACTTCATTTTTAAAGCAAATCTGGTGTAAAAACAAGTCAGTCTGGCTAGGAAACAGTGTAAATGTATTAGTATATGCTAGCATAGCTAGCATGGTCACGTAGCAATAAACCATGTGCAACTTTAGCCACAGTTCTAATCATAAAAAACTCATGATAATCCATTTATTTGTCAGATAAGGAATTGAGTTCGCCTTACGAATTGCATTGAGCGCTTGCTAAAATTAAAAAGTAGTGACTCCTGCTGTGTAATAGAGTTTGAAAAATGGATGGGGATAAAAAATAGCAGACTGAAACACTCAACGCCCATCTGAGAGGGCGGAGGTGAAGTGTTACGAAGCATCAAACTCCCACTCGCCGCATATAGATGGGATTTAACCATAGCAGAAGTGATGGCAGCCGTTGTGGCCACATATCAGCTTTTAATTTAAAGCTGGGCCTTCAACCAGTAATTTCATTAAAATGAGTCCAAGAGCGGAGTTGAACTCAGCCGTAACTATCTGGCATCATCATTCAAACCTGCAGAAACACTCTCTCCTCCTGATGTACGACCCCTCTCGTCAGATCGATCATCTCTCTGCTTTTCTGTCTCCTGCCTAAAACCTCTGCCTCTCAGCTCAGATCAAATCCAAGTAATGGCTTCACACCGCCATCATTTATAAATGCACACCTCTGGCATTCTTTCCCATTCCCTTTTTTTCTCTTACTTTCTATGTTCCCTTCAATGTTTTAAGGTGAAGGGCATATCGTTCATGAATCAAAGTGTCACCTGTCTGTGACAGGCGTAGATCAGCAAGGCTTGATTTAGTGCTAAATTGAGCAAGTGTTCAAAGTTAAGTGAGTAAATGTTGACAAGACTGAATCATACGGCATCAGAAGGTGTGATGGATGTAAAGGATTATGGATAAATGTATGATGTTCGTATCTAAAGGCATTTGTCTAAAGGAATAGTTCAACCAAAATGAAAATGGTCATCATTCCTTCTCCAGAGGGAGTCAACAGCAGTCTCAATTCTTTCTCCTAATGATCTTTAGGAGCAATATCTGAGACAAAACGGTAAAACGCAATCCTCTTTTACAGGTTCTCTGGACTGAGTTGATGTTTTATAGTCAACTTTAGCAAACTTTTGTGCCAAAAAAAAACAAAAATACAGTTTATCAGGGAGCCGTTCTTATCAACAAGGGTGTTTTGATGGTCTTTTACCCTTAAAAACACATTCTGTAGGTTCTGTGCCCCGACATATGCTGACTCGTTCAAACTGAGAGACGTTTCAGCAGAGCAGGTGGAAGAGAGGTAGAACATAACCCAATGTGTCATTGAAAAAAGAGACAAACATCTGTCACAGTGCTATCTCAGCTCTAAAATGCCTCTCCGTCTCTGCCTCACACACACATAATACAGAGCAACGAGAGGGCACACTAAACTACTTTATAAACACACCCGAAAACAAACCTGTCAGGAACGATATACGTTTAAAAGGAGACAAGTACAAAAAGAGAAGAGGTAGAAAAGGTAAAATCTTTGAGAAAGGAAACTAGTGGGGGTGATGCAGTGTGTCACTTTCTTCTGAAAGCAATTCGTTCTGTCGTTCATCAGCAAATGATTTCAACTAATGGTGAAAATGTATTACAAAGTAGATTTTTATATTTTCTACAGAACACAACTGTGCAAAACTCATTGCTACTGCTAGGATGTTCATATTACCACCCAGTCTCTGTGATGTTCTGGCCTCCAGATATGACTCGAATCCACATGGAAGCCTGTTCTGCTCAGAGTTAAAAAGTCCCAATCTCTTGTAATTGGGACTTTATATCTCACAATTATGACTTAATAAAGTATCTGCTAATTGGGACTTTATAGCTCACAATATGACTTTATATCTCACATATGGAGATTTATATCACATTTTATGATTTAATTTTTTGTAATATGTCTTTATGTCTCTCAATTGTGACTTTATTTCTCCCAATATTACTTTATATCTCACTAGTCACAATTATGACTTTTCATCTGACATTTATTACTTTATATCTTGTAACATGACTTTATATCTCAAAATTGTGACCGGGACCGGCAGATTAATGAGTGCATGAAACACTGGTTTTATCTTAGAAACATGGAAGGCAGGAAGTTTGAGTCGGACTGCCACCGGACTAATGATCTTGGTGACAGGGAACGAGCCAATAAATTTGGAAGCCAGCTTGACTCCGGAGAGGAATATTCTTGGTTGAAAGCCACACTTTTTGACCAACGACGTATACGGGAGGCTTTGACCTGTGGCCTTAACCTTGGTGCACGCCCCAACCTGGAGAAGAGTCTCACAGGCTCTGCTCCAAGTGTGACGGCACCTCTGGACCAAAGCGTGAGCGGAGGGGACCGCGACTTCGGATTCCATGCTGGGAAAAACTGGTGGTTGGTAACCTAAACTACATTCAAACGGAGAGAGGCCCGTGGATGACACTGGTAACGAATTGTGGGCGTACTCCACCATAGAGAGTTGTTGACTCCAGGAGGAAGGATTCTTGGAAACTAAACTTTCCAACACTCTCTCCAAATCTTGGTTGGCTCTCTCGGTTTGACCATTGCTTTGGGAATGAAACCCCAAAGATAGACTGACACTTGCTCCCAGTAGTTTACAAAATTATTGGCAAAATTTGGACACAAATTGGGAACCCCTGTCAGAAACCACGTTCATCGGGAGGCCATGTAAGCGAAAGACGTGATCTATGACAGTTACCGCTATCTCCTTGGCTGAGGGTAATTTGGGCAAGAGAATGAAATGAGCCGCCTTTGAGAACCGGTCCACGACAGTCAAAATGACTGTCTTGCCCTGGGAGGGCGGTAATAAAATCTAGCGCAATGTGGGACCAGGGTCTCAAAGGGACTGACAGCGGTTGGAGTAACCCATCTGGGGGCCGATTGGAAGTCTTACTAGTGGCACACACCGAGCAAGCCAAGACAAAACTGCGGATGTCACGAGCCATTAATGGCTCGGGAGGTACAAAACAGAAAAGTCAAAACGTCTGAAAAAAAGAGCACTGATTTACTCAAGGTTCTTGTGATCGGTCCAAACGATAAAAGGTACCCCTGACCCTTCTAACCAGTGACGCCATTCTTCCGACACTAACTTGACTGCCAACAATTCTCTGTTACGAATGTCATAGTTGCGTTTGGCAGTTGATAGACGATGAGACAAAACCGTGCAAGGATGCATCCTGTCGTCTGTGGAAGAACGTTGGGAAAGTACTGCTCCTACCCCCACCTCTGACGCGTCGACCTCCACCACAAACTGACGTGATGGATCAGGGGCAACCAGGATTGGAGTCGAAACAAAGCGACTTTTTATTTTAGTGAATACAGCTTCGGCTGTATCTATCGGACCACCTGAACATTGTTCTGGAGGAGGTCAAGGCAGTCAGAGGTGCGGATAGTTGGCTGAAATTGCAAATAAAACGCTGATAGAAATTGGCAAACCTCAGAAACCTCTGTAGGGCCTTACGGGAATCTAGACTTGGCCAATCTATCACAGCCTTAACCTTGTCAGGATCCATATGTACTCCCTCAGACGAGACGATGTATCCTAGGAAGGGAACAGACTGTGCATGAAAAAAGCATTTCTCCGCCTTGACAAAAAGCTCATTCCCTAGCAACCTCTGAAGCAATCGTATGATGTGCTGAGAAATATGCCGATGTGCCGTATCAGTAGTGTGAGAAATATTGGGAAGTTCCTGGCCATTGAGAGCCATGATGGATATCTTGTGCGTGAGTGGGGAGATGGGGACCAAGTTGGTGAGAAAGTTTAGCGTCCATAAAATTACCTTCAGCCCCCGAGTCCAGAAGTACCTTGGTGTCGTGTGAGTGTGTTGCCCACCTCAGCTTTACCGAGAGGAGTGTAAATGATGAGGTCTTCTTGGCGGAGATCCCACCCGATAGTAGCCTCCTAGTTACTACCGGGCGCGGTCTTTTACCGGGCAGGAATGGATGAAGTAGCCCGCTTTGCCGCAGTATAAGCAAAGTCCTTGGGACCTCCACCTTTCTCTCTCCTCTCGGGAAAGCCGAGCTCTGCCCACCTGCCTGGGCTCGTGATCGGAAATGGGGCTGACCGTGTCCACGCTGCTGACTCGGCAGTCCTCCGCGCCCAAAAAATTTACGATCCTGATGGAAGCGACTCATCTTGCTCAACCGAGTGTCGACCCTCAGCACCAACTCAAATGTAAATCTCTCTCTCTGGACATGGTCAGCCAAACTATGCAGGATTCTGTGCCACTGCGCCTCCTCGTTCCATCGGCACTCTGCGGCCAGGGTGCGGAATTGGATGGAGTATTCCAACACCGAGCGATCTCCCTGGCGGAGATCGGCGAGTAGTCTGGCTGCCTCCCTACCCGCCACCGCACGATCGAAAACTCTCCTCATCTCCTCCGAGAGTGCCTGGAACAAGGCGCAGCATGGGTCTTGGTTCTCCCACACCGCCGTTCCCCAAAGAGCCGCCTTGCCCGAAAGTAGCGTGAGGACAAACGCTACCTTTGACTGTTCCTGGCTGAATGTTTGTGGCTGTAACGAAAAATGCATAGAGCATCGGGTAAGAAACGCTCTGCAAAACTCAGGTTCACTTGCATATCCCTCGGGGGTGTGGGTAGGCATGGCTCGCCCGACCTCTATTGGAGATACCCTCCTCCTGTTGGTCCATCCTCGCGACGCTGCGAGAAGCAAACTCGTCCCAGTTAGTCAAACTTGCTGCATCCATGATATGGTCAGAGCATTCTGTGACAATCACGAGACTGGATGCAAGTGCAAGTAAAATGCTTTATTCATGCAAATGAGAACAATTGGAAACACAGATGGAAGGTGGCGCAGAGACCTTAGTGGGCAATTTGGTGGGGGTGCACGGTGGTCCAGTGCAGTAAATTCTCGGTGGCGGTGCGCGGTGATCCAGTCCGGAAGTGCGGGAATCCAGACAGAAGACGATCATGAAGACACAAAGAAAATCCACAATCCAAACGAACAGCAAGGGAACAGACACCGGGGAACACCATAACACTCTGACAACATAAGACACCAGTTACTGAACATATAATTGCACGAACAAGTGGGTACAGCTGATGCTGTAATCAGCAATGATCAGTGACCACGCCCACAGACATACACACACACAGAGCACGTGGGACGAGAGAGAGATAGTGGATTCATGAACTGTGACAATGACTTCACATATCTAAATATTGACTTTGTCTCAAAATGTGACTTTATCACAATATGACATTTATGTATGAAATGTCATATTGATATATATAACATATATATATATATATATATATATATATATATATATATATATATATATAAATAGCTAAATGAAAAAAAATTTATGTAAATATATCTCATTATTGACTTGTCTCATAATATTACTTTATATCTCAGTATTGTGACTAGTAAAAAAATTTGATTTCTCTGATCTACATATGTACATTTTAAGATGTTTTGAAGGCCAAAACAATTGGATAACAATAGCTTTAAAACCATGTGCGGGCAGCTGTTTTTTTTCTCACCTCATCAGCATCACACTCTTTTTCTCTTTGTTTTTATCTTGCTCTGTCTTTTCCCCTCCTAAAGCTGAGCTTTGACTGTTATAGGCTTTTCATTTTTGTCTGTCAGTGAAGAAAGTAAAGATAGGGTCAACTGATTTGTACTAATTTATGAATCATTTTCTCAGACAAAGCTACCTGGAAAGCTAGGTAACTAAGTTTATTAAATTCATTCACAATATGTACACATTCATTATTGATCTGGGCCTAATATATGGCCGTAGACAATGCTTTATTTATAATCAAAGAGGTCATAAATTTGAAGTTGTTATGGGGTTAAACATTTTTATTTCTCTGATATGTGCATTTCAAGACGTTTGAAGGCCAAAAAAGGATAAGAAATAGATTTAAAACCTGCTCTCTCCTCATCTCCATCACTCTGTCTTTTTCTCTCAGTCTCCTGATCTTGCCCTGTCTCTTCCCCTCCTAAAGCTGAACTTCTTTCATTTACTGAAGGCTACAAATTGTATTATATTAATTCTCAACATGTACACATGCATTATTAATCTTGTGCCTATGAAAACGGCTTTGTTAATGTTTCTTGTCCCCTCACAATGACATCATTATACGTTATATAGGCCTATTTTCAGCTTTAAATGGCGAAATTAGACAAAAGTTTATTAGTTTTCTAATTATTTTTGTCATTCGTTTAACATTTATGACCTAAAAAACTGTCAAATATAAATAGTTTAGTTTAGCTACTTACATTTTCTTAACTCGCACTTGACCGTAAACTGAAGCGTCAGTCGTGCTGCTCAAATTCGCGCTCAGCTTCTGTGGCATAAAGCCCGCCTTCTTTGATTTGATTGGTCATCTCAAATATTCTGACATTGACGAGCAATGAAAGACCAATGAGGCTCAGATGAACACACACACACACACACATACACACACACACACCCTGTCCGCTGCTGGATTGTAGATGAAGAATACTCTGAATCTAATTATAACAAGACTGAAGCGAATACGAATGTGTGTAGCCTACACTTAATCACAAATGTTTAGGGGGGCTAGGCAGAAGTTTAAAAAGGGCCTAGTGACGCCTATGGTTCTCACTCTGCGTGTGTTTCGCGCTGGATGACGGTCGTGCTGAGCGGTGCCGCCCGGTATAGAGGAGAAGTAGAAGAAGAGAAGAGGATGACACCATTTGCTAAGCGGGATGTTTTAATTTTCATCCTAACACATACATTTTAAACCACAAACTAAGAAGTATGTTTTGGACATTATTTAACCTTGTCAAAGACGAACACATTTTTTTGAATAACAACATTTCTTACTCCAAGTTTTAGGGGTGCTGAGCTCCTTTTTAGGGGTGCTGAAGCACCCCTAAAAAGGGGCTAGCCTCGCCCATACATATGAGGTCTAATAATATGACTTTGTATCTCACTATGTTGCCTTTTTCTCCCAATATGACTTCTATGATCCAATATGATATCTCATATCTTCTCACAGTGCGGTTTCACTTTTTTTTAGGTTTTACTCAAAGGCTTCATAGGTCCTTCCTTCAATGTAAGTCTATAATATTTTGCATCTATTGTATTGTCTGTCAGGCAAAAATAATATGTCAGATCCCTTATTAAAATAATAACACACTTCTCAACATGCTGCACTATTGATGTCTATGTAGCATAAACACTGTGTGATGAGTAAAACTCATTAAACTTTGATCATTGAAAATAAACAATTGCAATTAGCTAATGAATCACTCTACTTGTTTGTATTTTTGTAAGTAATTTGCCCTCTGTCAACTTAAACAACACAAAGCATGATGGGAGAAGTCACTTTTCTGTGAATTGAATCAGGGAATGCTGAAGGTTTTACCAAGTAAGACATGTTCCTGGGTCAACATAATTTGTTGATCCTGAAACAACATTACTGTCTGAAAATTTTGTCCCACCTCTAAACCTAACCCTACTTATAAGTTATCCCTAAAATCAGAAGGACATGATAGGGAAATAACGTTTCCACGATATTGATGCTCCTGTATTTGGAATTGTTGTCATCAGGAGGAAATATACTTTCTCATGTCTTTCTAATCTTCTTTATCGCTATATTTCTTATAGTCTCTCTTCTTATCCCAAACATGCCCTGAGATAATTTATCATTTGATAGGGCACACAAGTTATGACTTGCGTGAGGCGGGACAACAAAGCTTCACATTCTTCACAAAATGCGGGACAGTGGTCCCCTTTGATAATATTAAGCGGGGTTTTGGTTTACACACTGTGTAATGTTTGATGATGATCACGTTATTTTATATTTAAGTGAGTGAGCTTCTATCACTTGTTTCAGCTTCTTCTTCTCCTGTGTTTTTATCCGGAGGAGATTCTGTACTAGAAAATGCCAGTACAAGTGCTAACGTATAACGTTAGCCTATGGTCATAACTAGCTAGTTAAACAAATAGGCCTATCTAGATGATGATCTATCTTCAGAATTTAAGGATAATAAAACTAAATTCTTACCCACTGACTTCTTTCCGAAAAGTCCCCAAAGTCTCGTTTGCTTCATTTTTCTTTAATTGTTTCTTTCCTGCTCGCTGACTGTCTCAGTTAACTTCCGGTTGACTGTGCTAGCTCCTCCCATACTGCTGCTGCTGCTTATTCAACAGAGAGGAAGAAACGGAGTAGCCCATAGGCTATACCGACAGCAAAGAAAAGTATTCTATAGGCTAGATAGGCTAGATATTATAGGCTAGGTATATTTTTACAAACTGTATGCAAAGCCAAAGCGCAATGAAATAAAGCAACTTATGATTTCGGGCGTTTAAATAGGCTATTGTCCGGTTTCATATTTGCTCAGTGACAGTCATTACATTCGGGGCTTGACTCAAAACATTCAAAATCGGCTGGCGACGCCCCTGGGCTACATAACAAGTCCCTAACGAACTGACAAATCACAACCGGCGCTGCACAAATGTGTCAAACGAGTCGCGAAAGATATGGAAATAGCTCCTTCACAACACAAAGCCTCTGTGTAGGAATTGTTGTAGTATTCCCTCAGCTCAACATGAATAAATTAGCACGTTAAAACAGAAGTGTGGTAAAGACCAGCTGCTCAATCCCATGTCTGAGCTCTTCCATGCCATTTCCCTCATCACTTCAGGAAAATTGAAATGCTGACTAAAACCAGCTGGGGTTCGCTAAAATACTGTTTTCTGGCTACATTTTGTCAATACTTTGAGAGAAACACTTTATAATCTGAAAACAATGTTTATCATGCGAAGTTGTATAGTGTTAATGTGACATTTAGTAAAGAGTATGAGGACAAACCTCCTATTATTATTTCTGGACGAGTCGACACATCAGCAGTGTTTGGCTTTGGATATGCGACTGTTTTCTGAAGTCTTCCCCAACTCCGCCCAGCAGGTTGCCCAGAAACCCTGTGGAATTTCTGCTTTTGGCTCTTTAAAACGCAGAGAGAAATATCCTTCAGGGTTGGTCTACTGCTAGCCGCCAGCCTCGCACCGTCTCATTATTTATATCTCCCTCTCTAACCTGCTATTTGCACTTATTTCCATGTGCAATATTATGCGTGTCCCTGCGGACATGTTAGGGCAAATATAACTGAAACGTGATACAGTTTTCCAAAACTGACTCGTTTAGACGTCTAATAGCGTATGTTACAAAACAACTTTTAATTGGCTGCAATGATCTTTTAAAGAGTTTAATTTATACAGTGTGAACTTTTAATTCAGTTCAGTTAAGGATATGAAAGAAAACAATAACGCTAATAGACCTACTTAACTTCTTTCTTTTTTTTTCTCTGAATTGAGAAAATGTCTTTTGAGTGTATGACTCAGTAATAGGAGAGTCTGACTCTTCGGGATTCACTAAGAACGAATTATGGAAAGAAATTATACAAACACAATCTGCAAAATGAGAACCACTGAGACCAAGTCATTGAAGTTGAACTGATTCAACTGATTCATTGAAAATTTGGACATAAATTAGTCAATTCTAATATGAATGATGAGTTTGCCTTCTTGTATCTCTTGGAGAATAAAGTCTGTTAGCATAGATGCCAGGGGAGTTGAAAAATAAATAAATGAACTCAACTGAAAATAATTATAATTATATATATATAGAATTATAATTATATGAAAATAATTAATTGATTATACATTCAAGACGAAACAACTTTCTATCTTTTATGAACAGCCACATCATTTTGAAAGGTGCAGCAAATGAACGCAAGATTTGAAAGCTGATTTTTGTATTCTCGATAAGTAATTGTAAACGCAATCTGTGCAATATTTGTCCGCCACCTAAACTGCGAGTGCTCTTGCCCAAATGGCATTACCTTCAGTGCAATAACAAATAATGAAAACAATATTTCCTGTGCCTCTTTGAGGCTCCTTATTTATTTGAAGATTATCTTTATATGAAACATAAACCCTTTTTTATGAATTTGATATTACGAATTTGTCACGGAAAAATACTTGGACCGAATGTGAGCTGCTTGTGACAAGCTGCACGATTGTGCTAATTTTGCCCTTAGGAAATAGTTTTACGTGTCAGCGATTGTGTTTTGTGTATTTGTGCTGGAAACAGAGACCCTTTTGAGGAAGGATCGGTATTGATCGTGTACAGTTCGTCTACGACAGAGGCATCTCTGATTGAGGCTCTTGAAGGGACATTTGCACTATATTACATTCGATTTCTCTAGAGTGCAAGTCGGCCTATTGTGCTCTTTTCTGCCGGCAGTAAAATCAATTAAAAGCGTCAGCGGAGACGACCTGCAACTTGGCAACAAAGGGCCTGAAAAAGAAAAGAGTACATATAGATAGCATTGATTAAAGTGCAGAGAGATAACTTAGAAAACAGTCCACATGCTGCAGCCAGCTAATAAACAGTGTGGGTTGTGAATTCTTTAAAATGTCCTACTATTTGACATTTGTCTCGCAGTAAGTAGGCCTACTAAGGAATAACTAAGTGTTTTCCTGCATAAAAATAGCTGCTATGATGTGTTGTGAGTAGTGTTTTTAGCACATGTAGCTGCTAGCGTGTTGCTAGGTTTTCTACTTGCGGTTAGTAAAGTCCACAAGTTTGTATTTGAAATTACAAGCAAATATTTACTTCACAAGCAGTGCAAGTAGTCTATTTAGCCGTATTAGCTGCTAATGATTCCTCTCGAAGTTCATGAGCGAAATGACATCTTAAAATAAACAACACCTGACAGATGCATTATTCAGTTGTCACCTCTTTTCAAAACATCTTTCCTGAGGCACTATTTGCTCTGCAAAAATATCCTGTAGAATTAAGATGGAAAACACTGCGAGTCAGCTGATGCGAGTGACTGTTAACAATGCTAACACCAATTACTCACAGCTGAGAGTTAAAAAAGAAAAGGGGAACAACTGAAATCCCTGATTGACTGCTCGAGGGACCGGACACTAATGAAACAATCTTCCTTCGCTAGCTCGCGCTGACAGGCGGAGAAATGGGAGTGAAAGGGAAGACACCAAATTACCAGGCACCTTTATCTGCACACTCCCAGGTTGGGTGTGATTGTACATTATGTGGGGTAATGATCATGACTGCAGGCGAGTCTTTATGCTAAAGTGTCTCTGTCTTTTAGGCCCAAGCCTTCGGCAGCAGCTGAGTGACTTTGATCTGGCAATCAGCAAGGTGGAGAAAAGGAAGATGAGGAAAATGACATTTTTAATAGCCTGCTTCCATTTGAGGGATGCAACTTGAAGTTTGTATGTTCTGTATGAAAACTTTTCTTAGAAAGACACAGGCATCTACATAAAGGCTCAAAATGCTATTCGGATGAGATAAGAATTTATTTATTTTTTTCTGTCTACTTGAATAATTCCTTTTTTTCCTCTCGGTGTAATCCGTATTTGTTTCTGGGCTAAATAAATTGCAATTCTCAGATGACACACCCACAAACCGCCCACAGTCCACTTGACTGTCTGATGCTTATAGCACACAAAACTGAAAAGCACTTTCACAGTCTGGCAAGCTCGATAGATAGATAGCATGCCAGTCAGATGGAAAGTGGTAAACGTTGTTAGAAGACATGTAGTTGGTAGAAATCCATATGTGCTTAATTTAAATGGCTCATGAGAATTATGCAAGTCACACTATTGTTTGTTGTGGTTATTGCATATGTTGCAGTCCTTCATAAAGTTACCATCCACATTATTTGCTCACAAAGCCGTCTATAAAATATATGGTGGTGTTCATAAACTCATCTAACCCCACCAAAACACAAACATGACTTCCTACCACCTCACAGTGGGTCTCCACAACACTTTTATTGAGAAACCAGGTACCATACAAACAAAGAAGTATTAAATCTCAAACATAATAACAGTGATATAATTCCGTGTTTATTTCTATAAATGTCAGCGAAAATGTCAGATTTAATCATGCAGGTGGCATTACTTCTGTTAGCACGCCGCAGTCGGACGATAATCTGTTTACTTGAGAATTCTTATTCGTACTATTTTAAAAAGATTTGGCTCATGTTATGTGAGAGGCTTTGATATGAA
The DNA here is from genome assembly GCA_031834385.1 of Semotilus atromaculatus. Classification (NCBI taxonomy): domain Eukaryota; kingdom Metazoa; phylum Chordata; class Actinopteri; order Cypriniformes; family Leuciscidae; genus Semotilus; species Semotilus atromaculatus. The sequence continues at coordinate 11,611,395 of JAULUF010000013.1, read as the reverse complement.
ATGTCAACTGCAATTTGTCATATCTCTGAGGAAATCATTCGATTCACCTTCTCACCTGACTAACAAGGTTGACTGGACAAACATGTACATAAAAATAAATATGAATGTCTCATCACATTGACTAGTCACAGCTTTCCTGGCTCAGAAAATGGCTCAGTCGCTTTGCAGCAACATGCTTCACTGGTGGATGCGATTTTAACTTTAAAAAAAGTTAGTATTTGTGATCACTTGTATCAAATTTTAATTTCTTACACTCAGTTTGACTGGCATCACAAAACCCTTCGCTACAACCAATAAAACCTCACAGCAGTTCGTAACTGTTTTACATATCATTTGTACATTTTCGTACAAATTTTCGCTGTCACATTATATGATTTCATACAAAATTGCACACTTCGCAAAAATAGTTCCTGTGAGATTAAGCTGCTATAACCACAGTTTAGACCGACCGACAGACAGACAGACAGACAGACAGACAGACAGACGAGCAGGTATCATCCAATCCATTCCCGATGGATAAAATCCCACCTGTATTTTTTTTACATACAATTTCTGTTGGTTTGGAGACAACGATATGATGAAGTCTGATATATTAACTGAGGTCAGATGGTGCAAAGAATCCTGTGCACTATATCTTGGCTGTGACCTTTGCCCCCTGCCACTCGCCGTCTGTGTGGCTGACCTGCTGGACGGGCAGCGCTTCTCCGATATTGGGGTCAGCTGAGTGTGTCTTTCCTGAGCGGAAGATGAGCTACTCAGGGAAAATGTGCCACCTCAGGGACTAGAAACGCCACAGTTGCAAGTTCCAGATTATGGTCTATATTCCTCTGCTGGGTCTGATGGCTGTGTATTTTTTTTTTCTGCTAAGCTTGTATTTATGTCTCACAGTTGGCGGTGGGAGCCGATCAATCTTTAGATCACCGCAGCTACACGATTCTAATTTAATTCCCACCTGCTGTCTACAAAGCAGAGTCGTCTTTAACGCTAATTATCGTTCTTACTAGCTGCAAAAAGACAAGTAAACAGTGAATGATTTTAATTTAAGTAATTGATTTTAATTAAAAAAAAATCCATGCAGTATGCACAAGCATGTTTGTGTACAATGGTTCCAGAGACAATTCCATCTGGTATTTCCATGAGTGTTGGATTCTGATGTTTTCTCTCTTTTTGTATGTCACACATTGGGCCTTATAAAGCACACATTTCTATGGTATCTAGGGGCTAGTTGGAATGGAAAATAATGTTGGGAATTTCATCATCCCTTAATAGGGATCAATGTGCCATTCAAATGGATTGTCAACCTGTGTGCTAATTAGGGCTGTGGTGTGTGCCATTATAAAACTCCTGAATCCAGCATTCATTCATGAGCTTTGCCTCGTTTGATTGGATCATGATTCCCAAATCCATTTTAATATATTCTAAGCCCAAGCGTGTATAATACTGATATGCTAGAGGAGACAGAGCTGACTTTTTTTTTTCTTTCTCTCACAGCAAGGCTTTAAAATCTCTTTCTTTTCCAGACATTCAAAGCCACCACTGGTGTGTGTAGCATGACATCATTACCTAGCCATGTGAAATGAAATAGCCGCTTTTGAAATGTTTCACAATTTCTGTGAACAAAAAGACAGACAGAAATATTCTTATATATGGAAACTTTTAACATGTATGAAATAACGGATGGATGGATGGATGGATGGATGGATGGATGGATAGATGAATAGATAGATAGATAGATAGATAGATAGATAGATAGATAGATAGATAGATAGATAGATAGATAGATAGATAGATAGATAGATAGATAGATAGATAGATAAAAAGGCGCCTGCAATGAAACAAGGTTACCATGGTGACATTTGCACATTGTTACTTTTCTATACAGCTTGCATTGCACTCTGTTTGACCTCCAGGCAGCCAAAGCAATGGCGGTAGATGAGCGCGATTGAGATGGTGCACTTTGATAGTGAGGACAGCCGATAAACTCTGGCACCAGGCCAAGGATGCTGAGAGGAACGGATGACCTGCGTCAAAAGCAGTGCTAACAGCTGCGTAGGAGGGCCGAATGTTCCTTTGCAAATGAAGAGCCCCACTCCACTGTTCCTAGCCCCAACCATAAATGGCTAAACATATGGACCCTGCCCTTAGAGAGCAAAGATTGCAGAAATTAATTCAATTACACTTTTTCCCCTCCCGTTAGACGCAATGGGATATTTGAGCAAACAGCGCTGGGATGGCTAGCACATTAGTTAGTGCTAGCCACTACATCTTACCAAAATCTATGAATTTTCATGAGGATTTGAGGATTTTGTATTGGAGTTGTACACTGGAACTAGCTTACTGGCATTCACATTTTCTTGTCGTTTTGTAATCACTCTTTAATGGACTGTTCATGAGAAGTATAATGAACCATTTAGTAGGATTACTTGAGGACATTAGCAATACATTGAAAAAGGACGGGATGAGGTCAGCTTCCATTGGTCTGATGGTTCTCATTGACCCCATGGCTATGTAAAATCTGAATTCTTGACAGAAATGTCCATGGTAATGATCACCATCACATTTGTATTTCATCTACTGTAGTGCAATTGGGTAAAATGCTCAACGTGAAATCAAAATGGACCCTACAGACTTTCTAAACAGCTTCCTGGTCTCATTGTGCGTGATTCTCCAGTGAATGTTATTACAAATGTCTTTGTTTCTGTAACAAAGGTTCGTTGTTATGGAAAGGAGGAGGCGGGAACCGGCGAACATTCAAAGATTTTAATAACATAAAATAAACCAAATACAAAACGAAAGTAAAAGACAGCAGCCTCTCACGGAAGACTGCTGTCACATATAATAAAACAAAACACAACATAAACCCAGGCCTGTTCCTCTCTCTATCTCCACTGTCGTCGCTCCTCCTTCTATGCTTCCGCTCCACTGTGAGAGATATGAGACCTGTGCGTCGCGCAGGTGTCGCTCAAAAGTAGCCTAATCACGCCACCGGCCTTGTGCCATCCTCCCACGGCCTTCGACCTCGTCCTGCTCGCCACAGTTTCCTTTTAAGGTAATAACTTGTTTGACCTCTGAAACAACTTTTCGGGCAACAGCAGAACTTTTCAACCCTTCGTCTTCATCTATCTTGATGGAACCTAGATGGATGTAACACAATCTAATCAATTCCTGATAAATAAAATCAAGTCCAAACCTAAATTTTTTCCCCAACAGAACAATGTTTCCCTCAGATTCTGAAAGTAAAATGAGTTGTGGACAGCATTCCATGCTTCTTCAAGATGTGAAGGTTTTAGGACTTGCACAATATGAGCTTATTGGCTAGACATACATCCAAAAATGCAGGCTTGTTGAGTTGATCAAGGTTGGTCACCACTATTACAGCCTGAATTCCCTTACTTTAATAACCCAAAAGATGTAACCAGGTCTATTCATAGATTCTAACTTTAGCTCTGGTTTCTAACCCTTCACAGCTTAATTATCCTCTTTCCCGCCTCCAGTCTCATCTCTCCTTCTGCCCTGAGTTAACAGGTTAAAGAAAGCTCTCAGTAACAGAATGGCTCTGACATGGAGAGAAGCACCCCTGATTTCTTTAGATGCTGTGGCAAGTCTATTTTTCTCTAAGAAATACGGCTTCGTCCAGACTTCCCAAATTACAGTGGCATAATCTGGGAACCAGACTTTTTCTGATTCCAAAATTACGCTGCAGACCTTCTCCTGCACAATGAAGATATGCATATTTTACTCAGATGCAAATTAAGTCGTCTGCACTGGATGCACCTTTGTATGGCTAAAAGATAACATGGAGTAAATTTATCACACGTTAACAACCACAGTCGGAGACCTCAAATGCAAGTTTAACTTGATCACCAAGACAGGACTGTGATTGTTGGCTAACGTGACGTAGCAACAGAGGGACTTTAACCAGCTTTCTGATCCCAGTTGTTATCATGAATGATTCACTTTGTGTAAGAAGGCTTTTGTTAAGGCTAAATTGCAGTGTTCAATAAACTGTGTCAACCCTCTCATTTAGATTTGACTTAGTCTCGGTCAGAGACAGTTTGATACGACAAGAAAGAAGCACATTTAAGGTTTGAGAACTTAATAAATAAAGGGCTCATGGCGTACCATCATTTCTTTGTTTGAAAGGCAAATGATTAGTCTGGAGAGAAATGTCAGATGGTGACATCCATTTGTACTACAATGGGTCTCTGACAATAGCAAGCCTTTTTATGCTAATAAAAACAGCTTTTAAGACATGATGATCCTTTAGCATGAAAGGGGTGAAGAAATAAATAATGACTTCATTGATTCCCAAGTTTTCACAGAATCTCTTTGCTTCTTTAAAGGTGGGGTATGGGATTTGCAAAACAGCTGGCAGATTTTGAAAATACACAACTCAAATGGTCCTACCTTCTTTCCTCCCACGCTGGCTCTGATTCGCGTGAGGGGGATGGGAAGAGGGGGGTATGGTACGACCGTTTGATTGACGGACTTACAGTCCAATGATTCTAGGTGGTCTTGGAAATGATTGGCTGGAGTTTTTCGAGTCCTGCCCGTTCCACAGATGATTAAATTGCTTAATTTTCATTTCAGTGCTTCTAACTCAGTGGCTGTAAATAGGTTATGAATAGGATTTCAAGTGATTTTGTAAAAATTGACAAAAAAGAGAATCACATACCCCACCTTTAACTTGAGAAGTTCTTGCATAGTCAATGTTTCCCTGGTTAGCATTGGCCAGTTTTTGCCTGGTTAGCATAGGCCAGAAAAAAATGCATCTTATTTCCATTGATGGCTATTCAGACCTGTGTATTCTGACAAAATAAATACGTTTGTATGCCACATATAAATGGCTGGTTTCAAACTGTGTACTTCTTGGAGATAATGTTGTAGCTGAGCAGCAGCCATTGAGATGAATGGGAAACTTTCTTCAGGTATTCTAAACCTTCTCGCTTGTAACAGTCCATAATTTTCCTGACCTTTTTGAACCACATTTGAAAAGTGGACTCTTATTTTTGGATTATTTGAAATGTCTACTGCTCTTTCTGAATCCATTTCCAGACCATTTCCTCTTAGAATTAAGTGATCATTATCCAGTCTTCCAGACTACTGCATCCAACCCTTGAACAGGACCTAGAAACATGTCATCCAGCCAAGTGGGTGGAGTGGAAAACAAACCATCTCCAGCTTCAGACACCCCTCCCTTGGCCATTAAGGTGCACCTGGTCTATCACTGCTGGACAAGCCTGACTCAGCAATGCCGAGTAGCTGAGGTGAGCTAAGTGCTTTTCAAACAGCACAGAAGTGATCAAAATATTGCCGTTTCCATGTGTACTGTGGCAGCATTATAGATGAGAATGAGCAAGCGTCTTCCATCACACTTATATACATGTGTTGAAAGGCAGAGAATAATGAGAAGGCAGGTTTTATGATTAGCCCAGGAACTCAACCAAGGACACTACCGGAATAGTACCTGTCAAGCAGCTTAAGAATTTAAAAAACTGACAAAAGCTGTCACTGACTGTCAGCTAAGCTAATCGTCACACTCAAGGCGTAGAGCACTGACGAAAAACTGAGAGGCAGCTTTGGTTAAATTAGATGTGTTGAGGGCTAGGACTGAATGATGTCTAATTTAATGAGGCGAGGTGGTAACTGTCAGTGGATGCGCTATAATAACAGATTACAGCAGTGCAAAATATAAAAAATCGTAAAGTTTCTGATTAGCTGAATGTCACCGCAGCCTATGAAGCATTCATGAGTGTTAAACATTTTTTAACATCTTACCCCATCACACTTTCTTTTATTTACCTCAGGGAGTGGTAAATTACATCTACTTATGCATTTGTCATGGGATGTCTTTGATCCACGTTTCAGTAGCGTACTGTATGTCTTGTTGAAATGCCATGCTAGGTGTGTGAGCATATCCCATCATTCTCTTCACCTCAGACGCCCCCAAAACAGTTTGCCTGGCTGTCACCTTATACAGACTTCATCAGCAATGATACCCCCAGCATTGGTCTAATAGCAGACAGATGGTGTTACGATACACACACCATTTGTCACCCAGGGTAAAACCTTGAAATAGGGTTGGGAGGTCAGATGTGATCTGTATCTTAATGTGTGAGTGCCCTCGTGAAAAAGAACTGTCCTTAATTGTACTGAATGTGCTCTTGTAGTGTACTTCAAATCTTAAAAGTATATTTTTAAAAACTGTACTTGCAGATTATATCAATAAAATGAAATAAGGCCACTAAAGAGAGTACATTTTCATGCACTCTTTATCTAATTGCATTTCAAATGAATTTAAAATATAATGTATTTTCATTCAGTTGTAAATAACATGCAATCAAGTGTCAATAAGAGAATTATGCAATAAGAGAATTATTCTTTTTAAAGTATATATATGTACATGTACACTACATGTTTTCACAGAATGAAATTTGGTTCTGCTGTCTCTTTTTCAATGAATATAAAATGAAATTGTAATCTCTTAGTGTACATTTATATTCATTCATTTGGTAGCTGGTTCTATCCAACAGTTCTGACCTAAACTGCATTCCCAGATCTATTTTATCCATATGTCTATTCCCTGGGAATCAAGCCCATGATTATTTTGGTGTCGCTAGCGTCAAGTTCAAATACAGCAACTTAGCATATTGTAGCATTGGCTAATACCCTGTGGGAAAATCCATTTTAAGTTAGCTAATGTTTTGGATCATGGAATCTGGTTTCCTGGCTAGCTAGCAAGCTAGTTAGCTTGTTGGCCATATTTATGTCACCTGTCCATCTTATGACCTGCTTGGAATACTTTTAGACATTTTCGCAGCTACATACCAGCGTTTTCTAACAGAAGATACTAATGAAGAGCAGGCTAAGCTTAAACTTTAGTTCATATCCTTGCGACAACAGCCCGATTCATTTCAACTTAAACCCTGGGGATTTCCATCCATACTTCAGGATAAGTTTTGACATTCATTAAGTTTAAGCATCAATGCTTCCAGAACCAATTAGCGTAATCTGCTTAGCTGAAAGGCTACCACACATCGAGCTCTTTAAAACCTGGCAACAATGGGATGATATTAAAATGCTCTCCCCGAACAGACCAGTTGAGGATTTACGAGCAAAAAAATGAGCATGTTACAAACACAAGACTCTCATAGACAATTCTAATGAGTCATAAAATGGAAATTATAACAATGATGTTTTCAAACTGGGGAACTATAGTGTGCAAGAGCTTTGCTGATTCATGTTTTCAACTGATTCAAATTAGCATGTCAATTTTTCGCTTGTACGAGTTAACAAGTACATTGTTAAAAATGCTCTTCCTTTGTGGTTTGCTTTATTGATTCTTTACAGCGAAATGCTAAGCTAAGCTGACAAGTTTGACACATGGCTGACTCTCCGTAGTAATCTACTGGACATCCATTTTAACATGGTGGGCTGGTCGTGTTTGGGATTACTGGGGCTTATTGATTTTAAACATGCACCATTTTAGATGGATTGCCAATACAAACCAAACACTCCAGCCAAGAAAGGACTCATTCAATTCTGTTTAACATTCAGCCCACGAGTTCACGTATAATTAACTCTTGGGTAAAAATGCCCTCAGGAGAGTCGCAGTCTCGACATAGGGCTTCACTCAAGTCGGAGAGTGTGTGTGCGGCCGTGCGAAAGTGTGCAGACTTTACGGAATATCACGCTAGTGTAAGTGAATTAGTGTAAATGAATTAGCCAATTAAAAGCAATAACACAGCCCAACAGGGAATTTCATATGTCAGACCAGCAGTATTAGACAACCTTCTGAAAATGAGCAAAACCACATTTCCCCTGCAGTATGCATCTTTAAAGCCAAGATCTGTTCTGCATTTCTTTCTTTCGATTAGTTTTTTTTTCTTCTTCACCTTAATTCATTATGCAAAATATGGAGGCATATTTCAACCAAGGTAATTGTACTTTTTTTCTCATAATTGCAAATTTTTTCACCTCATATTTATAGCTTTATATCCAACAAATTTGTATCTCCCAATTACTTTATATCTCACAATTACAAGTTTATTTTTTGTTATTGTAAGTTTATTTGTTGACTTTATATCGTACACTGTGAATTTATTTTTGAGGCATCTCACAAATATATGTTTTTACTTTTTACTCTGAGGAAAGAAGTTTCCATAGTCAAATCTAACTGCTAATAGCAATGTTTTTGTAGATGTGTTTGAAGAACATAACATTATCTGTTCAGTATTGTACCTGTAAACCTCACAGATTTTCTCATGAGAAAACAGTGTCCTACTTCTTTCCATAGCTTTGTTCTTCTCAAAATGTAATGCAGAAAATCTATAATATCTCTGCTGTGAATTAATAGATTTCTAGATAACCAGTGGCAATGAGCTGACTTAACTTTTCTTTGTTTTCTTTTTTGTTCTTAGTGGCTCATCAAATATTTAAGAAAGTTAAAAGGGTCCATTCCCAAGAAATCACTTTTGTTTATGTGTATTCTATAAGAAAATTAATGCCTTTTGTCTTATGCTGCCCCCTATGATAAATTGGTCTCAGAGTGCTTCTTCCATTACCATCATAGAAAATTGGAAAAATGTATTGCATGGCGGGTATGAGTGTTCATTCTCTCTACTTTTCATATTTAAAGGTGAAGTTCTATAGTGGAATTCCAATGGGCCATTTTAGACGACCCAAAGCCCAATTTAAAGTGTTATCGTTTTGTCTTCATTACAATGCAGATTATTAATGTGCTTGAGTTCAGTTGTGCAAAGTATGCACCTTTTTTTGCAAACGATTCAAGTTATTGATGACCTACTAGTTTTGTGAAAAATACAGCACAATGTGCGCAATTATGCATCCAAAACTTGACCTTCTATTTGAAACGTAGGCATCATTGTATATTGTCAGTTGGAAACCTCATACCTACAAAAACACTGCTTTTCAGGAAATTAAAAACATAATAATTAAACACTGTGTTGGAGGTATGGACAGGACCATCCTGGTGGTGGTGGGGAGGATGAAGGTAATTGTCACGTCAGCATCTGCAAACTCAAACATGTGTAAGTAGCGATATTTTATAAGGACATGATTGGATAGATGTGAAGGTAATAAGTGATGTAGTAATTAAGTCTTCCTGGCAGAACTTATGCTGAAGCTTTCATTTCAGTAGCCTATTCCGTAACTGTATGAATTAAGCGAACAAGAGCGCTACTGTTACATAATTGAACCATTGAAATGTCTTACCTGTCCAGCAGAAAAAAAGCCGTCTCCGCGTCTGTTTTGAACCCCTTAAAAACACGGAGTTCACGCCACCTTTCAAAAGCCCTACCGATATTTATCCTTGTTTTCGCATGGGCCCGGTTGCAGTCTCTTTTTTTTCTGTAGCCACTCCGAAGTCCGATGTCTTTTGCATTTTACAACGGGTGAATCTCCAGTTCTCACTGGTGATTGTCGTTTGAACCTTTCTGGATCTGCCGTCAGATTTAATTATATCAAGTGCTGTGAAAAAAGGCTATAAATCTCCACCTCCAACATCCTCACACGCAACATAGCCTACTAGCCGAGACTCCTTCTTTATGTGTACTGATGTGACGTAATGACGCAAAGACATGATCGAATTGCCAGCGTAAATCCACCATTACCACTGGAATTAAAAACATTATTACAAGCTTACCGTTTTGAATCGAGCTACGACAAGCAGATCACTGGCTGGTTATGTACTTGCTCAAATTTACTTAGAATCATTTTTAACCCAAAAAAGTTACGGACTGCAGCTTTAATGTAATTTAAGTTGAAATGACTTAAACATCTAAATATATTGAACTTTTAAGGCATAAACTTTTTTTTACAGTGTACTTGTTTTGTCCATTATTAGAACGGCTGCATCTGAGGCAGTAAGAGCATCTCATTACGTCAACTTACAGGTTATAAAGTTTACTGTAGCTATGTGTGCACTCCTGCTATGACTCAACGACAAATGCTAAGACTCTCCTCTCCGCTCCTCAAATATAAAACATTAGTCTTTATATAGAGAGAGTTTATTGAGTAAAGAAACGTAAAGAAAACGCTGTACTTATTTGAAGTACCAGTTTAATTGTAAACAAGCAGAGATTGTCCAATCTGTGTGTGGCACGATGTAGGCGTTGTGGAGGTGTTACAGACAGTTTGAGGATCCAATTGAGTTACGAGTCACAAGCTCTTTAATTGTCATTGGTTAAATATTTGCAAAACCCACAGACAGACGTAAAGGGTGACAAAAAGTAATGATTTATGGGGGGAAAAAGACAAAATATGGGTTTCCGCTTGACAGCGACATACTACAGTTCCATTCCAACCATGTTTGTTAGTTGCTAGTCATGCTTGATACAAAGAAAACTGTGACACTTTGATTGATCGACACTTAGCTTTTTTAAGTAGCCTATATTGTGGATGTGAGTTCTGTTTGTGTTTTTTTTGTCGCTATGTCTATAATCTTTTAATCTTAATCCAACACCAACAACCAGGCTTGTGGTTTCAGCGAATGACTCATACAACTCGAGTTGCTCAATATCTTGGCAGGAAAACCTTTTCTTTTTTTTAAAAGCAGTGCGAGGAATCTTTCGCTCTCAGGAATTAAAACGGAGAAAGTGAGGCGTGTTTTCTTTCATTTGAAATGTTTAAACTCCTGAAAACGAGATCACTCAGTCGCACCCATGGGATGAGGTGAGGGGTGTGCGCATAATCTGTCTGTTACATTCTTTTCTTCTTTTGCCAAGTTTCTTACTCTCTCTGCGTTGATTCAGGTTTGTTTGTTAGGTGCCATGTCCCAGTATAGAAGCATGCTTTTATTGATTTAAACACAACCTATTCTGCACTTTGCGAGTACTTTGCAAGACTGACATGTGCGAGACAAAGATTAGAAATGCCCTGCGGTGCATTTATTTATAGTTAAAAGATTACATTTATTTTGATAAAGAACGCTCTTTGAAACGCATTCGAGAGTATGCATATTGATCTTTGCCACCAGCTCTTAAAAAAAAAAAAAAAAAAAAAAGAATTTGACATACTGTACTCTCATTTACATTTCTATCATTCAGCTTCATTTCTTTGACTCTTGCGTGTTCTTTATTTTTTTCTACAAAGTGTTTGTTGTAGACCAGGACAAAGGAGTTCTCGTACAAAAATGCATTTTCTTTTACAGATACTTTCAAATGGCCTCTATTCCTTCCTTTTTCTTACACAAGACTTTGGCAGCTCATGCAGTCACACACATTCGATTCACTCGTCTCGCAGAATCCACCGTGCTCCGTCGATTTAGCTCGATTGACAGGCTTTGTATTTTCTTGAGCTACAGATGAATAAGCCGCTCTCATTTATGCATGATCAGCCACAAAACGGTTAAAAAACATTGCAACTTTAAAGGGACGGCCAAAGCTTCTTGTGGAATAGAAATAGCTCTTTTGATATAGTAAAATCAGGGGTTTGAAACTTTTACGCAGGTAAAAGTCAAAGCATCTAGCCAAAAACATAATGTAATCCAGTCCACGATTACTTTTTCTAGTGTTTGTGAGGATGCTATGCATTTTTAGCTAATGTTGAAGTAGATTTGAGGGGATTTCGGGTGGTTGCTTGACTCCTTGGTGGGTAAGATCAGATGATCCTTAGCTTACATTAAGGAAATTAAGCATATTATGAAAGTAATTTTATGTAGTTTTAATGGTTTGTCCTAGAGTAAGTGACTTAGCTTAGCATTATCTGCTCTGACAAAATATTTCCTTTACCCGAAGTCACTTACAATCAAGTACAGATATCCTTGTAATGGCACGTTCACTTCGAAGAATCCTTGAGCCCTGTAAAAAATGTGGTGCTCAATCTTTTCCACCTCTCTATACATTTGCAGTTCTCGGTAATACAGACAGGTCTTCTCCCCTACGGTAATAAAACCAAATGAGATCTCAAAGGCAATCTTGTGTGAGCCATAGGTCTCAAACTATAAACACTCCTCCTCCCTCAATGCCGGCCACACGTCTATTGAACAGTTCTGTTAGACTCATTAAAATAACACACTCTGTTCTTCCACACTTTTTTTTCTCTACAGAGATTTTCCACAGAGAAGGCAGCATCTTCTGTTTGTCTGCTCGAAAGCGGCTTGCAGAAAAAATCTGCATGACAGCTTCTTTTCCCAGGAACAGCTGTATGAAGGGTATATTTAATGCAAGCTCACAGCGATACAAATCCCTATGAAATCTAATGCTTCCAGGTCATCATATTTCTGCCCAGAGTTTTGGCAGCGAGACGTATTTATTCAGCTAGTGCTGTGTCTGTGGAATCACCTCAGTTCTAAAGTGATTGTATGAATGTTGATACATTCAGTGGTAAAAGAAAAATGGACATTGTGGCCCATAATTCAAAGCTGTTTCAAAAGGGCGGTTTTACTGCTTTCCTCAAAAGTTGCTCTTTCGTCTGAGCCGATAGTCTCCGATCCGATTTTAGGGGTCCTTTGTCAATCCTGTTCCCCTCTCTTTGCCCTGTACTTTCCTGTCTGATCTCTACACTGTCCTGTCCAATAATTGCAACAACAACAAAAAAATTGCTCTTTCAAAGCTCAGGAGATTTAATGACCAACTTCGTCTCTATTGGACTATTCCATGAGCTTTAAAAAGAATGAGGATAGCTAAGATCATTTATTCTATGAAGAATTTGATGAGAAATGTTTGAGTTCATACTGAGATCTATGATGTTTGGTTTGAATACTGACATCTTGTTTTAAGACGTGTTGAGATTTCTTCTGCTCGGGGTGAAAATCTGATAACCAGATGACTTTAGAAAATTAGCTATTTAGTCTCCATATAATTTTATTTATGGCTAAGATAAACAATTGAGATCTCAATATTTTTCTTTCACATAGGTTTTTACCCAGAGGAATACTACTTTGCTGGAAGATAACTCTTTTATAGCTCAGAAATCTTAATTGAGTTCTCACTTATGTTTAATTTAAGTGTAAGGACCACCCATTGGTCCAAAGACAGAATTGGTCCTACTGCTCAAAGGCAGCTCTTTCATAGCTCAGGAATTCTCAGCATAATGTTTGATGTAAGTATTATTTTGAATAGAACTTTTGAGACATATTCAATATATATATTTGAGTTTACTGAGATCTATGAATTTTAATTGAAGTCATTGTTAAGATCTATTCTGGAGGAGATACCTGGGGACTTTTTGGTAGAAGAAAAAAGTTATGAAACAGAAGACTTCTCAAAAGTCTCAATTTGCTCTCCATCTAAAGTTATCTAAAAAACAGACTGTGTTGTATCTCTCCTGTGGGTAAATATCAAATACTCAGTGCTATACAATCTGTAATGGTCCATGAACCTTAGCTTTGGGTTCACATCATTCTTGACCTTGATGGCTTTCTTTGCTCTTCAAAGTTTTCTCTAAATGGTGTCTCGAGAGCAACAACCTTCAAAATTTAAGAGTTTCGGGGGCTTTTCCCCTACTTTTTTTTTCGCCCATCAAACTGATTCAAAGAGACATATTGATCCCTCGGCCTTATATGACTAATTCCAGCCGAGCTTCACATCATCAAACGCTCTCTGAAACGCTCTGATTCGCTATCAGCCACAGTAACACAAAGGTGGAACCCATCGAGGCGCCCATCTGTCCATCATGTCATGCTGTAAATAATGCGCTTTAGCATTTGCTCCGGTCAGCATCCGATTACCACGCCTTTCACAGTAGTTGTCACACCACATCAAGAATTTTGTCTCGACCCAAAAGAAGCTAATTGTTTTTTTAACGAGCTTCATGTCATATCCAAGGTGTTTTGTGGTAGGAGTGTGGATTTGTTTTTGAATAATTCAGTAATTCGTTAATGATTCATAGATTGGATAATCCGCATGGCCCCTGCTTTCCCAGTTTAGCAATCCCAGCATGCACCACTCCAGCTGTGAAACCTGGCAGGTGCTTTTTTTCTCATCATGTTTCTCTTCCGCAGTGTTTCAACTATTGTCAAATGCTACGGCGACACACTGTGCAGGATTTTGATGTAAAGCGATTTTGTTGCCTAAATAGAAGCTGAGCAGCATGAAAGGGAATCGGGAAATCTACAGTGATAAGCTTTACAAAACGTCTGCCGTTTTAGAAAAGCCGCCTTTTTCGGACTTGACTAGAATAGACGGTTGCTGGTTCAACAAGGTAAGAATGCAAAACAATTCAGTTCAATTTGTGAATGAATCATTCACACCAGTTTGCTAAAACCAATTAATTGAAAAGATTAAACTCAAAATAATGAATCATTAAGGGATCAGACAATACTAGTGTAGTTGAAATCCCACAGAAGAATGGAAGGTCAGTTGCGTCAACCTTCGCACATTACCAGACAGACACTTATTTATTTCTTTATTATAATTACAAGATGGTTTCAAAAGCAGAAACGGTGATGCCTCGAATACGTTTCAAGTATCTGTGAATGCGTTTGCATGAGTGCGATACAGAAAGTAACATTTACCTCCAGAGAGCCAGCATTTATTATGCTTAGCTTGTATGCAGTCCTGACCTTTACCCACAATCCTGCACTCTCCCATTGGCACCATGCAGTCATTAACAGGGTTTAACCTTTCATATGCATCAGGGAAGGTAGACAGACAGTGAGAGTCTGCGGTCCTCGTCCATATTGGTTTGAACAGTCTGAAAATTAAGTCCTTACATTTCCCCCTGGAAAACCGTCCTTTACAAAATGATCTAAACTTTGCCCAACTGTGAGGAAAAACAACACAAGATTCAGCAGGATGGAAGTTGAGAGGAATGAACCTCGGAGAGAAGGATGCTGGGTACAAATGATAAAACGATGGAGTTCAGAGACACTGACGAATGGCGCAGTCTCTGCCATCAGATATGTTGCCTAAAAATAACGAGCAAACAAATCAACATGTCGGGCTGAGGGAGAGACGGAGGAGGGGAAAAAATGAGGGAAGAGGAGAGATGGGTCAAGGAGGAGACAGCTTGGCCGATGCAATTACCAGCTGCCACCAGAGGCCCCAGGGAACCGCAGGTCCTTCTGAAGGGTGTTTTCAAGTTCAACCCTCGGATCCACTCCATCCGAGAAGTCCACTCAAGATCACTAACGTTCTTGACTGGAGATCGCTAAACAGCTGAAACCATTTCATGATTCAGATAATTAGTTTAAGTCGTGAGAAGTTCAGAGTACTCTTTTTCTGGTTGGCTAGACAATTCCAGTTGTGGATAACAATTCACCATAGTTTATGTTTCAGTCTGATTATTCCAAAAAGTGAATAAAAACTTCTAAGGTAATGTTTTCGGTCACATTATAAGGCATTGCCACATGTACGCTTTACAGAGAAGCCCCCATAATGCACTACAACAGGCTCAGTGAAAGAAAACAAGATGCTGGACATACTGTAACAAGATACATTTTGTTTAAATACACTTATAACAAAAGTATAGATTAAATAATGGTTTACTTTGATCTAAAATGGCTTATTTTTAGACAATATCTGTGTGTGTGCTATGTTTGTTTATGCTTTAAAGTATCCCAGTGTTAGCTTAGCGACATGCAAATAGAACACTCAATTGACATCAATTGAGTTTGACTCAAAATGTAAGTATGACTTTTAAGTAACTTTTTTGGCCACATTATAAGATAGAACTACATGTATCATTCACAGAGGCTTCCCCATAATGAAGTGAAACAAGGCCAGTGGGGTAAAATGCATCTAAGATGGTGGACACACTGTAGCAGGTAAATGTTGTTTAAATGGACTTAGAATTGTTTGCCGAAACTTTTTAGCACCATACATAACATTCACAAAAAAATTGCTTAAATAAATAACAGAGGACCAATCTCTGTGAGAGATTTAATTAACATTTTAGTGCTGAAAAAAGTTACATCTGATTGATGGATCCAACTGGAAATGAGTCAACAAGGCAAGATGGTGCTAGTTCTTTTTTCTTTTTTTCACAAGACAAAATAACCCATTCTCCATCATATTTTGTCGCCTCCAGAGCAGTTTCTTCTTCTTTTTTTTTTTATTTCATACGAAAACAACTAGCCTGAGGTTGTTCTAGATGGCCATAAAAGGGAACAATTTGATTGTGTTAATTTGATTAGCAAGATTGAATATCAGTTGGCCAACCTGCTCTCCAAGCAAGGAGCAAATGACTCAAAATTGAGTTACGACATTGTTGCAGCTTATTTCTTTCACCATGGATCAAGTGGAAGAGGAACGTCAAGAAAATCTTGTTGAACAAGAATATCTTTACATAATTCGGATAACAGTTTTATTGACTCTTGCTTTGATGGAGTCACCGCTGACAGCTTAGTTCATCAAAGAAAAGAAAGAAGCTATGTTAATTGGAGGTGTAGGGCGTAAACAAATACACACTGCTAGGGGCAACTCCTGCTATGCTAATTGGTGTTAAAAATTTAAAATTCATGGAGAATTAACATGATTCACACTCACAAATAGCTCTCAGCATTGAATTTTGAGAGATGGTTGGAGCCAAGCAGAAATAGTGAGTGGGAATGTATAGTCACATAAAGTGACTGAGTAGTCATCAGGATTTAATCAGTGAGAACTGATTGGTTGGGCTGAATGACTGACAGCTTTACTCCATCTAAGGGCCTATCTTCCCCTTTCAGTCAATTTCGCAGGTACCCTCTGGAAGCCAAAGCCTTGGTGGGAAAATTGCAAACTTCTGATGATGGTTCAGCAATTGAGCGAGAAGGGTTTCTCTCTCTGTATTTACCTCACCGGGAAGTTCCTGAGTGTATTTTTAAGGGAGACCTGTCCCAGAATGCCCTTCAGCAAGGTAAGATGTATTTAAAATCAACAGGATATCAAAACCGAATCTAGTTACATGTGAATGATTCAGCACCGCATATTATTCCACAGAGAAAAATGCTCGTCATTGGGTACGGTATGGTAATTAATTTGCTGTTTAATTTATGATATACCATACAATATACTGTAATATGTGAGTCTGAGATTAGTGTAACACAATGCAACAGTAAACCAAAAGGAACAAAGAAAAGGACGTATTTTGTGACTGTTGTGGAACATGTATGAACCTTAAATATATTTAGCTAGTAATGCTAAAAGCTAACATTTTTAAAACACAGACTTAAGATGTAGTAGCATGCCTTACACCATATTTAGAAGTATTTATTTCCCATCTTATGACGGGTTCAGACAACATGATATCATCTTTGGTAGCCATTGTTTGTTTACGCTCTTGTTTCCAGAAGTCAGTCGCTAGTTCCTCCTTCTCTATGACATCCTGCATGTCATTAAAGACAGCAAGCGATGATTGGTCAGGAAGCAACGTGTAGTCCGACATGTTTCTTGCCCATGACATGACAGTCATAACAGACAAAAATATTGTGTAGTCTGAACCTGGTATCAATCTGTAGTAGAAAAATGCCTAGCATATTGCTAGCATCTCAGTTTGAAATTAACTAACTCATTTTGTTCAACTTAGGCCATATTTTTCCTCTTATGATGTGAAAAATTAAGTGTTAGCCCTTGTGTGTGAGAACTTAAAGAAGTATTGGGGAAAATAAAGTATTGGAGTTTCTTCTTATGTTGTTCATTTAATTTGTCAGTGGTTCCGGGACTTCAAGAGGTTTTGAGTCGTTTGGAGAGCAGTGCTTTCTGTTCATCATTTGGAGTAGATCCCTGTGAGTGAATGCTGGAAATCTCCCAGGCACCTCTTCTCCTCGAAATATCTCTGCAGACGGTAACACACACACACACACACACACACACACACACACACGCACACACACACACACACACACACACATACACACACACACACACACACACACACACACACACACACACTGGGAGCCAGTCACTCTTTCCTCTCTTGGCTCTTGATAAGCAACCCATCAGGGCTTTGCAGAGGTTTAGCGATTTGAACTTCACAGCTTCTCCCTTCCTCTGTGGAGAGAGTTAGTTGTATTTAAAGTTGTAGATATTTAACATGGATCTGTGCAAACAATATTGTCAGTGCACACAGAGGTAAACACACCAAATCTTGTATACACACATATGCTCGAACTGAAGGGAATTTTTAGCTAAGATAAGCCCATGTGTTGGGGAAAACTTGAAATTACAGAAACTTTGTCTGCGTTTCTCTTTAATAGCTCGCTCTGTCCTGGGAAATCAGAATATATTGCCTTTCACGGCTGATTTTGCGCTGGAAATGGTTTTGGAAACACAAAGCTTTGAAGGCGTTTCGCTGTACACCATTTTGTTATTAAAACAGGGAGCGTTTGCAGCGGCTTGTGTGTGTGTTCTGTTGAATGTACAGCGGGATTTTGTGAAGCGTTGTGTGTTTGTTAGCATCAGAGATGATCAGAGCTTTGCCGAAGAGTAAATGTGTTAGCGGCGAGGAGGAGTTGTGAACAACAGACCCTTCGTTTCAGTCGAATACTCCCTAGAGAAACTCAAAGATAGAGTATCTGGAGGCGAAGAGAGACTGTAGAAGCAACAAACAACAAAAAAAGAGGGAAAGAACAAAAGCAAATGAGAGAGGTGGGCTACGTTCAGACAGGAATGCTGGCGTACCGCTTTCTATTTTTAAACAGTAGAACGTGACATCGTTGTCACATATGCGCCCATAAAAAAAATCACAAGATATCAGTTGTTTCTCCTAGAAAGCAATGGGATTCAATGGAGATCAAATTGCACGTCTTCCTATAAAAATAAAAATAAACAACGTGATATTTTAAACCTCGTTTTTTTTCTCTGAGATTGCATAAAGATTAAAAAAGGTTGAATTCAGACATTTGCATGTGTCTTGCCATAAGAAACCAATAATGAGATCTCTTTTATGTCCCAATTGTTTCTCTGAGATAGCAAAGAGATTAAACAGAGATCAAATGGAGACTTTTGCATATGTCTTCCAATAAGAGACGACTCATGAAATAGCAGTGAGATGAAATGGAGACCAAATGAAGACTTTTCCATATGTCCCTCCATAAGAAACAAAATTCACCAATGAGATTTAATATCCCTGTGAGACGCTTGTAAATCCCCACACTTTCTCAGAGGGTGTTTCTGCTTCACTTGCTTCCCTGTTGTTGTTTCTCGGGATCTCAAGGTCTTACAGGTTACCCGTCAACTCCACCCATACACATTCACCTCCTCCTGTATTTGTGAGTTGTGTTTGCCCGCCATGTGCAAAGGTAATCATATTCTGCTCTATTTCTCATCATCTCCATGCGGCAAATTGCTTGTCATGGCCTATTTGAGGGTCTCCAGCCCTGGTACCGAGCAGCTGAGGAAAGGTGCACATGTGTTAGAAGAGCACAAGAGAGTTGCAGAGATGATGCAAACTATGATTACACCACAACTAACACTCGTGATGACCTGTGACAGTAACGGGACACGGTTTGAGACACAGCTGTTTCTCTAACTCTAAGATAGACAAGGACAGATGTCAAGCTGTACACTGTGGCAAAATCAACTACACATTAAGCAATAATAATAGCAATAACAACAATAATAAAATGCACTATCATTATTATAAATATTAAGTATTGTACCATGGCTCATATTTCACCACAAAATGAAAATCTAAATGTATTAGTATTATTATAAATAATGAATATTGTACATGGTGCATTTCACCACAAAATGAGAACTAAATGTATGATTATTATGATTATTATTATAAATAATCTATATTGTACCTGGGTCAAATTTCTCTACAAAATTAAAAATCTAAATATATGAGGATGATAATGATTATATTATTATTATTATAAATAATCAACATTGGTCTTGGCTCATATTTCACCACAAAATAAAAATTTGATGATGATGATGATGATGATGATGATGATGATTTTACCACAAAATAAGCTACAAATATTTTTTTTTTTTTTTTTTTTATTTACAATTACCACGAGGGGATAATGGGAATACAAAATAACATAAATAATAATAAACAAAAATGTCTGGCGGCATTACAGTAGTGAAGAAAATATGATTATAATAAAAAATGCACAATTCAAAAAATATTCCTAATAGCCATTTGTTTATGCAAAATATTATTTAGTTTTTGGGGTGAAAAATCACATGTTATTGTGAGACTTCATAGCTTCTTGTTTTGAAATTCCTCCCTGTCTCTTTCTCTTTGTTTTGTCCGGTTGTGTTTCAGTGACAACTTTGTGTTTGCGTGGGTATTCTCTTATAACGTTCCCTGAAGAACGGAAAAATTAATTGCTTCAGAACAAACAAAAAAAAGAATCAACCAATTTCACGCGCATTGGAGGCCACCCTTCAAGGTTTGTGCGCCTCGTTTTATAGAAAATAATAAAAGAGAACTGATTGTAGAAGTCATGTTTTATATAACGAACCTGCATGCCAATCACACGGCACAATTCTGTTTTGCTGTCATTGGACATTGTGGGTTTTTTTTGTTTTGTTTTAGTCGCTTGGCCTCGGAACAGCAGCAAGTTGTGCTAGTGGAGCATGAAACTTTTTTAATTGTATAGATTACAGTTCAATTTAAGATGTTGATTCTGGCATCAAACTGTATTTGTCTGTTTCTTTCTCTACCTGACTCAAGTAATCAAGCGTCGGCGTTTTACTGTAACATCGATATGGATCCGTTGAAAGCAGGCCTACAGCTGACGTGGTCGTGGCTTGTGTTGGGATGTCGCCCGATTCCTTTGAGCAGGGAAACGTGGATGTGCTACTGCAATACAAACAGTTTGATTAAACCCAGAGACGGGTCATTGATTTCCACATGTCAGAAGTCACATAGATTATAAAAGATTACGGAGAGGATTTTAACAGCACGCTAATTTAGCTACTGCAGGAGTTTGTAACAGACAAACTAACCATATTTTGGGAACAAATTTGTACCCAGAAGTGAGTTAAACCTGACAAAAACTCCCCAAACCTCCTTTTGGGGACATCCCCATTGGTAAAAACGCCATAAAAGGTTTTGTTATATATTTTTTAACGTTCATACTATTACTATGATTTGGGGGTATTTATTTATTTATTTATGTATTTATTTATTTATTAAACCATTGTTTGATATTGATACCACTGTTTATTATTATTATTATTATTATTAATAATAATATTTTTATTATTTAGGGAAATTAATGAATTAATTTATTTATTCAGCCTGTGTTTGATACACTGTAAAAAAAAAAAAGTTGGATTAACTTAAAAAAGTAAGTTACCTGGTTGCCTTAATTTTGAGTTCATTGAAAATAAAAATTTTAGTTAATACAACAAAGGAGATTGGTATAATAAATAGAAACTCAAAATATTATGTTATCTGAACTACATTAAAGGAGCTGTATGTAAGAAATTTATTTCAATTAATCATACATTTTCCCTGATATGTCACTAGACATTAAGAAATCATGTTCATTTCAAATACTTATATCACTGACAACAGTAGTCCGGCCAGGATATTGTCATTTAAAAAGTGAAGTTGCAGCCCTCAACTGATGTTGATGTTGTCATGTTGTGTTTTGGTCTGAGTGCCACCCTCCACCGATCTACCAATCACGAAGTCTGTAGTGTTGTAGCATCCGGGTTGCCAGCTCTGCTCTAGTTCCCACAGCTGCAGCTAATAACGTGTCGCAATCGGATCCTGCAGCATATCTGGCAACCTCGAGTCAGTAATTTGAAAGTGATTGCAGTACCAGTTTTGGCCACAATCTTACAAACTGCTCCTTTAATTATCTAAGTTGATTTGACAAAATATAAAAAGTTGTGATAACAAATCATCAAAATTCATTTTTACAGTGTATGATAACAAGGTTTATTATTATTATTATTATTATTATTATTATTATTGTTGTTGTTTTTGTTATTTTTATTATCATTGTTTTTGTTGTTGTCATTATTATTATTATTATCATTATTATTATTATTTGGGAAAATTGTAGATCGATTGATTTGTATGGTTGATTTTGTTGTTATTTACTTATTTTTATTATGGGAAAATGGTAAATTGTTGTTTGTTTATTTTTTTAACATGGTACCATTTTTTATATTATTTATTGCTTGTTTGTTTTTTCTTTTTTTTCTTCTTTTGTTTTGATGTTTTTGTAGCCAGGGTACAGTGATAATCATGTTGTGTTTTTCTTCTTCTTCTGTAGACATTGTACCCTAACGGTCATATTCTTTTTCTTGAAGTCCTTGAAGTATCCTGTTACTGGTGAATATGAGGAGATTCAGTGCCAGGGTACATATCACACTGTGCTTTTTCATAAGCAATGTTCGATTCAGTTACTCTCTCTCTCTCTCTGTTTTCCTAATTTGCATGGTCATTGTCATCAAAAGGAATTTAACGGACGTTATTTAAAATAATTGGCAGATTAATGGAGTGTTATCTGATTCTTGTAAGTAATATTAAAAACTTTTAGACTTTAAGTTTTTGAAACTTTCTAAATCTGTTCTTTTGAGAAACGATCAGTTCGATCATGTTTCAAAGAGATTTATTATTCATGATAGACTGTCACATTAAATAAGGACTCGGAACAAGAAACCAATTGGTTTCTTTGGCACTTTACTAAAGAAATGCGCAAATGCTTTTCTTTAAATCTTACTATGGCTAGCGCTACCAGTGCTACTCACCTACCAGTGTCCACTTTTTAGTAAATCAAGCACATGTCACTCAGCAGAATTAATATTCATGACCCAAGCTGCTTCTGGCACAGTTGACAGAGCCGCTGACAGAAAGTAAACTCCCTCCCGCCTTCAAATGCCATCTCACATGAGTGTATCCGTGGCAACGAGGCATTTAAAATGGTGTCATACTTGAGGAAAAAAGCTGATGAGATTTATAATGTTCTTCTACTGAAGCTCAAGATGCTCTCTTGATCATTCTCAAATCATGCCAGAAATCATAATCATCAGGTTTTTATCATGTCAGCCCTGGTGCTGCTGGAGCTAACTGAGATCAACCAAACACTAAGAATTCATACATATATATATATAGTGGTGTTTGTTTAGACATGCAGTGGTCCTTTTATTTATTTGTTTGTTTGTTTTTATAGGTTTTTATTTAGATGTGACTGATTATTTTTGTTTGTTTGTTATGTTGTTGTTGTATTTTTGTTTGTTTGATTAAATGTGACATGATTATATTATTGTTATTATTATTAACAAACTGTTTGTTTGACTGTTTATATAAGACATCATGATTGTTGTTGTTGTTGGTGTGTTTTTGTTTGTTAGTTTGAATGCTTAGATGTGACAACAATTGTGTTTATTATTATTATTAATTTTTGCTGTTGTTGTTTGTTTGAATGCTAAATGGGACGTCATAATTATGTTGTTGTTGTTGTATTTATTTGTTTGTTTGTTTGTTTGTTTGAATGTTTAGATGTGACACCACATTGTTTATTCCATTTGCTGTTTGTTTGTTTGTTTGTTTGTTTGTTTGTTTGAGTGAGTGTTGTTGTTGTTGTTGTTTTTAACCTTCTTTGTTGTTTGTATATTTGTTTGTTTGAATGTTTAAATGTAACACCACAATAATGTTGTTTATTTTGTTGATTATTTGTTATTTAATAGTATTTTTAACAACAGTTATTGTTCTTTGGTTGGTTGCATGTCTATTTGTTTGTTTGTACGGATAGGACACCATGATCATATATTAGTTTGTTTTATTTATTATATATTTTTTCTTTTTCTATATTCTAAGCTAGAGTGATTGACTGATGATTGCAGGTGAGTACTAACATTTATTTTCTCATCATTATCGAGGCAATGAAAACTCATAACTGTGACATCAATTTTGAGAGTGCCCTTATAAACATTGTATATTCTACTCTTCTTCTTGCTCCTGTTGTCACTTCACATGAACGATTCACCTGTCAGAAAGAGAAAGGCAGAGATTTCAGCCAGATCACCCCAGCGACCTTTTCGCTCAGACGCTTTCACCGCGGTCAAACTCATCAAACACGGCCGGGATGACGGACTCGGCAGGTCATCGGAAGTGGAGAGGTCAGAAGCACACACTCATATAAACACACTGTAAAACTCATTTCAAGTCATGAAATCAGAATTTACCTGATTTACTTTTTTCCCTGATTCCATTCTACTTCTTTTTCCATATTTGCAGATAAAACAGACATGTCACATTACAGGAATAAAATGGGTTGCGAATGTCGTTTCATGTTGATTTTGATGCACACATATCTCATATACCATATTTCCACAAATAAATGCGCAAGCAGAAGGTGTGCGACGAAAAAGTGTCACCGCTTGACTTCATTGATCCATTCTCTCTCTCTCTCTCTCTCTCTCTCTCTCTCTCTCTCTCTCTCTCTCTCTCTCTCTCTCTCTCTCTCTCTCTCTCTCTCTCTCTCCTCAAACCCGAGATGCACCTTCACACAGGAGGGGGGCAGTGAGGGGGACCCCAGGGTACAGCTGGAGGTTTATCTCTTCTTTCATAAATCCACCGACTGCCTCAACTCTGACCTGTCTCTGTCTGATGATAGCGCACCTGTAAGGCAACACTGGGTGCAGACTTGCGTTTGTTATCGAACAACAACTCTTGCCCCGCAGGTTAGTACTGCCCTCATGTTAACCTGACAACTTTAGGAGGACTGGGTTTAATGTATGAGGAGAAAAGAAATGTGAGGAATCTCAATGTCATGTCCACTTTTCACACAAATTAAAAAAAGGATAAACTACAACAGTTTACTTAAAATGTATCTATAATACACACTTCAACTTGTGTGTGTGTGTGTGTGTGTGTGTGTGTGTGTGTGTGTGTGTGTGTATATGTATTTATAATATGTATATCATTCACATTTATATCATCATCATCATATTATTATTATTATTTTACATTCTTTTCATATTCTATTCATGTGTTGTAATTTATAAAATATAAATAGATGTAATATAAATTAATATAATATATAATATAAATAAATAAAAATAAATATTGTAGTATTTGTTGAAATTCATTCTCAACACCTTAATGCCAAAAAATAAATATGTCTATATATATATATATATATATATACACACACATCTTTTATATGTATAAAATAATTTATAATATTACTGTGTTTTAGCTGAGAATCTTAAAAGATTAAGAAAACTACAAAGTTTGTATTTTCACATTATTGTCATAACAGTAATGTCAGACTGAAAAAAGAATGCATGCTCCAAACACAGGCCTTATTTTCTTTAATAAAACTAGTTTCTTTTTTTTTCTTTTCTTTTTTTTTACTGATTTTAAGATGAAATGTGACTTTGGCCATGTCTCTGTGAGACTTACTCAATGAAATAGTGTAAAAGCGAGGAAGAAATAAAAAAACAAGAAAAAGTGTAAACTCCCAGGGTCATGGCACCAGCCGCTGGGTGTCAGTTCTTGAAGCTGCTTGAAAATAGTCCGTAGTCGAAGGTTCAATCTCCACTAACACACGCAGGAGAGTTTCTAGCTGAGGAACATTTTGGTTTCCAGCTTGATAAATGATGATTACAGGTACGAACCCCAGTCCCCTAATGCACTTGTCTAAGAGGTTGTTTTGTCAAAACCCCCCACAGTGCAAAGGAAAAGGTGTGCGCTTTGTTTTGGTAAGGTTAATGTGGGCTCCTGCTTTCCTCGGTGAGGACAAAATGAACCCGTAAATATCAAGAACCCTCACGGTACATAAACACACACAAGTTCTGCCAAGACCAAACAGACTTTATTCATTTTAATTAACAGAGTTGACAATGCATGCAACAGCCTTGGCTACCCTATCATGGGTAATATATCAAATTGGATGCGTCCAAATAACAACAAATATATATATTGTCACGATGTCGTGTGGATTTGAAGAAGGACTCAGAGGCAAATACTCCAATTCAAATAGTTTACTCAAAATAACCTACATAGGTTCGGACAGGCAGGAAGACGGCGTGGATCACACGCATTAAACACCAACATACAATTAACAACCGACAAGGACAGACTGAACAGAGGCAAACTAAATACAAGCACAAATCAAACATAACAAGGTGAAGAAAGGTGACATGGATGATGACGATGAACAGGTGGGTAATTGAGGGAGTGAGTTCAGGTGTGGAGACAAGAAGGATTCTGGGTAGTGTAGTGCTGACTAAGACAGACAGGTGCAGACGAAGACTGTGACATATATATATATATATAGACAAACTATTATTTTCAACCCTCATTCTGACCCTGTGTTTGAAAAGGGGTGGCTCCTTTAAAGGTCCCGTTCTATGCCCCTTTTCACAAGATGTAAAATGAGTCTCTGATGTCCCCAGAGTGTGTCTGTGAAGTTTCAGCTCAAAATACCCAACAGATCATTTTTTACAGCATGTTTAAATTGTCTTTTTTGAGGACTCAGAAAAACGCGCTGTTTTATAGTGATAATGTTTTCAAAACACTTCCTCCTGTGCAATAGCGAGTGGGCGTTGTTGATACGATTTCCTATGCAGTGGCGTTAGCCAATCATAACAGTGGTAATTTACTATCAAGCCTTAAAGGTCCCGTTCTTCGTGATCCCATGTTTCAAACTTAAGTTAGTGTGTAATGTTGTTGTTAGAGTATAAATAATATCTGTAAAATTATAAAGCTCAAAGTTCAATGCCAAGCGAGATATTTTATTTAACAGAAGTCGCCTACAGTGAACGGCTCGTTTGGACTACATCGCTCTACATCCGTTTTTAATGACGTCAGTAGAACAGCTCTCTGACTAACCTCCGCCCACGGGAATGCTCCCTCAACTCCCTCAACTCGCGCACTTCTTATAACTTACTGTGTTTACTCAGGTCTTACGGTGATTTTCTGAAGTAAAACTGACGCTTCATCTTTTGTGTGATGTACAATAAACTTTATTAAACTCATCAGTATATGTTTGATCATCATTTGGACCTGGTCTGACACAGCAGACTTGTAGGCTATTAATAAATAATGGATACATACAAGCAGATGACAAATACGTTATAATAACCGTAATTAAACTACTAAACTATACCTGTTCCATCTCTATACAGCCCTCTGACTCTGTAGGCATTATTGTCCGACTCGAAATGAACACCGTTACTGAGAGTTGCTGATGTTATCATTATTCCATGAGATGAAATTGTCCTAAGAGTCTGAGTGCGAGCTCTTGAAGCTCCGCCCCCTGTGTCGTGCAGCAGGAGCTTATTTGCATTTAAAGGGCACACACTAAAACCCCAATTTACACAAAAGTTTCTTTGCAAACTCTCCATTAAACTGTGCCTCGCTGACAAAAACAAAATGCTCCAAACAAACATATAATCCTCTGAGGCGATCCGGGACGCCATAAAAAATAAACCATCCACAATCGTTCCTGATGCTGGGATCCATCTTAAGTCTCTAACGAAATGAGCTGCTCATTACATCATGTTCAAATAGCAGTTGCAAATGGAAATTATCACAAATCGAATTTGATGAAAAGGGTTCTTCATTCCCAACCATACTGGATGAATAAACAAAAGGGGGGAAAAAAAATGATTTCTGCAATGCCAACTTCTTGCAGGAATGCCAAGATCTGCGTTATTTGCTATTGATGTTTAGTACAATAATATTTTCTACAGGTTTTGTGAAAATATTCTTTCATTCCAGATATATCCTAAGGTAAAACAAGGGAAAATATAAAAGGAAAGACTCGGGGTCAAGTGCTTGTTACTGGATGAGTTTTTAATATAAAAGGCTTTGTTGCACAATAATACAGCACAGAATCATGGGGATAATTAAGCTCATGTTTTGATTGTTTAAGCATAAGTGATTTTAATTGATGAACATTAGTTTGTTTATTTCTGTAACAAGGTTTTGAGCCTCATTAGCATGTGCGTGTGCATGTTGCTTGATTCGCACACATTCAGTGTCTCTTACCACAGAGAGTAGCAAAGCAATCAACATTTATAGGAAAAACTTTTTTGTTCCAAAATTAAATAATCATAAACTCAAACAAATTATTTTTGATATAGTGCATATTTATAGTAATTTGAACCTTTTGTACTACAGACGACTTGAGTGATACATCAAATCACATTTGCAGTCACATTTTATCCTACAGAGACTATGTAAGAAATCATATTTTGCATTAAGAAATTGAAGCCTGTTTTGGAGGGACTTTTTTTTTTTTTTGCATGAAAGTATTGTTTATTTTTAATATTATAAATTAATTATCATTTCTGAAATTTGTTTTATGGAAAAACTGTGATAGAATGATTTTTAATTCAGCATTATTAAAGCTGCAGTTCATATTTTTTCCTCTTTGTCAACATCTCTGTTCAAAATCTGCAATTGCAGTTATTCGTGGAATTATTAACTTTACGTGGTTGTGACTCGGCACGGCACAGCGCGGATGAATCCAATGTTTTGAGGAGAATGTGCTGTCAGTCACCGCGCCGGTGTGGATACTGGCATTCGGAATCACAGATTCTACTTTTTGAAAGTTTGACCAACATAAGAATTTTCACCGGAAAATGTAAATGGAAAAAAATCATTGCAGTAAACCGCGCTGATTAAATCTAACGATCGCTTATCATATCACGTCAAACCGTGCAAATGATACTTTGTTCTCAAATTGTTAATGTTAACAACATCAGCATTGTGTGACTACATTCAGTGTGTATTAAGGACCAGTTTCCATTTCTGTGCAGTTTAATTTGTAATTGTAATATCAACAAATTAATGTTCCTTAGAACTGGTACTCTTTGAAATACAAACACACATATCTGTAATCAGATGCATTTTTAAAACTGGAATATAATCGAATTTCTACCTTTCAAACGCCCTTCCAATTTATCCTTGTTTTCGCATGGGCCCGGTTGCAGTCTTTTGCATTTTACAACGGGTGAATGTCCAGTTGTCACTGGTGATTGTCGTTTGAACCTTTCTGGATTCACCGTCAAATTGATAAGTTTAATTATATCATATAAGTGCTGTGAGAAAAGGCTATAAATCTCCACCTCCAACATCCTCACACGCAACATAACCTACTAGCCGAGACTCCTTCTTTATGTGTACTGATGTGACGTAATGACGCAAAGACAGGATCGAATTTCCTGCATAATTCCACCAGTACCACTGGAGTTAAAAACATTATTACAAGCTTACCGTTTTGAATCGAGCTACGGCAAGCAGATAGTTTTGAACACTGGCTGGTTATGTACTTGCTCAATTTATTTTGGATA
Source organism: Semotilus atromaculatus (assembly GCA_031834385.1). NCBI lineage: Eukaryota > Metazoa > Chordata > Actinopteri > Cypriniformes > Leuciscidae > Semotilus > Semotilus atromaculatus. Next base: position 11,582,233 of record JAULUF010000013.1, on the reverse strand, counting down.
ATTTTTAACCCCCCAAAAATACGGACTGCAGCTTTAAATAAGGCAGTACAACGTACTACCAATGTAATAATATAATATAATATAATGAAATTATATTATTTCATCTATCGATGTACAATTTTCAATCAATTTACGGGAACAAATAGAAAGATTTTTTTATTTTTATTCAGCTTAATTATAGTAGGCATTACAACATAGTCATAATATAATATAATAAAACATAATATAATAATTACATTTGAATTACATATATTTACATTTTACAATCAATTTACAGGACAAAATTTTGAATATAATGATTTTTTACATTTACGTCACCATAATTAATTATACAACCTACTACAAATTATATAATATAATATAAATAATTTTTTATCATGTTAGAGTAATAAGAAGGAAATTTGCATATGATTGATTTCAGGATTCACTGTCTTAATGCAAAATATACTTACTTTTGGTCAGTTTTTTTTCTTCTCAAAACTTTTTTTGACATTTTTTTTCAATGAAATGTGGCTGTGACACATTTACAAAGTTACAGAGGGTCAGAATATGCCTCTTCCATGTTGAGTTATTTCTCACACAAACACACACACACACACACACACACACACACACACATTTGGCCCCTGTTGGCTTGGATCACATCTTCAATCCCCTGCAGGTGTGCGTTCGCTCCCAATGGGAGGCCCATGGTGTGAAGCCTCTCTTAACGCCTGACTGGATCTATCAAAAACACCGACACCTCTTTCAACCAACTCAGCTTGCATTTCTCCTTTTATTCATCCCACTTTTCTCCTCCTGTTTCAGAGGAACGGCTTTGGCATTTGCCCGACCTCTGGGGCTCAGGCACGCTAACATGGGCTTCCATCCCACTGCTGCTAGCCTTTCCAGCAGCCTTTGCGGTTTTCTGCTCCTTTCTTTTTGGTATCCCATTGGCTTGCCCATGTGAGACAAAGAGTGACAGACGTAAAGATGTATGCGCAGGTGTCAGAGGATGAGAGTCGCTGATAAGACCCCTGTCGATTCCACAGGTGGTCACTGATCAGGGCTGAGAGCTGCTCTAGTTATAGTCTCCTCATTATAGCCCTCTGACAGGCAGCTAGGGGAGAGTAAAACAAGGAAAAAAAACAAGGAAGAGGAGAGGAGGAACATCAGGAAGACAGCGCGCGAGAGAGAGAGAGAGAGAGAGAGAGAGAGAGAGAGAGAGAGAGAGAGAGAGAGAGATAAAAGAAAGAGAATCACCTTCATCCATTCGTTCTTGGCCCGGTGTGTGTCCTCCTGCCATTGCCTTGTGAGAAGACTCGGCTAAGGTTTCTCATTATATATCATGGTTATATTTTACCTTAGTGTCTCACCAGAGACCAAAAAGCTGCCTTCAAGCCATGTCCGAATTATTGCATTTATGAGAAGAACTCGCATGAACCCCAATGCAATTGCCAGAGGGCAACTTTTCATTCCCAAGTTTTGGGTTTCAGGTAAAGAAATCATGGTTTAAATTGGCATTGGTCTAATTTTGTATTTAATTGTTAATGCTAATGTAAGTGCTAATGTAAGTTTTTGCTAAATTTTGCACGTCTTCTGAACTTTCACGGAGGACTTGAAGGCAACAGAGGTAGGTCTACACGAAAGTTGCACTTCGCTAATGTAAATCCATAACATGCTTCTAAAACATGCTAATCCTACAAAACGCTAAATCTGCCAATAATAGCATTAGCACGTACAGCTAAAGGTCAGTCTGTTCCCAATACTGACACTTCCAGAAGAAAAGAGTAATTGCTCAGAGGTTGCTCTTTTACAGCTCAGAAGTTCTCAGTTATGTTTCACAAATCTGAGCAGATTTTAACATTTAACTAGAGGAGACACATTTGAGATCAAGTGTCTAACTTGATATTATCTTTGTCTCGTATTGTCCCAAAAGTTTTTTTTTTTTTTTTTACTTCAGTATATTGGCAAATCTGAGCACAATTTGAGACACCATTGAGAACTTTTGCAACTCGTGTCGGGAAACGCATGTGAAATTGCTAGTGTTTTTTTATGGTCTAAATCTGAGATCAGATATGCAAGCAAAAGTATCAATTTGATCTTCATTAAATCTCTTTACTGTCTTGAGAAACAAAGAAGATTGAGATATCCTTAGCATACTTTTCATTTATTTATTTATTTATTTATTTTACATAAAACTGGAACAAAATCGCATGTATGCTGTTGTATACATATCCCATATCTTATCTGCAAGAAACAATTGAGAGTTGTGAATATTGATGGTACGATTTCATTCGTATGCATTTGTAACCCATAACTACGACTTTAAATCTGCAGAATTTAAACTACGAATTCACTGCGACGAAGCAACCAGCAAAAATACAACTGCACCTTAGATACTGTATAGGCCTAGCGATCAGCTAAAAGTGCTAATGCTACAAAAGCCAATGCTGCTAATTATAGCTTGACATCATTAGCATAAAAGCTAAAGGTAATGTTTTGTGGGTTATAATAAAGGCCACACTGTAAAAAAAAAAAAGTTGGATTAACTTAAAAAAGTAAGTTACCTGGTTGCCTTAATTTTGAGTTCATTGAAAGAGTTAATACAACAAAGGGGATTGGTTTAATAAATAGAAACTCAAAATATTATGTTATCTGAACTACATTAATTATCTAAGTTGATTTGACAAAATATAAAAAGTTGTGATAACAGATCATCAAAATTCATTTTTACAGTGCATGCAAGTCTAAGCGGATATGCATGCTGTTTAAAATGTCGTATTTGTGAAAAAATAAGACTTCTTGAGGGTGAAGTTCTAAACTCATTCGCATTCACCATCAAAGAAACTGTTAATCTTTCTTCCTTTTTTTCCCCACATATCTTTGATATTCGGATGGTGCAGCTGTGAGAAATGCATCTTTATATTTGTTTGGAACTTATGGAGCAAGTGAGCTGGATGGAAATGTCAGCGGCGTAACTACCAGCATTTGTTCTCCTCCTTGCGATCAATAGAGAATATCATTATACTCCCTGTATCCCTCCACAGAGCTCAGGCGTGCTCTGGAAGTTTCCAGAACTTCCCTTTGATAGTCCTTGCTCCTTGTAGATTACTCTGTTTGTCCTGATTGTGGCCTTATTTGTGCAGGAAAATTAAGAATCATCCAGAGAAGAGAAGAGAAGAGAAGAGAAGAGAAGAGAAGAGACAAAATGAGATGAAAAGGGATTTCTTCTGTAATTTCAGTCATAATCATGTTATCCTATTTCCTTGTAATTGAAAGATGAAGAGACAAGAGAAACCAAAGGTGATCATTTATATGACGAGAAGAGATAAGGTGAGGTGAAAAGAGGACAACTGTGAGACAAACCTTTAACAGTGAGCTAAAGAGACCAAATGAAATGAGAAGAGAAGAGAACAGCTGAGAACTCTTTTCTGTTAGTAGTCATAATTCTGTGTTCTCTTCTTTTTTAGAAGAGAGGTGAAGAGACAATAGAAGCATAGTTATCATTTCTATGAAGAGACGAGATGAGATGAGACATGAAAAAAGAAGAAAACTGTCAAACAAACCTCTTCTATAAGAGACAAGACGAGATGAAAAGAGAACAACTGACAGGTTAACTTTTTCTATTAGCAGAGAGATGATGAGACAGAAATGAGACAAGATGAGAACAACGTGACATTTATGTTGTGTAATTATGTAGTCCATTATCCCGTGTTCTTTTCTAGCAGGGAGATGAGGAGATAAGAAAAAACATATGGTTATCCTTTCTGTGATGAGAAGATGAGACAATATGAGATGTGAGAAGAGAGGACAACTGCAAGACAAACCTCTTCTATTAGCAGAGAAATGAAGAAACAAGATGAAATGAAAATAAAACAACTGAGAGGTTAACCTTTTCTATAAGCGAAGAGATAATGAGACAAAATGAGAAATCTTTCGGTAACACTTTATATTACGACCCGCAAACAACTGCGTAAGTAATCCGAAATTACGGTGTACGTTTCTGTAATTATAGTGTACTTCTGTGTAGGTATAAAGGAACAATATGTTAAGTTTTGGGTTATAAAGGAGTAACAAGCGCCACTTTAATTTACAGCCCGCAGGAGTCACACTTACCCTGTAAATACAGTTGAAACGGGTAACAAACACTACTTACTATGTAACAATAAGAAACAACACGATTTGCACAGTACAGAGAAATGTACTCTTATTAAGAAAACAAAACAAAACAAAAATTTACACAGTAGGCTATATTTGCCCTGACATTTAAGTGTCATTACAATACAATGTGATAAGGTAAGTATTAAGTACTACATGTTACGTTCTAAATTAAAATCATAGCAGAAACATTTTTTTTTTTGGCTTAACGTTAAGTAGTTTAGTAAGAAAAGCCAATAAATTATTTTTTTTATCATACTGTGCTTACATACAGCCATATATATATATGTTGAATTTACAACCCACAGATGTCAAAATTACCCTGTAACTACATTGCACAAGAACATATTTTGCCAGAAATGTGATAAAAACTTTTATATACAACAGACGTACAATTTTTGCATGGAATATATTAACAGAATAGGTACCTGTTAGTTTTAAAATAATTACATCATAAATAATTTGCTTATATATCTGGTTGTACCCCTTTATTACCCACAACTTAACATATTGTTCCCTTATACCTACACGGAGGTACACTATAATTACAGAAACGTACACCGTAATTTCGGTTTACTTACGCAGTTGTTTGCGGGTCGTAATATAAAGTGTTACCAATCTTTCTTTTCTTTCCTAGCAGAGGACAACTGTGAGACAAACCCTAAGAGCTGAAGATACAAGATGAGATGAGAACAACTGAGATGTTAATTTTAACTATTAACAGAGAGATGAAGATGTGGGAATAGACTAAATGAGACAACAGGATAATAACCATGACATTTATTTTGTGTAATTTCAATCGTAATCCAGTGTTGTCCTCTTCCCTTGTGGCAGGGAGATAAAGAGACAATAAAACCATGAGGTTATCCTTTCTATGAAGAGGCGAGATGATGTGAGGTGAAAAAGAGAGTTTATCTTGTGTAATTTCAATCATAAACTTGAGGGTAGATGACACAAGAACAACCATGAGGTTCTCCTTTTGTATGAAGAGAGAAAAAGATTAAACCTATTTAACTATCCTTTTTTATCCTTTCTTATTAGCGAGAGAGATGAGTCGAGAATAATTGAGGTTACCTGTTCCTTTCCTGAAAAGATGAGATGATGTGAGACGAGAAAAGGTGTTAATTGTGAGGTTAACCTTTTTATCCCATTAGCACAGGGATGAAGTAAATAATTCTGAGGCCTAGTAGAGGCTTGAAGAGAAGAAAACAGACAGAGATGAGAAGAGAACAACAGAGAGATCAGGTGATATGATTTGAGAATAACTGATGTTTCAGAAGAAAAGGGAAGTGTTTAGATGAGAAAAGAACTAAACAACTTTTAGTTTAACTTTACATATGAGAAGAGACAAGATGAGGTGAGGATAACTGAGAAGTTAACTTTTCCTATTTTCCGAAGCAGAACTTCGCAGAGAAGAGTTTAGACAGGGTGAGATAAAATAACTGATTTGTCTATAAGGAGAGGGATGAAGAAAAGCCAAGATACAAAACGAAAAAAGAAAATCTGAAGAACTGAACTTTCCAATTAACAGAGACTAAATGAGACGAGGTGAGATGAGAATAACTGAGGTTTACCCTTCCTTTAAGAAGAAAGCAGAAGAGTTGAGACAACTTGAGAAGGGAGACAAGAAGAGAACCGAACAACTGCGAGTTTTCCTATGAGGAGAGAGATGAGACAAGCCGAGACGGGATCAGCCGTAAGGTTTTAGTCTCTCATTACAGCAGGGAGCTGTAGAGAGAGAAATAGACAGCAGGACCTAGTAACCAGGATTTATTACAGTAGAAGAGCTTTGATGGACAGAACAAAAGGAAACACAGAGGAATGCGTCTCCAAATTCAGACCTTTCTCTCCCAAAACTGTTGTATTCTAGCCACTCCTGTCGGCCCTCATAATTCTCCTCTCTGCATCCTCCATAAACACATCGTCCATCATAAGGGGAGCCCCTGTGGTTAGAAAAAGGGACTGTAAATGTGAGGAGAGAGTGAATGAGAGGAAAGGGTGTGGTGATACATGTCTGTTTTAACCTGGAGACTTCATCTGTCTGGTGAGATATCAACAACACCACCTACTGGAGGCTTTGGTCGCTTTGTTTTGACATACTTAGTTTGTACTTTTTTCCTTCCTTTGCATGAAATGAGACTTTCCTTTTAAAACCGACTTACGCAATCCCCTTTTATCTTGAGAAGAAAAATATTTATCCAGCGAGCAACAACAACGGTTTAAAAACAACGATTGGTTTAAATTTCACACTTCAGAGGCGAACTCAAGCTTCCGTTTAATTAAACCCGCGCCGCAGTCCTCGTCCGCGTGATGAAAGAAGGGAAAACTCTGCATGTTTGCATCTGTAAAAATCCTCTGGGTTGACCCCGCAGCCGTTGAGTTTTGGCCCACTGTGTGGGAGAGAGATAATTGGCTCACTGTTCGTTAGCTAATTGCGGTTTCCTCATAATTGTCCTTTTTCATCATTAATTTGGGCCATTCGGGATGCGGTAACGAGCAGTCAGAAGTCACATGAAGAGGCAGTGGGTGGTGGAAGACACAGGAAATGAATTATATCACAAATAAAAGGATTTTCACAAGCGCGGTGTGTGGTTTGGCGTGAACTGGAATTGCTCTCTAATGATTTTCAGTTACATTTATGATGTGGGTCAGATGTGGATACGCACTCGTTCTGCTCATAAACACACACACACTGGTTCCACACACACCAAATTTTTCTTTCTCCTAAAATTCCTTGATATAATAGTAAGGCAAGTGACACAATTGTTGACATTAGAGTAAGAGTTTTAAGAGTTTTAAGTGTTGACTTCAAATTTGAGAAATATTTGAGTTTATATATACAGTTGAAGACAGATTGTGGCAGATGATTGCTGAACAGCTTGGGAACAGCTCGTTCCGCACATCATTGCATATGCGCAGTCCTTCCCGTTTCAGTTTTCAATTCGATTCGAAATCGAATCTCTTGATCGGATTAGAAAAGGAATAAACCACCCCTTTCAATCAGATCGAAATTTCGGATCGATTAAGGTGTGATTGAGCAGTCAATTCGATTACTAATGTATTATTTGGGTACAAAATATAACCTGTATACAGCTGTTCTGTCTGCCCAGCGCTTTCGCCGGCCGTGGTGTGTGTGTGTGTCCATACTGCCAGTCTCTGTCTGTCTGTCTGTCTGATCTATCTATCTGTCTGTCTGTCTGTCTGTCTGTCTGTCTGTCTATCTATCTATCTATCTATCTATCTATCTATCTGTCTGTCTGATCTATCTATCTATCTGTATGTATGTATGTATGTATGTCTATCTATCTATCGAATCAAGTATCAATGTTGAAAACAGTTGTGCTGATTAATGTGTTTGTGTAAACCATTGTAACAGTTTAAATTATTTTTTCCCCCTCCAGGACTCATTGTTAAAAAGACCCCAAACATATAAACAGTAGTTTACACTCATGTTCAAACATTTAGGGTCAATAAGATTTAAAAAAGAAAAAAAAGAAAAATAAATTCATATTTTTACTCTGCAAGGATGCATTAAATTGACCCAAAGAGAGAGTAAGGATTTCTGTTTCAAATAAAAGTTTTTTTTTTTTTTTACTTTCTATTCATCAAATAATCCTGAAAAACACAAAAACATGAAGCAGCACAACTGTTTTCAACACTGATAATAATCATAAATGTTTCTTGAGCATCAAATTATCATATTAGAATGATTTTTGAAGGATGATGTGAAGCTGAAAATTCAGCTTTGATCACAGGAATTAAATTTTTTTTTACAATATATTCACATAGAAAACAGTTATTTAAAATTTTGTATACTATTCCACAATATTATTGTTTTTAATGCTGTCTAAACCATTGTAACAGTTTAAACTATTTTTTACCCCTCCAGGACTCATTGTTAAAAAGACCTCAAACATATAAACAGTAGTTTACACTGTACTACATAAGAGACAAACATTTGTACCAACACAATTAGTGTATGTTTGACGTTTTACTTACTATGGTTCATCAATAGTGCTTTAGAGATGATGATCAGCTCAACTCTGCTACGGTGCAGGGCATCAGCATTGAAGGATCTAGGAACACAACAAACCATTTGTCACACAGAGCCAACAATATTATTATACAATGCCAGGTTTATTAAAAGAAAAGAAGAAGCTACAGCAGAGGTGAAATGCAGAAAAGAGAAAGAATATACAGAAAATTATTTCTTAATTAAGATAACAGAATTTGTTTTTGGGTTTACTTATTCATTTAATATTGCTCATACAGTGTAACTTACGTTTGGATGTCAAAACCTTCTTTAAATAAATTAAACAAATAAAACATGTAAATTTGAGAAGAAAAAAAAAGATGCATGGAGATATAGGTGAAACATATTGTGATAAAATGGATATGACGTTATTTAATGAGCTTCCTTGGTTTACCTGTGTTTCCTAACGTTAACTTACTTCTCCTGCAGCAGCTTTCTTCAGAAATGTTGAAGTCGTGGAGTTGTCTCCTATTGGTAACAGTTATTTTGTTACTACTGGAATCACAGAACATTTTTTTTATCAATATTTGTTTACCATTGAGCTAGTTTTAGCCAATTTTCTCGCTCCGTGTAACTTAAGTAACGTTAACGTTAACATTACCGATTACATACGTTTATGTTTACGTTTGTGTTAAATAAATTAGCTCACTTCCAAGTAAAACCTTTACAAAACCTCTCATATACACATAAAAGGTGATTAAAAAGCCCAAACTTTCATAAATAAAATCTCAACCGAGTTACCGTTAGCTTAGCAGCTAACGTTACCTCTTCTGAAAACGGTTGAGATGCTAAATCATGTATATAAAGTAAATATATTCAACAGAAGCGTGTCAATTACAAGTAAGAAAAATGTAAAAAACAGTTGTGTGTATTATTCGTGTGCTTTTAGAGACTAATCTCACCTGAAAGCAGTGAAAACAACAGCGAGAGAGGGAGTTTTGCTGCTTGCCAGTAGCAGTGGTCTTGCGCCGTTTCCATGGCAACTCTGCGCCGCGGCCGCTCCAGTGTTTGAGAAAGTTCACGCGCACGGCCATTGATTGAACCACGTCAAAATCACGCATAGAGATGCAGCACTTAAAAATCGAATTCATATTAAATTAATTTCAAAACTGATTTTGGAGATCTATGACTTGTTCATAGGTGTAATGGCCAATTCTCACACATAATATACTGCGGTCACAAAATAAAAATAAAATAAAAACTTTTGTCCGCATTAGGCTATTAGTTATTTTTTCTAAAGTAGGCCTACTCCTGGTAATGTTAAATGCTTTTACCCCAGGCTTAAAGTAAAAAGATGTCTGTGAAAAATAGTTTAATTTAATTAAATGCATTTATGGTGAGATAATTTTCGTGTCAATCTGTGTTAATTTTGACCACGAACCATTCGCTGTCAGTTTAATTCATCGCGTGCAGCCATTTCATCCCTTTAAAAACGAACGATATTTGCTGATGTCTGAGACGGAGAGTTTTAAATGCAGCCCACAGGCTACAGCTCTGCCTCTTAGGCATGTAGGCTAGCTAGCCTACTACACGTCTAAAAAGACCAGCCATTTCTCAGATTTTTATCACATCCTTTATCAAAATGGTTAATTATAAAAATACATTTTGTTGTTTGGATGCAAAAGAGATGAACACGAATAACGCGACATCGGCCTCCCTGGGCCGACACAAAGCCGACGTATAGGCCTACGGAGCTGGGAAATAGAGCATTGACTGACAGGAGATCTGCCTATGCCTGGCCAACGAATCTGCGATGTTAGGGAGGGAGGCCGACGCTCGATGTTGGGCCGATGTCGGCCAGACGTAGGCTACGTGTGCTCTCTGGGTACAGGGCCTTAACAGGTTCTTTGAGGTGCTATATAGCACCTCAACTATACAAAGAACCACCAAAGAACCACTAAAGAACCATACTGGGCTGAACTGGTTCTTTTTATGGTAGTGGTGCTATATAGCACCTCAACCAGCCCAAAGAACCGCTGAAGAACCAACTTTTTTTTGTGTGTATTGAGATCTCTGACTTCTGATTGCAGAGATCTCAGGTTTAAGATCTGAGAACAGTTTGAGACTTCTTTAGTGATTTTTCATTATGATATAATTCAAGAGGAAACTTACTATTTCATAGTTATGTTTTACTTAACGTAAGTATTATCTTTGTCTCAGATGTTTCTCCAAACAATGTGACTAGTAGAGCTCAAATCATATTGTCTCTCAATTCCATCACCAGTAGTTGAGTTCATATTGAGATCTCGTGACTTTTTATTCACCAATCTGAGCATAATTAGAGACACTTTTGAGATATCTTTTAAAATGTTATAGCAGACACCTGTGCAAAAAAAATCTCAAATTGGTCTCAATTTAATCTCTGCTGTCTGGGAGAAACAATTGAAATGTAAAAGAGATTTTGTTTGTGTTTTTCAGATATTGCTTTTGAAATTCCTTTCAAACATTTCAGGCAAATTACAAATAAAGGTGGATAGCTTAGATAAGATCATGTGTTGTTTGAACTTAAGAAATGTTTGAGCTTATGTTGAGATCTCTGATTTCTGATTGCAGACTTTGGATTCAGATCTGAACACAGTTTGATACTTTGTTGAGATCTCTTCTGAAACTCTAAATGAGGTGAGTTTGAGATTGAGATTGGGGTCTTTTCTTCAGGAGAAACATCTGAGCTGCAACATGAGACTAAAGCAAAGGTCTCCATTTAATCGCATTGCAGACAATGAGAAACAAGTGAGATATTAAAAAGATCTTGTGAATTTTCATATAGATGTGGGCTACTAAAGTATCATCCCTAAGGTTTACTTTAAGGAGGCTTATTTGGGTTGTTTGCTTTTTATCAGTAGAAAAAAAGTCTCAATTTGCTCTCAATTTAATCTCAGTGATTTCTGGGAGAAACAATTGAGAAATTAAAGATTTTGTTTGTTTTTCACTTTCCTTCAGGAGCTCTTTCAAGTCACTGTAGTTTATTTTCATGTTTCTTTTTACTTTCTTTTGTTCTACTACTGTTTCTCTTGGCCTTTATCTGTCTGTCTTTCTTTCTTTCCCTTCCGTGATGGCATTTCAGTATGTAGGGCTCACAAATTCGGAACGAGCATTTGCCTTGTTAAATGTCGTCACATGTCTCCCTTCGTTGCACCTTCTCCTCCATCTTCCCTTCCATCCCTTCTTCGTTCCCTTGGCATACTCGGAAGGCTTCGGACAGTCACGTCAGACACACACACACACACACACACACACACACACACACACACGTACGCTGAATATCAGTGCCAATTATGGCAAAAAATGTGGAGAGTATAGATGACAGCGTGTGAGACAGAGAGAGGTTATCATCAGAGGCTTTCCCAGTTCTTTGTCTGACTGAATAAAGCAGGATTCGTTTTCCAAAGCCAATTTTTGTCACTATTTTGGCATTTAAGGCCATTTTTGGGGATCAAAAAAGATTTTTTATCTTTGATCGGCCAACAGAGCCCCTAAAGGGACATGGTGATGAGGAATAAATATATTGCAATGCTTTTGCATTCGGTCGTAGACGTTACGCGTTCTGCCGAGAAACTTTGCGTTCGCTTACACAACTTTTGCGTTCCCGCGCAAAACTTTTGTGTTTGCTCTTTTGAGATTACTGGGGTCTTTTCTTCAGGAGAAACATCAAAGCAACATGAGACTAAAGCAAGGGTCTCCATTTAATCTTATTGCAGACAATGAGAAACAAGTGAGATCTTGTGAATTTTCATATAGATCTGGGCTACTAAAGTACCATCTCTGAGAAATTTTGTCTCAGATATTTCTCCTCAAAACTCTTTAGTAAAGATCCAATTTGGAATGCATCACAGCACATTGTACAATCCTAAACAACAATCATAAAGGACATAAACAATTTCACTGTGCACCAGAGGTAAACGACTCACGTTGCTACTATCTGCAAATTTTGAGAAGATCTGATTCTCCTTATTGATTTTTTTCTCTTTTTACGCTAAGTGAGATGCCAGTAGTATTTGAACCAACTGTTATTTTAGTCGGAAAGTTGGCAAAATGGTCCAAATCCATAATGAAGGTCCAATGACAAGTTTAGCTGTAGTTACGGTATTCGAAGGAAGGTCAGAATAAATTAGGAGAAGCATTATGAAAAAGATAATATACTGGAGACATTTTTATCCGGACTGTGTTGGATTTCTCAGAGAATGCCTGAGTACAAACATTTTATTATTAATTAAAATCTCTAAATATGTCAGTGAAACATGAATTTACCCGTCAGAAGAGTCAGACTCGTCTGAGCCGTGCAAAATCTATATATTTGTATTCAGAATAAGCACATTTTTCCTCCTTGATATTTCACTGAACATCATGTTGATGAGGCTTGTCCGCAACATTTAAATGCCAAGTGCTTTAAGGGTCATATTATATATATTTGTAGTCATTTTTAATGTTTCGTAATGTAGTTTTTCAGAACTTTTCCTTGTGTGTCCCAGAGAAGACAGAACATCATACCGGTTTGGAATGACATATAGGGTGAGTAAATAACAATAGTATTTCCACTTTCGACTGAACTGGTTGTTAACATTATCAGTGTACAGTCGCCCATCTTAACATTGATTAACTGCTGCACTACGAAATGCACAGCCACGCTAATTAATTTCCTTGCTAATACGTTTGTTTGAAAACACAATTAGCGAAGTCCGCACCAAACATTAGGCAGTCATAAATAATGTAACGAGTCACTACGATCATTGTTTTCCTTTCCGTTAGTCACACAGAATATAGCAGGTCAGTGCATGTGTTTTCTCAGTAATTAATATCCTCGCCCATTTGATCCAGCTGTAGCTGGCGGGGGGGTGTCTCGATGCAGCCCGCATCCCCTCGGTCTGCGCGGCATCTGTGTCTGCTGACAGCCTGCATCAGTTCATTTCTGAGCAGAAAATGGCTGTAATTAAAAAGCCATTCCGGATCCCTTAACGCCTTCCGTCTCTCGCCCCAAGAGCTTCCCCCCTGGATGAGTGCCGTGAACAGAAAGTTGATGTCTCCTTTCCCTCATTTGTAGTATATATCAACTTTAATATACTTAAAGTTAGTGTTGGACTAATCTCAGCCTCAGATGTCACGCCCAAAGACCGCTTGCTGAAAGTCTGATGCATATGGCACACTTGACTAGAAACACTTCAGGATTTTCAAAGTCGTCATCTGATTGGTTGAATTCTACAGGATGTCCGAAAGACGTGGGTGTTGCGTTCTTTACTGGGGCGCCTGGAAACAAAGATGCTGTGATGACAAACCCCCTCATGGAAGAAGAACGTCGTCATGTTTACAACTGTGACAATAACGTGCTTATCGGGATCAACTAAACACTGGGTTTTCAAAAGTATAAGAGATCTGTAAAGTCCGCACCGCGGCATAGAGTTTTTAAAATAAGTCCACCAAGGAACAAAACAAATTGTGATTGGTTGCTTTACATGTCAGTCAGAAGGCCTCATGGCGGTTCTTGGCCAATGAAAGCTGCTATAGAGTCCAGACCTTCTGCCGTCATTCTGAAGGTCTGGCTACGCGAGACTAGCGTTGGCCCATTGAACAAACATCCACAACACTTTGTGTCGTAGCCAGAGCTCACCAATGAACCATCACTGATACGTCTCCGCATGAATCATATCGTAGGAATTCATGTGAAATTTACGAGAAAACCTCATAAAATAGTTGTTTTCTCATGAGATCAGGTTGCTTGTAGAAAACACTGTTTTTGTCATACTACACTGAGGGATGTTTTTTTCATTTGTTTTAAATATGATTAAAATTAAACGTTTGAAAATCTGCAAGGCCAGTAAGACAAAACACATTTATATTTAAAACACAATAAATTAAATCATGCCTTAATATCTTATACAGTGTAAATGTATCTAATTTTGAGGATTATTTGATCGTTTTACTTGGAAACATCTCAAAAACACAAACAAAGAACTTAAGAAGACTTTTTTTGCAGTGAACTATGTGTAAACGTTACAATACTCTGTTTTGGAGTCATTTGCTTGAACTTTAGGGGTGTTTTGGGAATGATCAGTAAAAAAATATCTGAGAGGATTATGTAACTATACATTGTACACTGTACAACTGCTCTTATTTTAACTCCGGAGATTATTCAGGTCTCACACTATCTGTTTTATGTAGTAATATACTCAGGAGTAACTATAAAATATACAATTTCACTACACATCACCCCATTATTATGAAGCGTGTTACTTCGTAAGCGAGTAGGTGCTGAATTTCTTTTGCACCGCAGTGCAGATAGAACTGGATAAGATTTGTATTACTTTTGTGTGAAATGACAAATTTAACTTTGTACAGCCAAGTGTTTTGACAGGAACAGAGGGATTGTAAAAGAGGAACACTTGATGAAAACTTGATCCAAAAACTCATGCCTTGAGAAACTGAATATATGCAGTATGAGTGGAGCTTTTTGAAGAATATGACCTAATGTGATGATTTTGGAGATGGCAATAAAAGCAGATGAGTTTTAACTTCCATTAAATTGTCAAGCTAAAAAGTTTAAAATCTACAATCCAGTTTAATGAGTTAAGTTATCCAGAGGTTGCAACCCACTTCTGCAAGAAACATTTTTCTGGGAAGGGAACTGGATATTCAAAGAAAAAGATTAATTTTGTCCACTGGGAATTGACTGGATAATGAAAAGTGGGTGTTGCGAAGCAGAATGGAGGCAGATGGTTGAAGGAAAAGGGTTGAAAAGAGTGCATGATGATTTAAGCAAAAAAGAAAAGTTGTTCCTTTTTGTTTTGAGATTAGATTAAAGATTTGCTGTCTTTTCTTTTGGAATACAATCAGGCACAATAAGAGCAGAACCATGTTTTTGAAAAGTATAGTAAATGGGACTATTTTGACTATTTGACAATATCACAGCCCTAACATCTGCGTGCTGACTTCACCAGTTTCTCCACAGCCAACTTCCTCCAAACACATGTGTTTATGGGTGTGGGTCTTTCTCTCCAGAGCCCCTCTTCATATCTGGTCCAGGGAGTAACTGCAGCTTGTTAGAATCCAAAGGGTGGGGCTACAAGGTCAGATAGCCAACATGAGAAAATATGAGGTTCATATCTGAAAAACACCAGAGAGAGAGACATTCCAACAGACAGACATAACGAGGTGAGACGCTCAGCACATGTCCCTTTAGCTGCATACACTATCAAACTCGAGACTAAGTTCCAGTCAGTGGACGTCAATTGGTGAAACGAGGCAAGACAACCTGCTGCATTTGGCCTGGTAAGTTTCAGCTCTGTCATTCACTCCACTTTGTTGTTTTTTTGCTGTCGTGAGACCCTCGTGTATCTTCGTAAGGACAGAAGGTGGGGACATTAGATCCATGCTGCAAGGCAACACCTGCAATGTAACTAATTGTCGTTCTCATTCTGTCAGCGGCGACGCTTTCGAATTTGACAAATAAGACTCATCACAGGCGCCTGGTCCTTCGTGTCATTTTTGCCTTTTCCTGGGAAAAGTTTAAAATAATCCACAACACGTTAATTAGCTTCCCAACGCACGTATTCCTCCTCAATGTGACTTTATGCTGAAGTTTGGGCAAACTTGCTGTTCACTGATTTGGAACGTTAAACATGGCAAACTCACCACTGATTCCGGTTGAGTTAGGATTAGCATGCTGTTAAAATAACACTGCAATAATTTAATAAACATAAAAAGTACATAGCTCTCATAAATGTTAGGTAAAATATTTTTTGTTAGATTAGACTATTTAATGATATGTGAATATCTAGTCAACTTCAGGACCAAATTTAACTGGATTCTGATTGGCTGTCAATGCTTTTATCGTTCATCAGCTGCTGGGAAAACTCCAGGAAAAAAGTGATTCCAACTATATCGTTCTTGTGTCATTGTTATAGTTGTGGTGTGGACTCCGCTATCCTCAAAGAACTATTATTAAAACTTTATAATTATTGTTATAGGAATTGTCCATTGAACGGGCCTTAAGAGCACAAGCCTATTGAGTACAATTCCAGTAGTTGATGTTAGCATGTTGCTAAGGTAACAACATGATACTCTAATAAGCATTTAAAAAGTACATATGACTAAAACTATTGATTAAAATAGTATGTATGGTAGATTATACTTTTTATTAATGTTTTTCAGTAATGAATTATGTGAATTTCTAGTTGACACATCTGCCATCTTACAGTTTTTTGTAGCTTAGAAGCATAAGCAGTACAGTACACACAAATATCGAGGAAAATAGTGATTTTTTTTATTCTACAAGACTTTTTAAATGAAACTTTTCAAGGTTTAACATAGAAGTGTATAATCTGCATTTCTCTGGATTTATCTGCCATTTTATCATAATTATCTCATTGATTCCAGTAAAACTTTATGTTAGCTTGTTGCTAAGCAAACAACTTCATACTCTAATACACATAAAAAGTGCATAGCACTCATAAAATTGAATAAAATACTATGTTTATTAGAATACATTTTATTGGAATATTTTTAATTTATATTTTGTGAAGTGCATTTCTAGACGACACAAGACGACTTGTGATTTTGTTCACAGCTTAACACCGTGTCCTAACTACACGCGACACAAGATAAAAGGTATCTTTTCCATGTTAATCAGAGTTTTTGTCCTACAGTACCATTGCTAACCACCGCTTTTGCGGTTGGAACAACAAACACAAAGTGTGGCAATGATAATCTCAGGTACTGTTTATGTGCTTTATTTAATGTTAAAATGCTATGTGATGTTGAATATCATTTAGTGCTCCTAGCTTTGTAGCTGTAAAAGCAACAATGGATAATTCACCTCAGATCTTGAAATTAAACAAATGGAAACAAGAACGTTCAAACTGTGAACAAACAAGTGTATTCTTTGACAAAGATTGTTTTAGTAACTCAGTAGCATGTATTTTTAATAATGTTTAAATGGTGTAATTACTTATCCATACTTAGCCATTTTCTTGCGAGTGCGAATCTCCAGTGCTGTGCAATTGCCGCGAGACTCCACCCACACACTGTTTTGATTGGCAGTGGGTTTTGATTGACTTTGACGCATCTCGCAGTCGCATCGTATAGTGTGGACATAGCCTAGCTACTGGAATCTTTTTGCGTCTGGTTAGGACACGGTGTAAGAAGCACGAGAAGTAGCCTACTTTACATACAAACATTGAGTAAAATAATTGTTGTTAATTAGACTATGCTTTTCGATTGCTACTTAAATTATAAATGTATAATCATAATTTCTCGAGTCTTCCGCCATCTCGGAATTTTTTATTTTATTTTTTTCACTGAGCTTTCACTGCATTCTGGGATTTATTTAGCCTACATGCAAAGCTGCCTTACATTTTGTACCAAAAGGGTATAGAAGGAATAAAATTACTTTGAGCATGTTGTTGCCTTAATATGCTGTCTAAGTAGATAGCACACTAGTATTTACCTCAGAATCATTTACATCACATCACATCATAACATCATATCCGAGACTATTTGGGAGGGAAACTCTTTCAAAGCCAAATGAAAACTGCAGCATGTACTTACGTGAACTGCACAAGATCATCAGTAAACAGTTTCATATGTTCTTGACTGATAACTTTGAACACTCACCCGTGTTTCATCCAACTAATAATTTTCTAAAAATAAGGGCGTGGGACTGTATGCGTGCAGTGGCAGCCAATCAGAAGCCATATCTCGCTTGGAGATTCTGTGAGGCCGCCAACAACTTCACAGTCTGATATCAGACAATTGTCGTCGACACTTTCTGACGGCAGCTGATGTATCAGAGCTAACTGAGAGTCTCATGCAAGCCGTTTCTTGGTATATGCACCAGTATTGAAGCAAATACAGTGTTAAAAACATGATTATACATTTGACCATGCTTTATTGAAGTTTATTTTAAAAGACTGATTTCCTCACTATTCTTTGAGACTACAGACAGACCACATACCAAGTCAGACATGGAGGATTTGAATGTGACTCGCAGCCCTTCACTATCCATAACAAGCCCAACTGATCCAGCTCCACAGACCACAACAGGGATTTTACACAATGCCACATGTAAGTGTGTTTCTATATTTCTGAACAACTAAGGAGCAATTTATTCACTCTTTCACAACTCTTTAGGGATTGCATAATCCTAACTTCACTGACTGGAAATGTATTTAAAGGGATAGTTTCCCCAAAAATCTAATTTGTTTATTCACTTTCATTTTGTTCCAGCCCTGTTATTTATTTATTTATTTAGATATATTTATTTGTTTGGGGGTTTTGTTTGTTATTAATGTATAAGGCTATATTTAGTATTACATATTATAATTATAACATTATATAACATAGTTGTTTATTCACTTTCATTTAGTTTCAGTCATGACATGTTATTTATTTGTTTGTTTATTTCTTTTGTGTGTTGTTATTGATATAGTACATGTATTGTTTATTATATTTGATATAATTATTTATTTATAACACTCTTCAAAAAATCTAAAGACGTTGAGATCTGAGAGGACGGGAAAAGTAGGACGACAGGAAAACCGAGTAAATATAGGACTTGTGTGGATGGTGTTTTGTGATTCTGGTCTGGCAGTGCTTTGTTTAGGTTGGCCTTTGATTTGGTGCCTTTGAAAGGTGTATGTACACACGGCCTTTTCGTGATATCCAGCTTTGAGCGAATGCAACAGCAAGGCTGGCGAAGTGTGTTTTGATTCCTCAGACTCCTTGTGTGTGGATTGTGTTTCAGGGTCATGAAATTGGGTTTCCTTTAGGGTTAACACTAAATAACCTCCTCTTAATAAATAAGCAATATCACACGAGTAGACGTGCGATATGACTCTATATCAGCACGGCTGTAATTCGGCCGTAGGCCATAGATTAATCAATTTACAGATATTTGAATTATACTAACTGAAAACGTTTTTTCTTTGTTCTACAAAGAAAATATTCTCTCCACAGTCCTATTGTGTCCTCAAATATCTTGGGAGTCATAGTGAAAGGTGAAGACACTGATTCAATAGGCCTACCTGTCCACACATTTTCGGCCATCTCTTTAGATGGACTGTGCTTTGATTGGCAGGAAAGTGGAGTGCCTGTATATTTTGCTGTTGTCTGAAAGATCTCCATGTTGGAGCAATAAAAGGCTTTTCTTCCAGTTGCGTTCCTCCCTTTAGCCGTTATAGAGTGGCTCTCGCTAAACAAATTGCACATCACTCTAGCGCGGGCTAACGTAGAGCAAGCAATGTTTTGAAAGCTTGAGATTATTGGGCTGCCATACGTGCGGCAACTTAAAGAGAGAGATGGAGAGCGTTGTATAACAGTTATTGTGCGCTCACACCCCATTCGGCCAGTAATTGTTTCTCAAGGGAGCTTCTGTAAAATAATGTTTGTATGGCTTTTACCGTGATAAAACCGTTCCAGACGTGATAAAAATGAGTTTTGACAGCTATTAATTAAATCAAGGAAAAAATGTTGTCCAATAAAGTTGCATCATACTGTATGTAGTCAGTCACATGATGATATTTCAGTGTGACATTGAGTGAACTGAAACCTTTAAGCCCTATTCAGGCGGTAAGTGCTTTGTCATTTACAGGTGTAAAAATTGTAAAAACAAATTGCTGTGAGTTTTCTCCCATCGTCCAGGCAAAAATTCCTGCTTATTATAATTTTTGCTCGATATTTTATTATTATTTTTGGATTAAGTTTTGATGTACTCAATGTACTGATGTACAATGGTGTATTGATGTTTCTGTATTTGGTTGTGTTGTATGTATTTGCAATGTGTTTCTGAATTTGGTTGCTTTTTGAGTACTTGCAGCTTGTTTCTGTATTTGGTTGGGTTGTGAGTATTTGCAGCGCATTTCTATATTTGGTTGCAGTGTGAGTGTTTGCAGCTCTTTTCTGTATTTGGTTAAGTTGTAAATATTTGCAGCTCTTTTCTGCATTTGGTTGCGTTGTGAGTATTTGCAGTTCGCTTCTGTATTTGGTTACATTGTGAGTATTTGCAGTGTGTTTCTAAATTTGTTGGCATTGTGAGTATGTGCAGCTTGCTTCTGTATTTGGTTGTGTTGTATTTGCAGTAAATTTGTTGTCAAACTGATGAAGTTGCAGCACGTTGAGTTTTCTCGGCCACTGTCCGTTTAGGTCAGTGGCCCTCCAGGCCTGTAATTTACTTCGGGAAAAATTACTGATCAGTAATGAAAGAATAATTTTTTAAAAATCAAATCTTGTCAGAGAATCATTTGAACAGGTTCACAAAAACGGTCTGAATGATTCATTCAGGAATTCAACTGATCAATTTGTTCACAGTTGGACTATTCGGTCATGAAATGGATTGATAGAAATGATCACAAATGTTGAGTCGAATCTTTTGTACTTGGTAGAAAAACACTGACATTTCCTATTCCGACTAGAGCCTGATAATGCTGAAATGACCTCATATCCATGTAAACAATTACCGTCTGAATAGCACTTAAGATCTTCCTCTTGTCTGTCCTACCTTGATATGTCATGAAACGAAACTTCTAATTTTTCGGAATTCATAACGAAACTGTTTCATCTCCAGGCTGTGGTTAAAATGTCTTTTCAGATTTATTGTTATTGTGCTTCTTTAGATCTGGAGGGCGCCCTAGTCTTTTTCTCGTGTGCCAAATCGATTCCAGGTAAACTAATCTACCTTTGAAGTCACCTGAATAAAGAAGCCCTCCAGACGAAAGCTTTTACCGTACATGCCGAGTGGACAGGGAATTGTGGGATTGCAGTCAATGGGGCCTGTCATGGTTTCCATGGTTGCTGTCTCCAGGGAGACGGCAGATGAGAGAAGCATCCTTGCTGATATGGGCTCAGATTACATGTGAGTGGATGTTGACACGAAGACTCATTTACGTAATGTGAATATGGTATTTTTATGGTTTTATAAACAATTTGCCGTACTACCCATCCCTTCTAGAGTTCAAGAGTTTCACATGAATATTGTTTTAAAGATTTCAATCAGTGATAATGGTTCAGTGATTCAGCGAGTCGGCTCAAGAACCAATCGGACCAAATCAGTCAAATTCGTGATTCGTGAATGAATTGTTCAATCTGGTTTGTGAATGTATCAGTCAGTCCATTTCACAAGCAAATCAGTTTTCATTTGTGAGTGAATCGATCATTTAATTTGGTGAGACTGGTTGTGTGTGAATCATTTATTCAGTAATTCAGTCAAATTTGTGAGTGAATCAATCATTTAGATGGGTGAATGAATCATTCAGACCAGTTTTGTGAATCATTCAGACTGATTCTGTGAATCATTGTTTCTATTTCGTTGTCAAGTCATTTAGTCCAATTTAAGAGTGAATAAATCATTTTGTTGATGAATGAATCATTCAAACCAGTTCTGTGAATCATTTTGACTGGTTCTGTGAATTGTTTTATCGTTTTTGCCAATAAGTCATTCAGTCCAATTTAAAAGTGAATCAATCATTTTGTTGGATGAATGAACTATTCAGACCAGTTCTGTGACGGGTTCTGTGAATTGTTTTATCGTTTACGCCAACAAGTCTTTCAGTCCGACTTAAGAGAGTAAATCAATTAATTTGTTTAGCCAATTCAGACCAGTTCTGTAAACCATTGGAAAAAATTAGACTCAAATGAACGATTCTTTATCAAATTAGATACTAATACCAACAACGTATCATATTTAAGGCCCTGGTATTCTTAATTTACTGCATTCTGCTCCATCTTTTAAAGCATTCTCCTTTAATGAGAGTGTGGAAAGAGTGCACATGGTACAAATGCGTATCTAGTGGACTTTTTTTCAAGCACTTAGGTCAAGTACATGCACCTTTGACCTTAAGGCGGTTATGATCCAACCAATTCCCAGTGGATAATATTAAATCCTGCTCTATTTTTTTCTCCTTGACCATCCTGTTTTAGATCACATTGCATTGATTTCAATATTGTGATTATGGTTAATAATGTCATTAATGGTTATTAACAGGTCTAAGATGATCTAACGTTGATCAAGTGGACAGCGAGCTGGTGGACCTCAAGAGGGTCAACGTTTAACTGATTAGCATTCTGCTACCGAAAAAAAAGCATTCTGCTTTCTCCATTGACCATTCTCCATTCTCCATTCAAAATGTAGCCACATTTCGTCAACATAGTAGATGTCTACCAATGACAAACTGTTTTGTCTGGAACTTTAGTTGGCTTTTGACTTTTCAGGACAGTTGTTAACAAAAGGAATTGGAAGACATTAGACCTCCTTGGTTGATCTGCTAGGCCATGTTTGGTGAACTTGGTTAGGGCCAATAAGGGCTGTCATGTAAAACCATAAGCTAGTCTGACTTCAACTTGAAGGCATGAGGTTGAGAAGCGTCTTTGACATTGGACCAATGTCCACAAATTCGCCATTTTTCCACTGAGAAGGACAAGATTAGAAGAAAACCCCAGAGATTTTAACAATTCCACTGCTGACATGAACTTGGAAGGACACAGGATAAGGGTTAAGAACACAGCAAAGCGGTTCACACGTCTGCTGGAAGAGGACCTGAGGCATTAGATGACATGAACATTCACTTTAGCACGATCCTAGCAAAAAAAAAAAAAAAAAAGAGTGAAAAACTTAGGTGTGGGTTGTGATTTCCTCTTCTGTCACCACATTCTTCTCACTTAAAGCGAGAGCAGCACACACACATTTTATTTTGAGTGAAAGAGAGATGGGATGTAGACAGGAAGTAGATATCTAGTCACAATTTTTCTGTTGCTGTACAGGCAGACAATAATTGGTATTGAGGAATCCGGACAACATGAGTGTACTGGTAGTGTGTGTTCACACTCCCTCAGGAATAATAATGGCCTTGGAAATAACCTAAAGCTTTAAAGTGGAAACTCAAACATGCTACAGGAGAAAATGGACACAACTGTGCGTGTGCTACAGACTCTCTCTCTGATACACACACACACACAGCGTCTGATTAAGTGGGAGTGACGGTTTATCGTAGGCTCTCATGGAGTCACGGACGCTGAGCTACAGGACTCACACAATGTGTCTCGCAGGCCTGATAGCAGCGGTCTCAACTCTGCATGCTCTGTTTGTCCAAAAGTCCCAAGACCATCAGCCAAAATACTTCTGCTTGCCTTTGTCTAATTTAATAGACTTGTTTTTAATTGACATCATGTGAGTGAAAAGGTGAATAGAAATATGTAAATGTGTCATTTCTTAGTATTTACTATACCCCCCTCTGTGTACTAGGGTGTGATGTCATCAAAACCACCATGAGTGATGACCTTTAACCTTTCTCATTTTTATATCTATTTTTTTCTGTTATTTAGGTCAACAAATTCAACAGCGATCAGATCTTTTAAAATGTTTTAGTTTGTATTAAAATATTAGATATAAATTGCATTTTGTCAACATTCAATATGGCGAATAGCTATGTTTGAACAAATCTTTTCGGTGAACAGATTTTTTTTGAGAACAGATATTTTAATTAAATTGAGTCATTGACTGAATAAGTGATTCATTGACTCAAAGTAAACAACAGTCATTCTAGTGAATGAATTATAAAGATTCACTAGAAATGAATCAAATACCACAACACTGGTAGTGAATCACCAAGTACTTGTAGAATATCAGCCTCTATATTATATTCCAGGAGGAAACAAAAACACATTTTCAATAGAATAATATTTAATGAACACTTTTATTGAGCTATATGTTATAGTTTACCTTATGTAACTGAAAATACTTCCATCCATTATAGTAGACATCATGAATTAAATGGTAAAAAGAATCTGGTTTTGGAGGTGGTCTCAAATATTTAGAGCTATGTACATGTCTTCATTTCCCTTAAATTGCTATTGTGCCTACAATAATCTGTTTCAGAGTCTTTACCCAGAATCTCTTGTCTTCCTCCATCAATGAGAGCGGTGACAGCAGGAGCAAGAGACAGTGGCATATTTCCGTTGCATTCTGGGATGTGAGGAGACAGGGGTGCTCGGAGTAATTATCAGTTTGGTGGTGCTGTGCATCTTCAAGCACTTCACTGGCGTTCAGGAGGCTCTTCAAATCTTCACTGTTTGTCTTAAAAGACAAATGGGCTTTTGCAACACATTTAACCTGTGTAAATGTAATGTGACATTTTTTAAATCAAACAAAAGAAAATTTAGTTGGAAATAATGTTGGCTAAGCCTAAGATTTATTTAGATGACATTTATTAAAACCTAAATAGAATACATTTCGATGTCATACTGTTTGTGAATGTAAAACAGGGGTCGGCAACAGGCGGCCCGCGGGCCAAAACTGGCCAGCCAGCAATATTTTCTGGCCCGCCGGATTATTTTGGAAGTCCGTTTTTTTTTTTTATTTTTTTTTTTTATCAGCCTATTTTTATTTTACAATAACGGTTTACAAATGCCCCGTGTATCATTCGTTCAATCGTTTTGGTAGGCTACTTGATCTGTTTAAAATGATTTCATTGATATATGCCTACTAAGGTGTTAAATAAAAAATAAAAATGTGTCTAATTCAGTATAGGCTAGGCTAATTATTTTTTTCTTTTTTTGATCTGAGCACACAATCAGAAAATTCGTTGTTATTCGTTTTTTCATTTTATAGTTCAGGAAATATATAATGGAAAAACAAGTCGTTTTTCATTGTTTTATTTTTGGTTTTAATTTGAAAAAATGGTTGAACGAATGATACAGGGACCCATCATATTCCACGATTATTTGCCTACTGCGGGCGCAAACAGACAAAGAAACACCAGAACAACCATTTTTGTAGCAATTTTTAATGTCGTCTTTCGTCTTTTAAATCTGAAATAAAGACAATGTTGCTTGACAAAAGATTGGATAGCCCACATTGTGTGTTTTAGCAAGACGGGATGTGTTGTAAGATGCCGCAAATATTTCGGGAGACGTGTGTCAGACATGATTTGACCTCTTCATTAAGTTTTGTTTTGTAGAAAGCCTGTTTAAAATGTGAATTTCGTTTTGTATCAATTGTATCTTAATTTTAATCAAGGTTTCAACAACCAATTCCCTGGATTTAATGAATAAAAAGCAAATAGCAGACAAAATAACAGGACATGGAGGCGCCGCCGCGATTGCTTGTGAACTGGAGCTCGTCTCATAAATGAACCGAAACTCGGCGTTTAAGCTCCCTCACAGACACGAGAAATATATATAGAAAGCTTGTTTATTAAAAACAATAAAAATGTCTCCTACATTTGTAGCATAGCATTCATAATCATTACTTTTGCCGGTTCCTTGTGACAGGTTTTGCGTTAGGCTATTGGCAGCGTCACCCTCTCGTTACATGAACGCGTCACCACCGAATCAACACCGCAAATATGGGGATTTTTTAGACAATAATCACACAACCTATTCGAAAATCTATAATTAAATAAACTAATCGAATATTCGTCAGTGTAAAACCCGGACACCGCCACACATATGTCTATGTGGCTTTTTGTTAATGACTGTTTTACTACAGGATTTAACACAGAGTAACAGCTGTACAAAATACACTGTACCAGTCTGTCACAGCAGGCAATTCGCATTTTTCATCAATTCATTTCTTAAATTATCCGTTGACTATGCTCTGGCCCGCCATCTAGTGGGAAAAATGTTTTTTGGCCCGATGCCAAACTTATGGCGCTTTTCCACTGCATGGTACGGTTCGGTTCGGCTCGGTACGGTTCGACTCGGCACGGAACGGTTCGGCTCGGTTTGCTTTTCCACTGCGTAGTACGACTCGACTCGGTACGGCACGGTTCGGTTCGCTTTAGCTCGGTTGCTTTTCCACTGCAGTAAGTACCGCTTCAAGTGGGTGGGACTGATCGTTATAGTTGCGCGACTCCTCGGCAACCAACGAGAGGAACATCTGCACCTCGCTGACCACGCTTCAGCCATTGCAAAGTTTTCATCTTCTTTTTTCAAGCAAGTACTTTAAAAACAGACGCTACAGCGTTGGCTGTTGTCTACTGGCTATTTAAATCTAGCGGGTTTAGTGTCTCGTCTCGTGTCGCAAATACAATGACGCTGGTAGTGACGATTCTGTCTGACCAATCAGTGATCTGCAGTGTTTGCACGTCACATTTTAGTACCGGTACGGTACGCTTGGAACCTCAACAGACCAGGTACCATTTAAAGCAAGCCGAAGCGAGCCGTACCGTACCGTACCATGCAGTGGAAATGCGCCATAAGTGAGCCGTACTGAACCGAGCCGTACCGTACCATGCAGTGGAAAAGCGCCAAAGCGTGCCGTACCGAACCGAACCGTACCGTACCATGCAGTGGAAAAGCGCCATTACTTGCCGACCCCTGATGTAAAAGGTCTGCAAAGTTTTAATGATCAAATTTAGTGACAAATGGAGTTGGTGTCTCCCAAAGTCGTCAGTAATTCCAGTCTCACTTCCTGCACATTAATGTGCATTAGAGATGCGCGGTTGGCGGTTATAGCCGCGGACTCCGCGGATCGGGCGGATGACGTGACAAAAAAAAAAATTTTAATTAAATTCGGGCGTGTGGTGGGTGGTTGAACCAAATTATGTGCCAAAATGCGTTTTCCTAGGCTACAATGAAAATATTGTACAGTAGCCTATCAGATAAGGTCAGTGTGAAGAGGTTCAGTGTGTGTGGAAGGAAGAAGACAGGGTCGGCGTGACTGGGACTCGCGTTTATTCAGAAAAACAAAAAGAAACGAGGCGCACAGTAGCGCATTCGCCGCCATAAACAAAACACGCGATCCAACACTTCTCAGTATCGGTTGCAGTAGCCGCGTGCGAAGTCCCAGTCCAACTCTCTCTCTCGCTCTCTCATTCCCGCCTGTTATATGCGGTCTCTCTACGCCAATTACTGCAATCAGACACAGGTGTTCATCATCTGCACTTGACCCACTTACTCACCGCGCGGCTCCGTCCTTTCTCTCCCGCTACAGACTTCGCAAAAACACGCCCCCCTCGCCACAGTCAGGTTTGCCGAAGTGCGTTTAATTTATTTATTTTTGTCCCTGCGTGCCGATCGGAGACGGAGTTCACTGCTGATATTCTGAGAGCTTTCTAGTCTCGCGACTGTTATCAGCAGCGCCGCCTTGTATCGCCCAATCAGCGGATGGCGGGCGGGTGCGGTTTTGAAAATTGGTCAAAAACGTTGGTGCGGATGGATGGCGGACGGATGATGAGTTTTGTGATGCGGTTGCGGATGAAATAATAGCCCATCCGCGCATCTCTACTGTGCATAAGTGCTTAGGAAGAGCTAATATTGAGTTATGGTAATACATGTTTTGTTTCCGAAGGACACTGTAAGCAGTAGACCAATCACAACAGACTGAGTCATCTGACCAATCAGAGCAGAGTAGACCGATCACAAAAGACTGGGTCATCTGACCAATCAGAGCAGAGTAGACCAATCACAACAGACTGAGTCATCTGACCAATCAGATCAGAGTAGACCGATCACAAAAGACTGGGTCATCTGACCAATCAGAGCAGAGTAGACCAATCACAAAAGACATGGACCATCTGACCAATCAGAGCAGAGTAGACCGATTACAACAGACTGGGCCATCTAACCAATCAGAGCGGAGTAGACCAATTACAACAGACTGGGAAATCTGACCAATCAGAGCAGAGTAGACCAATCACAGCAGACTGGATAATCTGACAAATTAGAGCAGAGTAGACCAATCACAAAAGACTGGGAAATCTGACCAATCAGAGCAGGGTAGACCAATCACAACAGACTGGATCATCTGACCAATCAGAACAGAGTAACTCTTGGGAAGGAGGGGTTTAGAGAGACTGAATCTTTGAAAGAACCGTTTTCAGACTCTTTAAAATGAGGTGATGTGCAATGTATATTATGAGAAAATCAAAGTGTTTTTTGACCTTGGATGCACATAAACCTGTTGTAGGAGAACTCCAAAAATATGAACCTTTAAAATAGCATAATAAGGGCACTTTAATAGAAACCAAATGTTTCACTTACATGTTCCCTGAGACGCTAAGTTCAACATATAAATGTACATATTTGAGATCTATGTGAATAGCTGTCATTTATCCTTTTTATAGACATGGCATTAAGTTCAGCTCTCAACATGCAGGAATGAAACTCCCACATGAGAAATGCTTTATTGAAAATATACAAAACCCTTTCTTCAATCTCTTTGTTTCATTAGCTAAAAATGGAATGTGCAATTATAGTGTGGTTTAGTCCCACTACAGCTTTGACATCTAATGAAATGTTCTCGCATGCACACAATAAATAATAACAATCTATTCTTCACCTTTTGCTTCCAATTTATGCCTGGGAATTTTTCTTTGCTGAAATGTGCATCTTAATTGTTCTGTTTTGAATTTACAAAGAGAATAAATGGAGTTGATAGGTGTTATTTTTAGCTCCCTTGTGAAAAGAACGTTAACTTCAGGTAAACTACAGTAAATACGTTTGAGGTTCAATCAAAATGAAATACATCTACAAAATACATCTTTGTTTTGTTATATTGGGACTTATTACACCTAATAAAATATGCAACAAATATGCATACGCATATTGTGTTATAAGTATTTTTGATTGTTCAACTCAATGTTTGATACTTGACAGAGCAATTTTACAATAGATTATATAATTTTAAATAGGCAATAGAATTTTTAATTCTTTCATAAACAAACTTGCCTTTTGTCATTTTTAAAATAAAATGGACAATAAAATCAAGTAAAATGTTATTTATACACAAATATTACGATATATTTTGAATATGATAAATTGCTAGGGGGGGATATAATAATAGATATATACGATGGATGGATGGATAGATAATGGATAAAGTTTTTGCAATATGGTTCATTTAACAGAACACAATTCTTTTCTTCTCATTTCATTTATCATTCCGTAGCTTCAGAGAAAAAGCTGAGTTGTCAAAACAGCTTCCGGAGAACATCATGCATTTTTTCTTCCTATTCTTTCAGAAATCATTATTTTTTCAAGAGCAGATGTGTTGGGTGTTGAGGGAATATTGACGACAAGCTTTCTTATCAGACCTAGAGTTGTTGTTTTTTTTGTTTGTTTTTTCAGCAGCAGCAGAAAAAATAGTTGCCATGAATGTAATTTCATTTAGTGTTCACGCTCACGGCCCCTCACTGAAACGCACATAGGTGGTCCACGGATCTCTGGAGATCACCGACACGCCACTGAAACCAGTTTCCACAGACTATAATAACCCGTGTCGTACTGAGGCGGCTGCTTATAATGCTTTTCAAAAAGGAAGCAACGTGCAACCCGTGTGTGAATATTGGGATTGGGTTTTAAGTTTGTTTTCATGTTACATATAAATACAGAGCAGATATGTAAAATTTATGTTATATATCCTTAGGAGTTATATCCTTAGCAGTACATGCATGAACAAATTTTTTTTGGCAAATTAATATGCCTTGATAAATATGCATTGGTAAAACAAGGACAATAACTGTGTTCATTTATTAACCTTTAAACTGTATTATATAACGTTAATAAGGAAAAAGAAATAGGCTATATAAAGAAATAAATATTTTCTCCTAGACATATAGGCTAATATAAAAAAATTAAATAAATATATGCAGTTACAATTTTATCTCAGAATTCAATTTCATATTTAAATTTTTATGATAAAAAATTAATGTCACATTTTAGATTTTGTTATCAGGAAAACATTTTTCATTCATTCATTATTTAACTGTATAAAGTGTGTGTGTGTGTGTGTGTGTGTGTGTGTGTGTGTGTGTGTGTGTGTGTGTGTGTGTGTGTGTGTGTGTGTGTGTGTGTGTATGTGTGCTCGTGTTTATATTACATTGTGGGGACCAAATGTCCCCACAAGTATAGTAAAACCTGAAATCACCTACATTGTGGGGACCAGTCAGCGGTCCCCATGAGGAGAACAGCGTATAAATCACACTAAGTAATGTTTTTTGAAAATGTAAAAATGCAGAATGTCTCCTGTGATGGGTAGGTTTAGGGACAGGGGCAGTGTAAGGGGACAGAATATACAGTTTGTACAGTATAAAAACCATTACGCCTATGGAGAGTCCCCACAAAGATAGCGAACCAGACATGTGTGTGTGTGTGTGTGTGTGTGTGTGTGTGTGTGTGTGTGTGTGTGTGTGTGTGTGTGTGTGTGTGTGTGTGTGTGTGTGTGTTTCTTTAATTATTTTATGCATTTTATCACTTTTATTTTTCAACATAATTATATATTATTTAATATAGCATTCTTATTTTAAAGGAGCAAGGTGAAACCCTGTCTTCCATCATGAAGCCTGTTCACTTTTATAAAATGAGTTGGCCGACAATAGCAAGTTGCTTTGATAGAAACGTAGCTCTCGTTTGACAGAAGGCAAGTTTGATATGCTTAGCTTCACTATGAGAAAAGTTTCCAGTCAAATCTGACAACGGCAGCCGCAAGTAATGCTGTAATGCCGTAAAACACCCAAACAACAACCCACCTGAAGCCCCCTCTGCCCTGTTACCCTCTCTCTGTCTCCTCCACTGCAATAGCACCCTACTGAGGGCACGTAGACGAATCAAAGCTCGTGGCGCACGTCAGCGTTGACAATTACGTCTGACATCTCTGACGCAGCCATGCGTTTGATCCGTACGTTTGATCACCGTGTACGTTTGCGTGTGTGTGAGTGCTGTAATGAAAAAGCGAGCTGGCGTGTCCGTTCTTTCTGGGAAAGATGCATGCCTCCTGTTGAGACGGCTCGTTGTTTTTCGTGCCAGGTTGGAAGGGCTTTGACAGGTTGAACACGCAGACGCAGACTCACTCAGAAAGTCATTTTGCGATTTATCATAGAAAGATCTCTCTGATTAAGTGCTGTCTCAGTCTTCTTAAAGGAACAGTTCACCTGTTTTGACAGACCTGTTTTTACAAGATTTTCTTTTTTCCTTTGAATCTTTTGATGGTGATCACTTTAAAGGGTTAGTTCACCCAAAAATTATTCCATAATTAAGCCATCCTATTGTAACGGTCACTTTGTGATTTTATGTTAATGAGGTAAAAATGAGAACTGCGTTACACATATGACTTTCTTCTTTCACCAAAACACAATCTGAGTTATATGTATAATAGGTAATCTTCATTGCCATTTAAGGGAAATTACTGAACTTAAATTTACAAGCTTGATAAAAAAAATTATCAAGAAGAAAATTTCAAATGGCACTTAGAGGCTTTTGTATCTGAACTCTCTCTCTATATATATATCCTGGCTGTTCCAAGCGTTATAATGGAAGTGAATGGTACCATTCTGTAAATTTTGAAGCCCAAAATAGCACATCCATCCATCCATCCATTATAAAAGCAATCAATATGGATTCAGGGGGTTAATAAATGCCTTCTGAAGTGAAGCGATGCATTTTTGTAAGAAAATATCCATATTTATAACATTATGAACTATAATCACTGGCTTCCGAGCAAAACAAAACACGTCTAATAAAGTCTAAAAGTACAATTTTTAAAGAGAGATGTCAGAGGAGCTTGAGTTTGTTGCCCAGCTCTATTAGTTTGAACCACGAGAGGCGTCTACTCACTTATGCTACTGCTACAACCTATGTCATACGTCGGGTCAGAGGTCACTCTTTTACCAGAACAAGACTTTGGTATAGGTTTTAGGGTGGTCACGTTGAACCACTGAAAGAGGTCAGATTGAGTCATTTAAGTGAACACTTTTAACCATTTAATGCAGCCACTTTGAGATGGTAGTCTCTAAGTCATTTAAGCTAAGTCATCACATTGAATCATTTAAGGTGATCACTTTGAGCCTTTGAAGTCATTTAAGGTGTTTATATTTAATCGTTTAAGGTGATTAATTTAATACGATCACTTCAAGCCATTTAACAGGGTCATTTTTAATAATTCAATGTGATTTGTTCAAGGTAGTCACTAACTCATTAACTTTAATGGGATCACATAAAGGGGTCATTTTGAATCATTTTAAATGGTCACTTTGAGTTCTTCAAGGAGGTCTTTTTGAACCATTTGAAACAGGTAGTCACACAGTCAATTATGTGGTCACTGAGTCATTTAAGGGGGTCTTTGAGTCATTTCATTCAGTTAATGGAGGCCAGGTTGGGGTCACTTTTTACAACTTCAATTTGAGGTCACTTAGAGGTGCTAAATCAGGTTAGCCCGCACCTTTTCAGTCACATCTGCTTATATGAGAATGTACCCATTGTGTCTCATTATTAATTGAACTACTTCAGAAATAATCGTCCTAATTCGGGCCGCGTATACAGTAAGTCCACTTAAAAAAGCCTGAGTGAGTTGTTCTGTCTCTTTCTTTCACATTGTGCCAGAGTTAATGAGAAAAGGAGAGCATCTGTCAGATATGTGGAGCTCGGTGCCCCAGAAGTACCGCCAATGTGTGTCTATATGTGTGTGTAAATGAATATGTTTGCCTGTGTGAGCTTTGTGCCCCAATAAGACCAGCTGTAGATTTCAAGGTCTCTACACAGGCTCATAGCGCCACTGTATGGGGCCCTCAGAGAGTCAGTGAGACGCTTCGGCATGCCATGGTGACAGCTGGGAAAATTATGGCTTAGATAAATTAATAAACTAGGAGAAGAAAGAGAATGCTCTATCTAAATAAGGCCATGCCTCTTATGATGAGCTTATATGCTTTATTAAAAGCATACTGTACTCTTCTTTAAAGAGAAAGCAGGCAGAAACAAGTTTGTTATCCGTGGTTTCGGGTTCACATCTGTGTGAAATCACAGGCAGACATCAATTTTCCATTGAATCTTTGCTGTTTTCAGCTACAAGGAATCATGGGATACTATTCAGAATAGAAGATGAAATCTCCCAGTGCTCATGTCGTCTCGTATCCAGCGCCTTACTCTGAGGACGTTCACCAACTCGCTCTAATTGTCATTTCCCATTTAAACATGTCAAAACATAGCTGAAGCGCATTGTTAGCGCTAGCTAGCGCGAACACTTGTGAACCTGAGAACATGATTCCTGCCGTTGCTCTTTGTGTTAAATTAGATTTCGCAGCAATGACACATTGTGCTTGTGACACTCACACGGCTCAAACATGTTCGGGGACTATTTTCAGAAATAACACTTGTCAGTAAGGCTACAGTGAATTGTTCTCTCAGTGTATGTAGCGAGCATGTTTTTTTGTGAGAAATTACTTGAGGTAGCTCTTTCTGTTTTGACTTGACCCCAAAGGGGTCCTAGCAATGTGCTAAAACAGACTTGCAACCGCCTATGTGCTAAATACTCAAAGATACTAACAACTGTTTGGCAGTGTGGTAAAAATAGTCAGAACACATGTTAAATTCACTACAAACACATTAGCAACCACACAGCGATAGAGCACAGTAGCAACCTACGTGGTTGCGTAGCGATATGCTAAAGCAACTCAAGACACATTTGAAACTACGTATGCGCTAAACCTACTCTGAAAACACTACTGTGGTAAACATACTAAGAACACATTAGTAACCACATGTCTATGCATTCAATTTACTTTAAACACATTAGTAACTGCATAGTGATGTGCTAACCACTCCAAACACAGTAGCAAATAGCAATACACTACAAACAACACTCAAAACATAAAAAATAATCAGAACACACTAGTAACCACATAACTATGGGTTAAATCCACTGAAAACCAGGGGTGGACTAAAATGTGACACGATTTCTCGTCGAGTGAAAAGCTGTCATGCAATATCGCCATGACGGAGCGTGAGGGTGAAATTAGCATAGAATATGCCACCGCTACATTTACATTACATTACCATGCCCCACGGCACCATTGTAAACCGTTGTAAATGTCTGCTCGGCTCATCCAGCAAGAGTTGCAGTCGCACACAGTGCAGCAGGAATCACAGTTCACGAATGAATCACAGAATCACATGATGAAGGCGGAGGATTCGTTGCACAACCTAAATGTCAGATAAATTAAGTGTAGCATTGGTTCTGGCAGGTCACGTTAGTAAAGCTAGCATCAGCTGACTCTCAGCTGATCCAAGTCTACCTATAGGAATACAACAACTATCACTGTATACATATATAAGCTCCTTCAGTATTATCAGCAGGTATCGCGTTTCTCAGGAGCTATTACCCTCCTCCCTCCCCAGCTCCTCCTGTCGTCCAGTCAGTATGGCACTCTGATTGCCCCTGGAATCAGAATAAATTCTTGAATTATGTTGTACTTTAAAATCTTGAATTAATCATATCTGCAATACATGTTGGTTCTGTTCTGTTTACCCTAAGAGGGGTTCTCGCTGCTCCCCCGTGCGATCGCGAATTTGAAAGTGAAATTAAAACGTGAGCTCCATGATGTGCGCAAATCCTGTCTCCCAATATCAAACCTATCTCTGTGTAGTTTATTAACTCTGTTTTTGCTCTCTGTTTGCACTTTGAAAATTGAGAGAGTACTTTGATTATGGTTGCACTTGCATTAATTGTTTGCACCTAATAAGACAAAGAACAAACTGTTATTTATTTTTGTCATTTTGTCTGTTTTTATTTCTATGTTCAATTTGTGGAAAAGAGTTCAATTAGGAGGTCACACACAGCCTCAATCAGAAGTTCTGGAAGCTCATAATTCATGTACAGTAAGGTCTGAAGGGAATCATGTGAAATCATACAGGAGAAAAGCCAGTCAGTT
The DNA here is from genome assembly GCA_031834385.1 of Semotilus atromaculatus. Classification (NCBI taxonomy): domain Eukaryota; kingdom Metazoa; phylum Chordata; class Actinopteri; order Cypriniformes; family Leuciscidae; genus Semotilus; species Semotilus atromaculatus. The sequence continues at coordinate 11,547,439 of JAULUF010000013.1, read as the reverse complement.
GAGTTTGTGGCAAAACCTTTTACAGTGCTTGTATATTGTTTTCTTTCAATGCATATGATAATTCATACTCATAAAGTAGAACTGAAATGGCATTCATTACAAGATTATTAGTTAAAACGTTTCATGCACCAGCAGACTACTTTTCCAGTCATGAATTTTGTCATTGAGGATCCCTATAAAATATTGTGCAAAAATATTGTCTCGTCTCATCTTGAGAAGTGTCTCGTCACACTCCTCCTGAAAACACATTCGCAACTTCATATTGATGTGCTAAAACCACTTCAAACACAGTAGCAACCGCATAGCATTACACTAAAATAACTTCAAACACATTTGCAACTGTGTAAAACTTCTCGAAAAATACTAGTGTGGTAAAAAATAGTCATAACACACTAGTTAACACATAGCAATGTGCACTTAGCAACCGCATAGTGATGTGCTAAAACCACTCAGAAAACAGTAGCAACCAAATATTAATACAATAAACCAACTCAAAAAACACTTGCAGTTGCGCATATGCTAAATCTACTTCTAACATACTAGCAATCGCATAGAAACGCATTAAAATCACTCAGAACACTTTAATTGCAATTGTATAGCAATGTGCTAAAAGAACACCTTAGCAATCGCAGTGCACTAAATCCTTTAGAAAACACATGTAACCATATAGCAATGTATTAAAAACCCCTCAGAACACCCTAACAATTGCCAAGCAACACTGTGGCAACCACCCACAAGGTTTGTTGAATATTTTATATTTATTTTAAGCAGCCATGATTTCAAACCTGTGTTGATTAATGCTCTGCTAAGATCAGATCAAGCCACTGCAGTTTCTGGGATGAGAGCTGAGGGTTGGGTTTTGTTGTGAGCAACTGATTCACAGTGTTTTTTAGCTCGTCTGCTGACAGTGTCGATTCACAGTGTCTTTTAGCTCGTCCGTTGACAGTGTCGACATAGACAGGAAAATTATATTGTTATATTTGACAGCCCTTGAAGTCTGGGCAGAAGTCATCGTGAAGTATGTCATTCTGAAGACATTTTCTGCATTGGAGACAGCTCTGGCACACATCATGGTTTCCAGCTCGGCTAAGTGAACAGTTGTGTTCTGGTGATGTCATGGGTGCAAAGGGGCTTTTAAAGTGACAAATTCTGAGGCCAGATTGTTTTTATATATATATATATATAGAATGTAAGTCCCTGGGGATATCACTTGAATGCTGTATACTGCCTATTTTATCCAAAACACTGCAAAATAAATTCCTTAATCAGTATTTTCTTGTTTTCATAGTCATGTTTTTTTGCCAAAATATCTAAACATGGTAGTAAACAAGTTAGCAAAGAGAATATGTTCAAATGGTAAAAAAAAAGTTTTTTAATATGGTAAAAAAAAAAAAGGAACGACAAGCTGTACGCATTGAATTATGGGATGGAAATTTTGGAATACAAAATTTGTATTTAAGTGCCTTCGGATCGTTTTAGAAGATACTGAAGTGAAAAAAATGCAGGTAACACCTCTCAACAACGCCTTTTAACGTGTGATTTTAATCTGTAATGTTTTTATATGACTTCAATACTTTAATTCACACACATCTCAGTCCATCCATGGTTTCCAGAAGCTCCAGTTAAGAACCCTAAAGCCCCCAAATATCTCAAAATGTTCAAAAAATAAGTTAATTTCATGCTCACCACCTGGCCAGTTATTCCAACCTGATACCGTTCCCGCTCAATTTCCCGTTGAAACCTGCAGTGCGACTGCGTATTTGAACAGAGCCTGCCATAGAAAAATCACACCTCCGGTCCACACCTGTGAGGGCTACAATAATAGCGTTAGAACCCATGCTGTGGTCGGCAGATAAACCCAACCAGCACAGTTTGCGCTAGCATTTGGCAGCAAAGATGCAAGAAGTGTGCAGGCGTTGCTATTTCAAGTTGGACACTGTAGTTCAAGACTTGTTATTTGACACATTTTTGGGACATGATGTTATCTATCTATCTATCTGTCTGTCTGTCTGCCTAGCTGTTTGTCCATCCATCCATTCATCCATTTCTATATGCTGTTGAAAACACTGCTAGTGCGCGTAGGATGTTAGCATACCCTTAGAGTCACCTCAAAAAGATATGTCCATCATCTTTGTAGCATGTCTCACAACATGTTTTCTGAGCGAGAGTGGGTCGATAATGACTATTTATATACAGGATGTATGTATGTTATAATGTAGGCCAATGTATGTTTTGTTGTGTGTGTGTGTGTGTGTGTGTGCTAGTGTGGAAAGAAAAAGTCACTTTCATCTCTCTGAGGAAAATATTACAACCTCTTTAAGCTTTTTTTTCCCCCAACCAATCATCTTGTCATTTTGATTTATCTGAATTGTGTATCTCCCTGCGTGTGTTTGTGTGAGAGGGAGAGCGAGAGACTATTAGGTGATCGTTTTATGATGAAAACGGAGGGGGTACAAATGACTTCCACGGAGGATGAACTTATGGCTCTGTCTTATGGCTCTATTTAATTTCTCACCATCTCTCTCGCTGTGTGAGTAAGAGTGGAAATTGCGCATTAATACGCTTTAAATTATATAAGCAACTTCAGCAAAGACCCCAAAATTACCACACGCAGGTCAATTTCTCATAGGCTAATGCTAATGCAAACGTTTACAAACTGGCTCTTTTAATATCGTTAGCCTACACACAAAATTCACTTTCATTTAGTAATGTTACGGGTTTTTAACAAGTTAAGCTCTATTACCACTGAAAATAATTGAATTTTGTACATCAGTTTACCGAAATCAAACAATAATTGCGTTAACAGTCAAATCAACTCTTTAAAATGACAAACGTGTGCTGGACTACAACTTGCATTTAACACCTGCTATTTTAGAGGCTGCTATTTTAAGATTAATTGTGGGTGGTTTTAGTACTTACATGCTGCATGCTAAAGTGGAGCGGCTGTTTAGTGGATTTGTCCTACGCAAATGTATAACCACTTAAGCATTTGACATGTAAACTTGATACTAGCGTGCTAAAATTAGCTAGCCTTGTCTGTGAGAATTTGTGTCCAAGATTTTAAAAACTGTCATGACCCGCCATGTAAACCTGTAAACTTTTTTAAAATTTATTTTCAATGTACAACCACATTACTTCAGCATTATACATGTAAACTTGATTCTGGCGTGCTAAAATTGCTAACTAACTGTACGGTTGTGTCCGATATCTTTAGTATTATATGGAATTACATATAATGAAGATAAACAGCATATGAACGTACTTTGTAACTAGGGCAACCTTTATTTTTATTTTACACTTTTTTTTTTACTTTTTAACTTTCTTTTTTTTACTTAATTGAAGCATTAAAAGTAAAGATTGAAGTACAGGGGGAAATTCACCAGGATTAGTTCTTTATGATGGTGAAAGTGCTCTAGACTACAACTTTTGTTGTTGTTTTTTTCTCACTAAATTTAAGCACTACATTTAACTTTACAGCTCACATATGACATTTTCAACATGGTAAAAACATGGCAACATTAAAAACTTTTTTTAAGTAGTATTAATTATTTATATTTAATATTTTGCACACTCGCTCATCAATGATGAGTGTTACTGATCAGATACAATATGGTTTTAGTTCCACATTCCACAGGGTCTAATCAGACCCGGGAAGGCAAAATGTGTATACAGTTTTTTAGGATTTTTTCAATTCCAAACAAGAAAAATACTTAATAAGCTCATAGCTCATTTTTATTTAAAAAAACAAACAAATTTAAATCAAGTTTTTATGTATACATTGAAGTACGTAAGAAATTTGACCTGAATCGGCTCTTTTCAACAAAATGATGAGCTGCAAACTTCTTCTTTTAACTCTCTGGAATTTCTTAAGTGCTATTGTAAACGTATTCCCTCATAGTCTGTGCAATTTGGGTTTGTTTTTATCAGTAAAGAGATAATTGTGTAATTGTCGCAGATGTTTAACCCGGACCATTCTTTTAAATGCAGTCTGCACACATATACGATCTCACTCTTCTACTCATAATCATTAAAATTCTCTGTGTGCTCCTGATGGGTGATTGTTTACTTCCATTACCCTTGATGGCAACGACAGGCGGTTCCCGACCCATGTGCCAGGAACCTCCCGCTAACATCACACGCTTCCCATGACACACTGCGGCCTGAGCTCATTAACTAAAGTCAGAGAAGTGGTGATCTCACCGCAGAAGCCGCCCGCAGAGTCTCTTTGCTTTTAAACTAAACAATTAAAAGCAAAAACTTTGTACTTTCGGCTGACCTCCAGCATCGACTTGGTTTGCATTTCGATATTAGCGCTTCCAATGACTGTAAACCCTTGTGTACTTCAGTAAAAACATCTATGGTTATTAGTATTATTAGGAACTAAAAGGAATGACTTTCTTGCCATTTCAAACAACTATCTAGTACTAAAAAAACAAAGTTGAAGAGGAAAGTACTCTAGTGCTTAAAAAATAGTGCATTAGCAAGAAAACTAGCATAAAAAAAAGCTCACTCAAGGCTTTTTCCCAGCAGGTTTGGACTCCATACGGGTCAGCGGTCCCAGTGCGGGATATTTTTATGTTAGCCGATTCCTGCTCGCCGCCCGTGTGTGTTACTCACCGCACGGCCACTGTCATTCTCATTTCTTACATCTATCAATTCCTACTTCACTTTATAAATAAGAAATATGTTTTTCTCATCTTTCCATTTCAACTCTTATGTAAGAAATGGAATAACCAGAAATGGAAAGACGCAGAGGCTTAAAAGTCATTTGGAACCATCTCCCCGCTAACGGGAAAAATGCATCAATAATACAAAAAAAGCCTTAAAAACGAATGCAACCAATTTCAGTGCAGAGTATTCGAATTCTGTAAATGTTGGGGCATTTTATATTGATGTGCCGTTAAAAACCAACCCAGCTCTTGAGGGGGGAAATCTAACTTCCTGAAGCACAAGGATAAAACGGTGCAATGCACTCTGGAGGCCTGAGTTTGTAGATGTTTTTACAAGGACGTGTGGGGTTTTTCATTAGTGATGTGTTGTTTGGAATAAAATAAATGCTAGCTTGTCAATAACATCTTTCAGTCATAATAAACTGGGTTGCACAGTGTGTGTGTGTGCTGATTTAACATACAATCCCATGTACTTTGTTGTTAGACCTTTAAAATGTTTGATACTATTATTGAACATAAAATTAGCCTACCAAGAAAACTAGTTTGATTTGCTAATTGTTCAATGGTAATTTCATGCGCGTAATTTAGGTTTGCCATCCCTTTTTCCCTGTTTTGTTTAGCTTGTTTGCTTTATTTGCTTTGCTTTTGTTTTGTTTAATTTCTTGTTGATTTGTTTTGTTTGGTTTTGTTTCTTGATTTGTTTTGCTTTTTCTTGTTGATTTGTTTTGCTTTATTTGATTAAAATAAAATTTACATTATGGAGGAGATTGTTCATGTATAATTTTCCTGATTTTATACATTTTTATTCCTACAAAAAAAAATAGTTTTGGCTGTTGACTATATTTTCTGATTTATGGAACAATAAAAATAGATATCCAAAATCCCCCCTTTAAAAACCTTTGACTCTAATATATAAAAAAAATGAAACAAGAATAATAATAATAGATAATGCCTCATTTGCATAATACAACATTTCAGAAAATGTGTGATACAAAAAATGCTTGCAATTATTGATGTCAATTGATGTCAAGTATGGTGATATCTATTAGTTATTTTTTACCCTATTCACCTGGGATGCCTTGCCTTAATTTTTTTTATTATTACGTTTTATTATTATTATGTAAAATGTTTTTTTATTTTTTATTATTGTTCATCTATCCCTGAAGGAACTTTTGTTTGCCTCAAAAGGTAAATATGCAGAAGCATCACTGAAAGCCATAAAACCACTGATACTGTTTGCTCCTTTTTTATGAAATGCAGGATTCAGCGCAAACGTTTGCATTAAAACCAAATACCAATTTAATTATGAATAAAACAGCTGGGTCACGAATAGGGGAGAGCTTTTTCCACCAATAGGCTTTGCAATCAGAAAACTGTCTGTCGGCCGTCCAAACAGAACCGCCTCTCAGCTCCATTAATCTGGCAAAATCCATCAGAGAGTGTTCATCAGGACCCAAGCGAGCCGTCTGTCAGCATGCCTGTCTTAAAGAGACAAGCGCTGTTTGGGCCTGACAAACAAAAGACGTTATTTTGACAAATTGCCTACAGATTAGGGACTTTTTTGAAAGCGGGGGCCCCCAGAGGTGGGCCGGGAGCGAAACTGCTCCAGGTGTTTGTTTGTTTGTTTACTCGGGCTGAATGTGGGCCAGGGTTGGAGTGATAGAGCGACTGACAGAGCGAAGGGCCCCGGCTCTGTAGGGGACATGTAAAGATCAACGCCGGCCGTGTTTGTCACTCCGCATCAAAGATAGGCTTGCAACACAACTTAAGTCGACACTCAAATGAGAAACGTTTCCTTTTGCAAAGTCTCGCCTTGCTTTGATTCAAAGTCAGCATGGATTTGATGCTTTTATGTGTGATTATTTTGAGTTTGTGTGCGTGCGCTTACAAAATACACCAAGGAAAGCAGGAAAGTCTTGTGTCAGTTTCAATACTGAAGATAAGTAAAACATTTATCTACTTGCAAGAATCAAATTGTTTTCTTTTCGTGGAATCTGGTTGAATTTATAAAATATTTTAATGTAGGTTTCATTTATAACCATGATACTCTTGCATTTTTTTATTTTTAATAATGTATTATATTATCATTTAGGCTTAATTTAAAACCATGTAACTCATTCTGGTATTTTTCTTTTCTTTTCTCCTTTTAAATTAATTTTTTTTTTCATGGAATCTGCTGTAATTAATAAAACATTTTAAACTTAATATTTGTTTAGGATTAACCCTGTTTCTCATTCTAGCACTTTTTTTTTTTTTGTGATGTAATCATTTGTATAATATCATATAATGTCATGTCATATCATATCATATAAATATTTTCTGGTATGAAAATACTTTTAGCAATTTATTCAGCTCACATAACCTTTTCCCAACTGAACGCAGCTGAGTTTTAACTAATTTAGCAGAACCGTAAACACCAAAGGAACAGGAACAATGCACAGGGTCTGTAATGCATCTCTGCAGTGAGAGAGAGAGTGTGTGTGATCTTGCATCCAACAGATGGACGTGTGTAAATGAGGCAGTGACTGATGAGATGTAGAGCTGCTGACGAGGGATTTAATGAGGCTTGGAATTGAGGGGGGAGGGGGGAGGAGGTAGAAAAGAAGAAGAAAAAAGATAGAAAGATAAAGGAAGAGAGGTGGACGGTGGTTAAAAGAAAGGATTCTGGAAAACATTTCACTTAGAATTGCATTTGTGCTCTTTATTCACAGAATTAATCAGGTCGAGAGCTTTCTCATTCAAACACGCACACACACACACACACACACACACTCACACACACACACACACACACAGGCTGTGTTCCAAAACCTAGTGCGCCTGCTTGACTACTGCATACATGGGCAGCTGCACTCAAAAGCTCATTTGCAGCAACAAAGCTCCCGGAAGCCATTCATTTTCAGCGAGAGCTGGTGATTTGAGGCGACACGAGTGACCGTTTGGCGTGTCTCAAGAAAGTTTGAAAAGTTTAACTTTAGGAATTAAACAGCAACTACAAAAGGAAGACATGAAACTCCTGTGATATGTCTCCTGAAAGGGGTTAAAGTCACTGTGTGCGATTTCCATGATAAATCTCTTGGATAAAAGAAATGTTAATACCTATAGCCTATATATATATATATATATATATATATATATATATATATATATATTATTATATATATTATTATATATATTATTATTTTTTTTTTATTTTTTTTTTGAAATTGTCAGCATCTTTTATTTTATTTTTGTTTGTCTGGGAAATTTTGTTTCATTTAATTAAATGTATTTAATTTATTTTGTTTTATTTATTTATTTATTTTCTTATTGTTTAGTTTTTTGGAAAAGCGTTTCCGAAATAGTCTGCATTCTGCATGTTTTGTTTTGTTTTGTTTGGAAAGTTTAGAGGACATAAAAAAACCTGCTAATTTGTATCACTTTTATTACTATTAATTGTTTAGGGCAAAGTCATTATCAAATGTTCTAAATTGACTAAACGTTAAATTGACAGCTACATACCTTTGGATACAGCCTTTGCGTCATGAGTGTGTCTAGAAATGCATCCTACGTTGTTACCTCACTAGGTTTTGGAACGGAGCCAGTATTTCTCTCCTCTTCAATTCAAGGTGCTTCATTATCATGATGTCCTCTCCTAGCCGCCCCCTTCTCTCTCTTATTGACACTTGTTGTTTAATGGCTCTGAGTGGGCAGTGCATTTTAAGCTCTGATTAATGGAGCGGTAATGATAGGCTAACACCTAGATGTAGCAGGTAATTAAGCATTAATGAGCTGTGCAAAAGCACTCAGACACACAGAGACTCGGTCACACACAGGCACACATCACCGCCAAGGGCTTTAATTGCTTGAAAGTTGCTCCTCCATTTCTCAGGAGACTTAATTGAGATCTCATTGATGGTTCATTCATGAAGCTTGTCTCAGATGTTTCTCTTAAAATTGCTTTGGAGTAGAAATGAGAAACGAGACAATCGCAGATGAAGAGTAAAGGTGCGATCGCATTAGCAAGGTTTAGAAAAAAATGTCTGTCTTTTGTCAATATAGCATAGCGATGCATGAAGCACTGCTCACACTAAAGTCACTGTAACCAACTTATCGATGCGAAATCTGCATGGGAAAATGTTTCGCCTTCATGCTAAACTCCAAATCTCTTGCCAAACTATTCGACTTTAAAGAGCTCAGGCATTTAAGACGACAAAACTGCAGCATGTACTTATAATAAACTGAATATTATTGTCTGTTGGTGTGGATGCTAATATAATTATCGTTTTAGTTCTCGTGGGCCTTAAACAATTCAGAACTATAGAATTAATGTTAATGGCAAAACTCGGCTTGGTTGGTTGGTCTTGAAAAAAAATTATAATAAATGTTGGAGCTTATTTTGAGGTCTTTGACTGGGATCTCAACAAATCTGAGCATAGTTTGAGACTTTATTGAGATCTATTTTCTAAAACTCTAGGGGAAGAGAAAAACCTTAGAAGCAGGACACTTCTCCAAACGTTCTCCAATTAGTCTAATTGATGTCTAGGAGAAATATTTGAGATGTTTAAAGGTTGGTTCTTCTCAAGCCATACAATAGCTCAACCAGAATATAAGTCAAATCAGCACCAGGTTTGGCGTCTTGCTGTTTAACATGTTTGGTTTCTTTTGTGTCCCAAACGCGCCATTTTTGAATGAGGCTTAAGAGCGACTTCAGAAGACTGTAGCTCACATTCGCATTTTTCTGTCCTCCGGGAAGCCTTGCAATAAGAAAAGGTGGAATTATGTGGAGTGGAGAGCAGATGTTTGCACTCTTATTTAGATAGACATCCTCATTGCCCAAATTATCCTCCGCTTCTTTCAAGATCTGTGCTCCATTACTTGTGAGACATTAAAGGGCCCCTATCATGGACTTTTGAAAATGACTGTTTGTGTAGTGTGTAATAAAGCTCTAAGTGAATGAAAACATCCTGCAAAGTTTCATATCTAAAAGTGCACCGTATATAAAGTTATTGTCTTTCAAAAGTGAGAGTCGACTCTGAGTCTATGAAATGAATTATTTTTGAAACGAGTCATTAGCCGTTTCGTAGTGACGTAGATACGAAACATTAGCATATTGGCCGCGCCCATTGCGCACGCACTCGCAGGGAAACTTAAACCTCAAACCGGAGCTGATTTCTGAACTGGACAGCATCATGTCGAGAAGACGGCGCTGTGCATGATGTGAAGGTAAAGCCAGTTATTTTTCACTCCCCAAGGATGAGCATGTGAAGAATCAGTGGTTAAAATTCATCTTTACCAAGATATCACAGCAGTATAATCCTAAACTATTTCTGTGTTCCCTTTATTTTACTGACTTATTTTCAAATCTCGGGAGTTCAATGCAGGACTCACAAAACTCTTGAAAGATGGTGTTCATTCAAAATACTTAGTTTTGAGTTTTATATTGTGTAGGTCTCCTGCTAACTCTCATTATCACTGTCTAACTGAAATACTTCTGCTGATCAGCTGTGGGCCACTATTATCGAGTCGTCCTTGCGATGGATGTTGAATAACTTGTTCTTCTAATATTTCATCACCGGACTCGCGCTCGCATTAATATGGTAAAATCGACGTCATTGTTCGTTACTGTGTTTAGTTTACGGTGTCAGTTAGGAAGCCTCAGGACACGCGGAGCTGACGGTGTTATGCAATGGGCGTTTTTGTTCTCGACGCGCTGTCGCGCTCAGGCTCTGGAGACGCGCTGTACACGGTAGGCCAATCACAACAGACTGAGCTGTCTGGCCAATCAGAGCAGATAAACTTGCGGAAAGGAGGGATTTAGAGAGATTGATTAAATTGACGAGCCGTTTTGAGAATCATGGAAAATGTGATGATGTGCAAATGTATATTGTGAGGAAATTAAACAGTTTTTTTTACATTTGATGTGTGTAAACATTTTGTAGGAGACTCTACAACAACATTAGGAAACTTTAAAATACCATGATAGGGGCACTTTAATGAAAAGCACAAAGTCATTCAAAAATCATTGAATCAATTCAATGAAAAAAAAACCTTAAATGTTTTGATTGTGTTTCAGATGCTGTTCCCCTTGCCGACGAATCAGTGAATCTCATTCTGTTTGGTAAGAATGCAATCAAATTCAAATGATGATCTATTCATCTACAATTCTTTGAATCATATAAGGCCACACTGATAATACAAGTGTCTCAATGGATATTTAAAGCTACACTGTGTGATTTTTACCCCCATCTAGCGGTGAAAAGGTATATGACCATCCAGTGAATATTAGTTTTTGTTCCTCTCAATTCCGATTTCGTTTCAACTCCTACGGTGGCCAATGTAGTTCAAGCTTAACATGGCTTCCAGTTCGACCTCCTCGACACGGTGCCATTGAGTGTTAAAACGCGAAAGGCGAAGCTTGATGTCCCTCTTTGGCTAATGTACTTTCAAGATGGAGGGGCAACATGGCGGCCGACATTAGAACCCCTCACCCGTATGTATTTTCAATGGCATATTATACACTCACGAGAATACTTTATTACTTGAACGAAGTAAATATACATTAATGAGCACATATATTTTTGAAAGAACTAAGTGTTTTTAGCTAAGAATAAACTAAAAAAGTTACACAGTGTAGCTTTAAGGCTGAATTATTCAATATTCACTTTATATGTAATTTAACCACATGTTTTTACTCACAGCCACGCCCACTTTTCATCATCCAATCAATTTCCAATGGATAAAAGTCCTGCCATCTCTGAAGAAAATGCTGTTTTTTAGATACACTCTCAGGGGCTGTTTACACGACACCATTTACACAACAATGCTGTTTTGGGGTCATGAAAATGCAAGCTTTTGAAAACGGGATTCAAAGTGCGAATTTTTTAATATGATACCGTTATCGTCTCTGTGTAAAATACAAATTTGTGAAAACGGTGACATCATGTGCATGCATATTATGTGTTCAGTCTATAGGTGCGTAGTGTTTCTTTACAAAGTGACATCGCCAACTACTGGCCTGGCATGAATTTGCGGATCCGTGTGAACGGGAATAGTTTTGACAACATTGTCATCTGTATGTGAAAAATGCGGAGGAAAAACTTCAGTTTTTACTACTTTGTTGTCGTGTAAACATACCCTTAAAAAAAAAGATTCTTTACTGGCATCGATGTTTCCATGAAGAACCTTTAACATCCACAGAACTTTTCTATTCCACAAAAGGTTCTTTAGATTGACCCGCCCCCCTTAGTTACTGTCGCTATGTCCGACAAACTACGCCGCTCTCAGTCACACACACACCATGTTCTCACGCAGTGAAAAATACATCGCGGAGCAGAGAGGAGACTGACAACACGCTGACAGACAGGACAGACCAAGTTACTTTTCGGTTACTTTTGATATTAAACATATTAAACAAAGTCTCACCTTTCAAATATGGTCATTCTTTGAAAGAAATTTAAACAATAAATACCGTTTTGTGGCTCTTTAATGTGTCGTGACAGATCGCTGTAGAACATCAGTTAAAGCTGCTCGTGAATCGATCATCTCTTCCTTCAAGTTAATTTATAGCATCAAATAAACATGAATGAACATAATTCAAATCCTCCCATGATAAAGATACAATATGTAGGAATTTTGTAATAAAATATCCAAAAATCACTTGCACAGTGTGATATATTTCCTGCAGTTGTGTACTTACAATATCCCAAAAGTCTCCAAAGATTTTTTATTTCAGAGAAATTCCAATTTTAAATAAGTGGCCGTCCCGGAAAAAAATGTCGCCTGTCAATGACGCAATATCCGCGCTATCCTCGGTTTTCGCTCGTACAGCCATAGCCGTGACGTAACCATGGCGACAGACATGTGGACAACTGCGTAGTGCGTAACGTTTAGCGGCGCCCAGTTCTTGTTTCGTTCAAACATAGACCATGGCAAGCAGACTTTGGGACAAACAAGGAGAACTAAAATGAGGATCAATATCAATATGACTTCCACTCGACAGAGAGCTAGCGTCTAAGACTGACTTCCACTCGACAGAGAGCTAGCGTCTAAGACTGACTTCCACTCGACAGAGAGCTAGCATCCGAGACTGACTTCCACTCGACAGAGAGCTAGCGTCCAAAACTAATTTGGACTTGACAGAGCTTCACTAGTCACGACTTGACAGCTTTATTAGACAGGTGAGCAAATGTACATAAAACAAATCATTGTTATAACGTTAGCTTGACATGATGAAATGTTAGAATATGGTCAGTATGTTGTTCTAATGTTGATCAAGCTGCTAGTTTCGTATAGCAAACGAACTAACAGGTAGAATAACATTATAACTTTCAACACACATTTAAATGCCGTTTAGTGTGATAGTGTAACGTTATACCAAGTGGAACAGCGCTGCGTTACCTCACAAGTTTAATTCGTCTAATAAACTGACCTGTGTGAGTAATCTATCACTTGCGTGTAACGTTAGTTCGATAGGATGAAATGTCCTTATTCCTTTATATCCGCGGGACTCGCGTGGGATATCTTAACAATCGCGACCTGCTTCATACCACTGTAATGTTAAAAAACATTAATGTTTTCACTCATCCATAAACATTATCAGATCCATCAGCTTGACAGCAAGTCCCATCATTCAGCTCGTCACTGCGTCATAAACATACGCCTTTGTTATTGTTGGAAACTGTGCCCTCTTGTGGCCAAAAAAGCTCCATATTGTACCTTTAATCTACTAACTCTCCTGACTGCTTTGTCGGACAAAATGGCGGATGGCGAAGTATGATTGGTCAGAACACCTGTCAATCAAGCTCCATGCGAAGGGTCAATTAGAATCTGATCAAAAACGATTGACTGTCCACATTGTGTATCGCAAATGTTCAGATCCGATATGTGTGTCCCATGCCGGTTTTAAAACACGTCTTCGTTATATTGTCACTGTCTCCTCGTCCGGCACTTTGCAGCAACACAACCTTGATTCTGCAGTGACTTTCAGCATGTTTCCTACAGTATAACAATGTGTGACGTTAAAGTTTTACGTAAACATCACATTCTTATGTGGTTTAAAATCACATTTCTGGTGAAAAAGTCCCATAAACCATGCAAAATCCAATCAGAGAAGTCAAACTGAAACAAATTTCCAGAAATGTGATTTCAAACCACATAAGAATGTAGCTCGAAACGGGTTTGTAAAAATTGCCGTTCACACTTGATAAATCTGCACTTCAAAACAATGTTGCTGCCTTAAATCTTTAAGCACAATCAACATAAATTACATTAAATTGACTTTATAAAATAAGCTGAATCTTGCATGCCTTAAAAAGTTGAAAACAAATGTTTAACTTATTTTGATGAGTTAAAGCAACGTAAAAACACATGTTGTCATAACTTATTGATCATACAATTTTTTTAGTGTGACTGGATTCCAATCGGATATGCACAAAAATCGGATTTGGACTGACAGTGAGAACATAGTCGAAGTTTCTGGTATTTTGATTAGCTGGTTCAGGTGTGTTTAATTGGGGTTCAGGTGTGTTTAATTGGGTTTGGATGGAACTTAACTTTGCAGGACAGTGATTTAAAAAAAAAAAAACTTTTGGAACCTTTATTTTTAAGAGTGTATCAACTTGATTTCATTCGTTTCTGTTCTTCTTGTGGTTGTTCCCTCAGGAGTCTCTGTAATAGCGGTTTTCGTGATGATACTGCTAATGATGGTAATCGTTCTCCGCTACATTGCCCATCAGAAAGGTACATATTACACTAATGAGGAGGACTTAGCATTTAAGAGTGACCCGGAGGTGCAGGATGTCTCAGAAAGGTCAGAAAGCCCAGAAGATCCAGAAGAAGGTAAGAGTCAACCTCAAAAAATCTTCCTCTTTGGATTCCAAACTGAAAACTGACACCTCCTGCTTAAAAATGTATTAATAACTTTTTATCAACTTATTCTCATAACGATGTCGAAAACCTTTTTTACAGACGAGCCCTAGTATCTTCTGGCGGGAAGCCTTTGGGACGTTTCCTGTGTGAAATGTATCACTGTGAGCAACAGAAGGATCTGTCGTGACTCCTCTTCCTTTTCACTCCAATCACATATGCCTTTTCCAACAGATGTCCTTTTCTGATGGCTTTACACTCAACCATTCCAAAACTAAAATAGGTTCCCATGTGCGTAAGCACTTGTGTGCTAATTATTTATAGTGTTACAGAATTCATAAATGACATTAAAATGTGAGTTTTTTTTATACTGTAAACATTTACCCTTATAAATTAACACATTCATGTCTCCATTTAGTAATATTTGCATAATCTTTCATATGAACAAAAAATGGAAAAAAAAAAGTATTTTGCTAATATTGAGAGTATATTTCATAGATTTTTAACGCCAATTTTAGTGTCTGGTTGGCATGTATCTTTCAATAAGATAATAATAAGAAACTGTCCCTACACTTTGGAACAGATGTGTGTCTGTCTATATATATATATATATATATATATATATATATATATAAAATTCAATGGGTGTGTGTGTGTTTGTTTTATGGATTATGGATTTTTAATATAAAAAAAAAATGTTTGTTGTTTGTTAATCTATTTAAGCTTCAGAAAAAAAAACTATTTTAACCTATTTTTTGCTTCAATTATGAATAAAATGATTACAGAAAATGGTAAAAGGACATTTAAAATAATCCTTCAAAGTTTTCCATGTGAACAGACATAAATAGATGCTCACTAAAAACATGATTTGACCTTTGATTTGTGTCATAGAGTGGACTCATTTTATAGACTCTCTGAATGTACAGAAATATAGACGTTTCAGGGTATTGCTAAGAAGAATCCAAGTAAATAAAACTGAGTATTGCTTCATTTTGAATCCAGCTTGATATTTATACAATCTGAACCACCTGCAAAATCTGTTTGCTGACCTATATGTGGTATGGATACAGTAATACTACGCTAGAGCTCTAAAAATACACACATTTAAGAGACACCGCTAATGCTAATGGAAACAGTGCGTGACGGTTCACGTAGGAAACAAAAGACAAACAAACAAAGGCTGTGGTTGTAGGCTAGAGTTTCAAAAAATAGCAGACTGCGCAAATCAAAAGCTACTTCTCAGAATACGAGAAACAAACCAAACAGCCCAAACACACATCTCTCCCTTTGTCTACAGCAGTTTGTTGGAAACTGGTACATCTCGCTATACGACGGAAGCCAGTGACCTGATTAGGGCTGGATGAAAACAGTTTCTAATTAGCGGTGAACAGCGTCACCCCCTCAGAGAGTTGAGCTGAAATAAAGTGTCAACAACAGCAGGAAACTTTCAAACAAAAACTCTGATATAGCATACGTGCTAGGGGAATTAGCCCGTTCCCGAGCTTGCGACTATTATACGACCATGCAAAATACAATTTAGCAGGGAGAAGCTCACACAGAGCGCATGGGCAAATACATCAAAACGTTACGAGTTATTTCTGAGCTATTTGCTCTGCATTGAGGCTCTCCGGAGATGCTACAGCATTCAGACCACCAGTAAACCCCGACGCCAAAAACGACATCTAATCACGCCAACTCATATTTGATTCAGCTGAGGTGACGTGATGCCTCAAAAACATGTCAGAAATATAATAGCTTCTCTAGATGTGAAAATGAACTTTCCCAAGGTGTTAGCGACCGATTTGTTTATTTGTATTAAATAGGTTAATGATATCCCCGGCTATGGAGCATCAAGTAATTTCCGCCAATTTTCTGCAGTGAACACACAGCAAATGAACCTGAACGAAGACTCTTTTTTTTTTCTCCCCCTCCCTGAGTAGGCGACACAATAGGGTCAGCTTGATCCAGCTCTGTTTGGACGTTAATCATCATCAAAAGCGTCAATCCGCATTGATTTCTCATCTCTGAGGAAACCATTACAGGGAATAAAAACGACAGATATGACAGAGCAAGTTTCAGCCCTCTTTAGAGAGGTCGACCTTTGTCAGAGGAGTCTGAATCAAGGCCATCATCTCTCAAATACCATGTAAATGTAGCAGAATAAGACTGGGAGACGGATTATGCTGCACATATCGCACATCAATAGCCTCATAGGGAATAAAAGAAGTGCACTTATTTCGATGCCTACAAGTCATTCATCATAAGATTAAAGGAATAGTTCACCTAAATGTGAAAATTGTGTAATTTACTCACCCTTATGTCGGTCTTCTTTCAGTGGAACGCAAAAGGAGATACACAATATTTTCGCTTTTTTTCCATCAGATGTCCTAGTGACCATTGCAAAATAGACCAAAAGTACTATTGTATTTTGGGCTATATGACAAGTCTCAAAAAATGAGACTTGTGTGGTATATTCAAAGTCTACTAAAGCCACACACTGCACAGCTAATTTGTTTTAGCGATTTTCAGGCAAACTTTTAGACACCACATTTTGCGAATAAGTAAGCCACGGTCACACTAGACTTTGAGCAAGCGAAAGTATTTCACCGGACACTTCAACGGTCGTGATATGACGTCACGCTCTAGCAGGGACGTGCAGAGAGTTCCTCAAGGGCAGGGGCTCAAATGTAAAAAAGGGGCATGCATATATATATTTATGCATTTTATATATATATATATATAAGCTTGGAAACATTACTATTTTTAATGTTTTAGAAAGAAGTATCTTATTGAAAAATTGATCAAGGCTACATTTTGTAGTTCATTTTTTTTAAGAAAAAAAAAAAACAGTAATATTGTGAAATATTCCTAAAATCTAAAATAATGGTTTTCTATTTTAATAGACATAGTAACCTATAACCTTTGATACTTTTTTTAGGATTCTGAGTTTAAAAGTTACAAAAAGAACAGCATTTATCTCTAATAGAAATATGTTGAACCAATATCCACTATAGCCTACTGTTCAAAAGTTTGGGGTCAGTAATTTTCTTTCTTTCTTTTATTCAGCAAGGATAGTAAAGACTTACAAAATAATTTCTATTTGAATTAAATGCTGTTCTTTTTAACTTTTTATTAATCAAAAAAACATTGAGCACCACAACTGTTTCCAACATTGATAATAATAAATCAGCATATTAGAATGATTTCTGAAGGAACATGTGAAACTGAAGTTAGGGTTAGTAATGATGCTGAAAATTCAGCTTTGCATCAGAGATAAGTGATATTTTTTTAAGTAGGCCTATTTTAAAATAGAAAACCATTATTTTAAATTTTAATAATTGTTTTCTGTATTTTCAATCAAATAAATGCAGGCTTGAAGCGCATAAGAGGCTTCTTTAAAAAACATAAAAAAATTGTAATGTGTCAATTTTTGACCGGTTTTGTACTATTATCAAAAATCACCATTTCACGTGTTTGTTGTCAGCCAACACTTCACATCATAGGCCTGTAGGTGGCTCCTGGGCTTCATTAATTTGAATCAACTAAGTTATGATAGTTTTCAAATGGTAAACGGTGTATCAATATAATTTACATATGCTAAATACATGACTTGAATACTACTTACGATTAAAGCGACTTTTGGTGCTGGTTTTGTGCAGTGCTTTTTAGTCAATTAACATCCATTGTTTCAATGACGCAGAACCAGATCGCTTCATAAATGTAAATTCGATTGTAATTTTTAAACGATTTCTGAATGACTAGAAAATTGCCGCTCCACTTCACATTGTCCAATGAAATTTGAACTTTTTGTGCCAGGTGACGATTGGTCGGTGTATTACAAACAGTCATCAATGAATTATGTAATATTTTAAAATATGTAATATGTGGATTTAAAAAATAATACACTACCTTTGATTATTGGAAGAAGAAAAAAGAAGTTTAAAAATGGTTTGGTTAATTTTTTCCTGCCGGCGTCGAGCCTAGATAACTTTACTCACTGAAAGAACCATATATTTTGGCTCGAGCGCATCAGTTCGGTTCCTCATCAGACTGCGGAATACCTACGTTGTCGTTTACACTAGTGCATTTTCGTGTTAAAACGCATAACTTTTGCTACGGTTGCGCGCGCCTGCCGTCCTCCGCAGTTTTAGACCCTCGAAACCGTAGACTGACCTCTTCAGTCGAGTCCGAAGCAAGACACGCAAGTGACGCAACCCATAGCAACGAGTCATGGCAACGGCACCTCAGACTGACAGAAACGTAAAAATAAACGTGAATTTAGGCTATTTTAGTTTTGTACACATTGTCATGTTAATTATAATTAAATGCATTTTGTTTTATTGAAAACAATATTATCATTATTTGTTTGAGAGGGGCACTTTCGATTAATTTTGAAAAAGGGCAGGGGCTCGAGCACCCAAAGCCCCCCCCTCTGCACGTGCCTGCGCTCTAGTCATTTTAATAAACATGATGAATTCGACATATAACAAATAGTAATACACTCAAAAATGTAAAAGATATACAATCTACTCGACTTTACTGCAAAAAAATATCGTTCTATTAATTCAGTCAAGAGGTCTGATTCTTCTGAATGATCTTCTAATGGTCAAGTGACGTCTTCAAGTGATGTGAATTAGCAGCTCAGAGTTTGAACTTTGGACTTCCGGTCTGACTCATTCCATGAATTGCAGTCAATGGAACGAAAAGTGCAGTATGACCTCCCCATAACCCAAAACAGGTTTGGATCGACATGAGAGTGAGTAAATAATCACAGAGCAGATTTGGAACAACCTCATTGCTCACTTATGACAGATATTATGTTATAGCTTTATGCATTTGTGGTAACACTTTACAATACGGGTGCACTAATATGCATTAATTCATGCTTAACTAATGCACAGATAATCATGTATTAATGTATAACTCATGGAGAAATAAACAATTAATTAGTGATTGCTGCATCAGTAACTAATAAAGATTCTAAATGATTCATATATTAAGTAATATATGAATTGTTATTAATTAAATCTGTCATAATGTATTAATTCCTTCATAACATATTTTCTTAACGAATAGAGTAAATTAATGTGTTAATTACCACAATGGGTTGAAGTCATGTACATGTTACTAACAATTAGTTAATAGTCATGTGTCTCAACAAGTAAAGTATCATTAATCATTAATTAATGGTTTAGTTCTTCATGAGTTATACATTAACACATGATTATCTGTGCATTAGTTAAGCATGAATTAATGCATATTAGTGCACCCGTATTGTAAAGTGTTACCGCATTTGTTTGTTTACTGTGCTAGGTGTTGTTTAGCTAAAGTAACACAATATATTCACTTATTAGAACCTGCAACTATCTTTACATTTTCATTTTACTGAGGAAAGAAGTTAGTTTATTCGTCAGAGCATCTGGATGTTTGAGCTGTTGATAAGGGTAAAGGTTTTTAGCCTTAAATAATGTGTTAATGTGATTTAGCAAAGAAGCTTAGCATGGATTTGAGTCTTTTCTATTTTCATGATGCCAGAGTTGCGTGTGTGTGTTCATAAGTCCAGAGGGCAGTTGTGAGTGGCATGAATTTAATCCAATTTCTCCATCTCCAGCACTGCGGAGCCAGCCGTAATTCACCCCAAAATATTCTCTCCCTGATAGCATGGGAGTTTATGCTAATCCGAAATTAGTACAGGTTGGATGTGAGGGAAAAAATTGTTAATCCCATCATTGTTTCATCATCTGATCGATGCCATTGGTATTCCCATGCTCCTGAATTTCCTCCGTCCTCAGTCCCACTCCGGGGTCGAGCGGGCCACATATCCTCTTCTAAATGGGATAGTCAGAATTAGCGATAAAACATTAGCGTAGGCCACCATGGAAACTGCTTAGCTGCTTTGTGAAAATGATGCTATTTCCAGACTTCTTTTTTTTTAACACTGTCCAACTAGACCATGTTTTATAAGCCCTTGACAAATTCTGAGAATAGTGAGGACATTGATTGAAAATAATTAGCTAGCAATGAAAGGATGCCTGGCAAATTCAAGAACATTTCCAGGCTACATTCAACCACAAAGTTTTTATGTAGCCTATTTATAGAACCTTTTTCTTTTTTTATAATACAAAACATTTCTCAATTGTGTTACTAACTTATATTTTTATAGGCTATGTATAGATTTGAAGCTACGTTTTGCATTAAACCTCAGTAATTTAAGTCAGCCTGAACTATATAAAATGTAAAGTGCTTTCATTATATCATATACAGGTGAAACTCTTAAAAAATTAGAATATCGTGCAAAAGTTATAATTTTGATGATTATGGCTTACAGCACTTACAGCTTATGAAAACCCCAAATTCAAAATTTCAGAAAATTAGAATATTACATGAAATCAATAAAAAAAAGGATTTTAAATACAGAAATGTCGGCCCTCTGAAAAGTATAATCATGCATATATTATAGTTATATATACTAAATATATTAGTGTCACCTTTTAATTTGAATTACTGAAATACATGAACTTTTGCAAGATTTTCAAATTTTTCGAGTTTCACCTTTGTATACATTTTGTACAGTTTTCCTTGATCTTTTGGTATAAGAGATCTATGTCCTATTAAAACTTCCTGCAAGTTTCATAGCTTAAGATGTCCTCCCCATTATAAACAAAGCATTTATTTAATCAAGCTCTATATACAGCTCGTTCTGGATCCATGGTACGAAGTGACGTACCAGTCGTTTGCATATGACCGCCTCCAGCGCAAGACAACTACACCTCATTTCGCATCATCGCATGCGTTGTCGTGCAGCGAGTGGGTCTGTTTACAAGATGAGTGTGATGCCACGCAGATGTGCTGTTCCTGCTGTGGACAAACAACATGTTTGAATACGCTGCCGAACGATCCAGACGTCAGGGAAAGCAGTTGGATGCAGTTTATTTGCAGCATATGCAGCCCACCAAAGCCTTATTTGATCGGTGAGTGATGTAGATGAGTGTGACAGGGCGCATGTTACTGAAAGAACGAGCAGAAAGAGAGAGAGAGAGCCCTGGCCGCGCACGCGCCTTCAAACTGTCTTGCTCTCTCTCCCTCCCTCGCGCATATGAATCAAAATCAATTGAGAATTGACACGATGGTAAAAGATCGGAAGACCGAAGTTTCACGTGGTGGAGCATTGTGTAGCCTACATGTGATACAAAATGATTAACGTTACTAATTTATGCATAAGCAGCAGTGACGTTAGCCAGTCATAACAGTGGACGTTAACACTGAACTCTTAAAGGGGAAACACCTCCAAAACAGACGGGAAAAGGGTGGGAAAAGGTCATAAATCACTAAATTTTTTAAGTTTTTTGTACAAAAAACTATAGTAATACTATAATTGTACCTAAGGGAACATAATAAAACAAAACAAAAAACCATGTCATGACCCCTTTAAATGACTGAGGTATAATGCAAAAATATATTTAAACAGCTTCAGGTCTTCAGAGACTATTGTCTTTATAGAACCCGACTCTTCTTATAGAACTACACATAACATAAGGTGAAAAAAGAGACAAGGTAAGATTTCTGTTTCATATTCTTAGTTCCCCTAAGGGTTTGAAGAAGTGGGCTAGAGGAGAGCCGCTCAGCGTTACGTCAGCTGGAGACAATAAACCGAACGGAGCCATCCATCATGAGCGTTTGATTCCGCTGACAGCACGTCAAATCACATTGATCTCCAGGGGAACCTTCAGGATCGCTGACGGGACTCTGGCGGCGCTCTGATGTGATGAAAATTCAGGTTTACCTCTTTCTGCCAAACTTTTTATGACATGCCCCCAAAAATTATGTTAAGCCTTGTAAAAACTTATGATGGTATCGGAAAGCAAGTTTCTCTACTTCGTGTTAACCAGTTCAACTCCCTGACCAATTATAAGTGAATAATAAAAATCAATACATGACATCAGAAAGCTAGTGGACAATTCGATTTTTTTTATGATACTATACAGTATTTTGGGGTACTTTCTGAAAATGTAAGATTTAAACTATTGTAATTGCAAAGAAAAAGCAATCAGCACAATCTTCAGAATTTCTCCTAATTTAGTTTCACAAAAGAAACACAGGTTAGGAAAGAAATGAGGGTGTATAATTAACCATACAATTTTCACTTTTGGTTGAGGCACACACAATTCTTTGTTACAATAATGTTTTTATCCTATAGATCCAAGTGCACGGTTTGGAGGAAAAAAACGTAAATTCCCCACATGCAGTGCTTTGTGTCACAGAAATTATTTGCCTTCGATCCCTTTATGTGATTCAAAATGTCATTTGAAATGGAAAGGTGGTGTGCAGGTTGAAAGAACAACTGTCGCATTCCCCTTTCTCCCCTGGCCTTTGAGTACAGTGCGTATACCTTCATAATGCAAAAATAAACTCGCCAGGGTTTTAAAGTCTTTTATTACTGCTCGAAAGTACCACCATGTCTATGGCACAATTCAAAGAAGAGTCTTTCCATCTCAGAAATCATAGTTATTGAAAAGATATGTCAGAGGGAAAAAAAATTAAATGTGTGTGTCAGTGTAAAGACTATGGCTCTGCACTTGTGTAGGTCACCAAGTTCCATATGCTTTTACAGGTCTGAATGTTAAAGGAATTTGTAATTGTTTGTATATATGCTAATACAAATTGCATTACCAATTTGAGCTTTTTAATTACATATAAATGTTAATCTAAAGCAGATTTCCTAATGTGTGACATAACATTCAATCCTCTTTTCCGTAATTGTTGCGAGGTCCAAAGACATTTCACAAGCTTTAAGTCTGGTGTGACCTCACCTTTAACCCTTAAATGCATGAATGTTTCGCCAATCCTTTTTACATATTTGGATCTTTAGCGACCCAGATCTATATCTAACATGGATGGGTCTCTACCTGTTGCGATAATACATAACTCTCCTGATTAGAGTAACAATTACAGAAGAATAAAATAAAGCAGATTTGTTACCTTTTAGAGCGTGGAATGGTTCAGTTTGAGCAGATGTTACCAATACCATTATCACTGTCCTTATCAGAGCTCATTTCCCAGTACATTCAGCATCTGGCATATTCGCAATCTCAAACACATTCTCAAAACTATCATTTTCAGCATCTTCAAAATCAATATTTTGATCGCTCACAGCTTCTTCACCAGATCCACCATTAAGTGACAGTGACACTAATATTGGATTGCGTTCAGTACTTGCTCTGCAGTAAATCGCGGAGTCATTTTCAGTTTTGCTGATGATACTTCCTATTCTTTTGTTTTCTGCCTGGGGTAACTATGAGTGTAACACCACTTCATCATTGTGTTTCAGACATTGCAACCTTGTAGAATAAAGGTGATTTTTTTTTTTTTCAATCATCAAAGATTAAATTATTGTTGTGCAGAAAATATATACTTACACTGTTACACCCTTGGGTTGTTAGTAACCCTATTCATTTTTACAAAAAAAATGTATGGGAAAACAGGCATTCTTTTATAATTTAATAATTGTTTTCTTGTTATATTGTTTATAATTAATTGATTGAGGAATACTAAGAAGGTTTTTGTCTAGCTTTAAAAAAAAATGAATGAAGAGGAGGGTAGTGGATGACGTCCTGGGTCATTAAAGACCTGAGGTATGTGTTTAAGGGTTAATGTCCTAAAAAGTCCATCTATTAACATTGGGTGAGACTCATTTGCTATGAATCTATTCACACCACAGAGTTGTACAGGTTTCTGTATGAATGATGTTGAATCAAAGGGATCTAATTGAGAAATAATCACCTAAAGAGTTCCTGACATTTTTAGATCTGCTCTGGAGTCATTAACGGTCGAGATTTGTAACACCTGCTTAGGAAAAGTGCTGTGTCAAGAAAAGAAGATTAAAGCCAAGAGTTCTTTATTTCTCAGCAAGAAAATATCTGCACACACACACTCGCAAACACACACCCTTGAGGCCCTGCCCATTATCTGTCTGACGTGTAAAATGTTCCTTGGAGCGATCGATGAAGATCAGGTCCAAGGAATTGATAACCTTATAAAGCCTGTAATTACTTTCCTTCCTCGGCAACGAGCAATAAAGTTTTTATTATGGATCTCTCCGCTCACTCCGCGAGTCTTAGACAGTGAGGGATGTTAGAAATTAAAACTCACAGACTGTGATTGTTTCACCGACTGAGAATGCACGGATACAGATGATTGAAAGTGAACTTCGCTGATGAACAGAATTTCAAGGGCAACCTGGGCTCCTATGTCATTCTCTTCAACGTGGAGGTCTGGGAAGAAACGAATGGCCCTTCATTAGCAGTAAAACAGTAAGTCAAGGTCAATTTAATTGGTTTCTGATGTATGTTATATCAATGTAATCTTGATCATAAATTTGGCTGTTTTGTATCTTTTCCTACTCATAGGGGCTGCGTTTGAATGAATGGAAATGGCTGGCAGAGGGATTTCCCAAGATGACAGGAAAAATGTCACCACATGAAAAGTCTAAGGGTGTGTTCACACTTGGCAGGTTTGGTTAAATGATAACGAACTCTGGAACGATTGCTCTGTTAGTGCTGTTTATTTGAATAAGTGTGAACACTGCCATCTGTATCATGGTGCGCACCAAGTGGACCGAGACCCCTGAAAAATAAGAGGGCTTGCATATGTGGCATAAAACAAAAGCTATTTTACATGTTAACATTACATTTTTATAAAAAATTACAAGAAAATATTTGTTTTTTCTTTTGAAATGATGTGCCAAACTAAATTGTTCAAAATAAGACCAAGTGCGTGTATTAAAACAGCAATATAGTAAATATAGTCAATTTTGGTTTCATATTGACAATGTTACTTGTTAAAGTTCATGGAATTGAAAAAGATTGACCTCAAGATGTCAGACATTAATCTTCCACTAAAAATCCCTACAGCTTTCTGTCTCTCAATTCCTCCCTTTTGTAGTCCTGATCTGGATGAAAACATTGCTAAATCAATGCTAAATCCCACTGACAAAATTGTATTGATAAAACATAATAACATAATAGAGTGCAAGCCCACGTTAACGGATTTGATGTAAGTTGTCGGCCAGACGCGGTTGTAGTCGGCGTATAATTGAACTGGAGTGAATGAATGTTGTGGTAGCAGTTTTCGGGTTGTCCTATGTGGATGATTTCAGAATGATTTCTGAGGAATCATGTGACACTGAAGACTGGAGTAATGAGGCTGAAAATTCAGCTTTGCATCACAGGAATAAATTACATTTGAAAAAACATTCAAAAACATACAAATCCTACTGACCCCAAACTTTTGAACAGTAGTGTGCATGAAACATTATTGGGGACTTCATTAAGTTTTGAAGGAGCAATGTCTGAGCAGTAAAAATTTCATCTGGACTCAGACATTGGGAAATAGCTGTAAAAAATTATCAGACAATTTCCTCCAGACAGTTCCTGAAGGAATTACCTTATTACCGGGATGTACACGTTCATTCTGAATCGAACCAATAACTTCTCTCTCGGAAATCACGGTTCCTTTCACGTTAGGCTGAAATTTATTTAGTCCCTCCGAAATATGTCTGACTCCTTCCCAGTCAAAAGTGAGTCATACATGACAAATGAGAAGCGACGGACTTCGTTTCGAGCCGGTCTGTAGCGAGCACATGCCTTTCTGATAGAGCAAATCCATTTCAACTCTATTGAAAGTATCAAAAGAATAGATATGTGTTCATTTCATACTCGGCTCGAGAGCTCAAAGTAATCTGGGCTTAGCGAGTCCCTCTCATGAGAAGCACGAGAGGGAGGGCGAAGAGGATAGAAACTGTTCAAACAAAGTGAAGTGGATGAGACATTAAATTAGAAATGTTCTATTTGGCGGCCTGGTGGATTCCAACTGACGCGAATACGAAAAGGGCTTTACATAATCGTGAAACAAAAGGTGAAAGACTGGCACGGCTTTAGCTAGTTGTTTCACCCCGGAATCCGGGTTGGCTGCTGTAATGAAGACGTCCTCGGTGACATTGTATGGCCACGGCGTCGCTAAAGGAAAGGAGGTTGAGCAGCCGCTATTTGAAAAGCCATTTCGGCTTTGATATGTCACGGCCGTATGAGGTTCTGTAGGATAAGCAGTTCCCTTCGCAAATTGCACAACAGAGAGAGAAAGTACTTGCAAAACTACTTTGTTCAGTGGAGCGTAGCCGTTAGAGCACTAGGTTATGAAGTTTAATATTTTTGGCGGCCATTCAAAGAGAATAACACAAGAGAAGACGGATGCTATGTCCCTACTGGAATACACGACACAATCCTCAATCCTCTTCTGAATGTCACAGAGAACGAGGATGTGTGTTTCAGTGGACAAAGTGTGGTGTTTTCATTCCTCTGTGCGCTAGTTATTATGAGGGGGGTCAACATTTGGCTGGTTAGCTTGGCCTATTAGCATGATAACTTGTAGATGCTAGTGTCATGCAATTTCCATGCAATGATCCATTTTTAATGGGTACTTTATTCATTACTTTATTATAAATTATAGAAAATTGCTTTATCAATCATAAAAGTTTGTATAACACAATTATATTCACCCAGCAAACACCTAGAAACCCTAACAACACCACAGCAACTCTCTGGCAACATGGCAGAACGTTTTTCACCACAACAATATTGTCTTATTTTACAATTTACAAAAAAATGGATTGCCATTTATTGTTAACTAATTACTCAATTGTTGTATTAATTAATTTAAATTCAATCAAGATCACATTACACTGTATTATCGAAGCTAAAAATTGATACATTTCCCTGTGCTTTGAGTTAGCCTTCGATTAGCAAGCTGACCGTTTAGCTTGCTGGCTTAGCATAGACCTTACTCCTTTTGTTAACTACAACAAGAAATCATGATAACGTGCTATGTTTTTGGACAGGCATTGAGGATGCACCATCTGGATCATAAAAGCAAATCTCTACAATGAAAGTCATTCAAAATTAGATATGAATTCTTTTGCAGTTTTACCAGGCCCAGTTCTTTTTGGAGGGCTCCTTTTTAAAATGTAAGACTCATCTATAGTCAAAGATATAATACTCAAAGCACAGCTTAAATTTTTTTAATTTTTTTTATAAGAGGCAACAGTTAAAGTCGCTTTAAAGTAAAGGAAAGAAGTGAACAAAAGAAAGACAATGTAGATAAATGAGCCTGGAGTTTTAATGAATACCTTTGTTGTTCTTTTGAAATTTAAAGTAGATCCTATCCCTCGTTCCTCAACTTGATGAAGAAAACAGCCTGCCACGCTCAGAGCAGAGGCGGAGCGATCTGTCTTCATCGAACCACAGAGGAACGGATTCCTCTACGGGGGAAAAGTGCTAATTGCAGTTAAACTTTTTCGCTAAAGTGCCGTCTCTGCGAACAATCAGTCGTTCTCCCGCAGACAATAGAGACAAATCAAGGAAAACTCAACCTACATAAAACAATTAACCATCCAAACATCAGCCCTGCTCGCAGAGGGTATTGTCTTCGGTGATGAATACTCGACTTGAGGTAAGAGGTGAATAAGTCTCAAAAGGTTTTCCATGGTGCCTTTTTTGTATTTCCTTGTTTTCCGAATAGAAAACTTTAGACTTGTGGCATTTGCAGCTTATTCTTGTCAAAAACCACTTATTTAAACAGGAAGTGACTATTTAATTGACATTTAAAGAGCCTTCTTAGTTCACAGATTGTATTCGGACAATATTGCACACACTGGGAAATTCGAGTAAAATACCAAAAAATTCAACAAACTAATCTGATTTGTGTGTGTGTCCAAGTCAAATCAGATTAGTTTGTTGAATTTTTTATTCCTATTTGAACAAAGCCTATAAATAATATTTGTAAAGAGAACGTTTTCATGTAAAAGGACTTTTTGAGTGCTTGGGTATCAGACTATGTGTGTGTGTGCATATGTTGTTGAGCAAGCGTACTCCACACTGCAGTTTATCAAATCACACCTTCAAGGTCACTATTACAGCACAGCCTCTCTCTCTCTCTTCCTTTACTTCTCTCTCTCTTTCCATTTCCTCTGGAGCATTTTTCAGTTGTGCTCTGTTTTCTCAATGAGATAACGTACCGTTTTCCCCAGCTGTCTCCGCAGCTTTAAATGCATGACTACCCATTCCAATCTCCCTATAGGGGAACAGAATGAGTCTACTTTACTTCAGTGGGGTAAGGCCGCAGGCCGGCGAGCCTCTCCAGGGGACAACGCGTTTAAACGCGACGTATCCCACAGGCCCCAGCTGGAGAGATTTCACGAATCATCATATCAGAAGCAAAAAGTATGTGCAATTGTGATAATGTCATTTTTCATTACATGTAGAGTGATGGAGATATCAAAGAGGCATACGTCGTACACTGATTCTTCTGAATGAAACATGAGTTGCTGGTAATTGAAAAAAAAATGGCTGCATTAATCTGAGATGATCACTAGAATGTTTTTGCAATAAAATGTACTATTTCATTTTATTTTCGCTTTATTTTTAACTATGCCATGATCACTCACTCAGTGACCCAGTATAAACTGATATGCACTGAAAAAAACAATAAGTAAAATGTACTTAATTTTTTTAAGGCACGTTTTTTGCACTAATATTTTTTGAGTAAATTTCACAAATAGAAGCTAAAAATGGATTTCCCTGTGCTTTGAGTTAGCCTTCGAAGTAAACTCTACTTATCTAAATTAAGTGAAAGTAACAAAAGAAATGATGTACGCTTTACTTAGTTAATAAAAAGCTGAGTACTATCTATTTGGCTTAAGGTTTCTTTGTAATACATTTCACTCAAACATAAAATTGAATTATACTACACTTATTAAGTATGTGATTTACTTAAAAACATCTAAGTAATCAATGCAGTAGACATAATGTGTATCACCATATCTTCCCCTCAGAAATTGTATGTGTGAACACAGAGACCTCAATACTTGGTAGACAATACACAATGACGGTGACATTTGATGGATCGTTTTTGTTTTTGAATGTGTAATTTTAAATAGAAAATGAACTCCAAATGTCACAAAATGGCAAGTTACTAAACCTAACAACAAAAGCAGTGATTAAATAATGTAAATACAGCTGGAAAAAAGTGAAAAATCAACCTCATTAATTATTCAAGGCCCAGTGCATGATAGGAACACCAGTATCAGAAATATTGAGTAAATTTACTTAATTTTATCATGTTGATATTTACGCTTTCATTTCTACACGATTGAATTGAGTACTACTATAGAATACTTTTTTTTTTTTTTATTCTTGCCTGAACTAACTTTTTCATGTAAATTACATTGTTTTTTTCTGTAGTATTTACTTCGCCACAAAATCATTTTTATCAGTGTGGGCAGTCATGGTATCAAAATTGGATTAGAATTAATCATCAAATTCATTAAATTAATTGCATTATTTTATGACTTTATTTTTGTTATGATTAATAATGTTAAATTGACAGCCCTAATAAAATCTATATTAAAATACATAATAAAATAAGCAGAAATATAGTTATACATATCATATAAATTAGCTGTCACAAGACGAAGACGGACTGAAGACAGGATCGATGTCAAGATAGTTTACAGGTGTGATGATTAGATGAGTGTCCATGACAACTGATGATTGGCGGGAAAATCAAACAAAGGAACACATGTGACTGATGAAAACCAACTGAAAGTCCATGAAAACAAACTAACTCAACATAACTGCGACAGTAGCACTATGTCCTGACAAAATAAAGATGTTATGAAAATGCATCTTATATATTTTTTTGTCAATATTATCATATATTTATATTAAATAAAGTTCATTAGAAATTCAGTCTTCATCGTGAAGTTCAAGTAACAGTTTTGAGTAACAGACCAGCAAATCATTAAATTAATTATACACATAGTTCATTTAATGTATGTTTCTCAAATCTTAAATAGGCTAAATTGTAAATGCTGAGTACATTCATCAGAAAAACAAGTATGATATGCAAATATCCAATTTTGACATGACACAGTTTGCCATGACTTTCAAGATCAAAGTGGACCGAAATTACATAAATTTATATTTTATACAGTTGTCTGGCTGTCGATATCACATAAAATGAGACATAAAATGTCAGGAGGTAAAAACAGCGATATATAGGGGATTGTGAACCTTTTATAATACCGTATTGATTGTTTCAAATATGTGCATCTGGCATTTGAGTGCTAATGCACCTGAGCCCCTGAAACAGGATGCATGATAAAAAATAATCCTGTGTGGAGCCATGTTAATCAATACAATTCCAGGCTTGGCTGCTAACATTAGCTTAGAAAGCTAAAGTGGCTAGATCTTCGAGATTAAATTCATTGCATCAGCTGGGAGTTGTTTTGCTTTTGCTTGCATTTGTGCGTAATCAAACGAACAGGTAGTCCCAGTTGACTCATTTAGTTCTGTTGTTGTTGTATTTTAACTGTGTTCTTGGCTATTTGTACATTTATGTGCGTGTGCATGTTGCCATTTTATGCTCATTATCTCAACGGGCTACTAGGAAAGATCCACCTGAGTCTCTCACTACCTCTTAGCCATTTTTTGTTTTTTTTGTAAATGAGAGAAAACACAGCCCCTGATGAGGCTGTCATAGCACCTCCGAGCATGAGAAAGCCAACATAATGAACGATCAAAGGAAACAAGCTAACTTGCTAATGCAGGAGCAGTAAGCTGTAAGTTTGCTGCAACTATTTTGGTAGCACAAACAAACACTTCAGCTGTTTAAAATATTTAGGCCAATGTGTGTCTTGATTTTAAACTACCTTCTCTTATTCCAGCTTAATGTGCAGAGACTTCTTGAACTTGCTGAGTCTCTTTGTCTTTTTTTTTTTTGTTTGTTTTTTGTTTGTTTTTTTTGCTAACAAATAGGCTACCTCCATTTCTTACTTGACCATCGTTTATCATCTTTCAAAAATGAGATTCATACTTACTCATAGAAAAACGAGGCCGAACAGTAAGTTACTTTATTAGCCGTCCAGCATAAATGCTAAAAAATAAAACATTAGAAATGTCAATGAGCTGACTGTATGACAATTTCAGAAAAAAAATTGTAAATGGCATTTAATTCAAATGTGCAAAAAAGGTTTGAGGCAAAAGATGACAAATTTAGTATTGTTTAATGTAAATACAATAACTTGTTTTGAAACAAAAAAGTAAAAGTAAAAAAAGCATTTTAAGTATGAAGTTTTCCAGAAACACACTGTTTTTAACTGCTGTTTTAATTATATCAATACAGCCTGAAACTGTTGACAGTTGACCAATTCGTTTGCACAGTCCTCAACAAATCTCTATTCCATGTTAACAGAAGTTAAGACTGCAGTATGACCCATTTTAGCAGGGAAACTCCCATAAGCATGATCTATTGTTGCTGCCACGTTTCTGTGGCTCATCTCATTATGGATTCTTATCACCATGAGAAGTTTCCATGTGCAGTATGAGAGAGTAAGATAAGGTTGTGGTTTAAAATAATTTTAGGCCTGGCCATTGTGATAACAAATTATAGCCCCTTCCTCTTATCTCTCAAGAGCAAGAGAGGAATCATCTGATGTAAAGGTATGTTTTTGCAGAAAGACACTAAAGAATGCTGTTTTGTTATTGGTTGAGCTGTTGAGCAGCTTCACTGTCGTTGGTTCACTCGTTCCACGCTTCGCTCTTATTGGTTCACACGTTGCCATGCCCATAGCTACGACTGGGGATTACCAGAAAGCTGAGAGAGCCACTGTTTACATTTGTGAGATACCCTCAGGTTTCTGTTTACCTCAGATGCTATGGATCCCTGCAGTTATGTGTCCTTTTCGTTTTTGTGTGGTTCTCAGGCTAATATTGAGGGATTTAGCCACAGGAAGTTAAATCACAGCTAAGAGTAGAGGGGAAAGGAGGGGATACTTCTCTCCTGGCCCACCGTATGGTGAGAGACACTTCCTATTAGCACAAAATGAGGAGTGTGATCATCAAATGATGGGGACAAAAAAAGGATTGATGGCTTTAATGACTTCAAGGAGGGAAATAACAACAGTTTAAAGGGGAAAAGGACTATTAAAATAAGTAACACTAACATACATAAAACACAACAATATAGCTAGCATTTTGCCCCTGATAGCATTGTTTTGTAGATTTAAATTTCCTGAATTTATATGAGTTATATTTTTATCATATTTATATTTTCTAGAGTTACATGTATTTTCAATGTCAATGTCATTTATACACATTATTTTTAGTATTTGTTGGCTGAAAGTCTGACAGTACGACTCTGAATTGACTGTAGTTGTATCTACTTTTTTAAAGCTGTTTCTTAGTTCATATACGTTTTTTTAGTTTATATGGACTTTATTCAGAGTTGTGGTTATATTTCATTTAACCCTTAAATGCATGAATGTTTCGCCAATCATTATTACACATTCGGGTCTTTAGCGACCCGGATCTATATCTAACGTGGATGGATCTCTACCTGTTGCGATAATACATAACTCTCCTATCATTTTCAGCATCTTCAAAATCAATATTTTGATCGCTGACAGCTTCTTCACCAGATCCACCATCAAGTGACAGTGACACTAATATTGGATTGCGTTCAGTACTTGCTCTGCAGTAAATCGCTGAGTCATTTCCAGTTTTGCTGATGATACTTCCTATTCTTTTGTTTTCTGCCTGCGGTAACTATGAGTGTAACGTCACTTCATCAATGTGTATCAGACTTTTCCCCCTTGTGAAATTAAGGTCAATTGTTGTGCAAATATATACTGTTACACACCTCGGGTTGTTTGCAACCCTTTTTTACAAAAAAATTAATGGAAAACAGGCATTCTTTTATAATTGTATTATTTTTTTTCCTGTTATATTGTTTATTATGAATTTATTGAGGAATACTAAGAAGGTTGATGTCTAACTTTAATCTCCCCCCCCCCTAAAAAAAAATATTTTCAATGTTTCATTAACTTGATCAAAAATATGACATTGAGCCAGTCTGGATGCCGTCAATTCTGACTAAAGTATATTTTCTTCAACCCAAACCACAATGACATTCAAAACCTAATAAATATTATTGAGCTACGTTATTTTGTGACATCGCCTCAAAACAAAGTGATGCCTATGTAGCAATATTTGTTCTTTTCTTTCCACCAATTCTCTCTCTTTCCCTCCCTCTCTTCTCACCTTCAGTGTATGACTACATATTGCAAAATATTAAGTGAAGGTCTGTCAGGATGATGCTAACAGTACATCACTGAGGTGCAACTTCCTTCTCCAATCCGCTAATGAGCAGCAAGCCTTGCCAAGATCGTGCTCTGTCAGGTGCGGTGACAAGTAATATTAGTTTTCTTGCCTATAATTAAATCTAAAGTGGCCCAGTAGTCTAGAGCGTAATTGGACGCTTGGTTTGCGAGTTATCAGAACCAAAGTTCATCATAACAAATACGACTGGATGGGTAAGTTTAATTCCCTCTGCTGTACGGCTGCTCCCTGCGTGAACACATTTTTACAATTAATTTCCTAAGGGTGACGGGTGACAAACACGTTGCGACCCAATGTGCACATGTTCTTGGCCAGAATAAGCTCTGGTGTGGGCAGATTTTGTGGTTAGACTTTGCAAAAATCTTCAGGCGCAATGGTACTGAGGGAATCCAAACCACATCATTTCCGATCTCTGTTTAGTTTTCTGTTAATCTGATGAAGATGGATGGGCGCCTTCATCTTCAAAGTGTCTCTCTTGTATTGCTTTTTAGGGGCACATCTTTATCTGCAAGGCTAATGTCTTCTTGAAGTTCATGGATCCTCCTGAGGTACAGGCAACAGAGGAGAGATGACTCGAAGTGTTGAATATCTGATGCCTTCCTCTTTCCCTGCTGTGGCCATTACTCACCTCCTCGGAGATGATTGCAGAAGCCACAACAGACGCAAAAGTGACTGACACAGAGACACTGTGTGAGTTACATCTCAAAAATACACACATTATGAATGATTACTTTCAGAGGATGGATCATAGCGCTCGCTCTCCGTCTCTGTTTTGTTCCTTCCTCTGTGCCATTTGAGTCTTGTGTGTATCTTTAAAAGTAGAAAGGAAATCATTCAAGTGAGGACCGAAGCAAAACTGTGAAGAGTAAAGTAAGAAAGGAAATTGCTGGAACTTTAAAGTCAACTTGAAATTGGCTCAATTTACTTTCTGAGCACATGTTCTTGGTCTTATTGTGAATAATGCACATTATTCTAAAGAAAAAAAATGTATACTTCAAATTGGACTTTGCCTCTTAAACGTTTTTGCTTCTATGCTGACATCAATTCTTCTTATTTTTTGCCCCTCCCCTCCAACATTTTTTACCATTCAATCAATTCTCAACAAATAAAAGTATATCTGAAATCTTATTCTCATCCATGTTAAGATTTTTAAATTGTGCTTTGAAGGGTCACACCAGATTTGATGTCGGTGATTTTCAGTGAATAATATCCTAAATATTTTTGCCTTTTTGGAGCTTGACAGTAATACTCTTCAGAATGACTATATAATAATTTTATGTTCCATGGTAAAATTATAACAGCATATGGGTTTGGAATGATGGCAGATTTCATTTTTGTATGAGCTACCTTTACTTGGCATGAAAATGGTTACTAAAAATATGCTTAATTTTCATTAGTTCTTTTTGATTTCATGATGATTTTTGACCTGGACATGTTTTTATGAGATGCACGACCTCCTTAAGGGGTTTCGATCAGTTACAACTGTGTGTATTTCCTATAAAATGAGAAAGAATAAAATCAAAGCCAATAAAATGTAAAAGGTATTTCTACTAATTACAACCATCTCGCTGTGAAAGACCTGTGCCGATCCCTGAGATGTCAATTATGATCATCTCTCTTTCATAATGTACAAAAACCATGAGTCAGGGATTACATGGAAGTCAAAAAGAGCAAGAGAGCGCCGACTATATGGCCTCTAAAGACTGCAGTGGTTTTAGGATGTATAATAAGCTGTGTCCCTCGCCACGGCTTTAATTGGCTCAGTTTCTCTTTTGTGTCAGATATCACAATACCATGAATTAAGGGCTGCTTTATTACCGCCCGCATCTCCGCCGCACGAGCTCTCCCTGACTAATTGAAAAGTGGTGGAACAAGGAAAGCAATTTACTCACCTAGAAATTACTTTTCATGATAACAATGCCATTTTTCAAAGCCAGGCGCTCCCGTCCACAGTCCTACTTCTTAAGAGGGAGCCATTATTTGTGTCGGAGGGAAGAGAAAAGACTTTTTGCATTACATTACAAGTCCAATTGGCACCCGGCAATGAGGAAGAGTATGGAGGGAAGAAAGGGAGAGATACATATTTCACACTGTCGTGGGAAAATCTTGCACTTTGTGCTTAAATTGCTGATACGGTGTTATTGGGAAAGAAAAAAACTGTATATAAATAATTTTTTATTTTCTATTTATAGGCATTAGAAATGTCAGATTTTTTAACTCTTCGACTCAATGCTTCCCCGGCATTGACGGAATTTTTACGACAATCCATGTTTTCACTGTAGTATGGTAGGGGCCGCTATAATCCATCTTCTGAAATAGTTTAACAATCTTCTGATCCAAAAACAAGCGAAGAAGAAGCAGAAACAAGGGATAGAATCACTGCTTACCCACATGTAAACTATAATGCAAGGTAACACTTTATTTTACGGTGTCCTTGTTACATATGTTACATGTACGTACCGTAGTAATAACAGTAAATTATGCATAATTACATGCAACTAACCCTCAACCAAATCCTAATCCTACCCTATTCCTATATTAAGTACATGTAGTTACTTAATATTACTCTGTACTTAAATATATAATTACACTGTAACAAGGACACCTTAAAATAAAGTGTAACCTAATGCAATCATCAAACATTTAACAGCATATAAATCAAAATTGCCTAATGTTACTGAATTAAATGTTGACCCAGGATGAGGACTGTGCAAGCTTTGGGGGTGTTGAAGGACTCGATCTACTCCATCTATTTTATCGTTTTTCTATCATCATTCTAAATTCGATCCGGATTTAATTTTTGACAAAAACACACACACTTTTTTTTTGCTTACCCACATTCAATTGTTGATAAAAAAAAAAAAAAATAATGCAGAGGCTTTTTTCTTTCTTTTGATATTTTTTTTTCTTTTTTTTTCTTTTTTTTTTTTTCTTTCTTTTGATATTTTTTATATATATTTAAAACCATGACAGTTTTGTGAAAAAGATAAAAAATGCTGACACTGGCTGGCAACTTTTAAAGAAAACAAAGCTGACGGGGAAAGAGTTAATAGTTAAAGCATAATTATAGGCAAAAAATAAACTTCTGATCAATGCGTAGTGACATAATTTGCAGCATAAAATACATTTAAATCAAAACAAAAACAAAACAGACAAATGGACTGATTTTGTACAAAAAATTGTGAATTTTATGGTAGATCAACATATTCATGTATATTTACATATATATTTATATTTACAATGTATGAATTCATTTTTTTTTTTACTTTTCAAAATCAGAAAATTATTTGAGTTTCTAAACAAAAATTTTACATTAAGATTTTTAATTACTTTAACATTTAATTATTTTTTTTAAATATTCATATAAATTGCGACTGTCAATAGCTATTAGTTAATCTGGGAAAGTTTGTGCGGAATACAAAAACAGCAGTACTTCCGAATGCCCTTCGTTCTTTGTTTCCTCATTGCATGGAAAACAGCAAGGAAATTCTGTCTCATTTTAATGTAACATATCATTTCATTGCATATAATTTTTCATTACATATCATTTCAAGGCAACTTTACAGTAAATAGCGCTTTAGTGCCCCTAATAACCAAGCAAAATGTGACTGATACACATTTTAATTTCCCAGCAGACTAATAAAAGCCTGTGCACCCGGAACTCGCATCAGTTGACTTAACTTAAAAAAATTGAGGAAACCCGTTGCCTTAAATGTATTAAGCAATAAACTTCATGGGTAATTGAAAAAAAAAAATTAAGTTATGTGAACTTGACAATTCCACATAACTTAATTTTTTTCAGTTATGTATGAAGTTTGTTTACTTAATTTTAAGGCAATGTGTTTCCTGACTTTAAAGTTAAGTCACCTGATCACTTTTTACAGTGGTTGGGCAATCTGTTTGGAGCTTGTGATTTTTTACAAATGTGTTTTGTGCAACGTGCATCAGACTGCGGGCTGTGTCTCAGACATGGAAAACTGTTAAAAAAGGAAATATAGTCATTCAAGGTACAACATGTTGTCTTAATCCAAATTATCTATAATCTATAAGAGATCTATAATCACTTCCAAACATGGGTTTAAAAAAAAAAATACAGTATTTTAGTCATCAATGCTTTGTGTCATTAAGATCAGACAGGTCAGGCAGTGAAAGGAATTAATTCATGAATATATTAGTCTGTTTGAGCTCATTAGAGTGATGAGATGCTAATTTATGACGAGTGAATGTTTATTTATAGCCCAAGAGTGGTGTAAGCACATCTCTTTAGACTTCTAAGTGAATGATAGGGATCTTATATCATCTCTTTGCAAGCAATAAGAGTCTGATTGTCTGTAGCAAAACCCTGGACTCATGGCCCATTCTGGTACTTAAACTTTAAGACCCCGCCGTGAAACTGTTTGCCTGGAGAACTCTAGTTTAATTCCTTTAACGTGGACACAAGTGGAATTGTATCCGTCCGACGTGGACTCAAGAGGGAAATAAAGAAAATAATTGGCTTTTTGGTTTCCAAACAAGAAGCACAACTTCAGCTGAGCAAGACAAATCCAACCTATCCCAGAGCTCATGGGACAGTGGACTGGACTGATATAGCTCAAACCAAAGACACAATGTAAGTAAAGCACTTTTGATATTGCGTTTTTTGAAAATACCATCTACTCAATCCCACTTTTTCTGTACATTTCGGGTCTGATAACTTCATAAAAGTGTGATTACACTGCATTTTCCACAGAAGGAAAAAGTGCTTCAAAGGTCACTAGAGGTGAGTGAGTACATGTGCATTTCCCCTTAGCATTCCCCGTGGGATCGCTACACAAATATTGAACTTCACGAAATTTTCTGGCTTTCTGAGTCTTGAAACAAATTAAACCTTCAGCACTCAATGGAAGGTCATGATTCAAGTAATGACCTTCATGTTTTCTAAGGTTTCTCAAGGTTCTTGTACAATGTAACTTGTCCACCCGTTGGCTCCCAGTCCATAATTTGGTCAGGTCAGTCACCTTTGCCAAACCACACAATGATGCCTCAGGTTGAGAAGGTTTCAGTGACTCACAAGTCTAGTATACTCATGTATGCATAGAAAACATTGATGCTGAGGTGACCTTCTACAAGACTGCCCAAACTATTTCTGCTGTCGCCCCATTGGTTTCGTTTGAGGTGCAGCAGTGTCCACAATCCCTTAATCAAACACAATCATGGCATTCGGGATTACTTGAAATAACCAGCAGGTGTGCTGGAGTAGGGTTGGAAATGAAGTCTGCAGGAAGGCAACCCTCCAGGTGCAAGGTTGGCTACCCCTAATCTTATGCATATTTCACACAAAAATGAAGTGAAAATCACGATCAGATCTGTCTGAAAGTCACGTGAATTTCAGAGAGTTCGAAGTTTTAATCATATATTGTCTGTTTGCCTGCATTCTCCACCAATTTCTCTGGTGCTGTATAACCATTCACAGGGACTGTCGAGCCATATTTTGAAAGAGTTACTCTACATCGGTCTGTTGTTGTGTTATCATCTATTTCAGATAGCCCTTCTCAACAACCAATTGCATGTAATTTCTCTCACATCAGGCTAAAAACGCAACATTTACACCCACCATAAGTAAATGTTTCTTGGCTTAGAATAAGCCGCAAACTGCGCAAAGTGATTTTTGCTACAAGTTAAAAGACTTGTTATGTGAGTCTAGGGTGTTAGGTGATGTCCACTTCTTGAGTATTTCTGGGCAGTTTGTTTCTGTGGAGGTTATGGGAGTATGTTAATTAATTGTGGGCATTGGTACATGTTTGTGCCTGCATGCACAGGTGTTTCGGCTATATGGGTCTTAAATGTTGCCAGAAACAAATTACCTGAAGCCCTGCAACTATGGATCTAGACAGATCACTCTTACACATGAATGTTTTTAAACCTTTTCCAATGCACCATTAAGCCTTGGCAAAGCGACTGAAAGGTAATTGCCACTCATTACAC
Source organism: Semotilus atromaculatus (assembly GCA_031834385.1). NCBI lineage: Eukaryota > Metazoa > Chordata > Actinopteri > Cypriniformes > Leuciscidae > Semotilus > Semotilus atromaculatus. The sequence continues at coordinate 11,507,730 of JAULUF010000013.1, read as the reverse complement.
GCAAAATCCCAAATAACACACTTTCAGTTGATTGAAATTAAAGTGGCAGAATTTTTCGCAAATGGATTTAGTGCCATAGAGATTCACTTGTACATATCAAATGAAAGTTTTAAAGTGAAACATTTGTCCAAATCATAAGATTTAGATCAATCCCAGTAACAGCCAATTTGTTTTGGTAATTGTGTTAAAAAAGGTTTTATATTTTCTTTCTTTATTGTATTTATATAGCACAATTTATTGCAACTACAGTTGCACCAATGTGCTTTCCAGCGATAACAAATAAGTAAATACATAGACATCACAAAAAAAAAACAACGAACAACAACAGAGGATTTAGGCTCAACGCCCAGAGGAATTAAAAGCCTGAGTTAATAGGTGGGTTTTTAATAATGATTTAAAACTGGAAATAGTCTGAGCCAATCTAATGTGAATGGGTAACAGATTCCAAAGTTTCGGGGCAGTTTTTACAGTAATGTCAACAGTTACAGTGTCCAGCGTAACTGCAATATATATGTAAGTCTTTGGATTTAATCATTTATATGAATAGATGGGGAACAAGTAAATGTAATTTCAGTCCAGATTCAGAACTCAAAAGAGTTGTGTTGGAGCGAAATTCCTGTGGTATCTTGCTTTGTTCCCTCTTTTCTACTGCTACAGTGGCTGAGCATTGGTCTGTGTCCAGAACAACATGCTGTTTTAACCTCCCTACATGAAAGTATTGAAGCACGCAGCTTACTGTGGCGTCCATATTTATGAACCTGCCAATAAGAGAAGAAATTTGAGTGTCCACTGGGTTCTCGGTATACTACGTTGGTTATGTATCTGTGCCCACCAGCCGTAACAAACAGGAAACATATTTATTAGAACAGGAAGTCAAAGAGGAACAGAAATCCAGCCTGACAGTTACAGCTCAAAAAGTATAAACATGTAAGTGAAGAAAACACACACATTAGCAATTTCACATCTGTTGCCATCAATTAAATTAAATTATAATATTAGACAAATGTTTCTTTGCTACATTTTCTAAATTGAGATGGGTTTTGTGGTTTTTAAGAAATCCAAATATTGAGTCAAGATGCATAGTATGTGTGTGTGAGAGAAACAGCGGAGTGACGATACGGTAGGAATACTGAGGCCTTAGGGCAGATTTCTGTTTGTGTGTGTGTGTGTATTTCTGCATGTGTTTGTATATAATATAATGAAGCCTGAGTTCACCCTTGGGCACAGATTTCTCCTGGGACAGACAGCGAATGGCTAAAGTCAAAGTTCAGAGCTCGAGTTGGACTGTCCAAACACACTCACAAATATACACAGACTCACAGATGTTTTGATGTCTTATTTATGGTGCTGTCATTGTTTATTATCAAGTGACTATATAAAGCTTGAGCAGGCTGAGAATTTGATTTTGTGTTGAAGTTCAGTTTACTCACACATACTTGTCTAAATGACATATATATATACACACACACACACACACACATATACAGTGAAGAAAATAAGTATTTGAACACCCTGCTATTTTGCAAGTTCTCCCACTTAGAAATCATGGAGGGGTCTGAAATTGTCATCGTAGGTGCATGTCCACTGTGAGAGACATAATCTAAAAAAAAAAATCCAGAAATCACAATGTATGATTTTTTAACTATTTATTTGTAAGATACAGCTGCAAATAAGTATTTGAACACCTGTCTATCAGCTAGAATTCTGACCCTCAAAGGCCTGTTAGTCTGCCTTTAAAATGTCAACCTCCACTCCATTTATTATCCTAAATTAGATGCACCTGTTTGAGGTCGTTAGCTGCATAAAGACCCCTGTCCACCCCATGCAATCAGTAAGAATCCAACTACTAACATAGCCAAGACCAAAGAGCTGTCCAAAGACACTAGAGACAAAATTGTACACCTCCACAAGGCTGGAAAGGGCTACGGGGAAATTGCCAAGCAGCTTGGTGAAAAAAGGTCCACTGTTAGAGCAATCATTAGAAAATGGAAGAAGCTAAACATGACTGTCAATCTCCCTCGGACTGGGGCTCCATGCAAGATCTCACCTCGTGGGATCTCAATGATCCTAAGAAAGGTGAGAAATCAGCCCAGAACTACACGGGAGGAGCTGGTCAATGACCTGAAAAGAACTGGGACCACCGTTTCCAAGGTTACTGTTGGTAATACACTAAGACGTCATGGTTTGAAATCATGCATAGCACGGAAGGTTCCCCTGCTTAAACCAGCACATGTCAAGGCCCGTCTTAAGTTTGCCAATGACCATTTGGATGATCCAGAGGAGTCATAGGAGAAAGTCATGTGGTCAGATGAGACCAAAATAGAACTTTTTGGTCATAATTCCACTAACCGTGTTTGGAGGAAGAAGAATAATGAGTACCATCCCAAGAACACCATCCCTACTGTGAAGCATGGGGGTGGTAGCATCATGCTTTGGGGGTGTTTTTCTGCACATGGGACAGGGCGACTGCACTGTATTAAGGAGAGGATGACCGGGGCCATGTATTGCGAGATTTTGGGGAACAACCTCCTTCCCTCAGTTAGAGCATTGAAGATGGGTCGAGGCTGGGTCTTCCAACATGACAATGACCAGAAGCACACAGCCAGGATAACCAAGGAGTGGCTCTGTAAGAAGCATATCAAGGTTCTGGCGTGGCCTAGCCAGTCTCCAGACCTAAACCCAATAGAGAATCTTTGGAGGGAGCTCAAACTCCGTGTTTCTCAGCGACAGCCCAGAAACCTGACTGATCTAGAGAAGATCTGTGTGGAGGAGTGGGCCAAAATCCCTCCTGCAGTGTGTGCAAAACTGGTGAAAAACTACAGGAAACGTTTGACCTCTGTAATTGCAAACAAAGGCTACTGTACCAAATATTAACATTGATTTTCTCAGGTGTTCAAATACTTATTTGCAGCTGTATCTTACAAATAAATAGTTAAAAAATCATACATTGTGATTTCTGGATTTTTTTTTTAGATTATGTCTCTCACAGTGGACATGTACCTACGATGACAATTTCAGACCCCTCCATGATTTCTAAGTGGGAGAACGTGCAAAATAGCAGGGTGTTCAAATACTTATTTTCTTCACTGTATATACGTGTGTGTGTGTGTGTGTGTGTTTATTCATAATATATTATTCTGTTTCTACTAAATCTTTATTTACATTTTATTTATTATGCTTATTAACTCAAAACCTAAAGTCTGATCTGGCTTTAGACGTTTCTGAAATCTCTTTATACTTTTTAGTCACTTTTTTCTTTGTCTTTTGATTTTTTTCTTTTCCTCCTCTTTGCTATCTGAATGGAAAATAGGTTGTCACAAACTCAAAGCGAAAACATGATTCTAAAAGCGGTATAATTGCCCCGCATCCTTCCCAGCAATCCTTCTGTCATACGTCCATAGGATGCCACAAGCTTTTCTTTCATCTTTCTTTTTTCTCATACTTTTTTTGCATTATGCGTGCAGGCGATGCAAAGTTTCTGTATGTGTATAACTGCTACTATGATCTACTACAGTTATCAAAATGTATAGAGAGAAAAGACAATTAACATAAATAATTAACATAAATATCAAATAAAAGAGGCCCCAACACAGACCCTAGGGGAACTCTTATTTTTTTCATCTAAACATAGTCATGAGCAAATAATAATTCATTTTCCCTTTATTCCTTTAACACATTCATCACCTGGAGGCAGAACCCTGCTAAACCTTCACTGCCGATTGACTTCATCCCTGTGTGCGGTGGATCTTTCGTCTCTATATGTCGTGCTCCACCCCAGGAGGCTTTTCCTTCACCTCTCCGCTCCTCTGCAATTAAGGCTGACAGGACAGCTTGCTCTATTCCGCTGATGCCAGTACTTATCAAGACGGAGAGAGAGAGTTCAGGTATGTTCATCCATCAGTCAAGTCCCCTTTTCAACCACCCACCCTGTCTCCATCCATGGCAATCTGTCTATTGTTCCTCAGTTTTCCTTTTTACATTAATTTTACAACCGCCACATGGGAGACTCAACTGATATAAATGGAGTTCGACATTAGCATGTAGCTAAGCTAGCAGCACAATGCTGTAAGAAATTTTTTTTAATATATAGCACAGAAAACTAATTTTGGTTAAAATAACTTTAAAAGCTTATGATTGTTTATTTTTTTTATATTATAATTGTATTTAACTACTTTTTATTTATACTTCTTAATTAATTATACAAAAAATTAATTGAGCCTATTGCAATATATGCTGCGGTTGCCAGTTAATCACTATAAAATAATTTTTAATAAAAACTATACTTTCAGTTTACTTTGTATAATTTGTATATCCTTTGAATAAGTTCTCACTTCATCTGCCATCTTAGATTTTTATTTATCGCTGAGCATGTTGCATTTTTAAATAGTTTTTTATAAAAATGAGATTATTATAAATCTCTATTGTAATTTACGTTAAGCCACTTTTTCTTTGTTACTTTTCACTATTGATTGAAATGTTCTTGCTTTGTCCTCCATTCTTTTTTCACTGAGCCTGTCACAATGCATTCTGGAATTATTAAACAGTAAATTTAGGATTATTTTAATAGTAATACAAAGTTAAACCAGTATTATTTCATATTACAATCATTTTCTATATAGAATGCAATGAGTTTCCTTCGTTCACCATTTAATGGCGTTTTTGCACCCTTGAAGGGCACTTCAGAAAGGGGTCATCCCCAGATAGCACAAGTCTATTTGATGTGATGTTTACATCTGGAAGACGTATTTTTAAGAGTGTTTGCTCATCTGCAATACGTCTATAGGACGTTTCCTGTCAGATGTCAAATAGACGTTTAGAAGATGTCAGTTTAACATGCATTCTAAATCATTACATCTTAAAGACATCTTCTAAACGTCTATTTGACATCTGACAGGAAACGTCCTATAGACGTATTGCAGATGAGCAAACACTCTTAAAAATGCGTCTTCCAGATGTAAACATCACATCAAATAGACTTGTGCTATAGGAGCGTTCCAAACAACTGAATTCCTTAATTTCGGCCCCTCCACAGGTCCGTTAGCAAAGGGAACATGCAATGGTCACTTCAAGGAATTAATCGTTAATCGTAATTTAATCGTTTATGGCCATGTTCTGCCCTTCAGAGTGAGTAGGACATAGGGATGCACACTTCCAATTGGAATTTGCTTATATGCTGCCTCAGAATAGAAAAGCATTGCATTGTGGGATAACCCCATGAATGTGGTGCTCCTGGGCATGTGCTCAATTGCCCACATGCTTAATTCAGCCCTGTCTAAAGAATCTACTTCCTGATTGGTTCCCTATAGTATAAATACCTTCGGCATGGCGCGTTCAATATAGTTTGTCAGTCATGTCAGTCATTCTGTTTCCAACACCCAGCTGTCAAAATCCAGTCCTCCTTGTTTCCAGCATGCCACTTCCTGGAAATCTTTGTTTTAGTGTCTCTTCCTCTCTTTAACAGTGAATCGATAGTCAACAGAAATGACAACCTGTATTATTGTGTTAAACACTTTACCATCAAGCCGAAAGAGTCGTGCTGACTGACGCAAGACAGACAGTTAGCAATACCCCAGCATTAATTATTCACATCGCCTCTTGTAAACAGACATTTTATGAAATAGAAATGATTCCTTTTATAAAGTCCATTATCAAACTTTTTGCACTTCTTTCAGTCATGACTGCAAGTCTGAACTTTTCTATAAGACGCCACCGTAATAAGTACTTAACTTTATTCCCCACCAGGGATTTTAAACATTTATACGCCAGAGATGGAAATATCACAATAAAAGCTTAAGTATTGGCCGGATGGAGTGAAGAAGAGACAAATGTTATTTGTTTTGAGAGTAAACCTTTGTAGTAGTGCGTTTACAGTATGATAGTGCCCTCTAGTGGCTGTAGCCGTTTGTGTTTGATGTGTGTAGATGTGTTTGTGTTCAAACATTTGAGGAGAATAACAATACTGACAGTAACCTGCAACTTTTTATCTATTGTTTTTGTAAAAGATGTGGACAGAAGGTCATTTAAATATTTAATAAATCAATATGTTTTCTGCGGTGTAAACTGGCATATTTGACCGGTGTGTAAGTACATGTGGCCAAGAGATCATTTGCTAAAAATATGTAATGTAAATGTAAATTAGCTTCATTTGTGATGATATGCATAGAACACCGAACCGTTAGCTAAACCAGTTTGGCTATCAGCTAACACTTGCAAACCATTTATGGCATATTTACATCTCAAAAGCCATAATTTGATCGAAATTAAATATGAATGAATGGATGAATGAAATCTTTATTTCAAAAAATTAAAAAAGAAAAGAATAAAATAAAATAAAAAAGACAGTAACAAGTATGAAATATTCATCAATAAAATAAAAACAAAAACAAGAAAAACATTTTTAGCATAATAATCAACCTGTTTGAAAAGGGATAGGTAAGCCCTAGGCTTATCGGGACCACATCCCAATCGAACAAGATGTTGTAATCAATATGTTTATTAATAAATGAATAATGCTAGCATAATCACAACTGAAGACGTACAACAAATATTTATATATCTATTCTTGTATATTATACATAGAATTACCTACAACACGGATGAATGGCAGTTTTAGTGCTCGTTTTCAGCGGCACACACACATTTCTTGAGCTAATTTGTCAACAATTAAATTTAATTTTACTCCGTGCAGTGGGAGGCCGACTTTCACTGATGTTTGTTAATTTCTTGCATGGTTTGAGATGTTAATTAGCTAAATAATTTCATTTCAGAAACCAAATATTAGAGACTTTGACATTTTATCACCAGCTTTAAAGTTCCTTCAAACAAACCAGTTAATCTAAAACTCAGGAAGTTTGTCTTCTGAAGTCATTTTAGTCACTTCAGAGGTGTTTCAGCTTTACCCGAGAGTTTTCCCATGATAAAGAGCCACCTTATAATCAAAGTGAATTATTCCCTGTGCTTAAAATCACAGTATTGGGTTTGTACGCTTTAAACCGATATGTTTTCTCTTTATGGCAGTATCCCTGAGCTAGTGCATGTGTTTTTTTGGGTCAGCTTAACTTTCATCACCATGTTTTATGTCATACATGGCTCTCATACAGGCAAGTCTCTGCTGACAATGTGTGAGATGAATGGCAGTTTTAAAGCTGTGCAAACATCTGTTTGATGCCATAAAAAATGGGTATGTAAATGCAGCATGTAAAGACAAGGAAGAACAGACAGAGAGAAAGATGAGAATCATGGAGATTGCGTTCACAACTCTGCCAGGTTGTTTTGAGTCAATCACATGAGATATAACTGCGTTCACAAACTTCTGCATGGCCTTATAGTGTACATAAATGGTCAATTATAATACATATACGTACGTATGTTATATATGGTTTTCAATTGCATTAAATGTCATGTATAATGACAATATTTTAAATCCAAATACAGTGTACAGTGTGCTTCAAAAGACCATTTAACTTTTAATATACATTTTACAGACATTAAATACCGACATAAAATTCCATAATTCACTCTAAAAAAATGCTGGGTTGTTTCAACCAATGTGTGGGTCAAAATTGGACAAACCCAATTTTTTTATTATTAAATTAAAACAGTGGATGGGTTTGTCCATATTTTACCCCAAATGGGATGAAACAACCCAGCATTTTTTAAACTGTAAATCTTTGGTTGCATCTTTACCCATAGGTGATTGTGGACCACATGATGGGAAACCCTGTTTAAAAGGAGATACAGAAATCATATGATCCATGCAAGATTTTATAATTCATGTATATTTTCGTTTCATTTAGAAATGTCAGCGTTAGCCGAGATCTCTAAATTATATGTCTCTGCCCTCATTAACCATATCATCACCGCCACCTGCTGGACTATAGGAGCATGGACTATGGGTAGCAATATTCAAGTTGAAATGTAATATGCAAAATGACAATGCAATTATGTAAAATGGCAATGGATTTCTGTATTTATATTTACATTTTCCATTACATTTGTGCAACATTTGGTGCAAAATGAAAATGAAAATTCAATTATACAAATTGCATTTGCCATTTCAAACACTATTAATATTATAACTTTAATACATATTTGAAGGCTTTAGAAGGTGCAAAATGAAAATGTATTACAGAAATGATTAGATATGTTTAACATGTTGCAAAAACTGTTGCAAAATGACCATTTAAATGTAATTTTTCTTAATTGCATTTACACTCACTGTAAGACACTTGCGATTGCATTTTCATTAAATGTCCCACAATGAATGTAGCAAAATTCAATATGCAACTTGAAAATGCATGCCGAATGCATATCACTAATTTAATCCGAATTATACAATTTAATTTATTTTCATTTTGCACCAAGCGTTGCACAATGTAATGGAAAATGTACATTTAAATACAGAAATGCATTGCCATTTTACATATTGCATTGTCATTTTGTATATTACATTTCAAATTGAATATTACTACCCATATGCTTCCATACTAGACAGGCTATGTATTACATTTACCCTTGAGCTTGATGTTTCGTGCAAGTTAGTTTCTCTTTATGGATTGACGGATTTGGAAGACAGTGTGAGTTTATATGTGTGTGTGTGTGTGTCTGCGCGCGTGCATGTGTGTGTGTGCTACCCATCTCCACTTGCGGGAAACCACAAAAAAATTCCCTGGCCTCTTCCAGAACTTTAACAGCTCTCCACAGAAGCACAGCCAAACTTCCCCCTGATTTCAATGAAAGACCACACACCCAGATCAATCCCAAAATGCCAGGGAAGACTGATTGACAGGAAATGAAGGCAGATGGCTCACGCAGCTATACGCGTTGGTGCGATGCTAAGCAACATAACTCTTTGGAAAGCGCAACCATAATCCAGTGGCAGTAAATCTGCCACAACATTGGTTCCTCACCCATCTGTGAGAACTTTAACTGATACCCATGAGCAAAACATAGAGATCATTGTCTAGGAACAGTTTGCTTTATCCTGTTTACAAGCCTTGCCCTTAGCGTAGCCTCTTTGGCAACTTCCCACCAATAGGTCTAAATTTTCCCATGGTTTACCAATCATCAGTCAAACTTGTTCCATTTTCACCACATGGTCATTTTCTAAAAGGTTTGTTTACTGTGCTCACCAAAATATGTGCTGTCCTGTACAATGTGGGCACCCCAAGGTTTAAAAAGTAGCATGTCCTGATTGGTCTTCATGTAAGAAAGTTCATTCAGTGAGCACAAGTACTCCTCCGCACTAACTTCTTTAGTAATTCAGAACAGATGCAACCGGCAATCAGTTGAACAGTGACCAATGCTGTGTTTATTAGCAGGGTGTGACCAGGAAAGAGAAATAACATTAGCAAGAGTTATATCCAGACTAAGGCTAACAGAATGTGTCGGTTTGCTTTCCTCCAAGCGGTTTTCCGTAACTTGTAGAGAGGAATTCCTAGGTGTGAGTTCTCTTCTCTGCAAAAACAAGTCTGACAAACCAATATCAAATCAAAAACTAGCTTCTAGACTAGATGTCCATGTTAGTTTTGGTTGGTTTAGCTGGTGGACTAACATAACTAAGAGGTTCACGTGCAAAATTTACAGCCATGCTTTTGCAGACTGAACTATCTTTCGGGAGTTGTAAAATGTCTTTTGTAGTAGAGAAAAATTGTAGAGAGAATTTTTTTATTTATTTTTTATCATCATGTTTGTGGTCTCTCACATTTTGAAAATCTGATACTTTTACTGTGGGCCAGCCGGTGCCATTTAAATTTTTCGTATCATTGGGGATGTCAGACTGTGACATGATTGTTCTGTCAACACTGTCAATCTTGACCAAAGTCATATAATACTCTTTGACGTAAAAGATTGTTGATGTCTGCCTTGACTTGTGCCCAAGGGTCACATCGTACAATATGAAAAGCAACATTTGTAAAGGAATAGATACAAATTTTATGACTTTCGAGAGTCCTGAAAAGTCTTTTGTCATAAAGCCAAATTGGCAGTCACACAGTTTGAAAGGCTCACTGATGGGGATTGATCTTAGGAACTTACGATGAGTCTTAGGCTCTGACAGTCTCTACTTAGGTTTGTGGGGTATCATTTCAATTTGTCACATCATTGGGATGTCAGAACATGACATGATTGCTCAGTCAACACTGTCAGTCTTGACAGCCTCAATATGTGTACTGTACATTTTGATGTAAAAGATTTTTGATGTTGTATTGTGCCTTGACTGAATGGCGAAAAAAGTGTAAGTGTTCACCAGTCCTTAATTTTTAGATAAGCTTGATCAGAATTGTCTTTCAGGTCAAGCCTGTTGGGGACACCAGCATGTGGTGTTGACCTGCAATAATGCTGTTCTTTTTGGGTTTGTTTTAGGTTATGAGATGTTGGCTTTCAAAACTGAAGAACACTGGAACTGGGTTTTTGGAGAAACCTGAAATAGATCTGAAGGTGCATGTTTAACCTTGTGAATAAGAAAGATGTACGGGCTGGAGGTTGCTGGGTACTTCGGAAGAGATCACATTGATGGGATGAGTGCGGAAATGAGAGTTAGCATTAAACCGACGCAAAAAGGAGAAAGGGTCAAAAATCAATGTGCAGAGAAGTGATGAATCAGGGGAAATGTGCCATGAGAAAGAGAAAGAAGTGAAAGTTAGGCATGACTGACATGTAGAGGGGAAGGCGACTGAGATATTGAGAGAGAGAGAGAGAGAGAGAGAGAGAGAGAGAGAGAAAATCAGGTGGGTTCAGGGAGGGGGTGCTGAACAGGAACTCTTAAGAAGAACATTTGTGGAGTGATAAACCTGTCTTTAGGAGATGTGAGTGCTTGCAAAAATTACCACCATCATTGTAGGGTGTATGTGGTTCCTAAGAAAAAATTCTAAATATAAATTCCAATAATAGATGGTTGCTAAAATAATTTGAGTGGGTTTTTTTGCTATAGTTGCAAGCAGGGCTTGACAGTACCTTTTTTGCTCATCAACCACTGTGGCTAGTAGTTTTCCAAAGTTACTAGCCACTCAGCATATTCGCTGGCCACAATTTTGACATCGATACCATGAGGGAAACTCCCATATTAATATTTTTAATATTATCTCATAATTTGGCAGCAGGAAGGCTGCTGTCACTTTAAGACCTGACACATAGATCCCTTATACATGTTACATATGCATTTTCTTTCTCAACTGTTTACATTCACATGAAAACATAACTGAATGTGTTAACGTGAATACTCACCAAGACCGGCATTTTGACATTATTTTGTGTGTATTCGACTGTTTAAGCGCAATAAGCAGCAAAAAAGAACTCAATTTAGCACTGAGAGGCGGCTTTATTTGCGCGCACTTTGGGTGTGAGCACAAAATCTGTGGGAATGAGTAAAATTGTGTTACGCAATCACATGCCGATATTCAAGCCCTGTAACACCAACAATATTCATCTGGAGCAATTTCTCATGTGTTAGCAATACTGCATAGCTTATATTATCAGAGTATTGCTAGCAGAAAGGAGTTGTGCCTTTTGTTTAGCTGGCACCTCTCTCACTGTCTGTCTTTCTCCCTATTTTTTACTCAAATGCGTGAAATGATATGCTAACACACAAGGATATTACAGCTGTCTAATGAACACAGCTGTTTGTCTCATTGATAGCCACTTTATCAAATACCATATTTATTTTTCCCCCCGTCTTGACTTGCTCTAGAAAGCTTTTTGTCATCAAACGCCAATTTAACAGCTTTAAACACATCTCTTAATTGTGCAAGTCAGCAGAGACCCATCTGTTGTGCTTTCACATATTCACAATACTTTGAGACACATTGATGATTCTATTTTGAGTGAAATAGATTCTTATTGTGGTTGTGTATATGTGAATGTGAGTCTGGCTAGCAGCAATGCACTTTTGGATGGCAGATAAAGGGATCTATACTGGATCACCTTCAAACAACCACACCTCTCACATTCTGGGCCAAACAATCAGTCTTTCTCTTCATCTATTTTTATATCTCACCCTCTTTGATACAGTTTTATTAATCTGAAATCACTGGTACGCAGTATGGCAAATCTGGGACTTAAATTATTATAAAATATTTTCCTAATCAGTATTTTTTTTGTTTTCAGTGAATTTATGAACATTCTTAAACCAAGATAGAGAAATAAAGCTTAATAAAATGTTTTTCATCTCAATATATCTTGTAACATTTTTCTTACCCTATTGGAAAAAATAAATTTTCTTATCATTATTTCTTCACCAAAAGCATTACTGAAACTATGAAACTGTTACTAAATAAATAAGTCATATCTTTTGGGAAATCCACTTTTTGTTGTTGTTGTTACCAGCAACAACTATGTTTGAGTGTTGTGATTCATAGTGATCAGTATTTGATGGAAATCTTACGTTTTGCGTTTACCAACAGACAGCTCATGTGTGACATCTACAATATACACGCGCAAAAATTCATCCAAACAGCATGAAGTTGAAAAATGGCTACTATGAGTCATGTTTATGTGGTTTTACCATGTGGTCAAACTATAGGATTTTATTTATGCTGTTATTCAGTCTGTGCACGTGTTCGGAGAGTTACTTGTTTTTGTTTTTTTTCACAGATATGGAAAGAAGTTGGTCAAACACATAGATATTGTTCACAAAAACCTGTGTGAGAGAGGAAAAAAAAAGAATATTTTGAAAGCAAATGTAACCACTGTAATGTATTATTGTTGTTGTTATTGGAACCTATTATGTAAAGAAAATTCCAATAAGGTACTTTGAAATTGACCGAGTAAACTTGACACAGGTGAAGTGAGAACATATGAGAGCGTATTTAAAGTGTCAGGGGCCACCAAGAGAGCAAGGACTCAATTCAATAAATGTCAACTATAATCCATCAGATGGTGTAAGGAATCATGCTGGCTTAAGTCGCCCTGATACAACAACCTAAAACAACCCGATGTGTAGTAGAGCAACAAATTTCTTTTTAGCCCTGGTAAGTCTTTCCTGTCTTTTTTCTGGAGGGTGTCAATTGATAAAATAATAATCAAATCAAGATTTCAGCGATGCTACACAGCTGGCATGATCATTTAAAATGGAAAAGTATATTTGTGTAGTCATATGTAAATGAAAGCTTTTGCGTAAGTTCTGCCAGGAAGACTCAATTGTTACGTCACTTATTGCCTTCACATCTAACCAATCATGTTCTAATACTTGCAGTAGCGGTACTTACGCATGTTTGAGTTTGCAGATGCTGATGCAAAACAATTACCTCCATCCTCCCCGCACCACCACCAGGATGTTCCCTTCCGCTACCCTCGGATTACGCACTACGGACGGGGCCTATGCCAAATTATGTTTTATTAACAAAGTTCAGGAGAAGCATTCTCAGATAATTAACACGAGTGGAGAGCACTCAGCACTCAACAATCAACGATAAGAGGTGTATATTCAGCAGTCTTACCTCAATTCGTTGACAGTTTAGCAGCATCCCTCCACCACTCCTTCTCCACACCTCTAGTCCTAACCATTTACATACGGGGGGGAGTGCTCTGGGTTCGACCTCCGGAACCCTCCCCCCGGACAGCACACCAAATACGCATTCAAGTTTACTCCCTCTAATTGATTGTAAGTGTGAACTCGTGAAAGAACTTTATAAATACTTGTTTGCTGGGCTGTTAATAAATATGTTTTTGTTACATCATTTTATCTCCCGAGTCTTTCTGGTAGAACTGATCCTACTGGACCTGCTCCGAGTGGGACTCGAACCGGTATCTCCAGTGTGGGAGGCGGATGCGCTAAAAAACGGGGGACTGCAAAGACTGCAGCCGCTAGCGTGCTTCTTTAGGCTAGGGGAGTGAAGTTTACATGCATAGTTCTGACCGGCCTATGTCCGTTACACTCAACCCCATAAAGCCCAATTTATTCTTCTGCGTCAAACTCACTCCGTACATGTAACAACAGGTAACAACGCGTCAATTCTACGCAGACCGCAAGCTCTGTGATTGGTTTACTAGAACCCCTCCCTCGGGATTCACATGCTCCCTCTATATGTGTAATTCCACGTCAACATGGACAGTGACGCAGAAGTATTTATGAAAACCGACGCATGGTCTACAGCGTAGATGATACGGTGTAGACGCAGAAGTCTAAATTAGCATTAAACCTCACTCCAATCCCGGTCAGTGGTACCAAATGTAACCAGTCCTACTCGACCCACTCCAAGCGGTATTCGAACAGCACAGCTCTCACTGCCCTACGTCCTTTACACATACTTTTGAATATTTTATCAAATTTACAGCTTTTTGAGGCCAAGAACCACCTACTTGTTTTCACTGCATGCAGTTCCAGTTTTTTAGCTTTAAGTAACTTTGCAACTACATGTCAACTACCAGTCATTAGAATGATAGTAGATTGTCTGCGTAATATCTGCTAACACTTAATAGTCACTACGGACTACAAATAACCCTAATAAATGTAAGTTAGTAGACATGTTGTTGCAGTTACCTTTAGTCTATAGAATGACTAAAGTGGACTATCAAAATAAAGTGTAACTGTTTTTCAATTCCAATCTTTAGGACCACTTTGAATCCAATCCAATACAGAAATCCATTTCACTGTATTCCAATTCCTATATATGAAATCTCCTGCTTACTCCCAAAGTGGAAGTTTTTTTGCTAGAGAAAGAACAAAATAACTAGGCAATGGCACTTCCTTGAAATGTGATGGTTGATTAGCATTCCATATTATGAGTTTACAGTACTCAACTTTTGCTCTGACTCGAGCAGGTGTGCCGTGGAACACAGAGTGGAAACTTAGTTGAGTTTTCAGAGAAAATACATCCTAAATGTCCGTTAATGACGCTCTGGAAATGCACAGAGGCAGCCAACAGTTGCTGAATGAAGAAGTCCTTCTGCGGGAAGCATGAATTCAGTCACTCCTTTGCACGTTCTGTCAAGTCAATTTTCGAGGCAAGAATCAAAAGCTGACCTCGGGAACACGAAGCACTAGGATTTTGGACAATTTTGAGGAAAGTTATAAAGCAGATTTGGCAGAAAAAAGAGATTGACGGCTCTAATTGTGGAAAGAGAGCACCCACAGCTGAAGAACAGTGCACAGCGTGTGCTCGAACCCTTATAAACAAGAAATGGTTGTATAATTGCATATAATGGTTAGCGACTTCACTGCCACATGCACAAAATAACACATTTTCAAGTCTTGAACCAACATATTTGACCCTGAACTGGCCAAAACGTCTTGTTCACGAGAACTTACAGACCCAATACAACTTCTATTTAGACTCTTACAGAACTGATCTGGGTTTCTTGGGGTTCACGGAGGGTGTTTTGGAGTCCAGCAGGCCTGAGAGACCTCTCTTAGCTACTCAGTTTGAATTGTGTTCCTGCAGTTAAGTATGTGATTCACAGTTGCTGGCTACAGACAGAGAGAGAGGGATTACTCACTCCTTGGAAAACAGAGGCTCGGTTTTCTGTGCTGGTTTGAAGGCTAAAAAGGGACAGAGAGAGGAGAAACAGAAGAGACTAAGTGAGCGCAAGACAACAGAGAGAGACAGAGGAGGTGAAATGAGATGGGATGAGACGAAATGAGAGAAAAACTAAAGTGAGATTAGAGGAAACAAAATGAGGCAGGCAAGAAAAACAGAGACAAGATGAGACAAGAGGGAGAAATATGAAGAAAGAAATAAGAAAGAAACATGCAAGAAACCAACAGAAGAGACAAGATGAGAGAGAAACAGGAAAAGAGGCGATTGAGATTAGACAAAATGAGACAAAAACAGAGTAGGTGAGACAAGACGAAAAAAGACAAAATATGGAAAATCCATGAATGGGAAACAAATGAATGGGAAACAATTGAGATGAGACATAATGAAAGAAAATCTAATGAGAGAACCTGGATACGAAATGAGGTAGTAAGAAACAAGGTGAGAAAAAAGATGAGATGAGATTAGAATAGAATAGAATTCGCAAAGAATGGAGGCTGCGTTGGAGTGTTTTGATAGTATTTTGGGTGCTGGTCATATCGCTATACACCAACTACATAATTTGCAGAAAGAGAAATCTGAAAATCATCAGAAGAGCAAAAACAAAAAGAATGATTAGATGGAGATGAATGACATGTATAGCAGTATCCGGTAAGGAACATTCTTCTGATTATGATATATCATACAGCTAACCTAGTAGCGGTAAGACATTGGCGGCTTATAATAGCGGCTTCGGTTATCGGTTATAGTAATTTCTAAATCACACGTGGTCCCCAGATAGTACTAATCCCGTGCGAATAGGGCTTAAATGAGACAGAAGCGGAGGAAGTAAGACAAGATGAGAAAATACAAATTAATGGAAATAGATGGGAAAAACTGAGTTGAGATAAAATGAGACTACATGAGAAAAAACAGACAAGAGAAAAATATAGGAGACAAGAATGATGAGATGAGCTGAGACGAGAAACAGTCTATAGAGAAATAGAGGAAAGATACGAGAGAGCGAAACAGAAGAGACAAAGATGAGATAAAAGGAGAGCTCCACATACCAGAGGGGAAAAAAAAGCCAAGACAAACTGTGAGAGAAACAAAAAACAGAGGACAGGAGATGAGACCAAATGAGAGCGAAACAAGTGAGGAGACTTCATCAGCTCATCGCTCATGTAAACAAGGGAGGCAGAACTGTAATCAGCACCAGATGATCGGCATCTTAAAACGGCCAAGAGTGGACCGAAAGAGAGAGAGAAAAGAGTGAGCAAACACTTTGAGAGAGAGAGAGAGAAAGAGAGGAAAGGAACCCTCCTTTCCCTCGACTAGACCTCCAAAAGGAACAGTTCCCAGGAGCCCCGCGGATGTAGACGCTCTCTCCTGAAGTCACCACCTGAGAATGTCTGAGACCACGGCCCACACGGCACCTCGCGTGCGAAGGGAGCCGTGTGAGTGTGTTTGTGTGTCTGCTTCAGACGCAGAGGCTCAACACTGCACCTATGCCAGACAGAGAGGAACAGAGAGAGCGAGAGAATGAGCCCTTTCCAACCAAACCACAGAGCCACAGAGTCTGGCAGTGGCTCCTCGCCAACAGAATAAGGGGAAGGAGGGTGAAAGTAGTGTAAAACAATGGACGAAGGCATAAAAACAGACCGAGTGCACTAAGAGATGAGGAACGGTGCTTGGGTTTGCGTTGGGGTTTGGGTGGGTGTGTTGATGATTGTGTGCATGTGCTTGTGTTTACAAGCACCGTAAAACCTGATGTTAAGGCCAATGTTTCAATAGAAAAAAAGCTGGAAATTGCAGATTTGGATATTCATGCAGATTACGGCCAAAAATCAAGTGACAGCTCATTATTTTAAAGCTCTGTTTGTGAATGTACAGCAACCAGACACAATGCAAATGGTGCCAATCAGAAGATGTTTAATGTAGAGTTGTGAGAAGCAGGAGCAGCATCGTTAAACCCCATGAAATTTCACAGTGGACAGGGCTTTCCCAGTATAAATAGAAACCTAACAACTAACAAAATGGGATGAGTTTGTGAAAACTTGTCTTTGGTGGTCAGGAGGACAAAAACTTTTTTTGCTTGTCGTGAGAAAGGGTTTAGGATGGTTTAAAGAGGACATTTAAAAAGTCTTGATTTTGTTTTTGGGGTCTACTAAAATAAGTCTTCATTCTTGAAAGTTCAAAAAACAGACTTCACAGTTACCCCTTTTCCACCCAAAAAAAAAAAAAAACTGGTTCAGAACTGGTGCTGGTTCAAAGTTGGTTCAACTTGCGAACCTTCTCAGAACCTTCTCAGTTTGTTTTCCCACTGACTAGAGAGCAAAGCGAACGACGTTGTTACATCACTGTGTACGTTGCCATACACCAAGTCCAGTTCAAGTGGATGTCCTATGAAAAAGGGCCCTATATAGGGGTATAGGAGGTGATATCAGACACAGTCCTGGTTTAGAAGCTATACACTTGAAGGTACGACGACATGCTTCTAGTGCATTGGCCAAGCATTTGTCTAAATTTGCATATTTGTCTGGAGTGTGTTTCTGGCCTAAGTTAATGCATCCATTATATGTGATAAGGCAAGATTTTTATCATCCTGATACAGATCTGAGCAGCGCATCACTACATCTTTTCATGAGATTTTTGTGAGCTAAACACATGTGGGAACTCTGTACAGACGCTCTGTTAAGGTTTGGCACTGTTCACAGTTGGCTCTAGGATACATTAAACAAAATGAGTTCAGCTCTAAAGACCTGAGCTAAAATAAAGAGGGGGAAAATAGCAAGTTCTGGAAACAGATGCTAAATACATAGTATCAAATCGCTGGTGGAAGAGACAGAGCGAGACAGAGAACTCTTTCGTATTTATTTATATTCTGTTTTGTCTTTCAGTTTATAAGATGATGACAGCCTTATGTTAATATGAGAGCGCCTGTTAAAATGTACTAGTTTTTGGGAAGCTACGTTGAAACTGTGGCATGCTAAGCTAAAATCTACCCATAATATGAAGTAGTAGTCAAACTATGCTTTTGAAAATGCAGTTGCTACATTACTAGCTACTAACAAACATTAGCTAACTAACATCAAAGCTACTTAATTCCAACTAATATGATTTACATTTACACTAAAATGTAGCACAAACTGTTTTCTTGCTTTTTAATATAATAACTATCTTTAATCTTAAAGTCTCACCTCAGCACATTTCTCACGGGCAATAAATCAAGTCAGGGTTTTTTGAACATGCATTGAAGCATTGATTTAATGATCTGTTTTAGCATGTTTGGCTCTGAGATCAAACAGGTGTAAAGAACCGTACAGACGTGATGGTGAGACATGATTAAGAGGAAAACAGAGGTAAGATTCTCTTTCCAGTGCATTACTATTTGAAATTGTTTTTGTCTACATTTTGTTACAGCCTGTCCTCATTCACTTAAACTGTTTGGAGCAGCCTGGATTCTACTAAAAATCTGCTTTAGTATTCCATGGACGAAAGAAAGTCCAAAAGGTTTGGAATGACAGATTTGTCATTAAAGAGGAGGTTAAAACCTTAAATTTCCCCCCTCAAAAAAACACACAAAAAAAACACGTAAAGCACATGGAAAAATAACCACCTCGCTTCTCTCTCTTTCTCAGTCTTGCAGTGTTTATTTTGTCATTGCACGGTTTAATCAACTGGAAACCAATGAGATGACAGAATTATCACTTTCAGCCACGGAGATGACCTCACGGCAGTTTCACAACGAGTTCAGGACGAAAACACCTGACAGACGCACTCACTCACCTGAACGAACAATGTACTTGTCAATCCCACACCTTAAGCACACAACAGACACAACCAGGCTCAGTATTAAACACACCTGGCCAAAGTAAAATGAGTGATAACAATATTAAGACATTCTGAAATTCATGTTCATTTTTCAACTTTTCACTCACATTTACTGTAAAAAACCTGTTGCCTTAAAATGATAAAGTAATAAACTTCATGCGTAATTGAAAAAATTAAGTTATGTGAACTTGACAATTCCACATAACTTATTTTTTTCAATTAAGCATGAAGTTTATTTAGACAACTTTATAATTGCAAGGCAAGGAGTTTTCTCACTTTTTTAAGTTGTTATTCTTGTAATCCATCCATGCACAAGGATTCCATCCGAGCCAAGCCTTCCCTAGCTTCCGAGATCTATTCTTATGATATATTATCATTTATAACCAAAGATCCAAAACAGAATCATCTTCATTAGTGGTCAAAGACTACTTTTGTACCCCAAAACGCAGTCCACACATTGTCCAACCTCTCCCAAGACCGCATGACTCTAATGTAAATATGTGGAGGCGTCAAGATTTCAAACTAGAGAGGATTGAGGGTAAGGAATGAACTCTGGAGGCTAGGGAAAACAAATCATTTCAGATGGGATGATTGAAATCCCAACTCTGGAAGGTCTACAAACAGAAAGGAACTCTTTTGTCCACTGACAGCAGACATAACTCCTGATCGCTCCAAAACCCTGGATGGTAATAATCCCTCGTTTATAAAATGAGGGAAAGAACTGGACAGATTTGTCTTTGAAAGGTTCATTTCACGCCTACGATAGTGCCGAGCAGCCAACAGCCTTGTATGATTCATCCATGAGAGAGAATGAGCTAGTCGTACTGTTTATGACGAAAAGGTGAATAGAGTGCAACAGTTGAATTCCAGAAGTGAAAACTTCATTTATTTTCTCCATAAGGAAATTAATTTTTAACGATAACTTATAAATCTTTAAAGACAGACTTACTGTGAGCCATGAGGTTGTTAATTGATTGCATTTGCTTCTGTTGAAGCCGTCAGCACGCATTATTTCAACTTAGTATTAAAATAATCGTTTAACAGCGGAATTTGTGGTGAAAAACTACATTACCCATAGTGCTGTAGTGAAAGTTCCACCAATCAGAGAGTTGATACAAGCAAAATGAGCCAAAAGATCTCTTTAGCCCTAGACTCTTTCTCTCAAAAAAATTCATATTTCAATATACTTTGCAATAAACTTAAAATATATTGTACATATTGTATATATATATATACACACACATATAATCAACATTTTTAAAAGCATAGTTTTATATTTCTCCATCTTTTCTTAATTTGATAATGCCATTCGCAATGCATCATGGAATTGTCGTTCTTTCCCTCACTAAAGCCATATAGTACACAGTCTTGTACCTTTGTATTTTTCTTCCAATAAAATTTTGTTATGATTCACCTCGTTGCTGGATGGCTTGGTTCATGGCTTATAATGCTTTAACAAAGACTTTTTTGAAATCCCGATGGGAGAAATGAATGGAAAGAATGCTTCTGGAACCAACACCGCTGAAAAAGTGGGCGGGCTCTGTTACACTATATGTTTGCCATGTTGCTAGAGTGTAATAATTTTTCAGTGCTTTGCTACAGAGTTGTTTAGTTGTTTTAAGTAATTTTGAGCATGTTACTGATTTGTAGCATGTTGCTAGATGGTTGCTACTTTTCTTAAGTATTTTGACACATTGCTAAGGCATTCTTGGATGCTAGGCATTGCTATGTGGTTGCTATAACATTCTGAGTGTTTCTAACATGTTCTGAATGAGTTATCATCTTACAATGTGGTTGATAGGATATTATGAGTGGTTTCTGGGGTGATACTATGCAAAAAATATTTTTTTATTCAAACAGTTTTTTAGTATCTTGCAATGTGGTTGCTATGGGTGTTATAACGTATTTTTATGCATTACATTGTTATGCAGAGTCTAAGGCTTTCTGGGTGGTTGCTAAGGTGTTGCTATGCTGTTTAAAAAGTGTTCTGGGTGTATTAATATTAATATGTTGAAAATGGGTTGCTAAGGTGTTCTGAGAGGTAGTAGTAGTGCATTACTCCGTGGTAACTGAGGTGTTTGGATGGTTGTCAAGTGGTTACTAAAGTGCTATAAGTGATTTTAAGAGTATTAACATGTTGCTGTGGATTTGCTAGGATGTTCTGGCTGGTTGCTACGGTTTACTGGATGTTAGTGAGTGCATTACTGTGAGCTTTTGCAGATTACATTTGACAAATTACTCACCAGAGATTAATACTTAGAGTTAGGGATTTGTTCAAATCACTAATATTAAGCATGAGCAATATTAATGAGCAATGCTTGACTTAGCATGTCTTGGCAAACATCACTAACTGATTAAAGTTTGCACATTGACCATAGTCTCGATACTGTGCCTGTCCCGCTCACACATTAAGAATGGGATACAATCTGTGAAATATTTTAACCTCAAACATCTGCTGCAAATTACAGAAACAAACTGACCAGCTTCAGAGACTTAAAACTCTAAAGACAGCTGTTATGAATCTCTGCATGTGTGTGTGGCGTTCCACCATCTTGATAATTTTAAATGTAATATTCACCGCTATATTTCAATGATACACTGGTAAAAAAATGCTTTTGAAACTTTTGACATCGCTACCAATCATAAATGTGAGGCATGTCTATTTCGCAGCTGTGTTTTCCCAACAGCTGAAATCCCATAAGACGCCCTACAACTCATGAGTCATGCAATACTTCACACAGACACATTAGTGCTCAAATGTCTCGCAGAGTAATTACATTTTTGTTTACACAGAATGCTACTAGTTTAGTCCGTTTTCAGTTTTGATATATTTAGAGGCTTTAATTACCATGCTAATTAGCACGTTAGCAAGCTAAAACACTCTCAGATGGATTTTTGTTTACCTGTTGCATTGTGTCTCAGAGTGTTTTACTTTTAAGACTCTGTAAAAAAAAAAAAAAAAAAAAAATTTAACTTTAACTTTCTCTTCCATTTTGTTGCACTCTATCAAGTCACTTTTTATACGATACACGAACGTCACTCAGGAAACCCACAACAACCAGTTTTGGAAAATATATTTGTGTCTCTATGAAGAACAGCAGATTCTTCTTATGTCTTAAAGAAACCTTTGTAGTACCACATTTTTGGTGTTTTTCACAATAAAAAAAAAACATCCTTAACACTAACATTAGCATTTGAACAAATTTGACCTCGTGTAAACAAGCCTCTTACCTTATCTCACTCTTAAGTATTATATATAGGCCTATAGATCGAAGTACAAACTCAAACAAAACAGAAGTGAAGTGGAAGTGAAAGAGAGAGACAGGAAGGTAGGTAGATAGATAAACATACTAGACCTTCAAATGTCAAACCCAAATTAGAATTAGCTCCTTTTTAATATACACACGTAGGTTCTGTTTAGCTAGTAGATGGAGCGTTCAATTTAATCTCTGTTTTGATACCTTATAAGGGAGCTCTGTAGTGGTCAAGGTTTAGCTAATTAGCATGGCAAGTTAGACATTTCTGGGCAGTGCTCAAATGTTTGATTGAGGGCATTTAAAACCATGAAATGAAGTAAAGATTTTTCCTTAGATGTTAAGTTCCTTAGGCTCCAGAGATTCATTGAGATAAATAGTAATGCTAACGCTTATGGTTAGCTTTCCCCTGGTGTTATGAGGTAAACTTCCTAAATACCTAAGAAATAATTAAAGCATACTTACTATGTACTTGGTAGATTTCTTGGACTTAAAGTTGAGCATATACATAATCAAACTAGCTGTTAAATGACAGTTCAGAAATTTACTGAGGTAAATTGCTAAGTGCTAGATTTATTCCCATCTCTAATTTTCTCTTACCTTTTCTTAATGTGTCGACATGTGTTTATCTAAGAGAGATTTATTGGACTGAGCAGCGCTATCAAGCGTCTTGATCTGTGAAGCATGTGCTCTGTTGCGATTTCACCATAGAGTGCTTGGCATGACACTGCACGCTCAAACGTTTGTATATCCAATTAAACAAGTTTATACCTAAGATATTAATTTGACTAAAATGGTCAGGAAAGCAATGAGATATCAAAACTATGTTGATAACCCTCAAACTACATGAAAAATACAATGTTTTTCTTTAATCGCTAAATGCTAGTATGATTGACAGTTGCTTACAAAGTGATACTTGTTCCTGTAAAGAACATAGGCGTCAAGTTTTCTTTACGCACTTCTACAGACTGCCAAGTTTTACCTGACACAAATCTAGACCAAGACAACTCAAATAGTTGTGTAAATATTACTCAAAATCGCCCACAGGGTTTATCTTAGAGCTGGTTAAAGCCTTTATTGTCCTTCCTACAACAAAAGTGTGTTTTGTTCATGTGGCCACTTGGCATTTGAAGAAACATAAATCACAGAAATGCGCATACAAGTGATTTACGGCTTAAACTGTGATCCATAATAACACAGATGTGCACTTTACATAAAAGCCACCCTATATCTACGGCACTCTAAGCACTGTTGTCTGACGTTAAACCTTTAAGTTAACTCCTAAAAGTGTTGGAAGATCTGACTTCTGCTCTTTGTGCAAAATAAACATGTGTTTGTTGTGAATTTCTGAATAGTATCCCATTTGTAAACATTTTACTGTGAGTAAAAATCGCCTCGGCGTGTCTTCTGCAGAATTTGGGACAATCTGGAGCTGCGGTTTGAAAGTGAAAACATGCACCACGGTTTCACACAGTGTGGTCAGATATACACACGTTCTCCTTTTTTTACAGTTGTAAAGGCTGTAATTCGTAGTAGTTTTAAGACGGCACATGTGGTGGGGAATAAAAGTGTGGTGCTCCTTAAAAGAAGACTGTGTTTGCATTATTTTACATGTGCGATGAAATTTGTACAATTACACTCAGTAATTAATTTTGCGTAATATATATGTATATACAGTTGTCACATGCACATGAGCACACATACAAATCAGAATGAATATTAAAAGTAAATATTTAATAAACCAGGAGAATATGCAGGAGAAAGTCAACAGGCAACTACACAATAACATAAACGCACGATAACCAACCAAGGATTTATCCAAACAAGGAGTAGCCTATAAATACCAAGCGAACATAATGACAGACAGGTGCAAATCATACGTAACTATAGGAACAAACAAAGATATAATCAGTAACATAGGGAACCGAGACTAAACAGCAGGGAAACAGGAACTAAGGGAAACAAAACATATTAAAATATGAGTCCATAACCGTGACAGTAGTGTTTTGTGTAGTACATTTGTGTTAGATGCGATTAATCGATTTGATATCAGTAATAGTAATGCTGTCAAATTAATTATATATTATCGATTAACCTACATACCTTTAAAGGCATACTATGCAGTTTTTGTCAAACAGCGACCCCTAGAGTCGCTGTGGAGTACTTGTGCGTGCTAGTGTCTTCCATAGAGGCTGATGTTGATGTACTGTATGTGACGTCTTGTCGTAAAGCATGTCGTGATTCTCGCGAGATTTGGCGGAGCGCCACCTCTCAAACCTGCATTGCTGGTTTTTCCCTCCTGCTTTGCTATCGGGATGATTCGCCCTACTACGAATTCGTTTACCATCGAAATGACTTCGAAGCTGTTATATTAAGGTACAAATCTTGCATAGTGTGCCTTTAACTTACATAAAAGTTTGTATATATTGTATATGTATGTGGGTGGGTATGTATGTATATAAATATATATAAAGGCTATATACAAACTTTTATAATGGCAATTTAATTGATTTGACAGCACTAAAATATATATATATATATATATATATTACACAAATCTAAACAATAAGATAAAAAATAAAAAATAAACAAAAAATAAATTATAATTGTAAATAGGCTATAGTCATTATTCTTAAAATTTATTAGAATAAAATTCACATTTTTTAAAACATCTAAACATCTGTAAAATAGTAACACAAACGCAAAGCTATTTTATGACTTCTGAAGTCACACATGTTTGGAAGAACATGAGCCAAGTAAATAAATTAGCATTTTTGGGTGAGCTTTGGAAACCGGTCACACCACAACAAGAAGAACCCAAAACTCATTTCGATCTTCTGCAGCACATAGACTTCATTGCCAGAACTGCTGGACTTAATGGCAACAATTATTAACAATCTTTCTTGCCCTAACAAAAAGTCATTTGAGCAGAATCAGGAGGGTGGCACATCATAAACAGCAATTTAACTGGTTGCTGGTTTTGTTTGTAATTAAACAAAACTGCCTCTATGGTAACACAAGACTACATTTCCTTTCAGAAACTGCAAATATTTTCCCCATGCTTTCCAAATGGCCGCTCATAGGGAGCCACTGTTGTAAACGCACCTTGTTTGGCAAGCGACCGCAAGCCAAATGTTTCCTGGTAGGCAAGCCTTGTGGTGTAAAAACGGCATTTTGCCAAATCAGCCAGGCGGAACGGAAAAGCCTTAAGGTTTGTTTTAGCTCTCAATTAAACAAGGTGTCCTTATTATTAGTCAGCTTTGTAAATGCATTGGGCAGCAGATCTGATTATAATTAAAAACTGCTGTAATTACAAAGAAAGTTTACATCATGCCATAAAACTGTGCGGTCTACACTATTTAAAGTTTCTGTAAATGTAATAGTACCTATTACTTCAACCCTCTCACTGGGGCCCCGAGGTGCACGGGTTAGTTAACGCCAAGTTGATTTCTAAAAACACAGATATTCCCACTGATTAGATTTTTCCATATAGGTTTAGGATTTCAAAGATCAGCAAAGTTTGTATTATTAAATGCAAAATTAATTATATAAGGCAATGTTCAGTTTCTGGTATGTTTTCATTTCTTTTCAAATCTTGGCATAGTTGACTGCTATAGGACCAAATTAGTTTTCCACTTTTAAGCCACCAAAACAAAAATAGCAAATTAGCTTTCTAGCCAGTGGTTCAAAAGGTACTTTGTTGTTGTTGTTTTTCCGCTGAACCAGCCCTGAAATGAAAACTTCACAGATGCTACGAATCATCTAAAACATTTTGAGTCTAAACACTTGAAAGTATGCTATTAAAAGTAAACAGTTTTTAGTTTGAAATTTGTGCTTTTGAGTTCTTCTTAGATCTGTGTTTATCTAAGTTGCAGAGGGATGGCGGGCGGGCTTATTTGTCAATTTATGCTAGATTGTTATTAGCATAATCTGTACTCTCTTTTATTAACAATAGTCATTCGCTACTTGCATTTCAGAAGATGGCAAATTGAGGCTAGTAAGGTGTAACTGTAATTTAAAATGTGATCCGTAATGTACTGGACCTAAGCAACTGATTTGAGATTGAAAGGGTTGAATGTTTATATAAGCGTCTGATAAGAGTATTTTGCTAATGATGACTCTGTGTGTTCTCATGCACTGTAAAAAAAAAAAAGTTGGATTAACTTAAAGTAAGTTACCTGGTTGCCTTAAAATTTTGAGTTCATTGAAATTAAAAATTTGAGTTAATACAACAAAGGAGATTGGTTTAATAAATAGAAACTCAAAATATTATGTTATCTGAACTACATTAATTATCTAAGTTGATTTGACAAAATATAAAAAGTTGTGATAACAAATCATCAAAATTCATTTTTACAGTGTGCTATCGCCGCTGTAAATAGACCACACGTCTTTTCTCAGGGTTGGTTTCACTGGCCCGGCTGTTTTATTTAAAGGTGACTCACTGGCGTGTGACCGATGCCTTTGTGAAGTTGTTCAAGGGTGTGTGTTTGTGTATTTATGTGAAAGCCCATCATGAGTCTGTGTTTGTGTGTGCATGTGTGTTTGCAGGGCAACCAAATCACGGCCTGAATGTCAATGTTAAATCTTGGGAGGAGAAACACCTTGCGAGGATGGATAAATATTTGAGGTGACGTAAATTTCGAGGTTGCACAATAAGTTTTGCAGATGTGCATACTGTATGAGGTGTTATGTCTTCATAACTGCACAAATTAAATTGTCATGTTAAATCAAGGTATACCAAAACAATACTCTGTTTACTCTGACTAAAGGCCCACTAAAGTCACACCAATGAAGATATCAACATTTAATAATCGTTCTAATTCTATGAGAATAGGTAAGTCCACCCCACAGCTTTAACGATAACGACAAAGAGAAACAATATCGTTGGAATAACTTTTAGAATTTTTCCGGCTGATAATGATAAAAATATTGACAGCCAATCAGATTCTATCCTGTTTTAAAGAGCTTAAACATTACAGTGGCAGACGAGACGACATAATGTAACTACCGCATGCACTTATAATAAACAGAATCTTATTGTTGGTGTTGATGTTATAGTTATCGTTATAGTTTATTTTCTTGGTGTGAACGGGTCTTAACCATAGTTAATGTTAACTATGTTAGAAGCTCATTTGTCATTATAAACATCTTTTTTGGTAAGATTACAAGTAATCAAACTAATAAACACCCCTCGCACACCTGGGCGACAATGGGCAGGTGCGTACAACAGTCAACGATGGAAAACTATATTTTTTATACCTTTTACGTATTCCTTTTAAATAATTGGTACTGTACCACATTTTTTAAATTAATATTATACAAATTATTTTTATGTTTTCTGAACATTACAGAACATTTTTTGGTGTCCATTATTATGCATAAATTATGTTCCCACGCAATAAAAAAAAAAAAAAAGTTCAGCAGAAATCCCGCCCTGCAGCTAATTTCATTGGTTAAGGTTACAGTGACGGGTAGGTTTAGGGATCAGTGTTTGGTTTTAGGCAATCAGTACAGTGATTGACATGACCAATGAAATCTTGAGAATTTGCTGCAGGGCGGGATTTCCGCTGAACTGGTTTGGGAGGGGACCATGCGTTGCTAGGGTGTCAAAAGAGCCCCTACATGCCTAAATTTAATACTTGGGGTTTGTAGATTGTTCCGATCAATAACTCTAAGAGTGGCCAGAAACTGTAACATTGCAAATTTTGTGATATTTTTTGACATTCTTAAAAAAAAAACATCCTAAGAGATTACTTTTAATGACTAAATTACTTTAATTTAAATAAATTAAATAAAATCTACTATTTAATTTATTCGATGGGCTGTATTTATATTTATTCAACATTTGACCGTAAAAGTCACCTTCTGAACATTTGAATCTGTCTATCGTTCCTGATAATCACCCAACGTCTAAAGATTTGTCCTTGGTTCATTTCAGCCACTATTTTCCCTCTCACTGCATGACTGGATTTTCAAACACCACGCTGACAAATCGCTGCAGAGTAAACTGTGTACTGAGGTCTGATACGGCTCCTTATTGAACAGAAAACAGCTTTGTCATTCAGTGCGAACATGCAGAGACCTCATGAACCTAATGAGCAGCACTGCCTGGAAACGTCCCACGCGTGCTGGCAAAGAGCTGGCAAAGAGCCGTAGTCCTGCTGCACTGTTTTCTTAAGGAAACATTGAAAGGGTGCTAAATTAATATTTACACAAAAGTGGCACATTAGTATTATATTTCCATATTAGCTGACAAAAACACTGGCAATTAATTTATACAACCAACTAGATTTTAGTAATGCTTGTCTATGCTGAACTCGGGATCATCATGATTGCTAAGGGAATGCTAAACGTGTTCAGAGAGATTTTAGCATGTGTGATGTCTAGGTGTGTATGGTTGCTAATGTGTTGCTATGAGGTTTCTAATGTGTTCTTCTGAGAGGTGTTTGTTTGTTGCTCTGGTGTTCTGGACGTTTTAGGCAGCCTATAAGTAGGCCTAGATGCTACATTCGACCGCTTCAGACACGTCGGCGCACCCGCCATCTTAAATTCCCGAAGAAACGGGATAACCTTTCAAAGGTGTAGGCTATTAACTCATTAATTACAGATTATACTATGGTTCTTTTTAATATTTTTAATATGTGGGCGTGAAGTTCGTGAACCTGTTCAGAGACATTCTATGACGCTGCGCCGGTTGTGCGTATATCAATGTGAGCGCGAGTCCGATGATGAAACATTGGAAGAACTATTCATTATGAGATTAATCCACATTATGAGTTGTTGCAACTGTAATTCCTCACTATCAGCATTAACAAGTGCAAGTCAACAAATCAACAAACCGATTATTTTCTTATTATTTTCTTTCTTGTTAGATTATTTTTCTAATATATTGCAGTAAACACATGGAAACTGTATCAATAACAGTGCATGTATGCAATGTATACATTAGTCGAGCTCTAGCGTGAATGACTGATGTAACATAAACATTGGTAAAACAAATCTTGCTTCATGCTTAATCTTTCCTCAAAGTAGTGAGAACGACAGACAATCTACATCAATAGACACAGTTATAGGTAATAGTGGCCCACAGCTGATCAGCTGAAGTATTTCAGTAAGACAGTAATAATGTGAGTTAACCAGTTAGCAGGAGACCTACACGATATAAAACTCAAACCGAAGTATTTTGAACACTATCTTTCAGGAGCAAGCGGTTTGCGAATCCTGCATTGAACTCCGAGATTTGAGAAGCAGTCGTAAGTAAAATAAAGGGAACACAGCTAAAGTTTAGGATTATACTGCTGTGATATCATGGTAAAGATTCATTTTGCACTGATTCTTCACATGCTCGTCCTTGGGCAGTAAAAAAAAAAAAAATGTCTTTACCGTCACATTGTAGAGCACGGCGTCTCCTCGACATGATCTATCCAGTCTCCACAGGACTCAGCTGCCGGTTTGAGGGGTTCAAGGTTTCCAGGCAATATGCTAATGTTTCGTCTTTACGTCACAACGAAACGGCGTATGACTCGTTTGAAACAACAATTCATTTCATTGACCCAGAGTCGACTCTTACTTTTGAAAGACAATAACTTATACGGTGCACTTTCAGATTTAAAGTGATTTATTGATCAGATTTATTGATTGTTAAAGTAACAGCATATTACTCTCCTTAATAATGAGCAATAATAATAGTGTTTTTTAAATTTGGTAACTTTCCGAGAGACATATGCCTTTGCTTTTACATTCTTAGTCCATGTTCAAAAAGTATTAGGCCTTGATTGCTGGGGCTTTTTTTACTGTTAAATTATTGAAAATACCGGCATTGTTTTACTTTGAAAATATGCCAAACATTCTCTCTCTCTCTCTCTCTCTCTCTTTATCTCTCTCTCTCTATCTCTCTGTCTGTATGCATTTCCTGTTTTTTTGGTTGTAAAACGTTGGGCTAAAAGACAATACCTGAATGAAGATATAGAAACCTGACTTGTAGAGCGTGACTGTAGACACTATTACTGACACGTCCACAAAACAAACACACACACACACATAATGAGCAAGGTATTAGAGAGCAAGGAAATCAAATGTGGGGAAAGCAGGCCTGAGGCACATCCTATCTGCTTACCTAAACTGACAGATTATAGTTGCGTGCATTAAACTTTACAGATGAAGTTTATAAACCTGGACCTTATGAGGTCTAATTTAACAATTTAAGTTCAGCCTCTTTAAAGCTTTTTGGTGGTGAATTCAACTTTGTATGCGTAGCTCATCCTCCACGTTTGTGCTACAAACAGATGAGTGATACCTCAAATCACTCTGTGTTATAGGAGAGGTATTGTTACTTTTCTAAGTGATTAAATTATGGCTTTTGTCCTAGTGGACCCAGCTGCATAGCAACACCCTGGCAACCACCAGAACACCCTAGAATAGTTGAGGCAAGGTAAGAACCACTCACGTTTTCTACAGAAAATTAAAAAAGTATTAGTATCATACATAAATACATATATAAAAATGTGAACAAATTAAATGGAAGTAAATAATTATATTACATATTAGAAATAATTAAAGATATTATTATTATTTTCTGGTGAATTCATTTTGTATATATTTGTATATAAGTCTTTATTTGTGTGCATACATATAATAATAATAATAATAATAATAATAAATATTATTTATTTATTATTATATTATTTATAATAATAAATCAATAATATAATAATAAATAAATAATATGTATTGTTATATTATTTATAATGATGTAATAAAGTATTCATGAATTAAAAATAATTATTTATAATAATATAAGATTTATAATAATAGTAATAAGACTGAAATTAACCAGAGATGAGTTTTGTAAATATTTTTTTATTTATTTTTTTATTCTATTATAAGTGGAACCAGGAATGGTCGAAGATAGTGTTTGTGTGACTGAATCTTTCCACTAACACAGTCAGTCACATTTTATTCCTGTCCTAAACAGTGAAACAACAGTATCTTTCTAAATGGTGCATGATTTAATTCCCATTTAAGCATCAGGGGGGAAAGCATGGTGCCAAAATGTATTTGAACACTTCAGCTTCACAAAAAATATTTGAATGTCACTGCATTAGACAACAAAATCTGCAAATAAAAAATCCTGCTAGAGTTTTCCCAGAACTCTCCTTCTTTTTGTAATTGCTTGTAATCAACTGGTCCCAAGATAATTTTAAGGGATGTATGAAGTCAGTTCCCCTCAAGTTCACAGGAGTAGTTCATCACATTAGCTGTGGACATGATCCAGACCATTTCACAACCAGACAAAAGTGTCACAATACTATTTGTCTTCATTTTGAACAGTATATCTATAGTTTTATCATAATAAACCAAATTATTTTGTCATATAGCCCATTTTGTTTGAAAGGTGCTCTTGTACTATCTTCCAAGACAAAAAAACACGGGTTTAGACTGTGTTATGTAACGCTATGCCATTCAGACATTTTAGGTGTGGCAAAGTGTGCATATACTTGCAGGCCAACAACAACAGTAACTAAAATAACTATGGATTATAAACATATGAAAAGCAGTAATAACACATCATAGCTATTTTAGTGTTTACATTAAATTACCACTAATTAAGTTAATTAGGCTAATACACCACTAATAATTTGATTTTGTCTGGATTTTGTATTTTATAATTCACAATTTATTTCTGAAATAAATGTATAAAACTACAATAACAACACTGCAACTGTACCTTAGTGCAGCCGAATGAGGGTGCAATGCTGCTTTTATTTCTCCGGTCCACCTTAAGAGCGGCTCCTGTATTTATGATTTCCTGAAGACTTTTCCAACCAATCACAAAGCGTCCAGCTTACCTGCCTATCGTTCTAACGCTTCTGGTTGGTCGACGCTCAGAAATAGCAGCCAGTCAGCTGCATACAAGGGCTGTGTGGAGCCACTAGAGAATGACAGGTCGAAAAAAACAAAAAAGGAAGAAGGAAAATTTGTTCAGCTCACGCCATTGCATTCGCCGTAGAGTATGAAAACTTTCGGAAACTTTTGCCGTTCATTTTAACCTGCTATTGGTGTAAAGAACTGCCGATGACAGGAATTACATCTGGACGGGAAATATTCGCCTCTTGTTTATGCACATGTGAGAGGATTTACCTGAATAACTCACTCTTTCATCGACAGTGAAAGGAAACTGAGGGGATTTTACATGCTAGTCATATTTTAAGCACTTCTCAGATACACCAGAACCATGTCGGGGGGTATCGGTATCTATGCGGCCAAGAAACGGAAGAAGCCCGTTCAGAAAATGTAAGTCTTTGTCGGGACTCTCATGTTCAAGTTCAAAGCGCGCTCCCGTCTCGTGCATCAAGGTTATTGATACAATGTAGCAATAATTCGAGGGCTATGTAATGTTTCACTTTAAAATTTTGTCCATAGAATGGAGTGTATTCTAGTTCAGTTAGTTAATCATATGCATATTACATCAAATTATTAAAATTGGAATTGCTTGCGTTTCAGAAGGGATAGCCTATATATATAAATGTGTGTGTATATATATATTATATATATGTATATGTGTGTGTGTGTGTGTGTGTGTGTGTGTGTGTGTGTGTGTGTGGTCTATAAAGTGGCTTTTTCATCTCCCTGGGGTGATTTCAAACTTTTTAATGAATCTCAGTACAGTTTAATATACTGTAAAAACAATAAACAAACATATAACATATACAATTGAAAACTTAAACTTAAAATGTCTGCTAAGTAAACTAAATGTGGTGTCAAAGTCGCAACTAGCTTGTTTACTGCCACTTGAATTGAATTGAAGACTTTGGAGTTATAAAATTGAGTAGAAATGACAATTATTGCGCAAAGATTTGATGGCTGTGCACGAAGTTGTTGTATAATGGATGAAAACATAGCGTCTATTGCATCGCAAACAAAAGAGAGTTTGAATTTGACCCAGTTCTGTATGGGTCGGGACACCTTAAGATTCGGGCTTGGTGTGTATAGTTCTGGGTCTGGCATGGAAATAGCACTCTTGTATTAATCATAATCAAGTTGAGAGTTGGCGGCGCTCTCACGCGATGCTTACACGAGGGAGGGGTGAGCCGGGGGGAGTATGTTATTGTAATCTGATATAGTCTTTTTTCACATCATGAGAACACAGATTTTTTTTTTTTGCTTTTTCTTCGCTCGCTCCCCCTCCTCAAATTAACATATTTTTAAGTCACGCAAACTCTTACGCAACTGTGGTAGAACTGGCTGGAAATCCAAAGCACGCCTTTGAGCTGTTGAAGGAGCTTGCAGATGGTTTTATTTCATGATTTTGCAGATAGTTGGATCGGACAAAAAATGGAATTGTCTTTGATGACTTTATGGGATCAGGAATATGCTTAATGCATCTGATTTAGTTATGTGCATAACTTCTGTTGCAGGGTATTAGGTTATTTGTGTCACTTCTTGGACAATAACTTTCCTTTTCTTTTTCTAGAGCTTTCTCACTTTACATTGAAAATGTTCATGTTACACATATTGAATGTAAATATAATGGATTACAATAGCAGGATTGCTCACAAAATGTGTTTACAAGCATATCCACAAAATATTTTAATCTTAAGTAGGCTACACTGTAAAAAGTGATCAGTTGACTTAAAGGGATAGTTCACCCAAAAATGAAAATTAGCCCATGATTTACTCACCCTGAAGGCATCCTTGGTGTATATGACATTCTTCTTTCAGATGGATACAATCGAAGTTATATTTAAACAATTTCCTGGCTCTTCCAAGCTTGATAATGTAAGGGAATGGCTGTTTGACTTTGGAAGTCCATTAAAGCGCATCTATTAATGCTTAAAGTGCTCGACACAGCTCTGCAGGGGTTAATAAAAGTCTTCTGAAGTGAAGCGATGCGTTTGTGTAAGAAAAATATCCATATTTAAAACTTTATCAACTAAAATAATTAGCTTCCGGCAGAAGGCCATACGCATCGATTTACATCAAAAGAGTATCCCTTCTTCCACAGTTGCCAACTCTCGCGAGACAAATAAGCAACTGAAGCTTCAAAAACAAGCCCAATATTATTAGATTATTTCGTTTCAGCATTATCTTTTATTATTTATTACCAATAAATGAGCCTGCAACATATTAAACTGAAACCACTCCTTTATTAGAAAAGGATAAACGGATAGGAAAAACAATGATTTAAAAAAAATCTCTTTACTCTGATCACCAACCACTTAACCTATCCAGTTTTTAAGTTGTTTATCCTTTTCCCAGTCTTTGTTGTACTTTTTTCCATACTTGGACCACTTCTTTGGTGGTTTGTAGAAATGAAAATATGTGTTACGTCAATCATAGGATTACAGCGTCGCGCGCGCCTGCACGTTGAACGGGATTTTTCTCCAATAAGGGGGCGTATTCGGCGGAATGTTTTGACGAATTACACCGCAGCACTTGTGGATATGATTGCATTGATTGGGTAATAGCTGTGAGCAGACAGTATCAATCAATGTATTGGAGATTGAGAAAACGGCAACCGTGAGCATAGATATAAAGAAAACAAAGTTGCTTGTCAGATTTTCCTAAGCAAGCCGCAAAAACGCAACCCGCAACCCGTGCTGTTTTAACGCGACTTACTAAAAAAAAAGCCCAAAGTCGCGTATTATAAGCGGACTTGGCAACTATGCCGCCTTCTTTTTTAATGACGGTTGGCATCCATCTTATTGGTGCATTACTGCCACCATCTGGTCTGGAGTGTGAATCAACCAGTAAGTATCTAATTATATCTAATTATTTAATTGAGTTGGGAGAGAAAAATAATAATAATAATAGTAATAGTAAAAAAACTAAAAGAGTAACCCTTTAACTTGACGCACAACATAATGACGAACGCGGTTGCCCAGCTTTGTTTGTTTGAACTGCGAGAGGCGGCAATTGCCGTCATTACGTTGTGCGTCAAGTTCAAGGGTTACTCTTCTGGCGTAAATCGATGCGTACGGCCATCTGCCGGAAGCTAGTTAGTTTATTAGTTTATTAACCCCTGCAGAGCCATGTTGAGCACTTTAATCATGAATAGAAATGAATGCGCAATGGACTTCCAAAGTAAAACAGCCATTCTCTCACATTATCAAGCTTGGAAGAGCCAGGACATTTTTTAATATAACTCAGATTGTATTCGTCTTAAAGAAGAATGTCATATACACCTAGGAGGCCTTCAATGTGAGTAAATCATGGGCTACTTTTCATTTTTGGGTGAACTATCCCTTTAACTCAAAAAAGTGAGGAAACCCATTGCCTCAAAATTAAGTAAATAAACCTCATACGTAATTGAAAGAAATTGTGGAATTGTCAAGTTCACATAACTTAATTTATTATGCAGTTTATTACCAGTCTTATTGCTAACTAGTAAAATCAAGCATGTTATTAAATATTGGTTGTAAGCAATTTGAGCAATTTTTATGACTAATTTAGACGGAAAGGTGGCCACTGGCTGATAAAATTAAAATGCTGTTAAAAGTAGATCGATAATTGGTTTTGAGCAAAAAAAAAAAAACGTTTTAGCTTAGTTCGTTCATCAGTATCAGGGTACAAATAAGCAGTTGTTGCACATTTTGTACATTTGTGTTTTCATTTATATCACACCTAGTAATATGTTTGTCTATTTTATAAAAATATCTATAATGCATGTTTTTTATTATTAATAATAACCTTATTATTATTGTCAAATTTGAACAAAATAAAACCGTTAAAAATAGTTCTGCACATCTGCTTTCGAACATGTAGAAATATGTTTAAAACATTTCGATATTGCTCTAAAAAATGAAAATTGTCCACAACGAACCTTATTTAACGCAATGTTTACACAAAATTCACACACAAAAAAAAAACCGCTGTGTGTTGGTCTCACTAATAAAAGTAAGTGTCCGATCAGGTCAGAGAGGCACTTTAAAGTAACAAAATTTTTACAGTATACTAAAGTTTTTCTGTTACATGAACACTAATGTAAGGTGTGACTGTGACTGTTACTGTTTATTTCTCAGCTGTTTTGTTACTAGTTTAAATGCGTCTTACTGATTTATATCACTTAAGTTGATTTAGTTGACAGGAGGGATTTGTGTGAGAATTTATGCTTGCTGATGTGCACCCAATGTATTTGGTCTGCAAACACGCATTAGAAGGCAGTGGCACAGAGCCCCATACCTGTTGACAGCACCGTCAAGCCCGCCCACGGGGTTATGTGTTTATTACACCCATCTTTGGCGCAGGAGATGGACGACCTTTGCATGGTATGTCCACACTTCAGAATAGCTGCTTACTGGAGCTGGAACTGTAGCGTGTGTTTTAGCGTGCTGATAGACGTTAAAACAAGCCAGTCTGGAGCGACCAAAGACTGCATCTGACACAAAGAAGGTATTGAGACTGAGGGAGTGTAACCAGACTCCTAGCTTCACACTGCCGTTGCTGGAAGTTGGAATGCTGTAGAACAGTGAAACCTCGCTCTCTTTCTCTCTCCCTAAAGAACCTTGTCTAGATTTCCTCACTTCTAATCTATGCAAAAACAAAAACATAGGCAGAAGGAATGAACCGGCTAACCTCACTCTTCTGCTGAAAACTCGCAGTTGGATCTCCAGCTGGTTTTCAGCATCTCACGGCAGGTTGAGAAAGACATTTGAAATTGTTAGGAAAAGTTATGCTGCCTTGCTGAATAAAATGGATTTCTTAATAGAAAAAGTTTCCAGGCCCCAAAAATCTAGTCTAAAACTAACAGTTTAATATCAAAAACTTAAGAGCACGTAATGAACTGGCTCACCTCACCCTACTTCTTTCAGCTTCTCGCGGCGCATTAAGAAAATCAGCATGGCATTGAAATTGTTAGGAAAAGTAATGTAGCAAGTACCGCATTCTAACAAAGTTCCTTCAAGTTTAAAATGCAAGGTGATTTGACCTGATTTTTGTGTTAATAAGCAGATGGACCAACCTTTATCTATGCTCTTAAAAAATAAAGGTTCTTTATTGGCATTTTAAGAATGTTTTGCCTTTTTTTTCCACACAATGAAAGTAAATGGGGTCCAAAACAACATTACACCCTACTGACTTTCATTGTATGGACAAAAAAAAAAGTGAAACATTCTTAAAAATATCTTCTTTTATGGTTTTGTTGTATGGTAAGAAACCCTGAGATAATTTTGAAAACATCTTTTGTTTCGAGTCATTCGAGTAAGTAAACGGTGACAGAATGGTCATTCTGGTCTTCATTCTGTTTTAATTGGCCAAATATTGTAGTTGAATTTATTGGCTTGAGCACAACCCGTTTAAAAAATGGGCCTAAACTCATGATGGCCGTCAATTTGAATTGTTCACAAACTAGATCCTCATTTAAAAATAGAATTCTGTAAATGAAGATCAGCTGGTTTGTTAATTGCTTACATGATGGTCCCTCCTCCAGTCGTGATGTAAGGCAGTTTGCACCCTGACAAAGTGCCTTAGAAAAGCAAGGCATGTTTACTGTGTTGTGCACTGAGATGAGATGGGTATTTCTGGCTCAGAAGCTCGGGTACATTAATACTGAGCTTTGATGTGTACTGAAAGAAATTTGAGTCAGCACCAGTGCAGAAAGTCCCTCCCTCACAGACTAGAGTTTCTAGCCTGTCCGTCACTTCAAATGCCCACAAGTCTTGTCTCGAGGAAGGAATGAGGAAAGCAGACACTCGATGCGGATGCATCTCCGCTTGGTCAGATAAAGTTTGTGACAGACCTTGAATTTGTTTTTGCTAATACAATGCTACATCAGATATGTACAATAATTCATTTCCATTAATTTATCGACATAGAAGTCATGTTTAACGTCATGTTCTCGGATCTACTTTCTTTCAACTCTGTCTACTGTCAATATTTAAACACTGATAAAACTTGAGTGATGACTGTCCATGCATTTATTACTTCTCTGTCGATGACTGCAACTCTTCATATTCCGGTAATTCTAAGTCACAAATCACTCACCTCCAACTGGTCCAGAATGCAGCTGTCAGATTTCCACAGAAAACCAGTAAAAGGCTCTTCATCAAGTCAAGTCACCTTTATTTATATTGCGCTTTTTACTATACAGATTGTATATACAGAAAATAATGCAACAAAGTTTGTTTCTGCTGTACAGCAGATCTAGAAGAAAAAAGTGTCATAGTCCAGCTTAAGTAAGTTCAGTGATGGTTTATTTTTGTTGTAAAAAAGTTATTCATTTTGTTTATTTATATATAGCCACTCTGGAGAAAACAGTGATGTCATCGTCCAGCTCAGTTCAGTTCTCTGAACATATGATGGTGCCAATGCAGGCAGATCAAAATGAATGTTGAATATTATTGGTATTATTCATCCACAGCTGCCTGTCCAATTAAGAATTGATTTTAAAATCCACTATTAACTGCTGCTTCCTTATATCCCTCCTAGAGGATCGAGCGATCAGATATTTCTTACAGTCCCTCACTCGAGACTGAAATGCAGAGGAAATAGAACTTTCTCTGTGGTAGTGCCAAGGTTATGGAATAACCTTTCTTTAGAGATTAGATCGGCACCTTCTCTTCTCTTCATTTTACTTTTTAAAAAACTTCAATTTTCTCCAGTGGTTTTTAGCAGGTGTGTTTTTGTCATTACAGGGCTCCAGAGTGCGACCAAATTTGAGAATGTGCGACTGAATTTTACATCCAGTCGCACATGTAAATTTGTCCCGTTTTTTTTTTTTTTTTTTTACACGTTAAACGTGAAAGGGGCTTATCAATGAATCTATAATCACCCGGGAGTTGATAGCGCACGAGCGCAGGCGAGACCTGAACTGTAGACGTTACCATCTGTGTTTAAATAAATAAACTCATTTAAACTTTGCCAATGTAAACATTCAAGACACGAAAGAGAACTCGCATCTTGAAGATTTGTGCGGGCATCCGCGTGTGTGTGTGTCTGTGTGTGTGTGTAGGCTACTCATCTCAGACAGCGTGCAAATATTGAGTTCTCTTTCAAGTCTTGCACTTGAATGGACAAATTCACACAAAAAGTATGTCAACATGTCCGTCTTTATGAGTATCCTAGCAGACATATAGTCTGTTATGCCTTAAGTGAACTTATATGGTCAAGAAAGACACTCACAGTATCGGTGTATAGGCCTACTGAATCAGCTCTGAATTGAATAGCTTTTGTAACTTTAAGGATTAATCTTTAATTTATACAGTCAAATATGCACTGTTGTTTTACACTTGATTATTTTATTCAATTTCCGTAACTGAAAACTAATGTTAGACCTACATGAAAAGCATGGTTTATTTTATTAGTATCTTTGCTCTATTGTATTTATTTGAGCTTTTGCTTGTGGTTAGATTATTTGTTTCTTTATTTTATTTGACAGCAGTCTTTTTTTTCCCTGAACATTTCCCCGAATCATACCGAAACCGTGAACCTAAAACCATGATACAAACTGAACCGTGAGCTATTTGAAACGTTGCAGAACTAGTACAGTGTCACAGTCGGATGATGATTCAGAGTAAGAGGTTTGTATCAGGCCGAACCCCGAGAGTTCAGCTGGTTGGGGTAGTGCTGTAGACGAGCTCCATGAACTGCGAATGTTGCAGTCGCTACCCCATAACTGCGGGGAACACGAAGTTTGCCAACAGTGCAGGCACTTCACAGTTTAAACACAATACGCTAGTTAAACACAATCTTAGCCTCAAGCATATAGTATGCGGTGACATGTTAATAAATCAAAAAGCAACGCCACTGCCCGTTTTCGAAGACAAGAGGTTGTAATGTTAAATCAGAGCGCAAAGGCATTTTAATTTCTGCATCTATTATCAAAGTATTTATTAGTAATACACTGGAAATTAGTAAAAATGTGAATATTTGGTTAGTATGATGATTTATGGTGTGTGCTCCTAAATTTTCTGGTTGTGCCCCTAAAAATTTCAGTTGGGGGCCACTGTGCTCCTAGTGAAAAAAGTTAGTCTGGAGCCCTGCATTATAGTTTATTTATGTTGTGGATAATAATATCCAGTGCCTGTTCAGTACTCTCTACTCTGTCCATTAAAGGATTTGTTCTCCCAAAAATAAAAATGATCCCATAATTTACACCCCCCTCAAGCCATCCTAGGTGTATATGGCTTGCTTCTTTCAGCCAAATTGGATTGGAGTTGTATTAAAAAATAGCCTGACTCTTCCAAGCTAATAATGGGAGTGAATGTTTTTTTTTTTTTTTTTTTAAAGCCCAAAAAAGCACATCCATCCATTTACTGTGGCTTTCTGTACAGCACTTTGGTCAGTCTTGTGGCTGATTTTAAATGCAGT
Organism: Semotilus atromaculatus; assembly: GCA_031834385.1. Lineage (NCBI taxonomy): Eukaryota > Metazoa > Chordata > Actinopteri > Cypriniformes > Leuciscidae > Semotilus > Semotilus atromaculatus. Next base: position 11,466,884 of record JAULUF010000013.1, on the reverse strand, counting down.
GTATTAATAAATTAACTTGAACTTGATATAAATAGATATACATTTTATTATTTTATTTAGTTCTCTTTTTTTTTTTTTTACGCAACTTGAGTTTTTGATCCAAACCAGATGTGGTTGAGCTTCAGCTGAGGTTATCGGGTGGAATACAACCACTGTTGGCTGAATTCGCCCTTTTCTTGCAGATCTCAAATCTGTTTTCATCCGTTAAAAACACTACCATCAAAAGTTTGGACACACTTGACTGAATTAGTTTTTTATGATCTTCAAAGCATGATCTATATGTAATTTACTATTATTTATGAAAGTTTTATTCAGTTGTTTGAGATCATTTTTAAATGTTTTTGGTTTCTACATAATTTAATTTGTGATATTTACTATTATTCTGATATGTAAAAAATACATCAATAGTCATGATAAAAAACTAGAAGTTGGTCCAAACTTTTGACTAGTATATCTACACACAACAGACTAGTAACAAGGACGTGGAAAAAAATAAGACGGAGATTTGCAGAAATGTACCATGGGATCTGTTGTAAAAAAAAAAATTCTCAAGATAGATTTCCTAATGCTTTCAGATTGTTCCTTCACGGTGTCCTCAGTAAACCCTTCGAGTGAATGTAGTACATGGAGACGGAAAAAAGCTGCTGTGCAACAATTACTGCAAACTTTATGAAACTGTCTTTCCAGTGCTGGAGTTTTCAGGACGAGCGCCAAGTTTCTAAGGAAAGAGAGGGAAAATAAAGAATCAGTTGTATGTATAGAGAAGCAATGGGAGAGCGAAATACACTGAGAGATGTGCATTAAAGGAAAACAAGCATAAAGAGACGAGTCTTCAGTTGGTCCTCCGTGTATTGCAGGCAGCATGAGAAACGCTGTTGCATGTTGGGACCTGCTAGAGGAAAACAGTCATGATGTCATACCTCATGTGATTGGCCTGAAACACTTGTACACGAGAGGATAGAAGGAAGAATGAGAGATTTCAGATGTTCTTGAGTGATGTCTTCAATATAAAAAGAATTCCTCAGCGACCACAGTAAATGATGGGAGGTCCAGATGATCAGAACTCCAGTCACTGGATCAGATGTAATTCATGAGGAGTGTTGAAGCTCTATTTCCCGCGATAGCAGTTTTGGAACAAACGATCACGGACAATAGACTAATACAACATAATTGCCAGTAGGAAGTTACAGTTGGTCTGTTGGTACTGGTAGTTTAAGATACTTTGTTGTGATGCCTGGCTTATAAAGATTATTTGAGCATCATGGTGGATCCACAAAGACTTCTATGACCTTGCTTTATTGTCTCCATGTGTTTTTTTAATTTTGTTCAATTGTTAAATTGAACAATTGTCGTTTTCAAACACTTGCACTTTGAAACCCGTTTTCAAAAGTTTGCATTTTAGTTGTGTAAATGAACAGCCAAAACACTTAAAGGTTTTTAGGTTTTAGTTGAAACCGGTTCTCGTGTAAATGACCTCTGAATTGACATTAGCATGAATGCTGCACGATTAGTCAAGTGATGGGTTGTTCAGTAAGGGGCCAACGGGCCCCGAAAAACATCCATTTGGCGATCCAAAAACGGATAAATAGTTTTAGATAAGACTGAAGGTTGAAGTTTAATTTTGAAGACATTTGAGTAAATTTTGACTGTAAACTTAGTGACGCATCTAGCTCAGCGATCACAGATAAAGACCATTCTAAAGAACAGAATCTCCTGAGAAATTAAATAGTTGGTGAATCAATGCGGCGCCAACAATGACGAGCCCTTCCATGTCATTCTAGAGAGCTGGAGCACAGGGCTGAAGGGGAAGGAAGGGGCTGAACGCACTCTTTTGTCCCCACGGGCTCTTTTTTCTGAGGCTAGTTTTACTTTCTTTCTGGGAAAACATAATTAGGGTCCGGCTCGGGTGGCTAGAGTTACCGCTCTTAGTCTTCTGGCCTGGCAGGCAATGAAAAGGCTGTATGAGTTTGAGTTACAGACATAGTTTTGATGGCCATGATTCCTGTAAGAGTCCTCAATCTTAGATAATGGGTTTCATAATAGAGGATATACTGTTGATGTAGTACGGAATCAGTTAAACTGTTTTTTCACAGTTCTGATTTGACATTTAAAATGTTAAATCTACAAAGCCTGTTGGTTACATGTACAGCAAAAAAAAAAAAAAAAAACTTTTTTGCTAAACATTTTGCATGTTTCAAGCCAGCATTCAAAAGGAGCAACAAAAAGACATTGTTCAGCTACCGAAACAATGCAAAAAGTCTGCCGTCTTTGTTTTAGTTTAGTATCAACTCGGTATCAAAATACTGAGGTTGAATATCTACGAAATATTTACATATCACACTGTCTCAAAGGTTTTGAGACTGCCTGAACCCCTATTTATACATATTTATAGGTTGCTTTGTACCAAAACAAATGATAAGCCAGTTGTGAATTGTTTTTATCCTTTGTGTATTATACACAGACACTTTTTCTTTGTAGTCTTTTTCATCTTCCTGAATTCTTCCTTTTGGACATTTTCCAAACAATAAGGTCACCTGCATTCCTTAAGATATTTAAACAACTAGATGCCACAAGATTAATGGCTGTCCTTAGCATCACAGTCCATAACAAGCAGTTTAACCCAAATTATTTTTCTTTTCTTCCAGACCCAAACCACCACCACCCGATGGTATCAAATCCAACCCCTCCAAGCGGCACAGAGACCGGCTGAACGGTGAATTGGACAAACTGACCAACCTTCTACCCTTCTCAGAAGACATCCGTGCACGGCTGGACAAACTGTCAGTGCTACGACTCAGTGTTGGATACCTGAAAGTTAAGAGCTTCTTCAATGGTGAGATCATGAAAACCTGATATGCGTTTGTTAAGAACCATCTGACTTAAAGTACAGTAATGAGAGGACAGGATATGATGTGGAGAAGGGGGAAAAGGATCAGATGTCACAAGCAGGACTGAAACTTGTGCTGTCACATGCAAGCATCACTGCTTAGTGAGTCAGAATATGTGTGCTAAATGTTAAGCTTAAGCTTCCACTGCGATAAACGGTCACTGATTAATCATTGCTTTCCAATGAATTTTAGTTAAATGAATTTTATAAGTTCACTATTACAACCATTGAGGTACTTTCTACCAGGTTAAAGGCAAATGAAGACAAAGAAGGGTTGTTTGTTGCACTTCCACCCTTGATTACATGATTCATGTTTTTCAGACCAAATGTGCGAAAATGCTTCTCAGAATTATTCCGTCTTAGTGGTATTCTACCTTTATTAATTTATGTAGCATCTTGAGTAAAATTCTAATGAATTTATTTGCTCACACAGTTTACTAGAATGTCCATGTCACATGGATGATGTGCTAGAAACTTGTGACTTCAGCTGACATGTTTATTATCTCTGTGAAAACTTACAAGGCAGCTGAAAGATCACATGCTAGTCTTGTTTGGGGTCCTTAACTTTCTTGACATCATAAATTAGGCCTGTTTTTTCTTTCATTTTACTTTTTTTCTGACTTTGTGAATAATATGCATAGACCTCTGTGAGTTTAAAACAAGATAAAAAAACTCAGACATTTGAAATGAAAAATGCGACAGAAATACTAGTTAAGAATCGGATATGTTGCAATGGACAAAGCTGGTTTGCAGATGTAGTCAGTTCTGACGAGATGTAGATTGTAGGATGTCATAATTTAGATTTTTTTGGAACAATTGTGGCATTTGAATTTGACTGGCTTATCCACCTGTCAAAAATAGGTATTGCATTGTCTTCGGTAAACAAGGTACACAGGAAGAAAAAAGTGTTGCTGTCCTCTGCTATAATTTGTAGATGATTATAAAATGATGAGAGACATACCCTCATGTTTTTAACACACAATCTGGATCTAGTATTAGATTTTGCTGGGGGGTTTTTGTGTGCGTGTGTGTGTGTGTGTGTGTGTGTGTGTGTGTGTGTGTGTGTGTGTGTGTGTGCGTGTGTGTGTGTGTGTGTGTGTGTGTGTGTGTGTGTGTGTGTGAAAATGATTACAGAAAACATGTACATTGTTGAAGAAGACTTGTCTCAGGTCAGAGTTCTTTATCTTGAGACTCTGTTATCTTGTTTTTTGAACATGATAGTGGCAGCAAGCATGTGTCTTTTCGTGAAGTCTTTGCTGAGTAAGCGTGGCAGCTATGAGGTGCATGCAGAGAATTCCCTTGTGAAAAGACAAAGGGCCTTATGGGAAATATTTTGGGAGTCATCTTGGCACCATCAGAGGGCAAGGAAGACAAACAGGCAAGGTTTGGCATTAAGAGTGCTGAATCAGACGACATGGAGTTCCTGGCAACATCCTGGACTCCCTACCTTTTTCAGGGAACTTGCCCAGTCTGCATGGGGATTTGAGAGACTCATTAATAACCCAGTTTAGAGATGGGTGTTTTTACCTAGTGTCATCTCAAAGGTCTCTGACCTGTCATAATTTCACTGCCAGACTCGAACTTCCTTTTCCTTTGAAAAACTGGCCATGCATTGTGTGGAAATTCATCAAGTCTTTTCATCCTTCTCCACCGCACTTTTACATTTTTCATTTGAAATCGGCCCTCCAAACAAACGGACCACCAAAGGCTTGACAGAGCCCCAAATGTGCCAGCCTGGTGCCCCCAGCTAAGCTTCCTTTTATTGTTCTACTAAAATAGCAGCAATTAGAAACAGGCATTTGGGGGAGAGTAGAAAAGCGAGTGAGAACGAGACAGCGCAGGAAAAGAGAGCTAAGCATGAAGCAGACGGTCCACAAGAAGAGAGGTTATTTTTGACCAGCCCACAAGATTCAAAGCTGCGCAGAGCACTTGTCGCTCTTAAAAGATCAAATAAAATGTGTCTCTATGCATTTGCTTGTGTGCAATGTCCCTAGTAACCACAAGTGTTAAGCAGAGAAATGAGGGCGACATGAGGCCCAACAAGTAGATGGTGTCTGATGTTTCTGCAGTATATGCAACATAACTAAACTGTGACAGACAGGAAACACAAGGTATTGCGGTAAAACTGTGTCATTTCACAGGTTCTTTGAGAAAGCAAGCAAAATAGACGAGCAACAAATTGGGAGCATGTGGTAGACAAATCCAAACAGAGGTGCTAGACAAGACAGTGCCCTATTTCCTTCATTGCCCCCGTCTTCTTATCTGTATTGTGAGTTCCTGTTTTCTCTGACTCTCTATCAAAAGAATTTACATTTGGGTAGGGACTGGGTCATTTACTTCAGTATCCATAATTAATTACTGTAATATCAGGAAATAACGTCTTGGGAACTTTTTTTGTGCAGTGCAGTGGAGCTTGAAGTGGCCCAGTCCAAGCTATTTTCAATCCCTCTGCAACAGTATTAATTGGATCAAGGCTACAAGTACAGTAACTCTTTTATCAGCATGTCTATTTTCGTCACTAGCTGTGAAATGCAGAGAGGCGTGCCCAGGGATACGGATTCCTTCATGTCTGGCTTCTAGCAGGTCAGACACCGCCTTTGCAGAGAATGGATCCTCTGTTGACGTCCTCCCATCATCTGAAACCATAGAGATAGAGGGAGATGGAAGGATCCAGAAGGTTGCACTGAGAAAAACCACAAGATTCGATCCCACGGTGAGATGCACAAACGGGACATTGTATGAACTACGTTCCCAGAATGCACTGGGGCTAGGGCACCGTTGTGTATTGATGAGGGTCAGGTCTGGAGGAGTCGCTACATAGAATGGTCCTTGTCTGAAGTGTAATGTGGTGTGTCATTGGTCTAGCTAAGATTTGACCTTAGGGATGAATCAGTTGGCTTCAAAATTACTTTTGCGGCACCCAGAGTATGATGGAAAGAGAGAGAGACAGAAAGAGTCCTGGAAATAAAGGTTCATTGTTCCTCATTTTCTCCTTGCTCTTCATCTTTGCCCTTTCAATATTTAAACAAGTTTTTATGCCTCTACCCTAGGGTTGTCACAGTACTAAAATTTCAGTTCTTGGTACCAATTTCAGTACCAGATCATAAACTGTGGTTATCACTGTCAATCATCACAGTTTCAGATTCAATCATGCATTTAAATGCGGTTGTCAATCCAGAAACTTTGCTGTGTACTTAGCAGCATAAAAAACAAAACTTGTATTCAGATTGTGAAAGGGTCATAAATTATAACTCTCGTTATAATAAAAAAGTTTTATTTTCTTTATTTTCTGGTTTTCATAACAATGAATTTCTTATTGACATCGTGTTTACACTTTGTCACTTTACACTTTGAATATTCGAAGCTTCGGAGGGAGGGGGCTAAACATATTCTTCTCTCTAATAAAGGCAGAAATTTCTGTGTCTGTCTGTCTGTTTGCATTTTGATTAGGTCGAGAACCGTTCATCCAATCACCTTCACACGTGGCGTGTGTGTTGCTGCAGTGTCGCATTTGGTGCAATATGCACAGAATAATAGGAATAATATGTTCAGAATGAATAAACTTTTAATAAACTACAGAACAGCGCGAGCCGGAAGCAGCGTGGATTATAAACGTTTCTTCATTTGGTTCGCTTTTAATTTGTCCTACAGCGTTTTTTCTACTTTACCACAGTAAAAATGTGAATATAATAGGCCTGATAATTTTTTTAAATAATAATAATATGTGACTTTCTGATATTATTTAGGTTACCAATATTTACTGATATTTATTTCAGTGTTTTACTGGCTGTAGTGTGGTGTTTCACTGATGGAAGTGCTAAAAATAAACTCTCGTGTCTGTTTCAAAATGGAGGTTTCAGTTTAAATACAAGTAAATGAATTCCCTTATATAGATTAAAGCAAACTGTAATAGGCTAAATGGAACAAGGTAACGTTAGGGTGGCTAGCGCAATTAGCGTAGCTCACATTTCAATAAACGTGACATGACGTCCCAGTAAAATCTCACTGATAATCTCATTGATAATATTTGGTAAAAAGGTTGGGTTCCTTCAATTGTCCATCCTATTAAAAACAGCTAGGCTATATAAGGTAACTGTAAAAAAGAGTATTGTATCTCGCCAGATTTTATAGTGTAAACATATTAAAGCGCAAATGAGAACCATTTCGAGGGGGATGCAAGGGTGCGGAAAAAAAACACAAAACAACGAATATTCGAATCCCAAAGTTGAAATTCGAATACCAACCCACCAAACGAATATTTGAATATTCGGGTCCAGCCCTATTGGCTACAGTGCTGAAAACTTGTAAAAACACTAAATGGTGGTACTGTCAACTTTTTAAAGTACCGACTGGTACCAGTACGTTTGACAACACTACTCTACCCTTTTCAAAGCATTTAGCCTCACCCTCATTCTTGATGCAAATTTCGTTGCGTTCTCTCTCAGTCTGTTTTTCTGAACTGCATTTTCTGTCTTATCTAAGTAGAGATTGCCACGTTCCTGACGGTAAATAGATGGCAGGGTGAGGGTGGTAGGGCTGAGGGAGGGAAGGGTTAGTGCTCTGAGCCCTGAGGCATTCCGGCACGCCATGGGGGCTCTGCAGGTAGTGGAGGCCTCAGACCACTTGGGGTCTCTCTCATTAAATCTACCTTTTAAAGAAGTGGGATCTCACCTCTTTTTTATCTTTCCCATAACACACTCAATTGGTCCACTTGGGTGGAACCTTGGTGGCTTAATACATCAACTCTTTTTTTCTTCCCCTTCAGATGTGTACAGCGTTTAGGATGCACACAGACAATTTTAGTATCATGAAATTTTGAATGTGACTTGAAGTGTTGTATCTTCAAGAAATATTGTACTATTTTGTGCAACATTATGTCATGTTTATCATCATTCCTTCTTTCTTTTGTGTCTTAATTGGCCAATTAAGGACAGTTTTTGGTCAATTTTGAACTTGAACACTAGTCTTTTGATTGCTCATACTGGTTAGTCCTCGTATAAAAGGACAACTTCTCTTCAGAGAGATGCCCCCTTTTATCAGATAACTTTGAGAAATGGTTCATTTTCAAGTGTAAGGTATAGATTGAGGTCAGATTGTAAATTGCAGTGAAAGTATATTGTGTTAACCTTTTGGTTTTTTAATCCTCAACTGCAGTAGGTTTCTTGAGTTTTGCTTGAGGAATGTAAGGGGTTGTAAAAACTTTGGTGTCTGTTTTCCTTCTTTCCTTGTTTATGACAGACATAATGCCCAGGCCGCCAAGAAAATGGAACAAAAATGCTTCTGTCTTTTTCTAAACCTCAGTATTCCTCAGTACCTTAAAGGCATGAAAGCAGCATTTGTTATTGTCCTGCTTGAGGTTTTCCCTGCCCTTATTTGTTTTTTGTTTTTTTTTCTGTCTCCTATTGTCCTTGGTTAGAAGAGTTCACCTTCCCTTTCTTTTGTTGATGGGAGACAAGACAGATAGAACATCAATATTTGTGTTGGCATGAGAAAGTAGAGACTAACACCAGAGGCTTTGGAACAGAGAGAGGAAAGACAAGAGCCTCTCTCACTCCCTCACTTCAACTGCACAATTTTCTGTTCTGCCGCGTCTCTGAATGCGAGAGGGTACTTTGGTCGGTCTCTCTTTTTTTTGCCCTTTGATGAGAACATTTAGTCATTAGTCTCACCGCAGAACAGCAATCCCAACAGGGGTCTTAATTCTGAGCTTGTACATGCACAGGTTTACATTACGCCCATTTACTTTGATGTACAAATTTTTTCAGGCCTACAGGCCTGATTTAACTTTAGCAATACAGTATATTCATCTTTGAAAATGTATATATATTTGTAAGAAGGTTAGATGTCATGGGAAGAAGGAGGCAGGAACCGGCGAACAATCAACACAATTTAATAATAAAATGAACAAATACAAAACGAAAGTAAATACGGCAGTCCCTCACGGTCAACTGCCGCCACACACAATAAAACAAAACATCAAATAAAGTCCAGGCCTGGCCTCTCTCGATCTCCACTGTCGTCGCTCCTCCTTTTATGTTTCCGCTCCTCCGTGAGAGATACGAGACCGGTCTCGCGCCGTTCTCCCACGACCCTCGGCCTCGTCCTGCTCGCCACAATATTACTCCTCTTTATTCTTCTTTATTGATTTCTTTATGGGGTGCATTTGCATTCATCAGGATTCAGAAGCTACATAGTGATTCAACTTGATACCTAGTACTCCAGTTGCCAAACTAGTGCTTATGCCAATGGATTTCTGATAGCACCACTTATGTGCAGCATTGCTAACATACCTAACTCAGAGCAAAAAGCTTTTTTCACCCACGTTTTTTTCACCTGTTAAACGCTTACGGAGACATACATAGACATCTGTTTGACAAGGCTATGCTCCCGAGACACTCATCTGAAATACCATCGTAATAAGGCTCTTTGTAGCTGTGTTGCCTAAGGTAATTTTCATTCAGATGATGTTGTCTCTATTTATATCCTGGCACACGTAACCTCTGTTATCCAGTAGCACTCCTATGCAAACCAGGTCGCCCACTAATATGAAACCAGCTTTTTCATCATTCAAATTCACAACGTTTCTCTTTTGTGGCAATTGTTTAGATACACGTCTTTCTAAAGCACGACTCGCAAGCATGGCAACTTTTTGTACCTTCCAAGCAAGTCACAACCACATGTGGTTGAAACGCACTGTTTTTACACCCACTAAAAAAAAGAGAAATAGTAAAGCTGCAGTGCTAATTCAAAGGGGCTCTCGCAGGCTCATCACACGAAAACAAGTGCTGCAGTGTTCCCCTACACTTGAGGTGGCGATAGCATCAACTAGCATACCTATCAGCAACACAAGATGGAGCTTTTAACATCATCACAGTCAAAACACAGAACTTTTCTACTCAAGTGGAGACAGGCCCAAGAATGATAAAGAGCCAGCATGACTTTTTACTTGCTTTCGAGAGAGAAGGTTGGAAAGAGAGGTACCATAATGCCTTTGTAGTCATGGGGAGAAAGCGAAAACATCTGTGATTGGGTTGTCATTATACAAAACAATTCACTAGCAGATACCAGTACCAGTTAAATTTCTTCATTCTTGATAGACGTTTATACCATAAAAGCAAATATAGTTTATAAATAATACTTATATTAATACTTATACTTATATATTAAATAATACTTTTAATATATGTTTATTTAATAATTTTAACATTTATTTAGACTTAAACACATTTGATAATGTATTTACATTAAATAAAAACATTTATTATTTCATAAATATTTTGTTATAAATCAATAATTATATAATATCAATTTTATATTAAATTTTTTTTGTAATTTTTTTTTAAATAAATAGTATAATAAAATAATAAATAAATAACAAAATGTAAAGGTTGTATTGCATTTATTGCACTTTCTTTTTTTAAATTTTAGCATTGATTTCATACCAAACTACCAGCACGTTTGATATCCCTATTCCGTGACAGTGTGAAGAAGTGATTAATGTGCTAGCAATGATGAGTAATCTCATAATTTCAGGTTGTAGCGCTCTTCAAACAGAATGCATCAAGCAGACCAAGAGCAGTCATTTCACTCGTGTGGTATGTTGTGCATGGCACCAAACAGCTTGTTTTCTTCATAGTGTGCATGAGACTCGGTATGAATCACTGGGCACAAGAGTCAGTGTAGTTCTGCCACCAGATGTTAGCGGCTAAGCGTTTTGCTGGCTTGCGGCTACTCCTTGCCTCATGCTGTGATTTTCATGGTTTTTCCCGCTAAAACACGACGCCACACAGCAGATGTGGCCCCGTTCCAATAGATGTAAGCCAAGGTTAGTAGGGAAGTGGCTGAATTGAGGTGGGGTAGGGGAAGAAAAATCATGAGTCATCTCCATGCTATCAGTCATTTTTGCTAACTGAAATGCTAACGAATAGGAAATGGATAAACCAAAAATGTAGGGTGGTTAACCCTCAGCCTTATGAAAGTTTACCATAGTAGCCTTGCATAATAACCACCATAATCTGGTATTTGCTGTAAGATTTGTTGTTGATATTTTTTTTGGACTATAAAAAAACTTTAATTGGATTCGTTGAAGTAACTTTGAATGCCATAACATGGTATATGTACCCCATGTACCCCATGGTACACCCAAGAACACTGCCATTGTGCATGTCTAAAATACTATTACCACAGTACTTTCTTTTAAAATACTTGTACTATGATTCCACCATGGTTATTTTGGACATGTTACCATGGTAATACCATGGTATTTTGGAAGTACTATAGAGTACCATTATATATATATATATATATATATATATATATATATATATATATATATATATATATAAAAAAAAACATAGTTGTGAATTCCAGTACTAGTATGGTACATACTTATTTGTAAGGGCTTTAATAGTCTATGCAGTATTTCCCCCAAAAAAATACCATATTAGTAGTCATGGTTGCTATAGTACATTTCTACAGTTAGTGTGACAGTAGTAAAACCATAAAGAATTTGCATAAGTACTCAATGTCCACACTTTGTCATTTCCTTATGTTCATGTGGCGAATCTCCTGAAAGTCGGGGTGATGTTCCGTAATAGCCCGAGGCAGTTAGCCTGACAACTTTATTTATTCTTAATCCTGAACTTTGATGTGCTTACACATGTGTTGGAACGTACACGGTTTGATCATTTTGCATCCTAGCAGGGGAAACCTGTTAAACGTGTTGCTCAGTTTCCTCCGTGTACACAGGAAGTACTCTTTGTTTAGAAAGAGAAGGTGAGAGAGCAAAAGAAAGTATTTTACAACATTGAGCAATCTTCATTTGCTTAGCAAACTAGCACTAAACAGTACAGTACTCGCTCTGAGGTATACAGTACAGCAGGATTTTTGCAGCACTGTGGTTGGTTGGCTGGTTGGTTGACTGTCTGTTCTCTCCGGTATTGCCTGAAGGGAAACGTTTGTCAGTGTTTGCGGCAGGCTGCCATACATCTGCAGTCGTCAATCCACAACTTTTCTTCCTCTTCTCACCTGCATGCTACCTTTCCACTCATCTGTCTGTGATCCCGGCATCAATGACACCGTCAATAACAATGTTTTCTTTTCCTTGTTTTTTTTTTTTGAAATTGCACACACAACTCACCTTATCCATTTCTTTAAACCCACGTGGAGAAAGGGACAGATAGAGAGACAGGGATGGGAGGTTGAAGACCGAGAGAAAGTCAGAAAGGAAGGAGAGGTCTTTTAGGGGATGTTCTGCATTATCTGGGGTTTTCGAAGAGGAAAAAGCTGTTTCCTGATACTCTTCCACTTTGGCTCAGATCTGATATATGGTCAAGACACTGTTTTTTCACCAAGTTTGCAAGATCTCTTCTATTTTCTTTAAGCTGTCAGAATTAAGGATGTGATTCTCAAGTTGCAGAAACAAAACTGTTTCAAGGCAACAAAGAAACAAATATTTTATTTGGGTCCTGCAAGAATTGCATAGTTGGTAGCTGTGTAACATATTAATTGGTTTCTAGCTTTTTCAAGATGGTAATTAGCATATTCAAGCAAACTTGGACCACCAACAAATGAGTTCAGTACAGTCGAGCTGGTTTTTGGCACATGCTGGTCAAACAAGGTCATCGCATTGATTTTGGACCAGCTAGCATTTTCCAAAACACAGTTTCCAGTTTAAACTAGATTTTCCAACAGGGACTAGCCGGTGAAAGTGCAGTTCTGCAATTATTAGTCTACTTGTTTGCTTATTGTTTGGTGTCATCGGTTGCTTTTCATCCTGAGCGACTTATGGGTTACTTATTGCAACAATGTTATCTCTAAAACACTGTTAATGGTGGTCATTGATAACTGTCATAATATCTAGTTCTTTGACACTTAACCTTTTTCTTTATATAACTGTTTTATCAGGAACTGATTGTTCATTTAACAGGAGCAGAACATTACCAAGAACAACAAGGCCTACTACTGATCTGGCGACCTTTGCGTTATTGCCTTAGTTATATCCATGATCGATTTCACACACCATAAGAACTTTTGTGGCAAAACAAAATGCCAGACGTCATTGACAACTGTTTTACAACTTTTACAACGGGGCTAAAAGTGCACTAGGGTAAAAGGCGTATTTGACTTTATTCTCTAAAACCACTAGATGGCACAAACATTCAGCTTTCAGCTAACAACTGCTTTTGTTGATACACGTGGAAATTTGGCACTTGTTGATGCAAATTCCTTGACACAATCGCGGTCAGCCACACAAAGTTGATTCTGCGCTAGGTTTTTAAAATGTTGTAGATTTATGTAGCAAATGAGAATCAATTAAATTATTGTCTATATTTTGAGACGTCCATTGCCCGTCCGACCTCCTGGCCACGTGCCCGGCCCATCGCTTCTTGGCCTGTTCGGCCAAGACGGCGTCCGTCGTTGCGAGACGGCGTCCTTGTTGACGGCGTTCTTGACCTTGCTCGTCTTCCTCAGTAGCTCGTTGCTGATGTGGTCCATCCTCTTGACGCCAAGCATCTGCCGCTCAAGGCCGCATTTGGTCACTGCCAGCTTCTGCCTGTCGGCCGCGGTCAGCAACCAGGTCTCGGCCCCGTAAAGCATGGCCGGTAGGACGGTGCTGTTGAACAGGTGGGCGCGCAGGGGGGCGTCGGCCGTGTTGGTGACCACCTCTGCTATGGACGTTATTTGGCCAGGTTCATCTTCAGGCCCACCGCTGTTTTTGGAGGGCGAGCAGTACGGCGTTGATCTCCACGATGTCGAAGGCCTTCTCGTAGTGTATGACGGCCAGCACCACAAAGGCCACGAAGATATTAATCATATCATATAATAAAATAAAATATCATTTATTTGTTACCACTGTAAAGGATTATGAAATTATTATGGGATCTCATTCATTCCTTTCAGAATCTTTACTTTTTTAAATAATTTTGTTTCTGTATTTTTTAAATGAACATTTAACGACAGTATAATTATTAAACAAAAAATAATGATTTTATTTATCAAATTAAAATAAACCAAAAAGAGTGCAGACTTTGTAAAGTAGTTGTTTTGAACAAGTATTAACTTAGATATTATTAAAAACTTATTTTATATACTTATTTTAAGTATCAATCCTTTGTGCCACCGTGTGTGTGGGCTAAAAGGTCCACCTTGCCACCTCATACATTTATACGATTTTTTAACAAACAAACCACTTTTATGATTAATTGTCACATGAAATCTGTTGTTCCATTAATGTTAAATGAAAACATATTTTATCTTCAATCATACACGATGGGAGTAGTGAAAAACACATTTTTCTTAGGGTGTGCCTTTAGCACCATTGTACCCTATTTATTTTAACCAATGAGATACGTCTGATAATGCTCATCAATTTTGAGCAAACCATAAAAACTCAATGTATGTCAAAACATAAGGATTATTGACTCTTCTTGTAATATACACATATATGTGTAATACACCTAGCCTATCTTTTTACAGTCTCTTGTCATTAGCTTATCAGGAAGTGATCCTTCGTATTGCAGGAGTGGAAAATTACCAGACGTGTCAACGCCCCGTCCCCACAGTTCTGAATGACAGTTTACAGAAGAAGTTGAAGGAGATTTTACTGTCTTGTTTATTTGAGGTGACAAGCACTTTGGCATATTGTCAAGAAGGTTTTACTATTCTCACATTACCACCCCATTCCTACCTGCTTCCTCCAACCGTACACGTAGCAGATTATCAAGACTTTAAGTGTCTCATTTCAGTTTTTAGTTTCCCATCGGTCCAAAGAGACAAAATAGTCCCTAGACGCAAAGCAAAGTGTCGAGATAGACCAGGAAAAATGCATATGAAGATTTGGAAAGTCTTGGAAGTCTTAAAGAGCAGACTTTCAGCCAATTCTCTGGTTCTTCCTTATGCCAGGAGCCATGGCTGAATAGAGTCATTCCTCTATTCCATTGGGACAAACAACACTGAAAGACACCAGGGTGGAATGACACTACAACCTAAACCAAAAAGAGACTCCCTGTGAGAGGAGTGTTAATGAGAAGGAAGAAAAGGGAAAAATGCGAGCACAATATCAGTGTAAGTCAAGACAGATAAAGAAACCCTGTGGGTGAGAGCAGTTTTTTTTAACCCCGACACCATTTCCCGTCCGTTCGGACCCGAGAGGTCATTGGACGCCCCAGTGCACTGTACTCTTCCACTTGAGTTTTTTTCCCTCCTTTCTCCCTCATTGTTTTCACCATTTTGCAATTTCACCGGTGCTGCGATGTGCGCAGGAAGAGATAGACTGTATTTCCTGTTTACAGAGTTGTGTTAAGGTCAACGGTCATATGTGCACGTGTTTTACGCCCTGTACTTGAAGTTAACGTATCGTTTATGTTTTTGTGGTGAAATACATGTTTTCAGGTGTGCATTTATCCCTGTGTGTGCATGTCTGTGCCTGAGACTTGTGAGTTGTGTATGCGGGCAGGACATTTTCAAGTGTATGTGTGTGTGTATGCAAGCACACTCAGGACGTTCAATGTGAATGTGTGTGTTTTCTGTTGGCAGTCAAGTGTCTCAGGGGAGGCAGGGCTTGCGTGAGAGCACTGTTGCAGATCTGTCAGTAAGAGGGGGCTGCTCAAGGTCTGGCTGAGTGTGAGTGTGTGTGTGTGTGTGTATGTGTCTGCGCCGGGCTTGGATCGTTCCCCCCATAGGGAAGGAGGGAGATCGGGTTAAGCCAGCCCAGTCTGTCAGCATTGAGCTGCCGTTCTTATGTGTGTATGGGTCCTGTGTTTATGTAGGGGGCCCGTTGAAGGAACAATTGTGGACATTTTGAAAGCAAGAAGCTAGGTGAACCTTATCATCAGAAACAAAGAGGCCGAATGGGCGGGGAAAGGTGTGTGTATGTTTGTGTACACAATTCCTTGTATGAGCAATTGAACCCAAGCAGAATGAGTGTGTGTGTGTGTGTGATTATTAGGAGCATGTTTGTGTTTGTCCAGCTACAGTGTTATCTTGGCACTGTCCTTTCTGTCCTCACTTTCACAGCAGGACTGTCAGAACTTCCCTTTTCTAAGAACTACACAGTTAACTAAATGAAGAAAAAACATAGACTTTCATTGTTTTTATATAAAAGATCATTATAAATTGAGCAGAGATGTAACGTCCAGGTTCAGAAAGTAAAAGTCCTCCTCAGTATTTTGTTCCAATCACCTGGATTTGCTAATTAGCGCAGTTTTTCAGCCAGGAGATTAGTGAGTGAAATCAACTGGCTGAGTTCATTGGTGGAATAAACATATGGCAGGACATTTACTTTCTGACCCCTGGACTTTACACCTCTGAAATTGAGGATGCATAATATAGGTTATTGGCTGGTAATATTATTAATTGTAATTTATTTGTAATTGCACTTTCTTAACTATTGTGGCCAAAGGCCGTAGTGAATTTGCTTCTTTAGATTTGAGACTAAAGAGTCATGAAAAGTCTTTCGCACTGTGATTTTTGACTCACGGGCAGACAGTGTAGCTTTTCTGAACCCTGGAGCTATGTCATTGACTCACTGACTGACTCAGAGATCCTCTGTAGGATAGATCTAGTAATCTGATCATTTCCTTCTTTTTGGTATAATGATGAATTAGAGTAGGTTGTAAATAAACCATGCAATGGTGTGTGAACAATGTTTGCTACACATATTTCGATTTCAATATATTTTATTTCTTCAACTCAAAGATAATGTAAGTCGTACTTGTTCTGGAAAATTCGCTGCAACAATGTTAAGATGTTGTAAATGATTGCCAGAGTGTTGCTCAAAAATCTCATTCCTTGAAACCACCACGTACCAGGGTAGAAACTCAAGACCATATCAGTAAAACATCTGACCCCAATCCAACCAAACAGTTCATTCTTACCTATGTCAATGACGTTTTTGTTATAACCTTAAAAATTCAAGTTTGTTTTTCTCATGGGTTTAAGTGACAAAACAAACTTGTATTTGCTGGACCTCAAAAGGACCTGCTTTTCTGATTATGTGTTGAAGTATGTGACAACAGCTGCCACTCAAGTATTTGTCTCTATCGTAACCAAGTCATGGTCGTTGATAAAACACTTCCCTACCATTGTTCTTATCTAGCATTCTTGCAGCAAGTTGTCGTTTTCACAAAGCTGTCTTAACTCAATCAACACTGTGGTCCAGTTAAAGTATGGCAAGTCAAGGACAACAGAATAAACGCCTTGATCTCTTCTGTCATTCTGTACAAGTTGACAAGGAAAAAGAAACTGAGATTAACCAGCAACCCCAAACCAGAAGCCTTCTCCCAAACCTCACCTTAAAACCTCAACCCAGCTGCTTAACTTCAAACCCCAAACCAGGCATCTGCGCACATGCAGGTCCTGTGGTGCACTTGCAAAACCGTTTGTGCTTTTTGTTTACTCCAGCCATTTGGGTCTTAAAAACTCTGCTTGACCTCATTTGACATTTAAACAGTCAAAACAAGATTCCATCAGTGGCGTGCTGCATTGCAGAAGACAAATACCCCTGGGTTGAAAATCGAAAACTCGTTCAGAATTTGGTGATGTTATCTCAAGAGAAAAATCCAATGGATTGACAATTGACAGTTCAACTAGAATCATCAAGTAGATTCGAAGTCAGAACTGGTAAATTCCTTGCAATTTCCAGTTTCTTAGTGTTATTAGCCATATCTACATGCACACATGTACCTCAAACACAGGTAGGAATTGCGTTCCCCTCTTGCCTTCCCAACGGGCAGGTGTCCAGCGTTAAATTGCTTACGATTCTCACTGCAAAGAAAGGGACGGAAAATGGTTCCTACATGTGGCCATGCGCATCAGCCGCATGTAGGAGCCTTTCTATTTCCTTTTTTTTTTTTTGCAATGGCAACTGTACTGCACTAATGTTGCACAATCAAAAACAGAAGTATTAAATTCCTTACAATTCCCATTCCTACATGTTCCTCAACCGTATGTAGGAACGACATTCCCCTCTTCCCTTCCCAATTGCAGGTGTGCCGAACTAATGCAGTTTTCATCAAGTAGAATAAGCATTAAATTCCTATTGATTCCTGTTCCTATATGCACCTCAACAGTTTGTAGGAACCGTATTCCCCTTTTTCCTTTCTTTCCAGCAGCACTAATGCAATTTTGCCCTAGTTCTCCAAAGCATTTGCGTGTGCTGGGCATTCACCCTCTTCCCAACCCTTGGTGGCACCTTGATCCGGAAGGGACGAAAAGCTCTCCCAGTGATTGTGTTGCGATTACACAACCATGCCATTGTTGTACTGCTTTTGGTCTGAGGGCATGGCAGGCCTGTGCGAGCAGTTTTCCAACATGTCTGGTCGGGGGTTGCTACAGCCGCCCGCTTTCATGTGCAGGCCTGAGGTATGTAAACAGGATACCCTGAGCCGTGCATGAAGAAAAGAAAGGCAAGGAATTATGGTGAACTTAAAAGACTTGAAGCAGAAGAGAGTTGCCTGTGGAAAGCCATACGACTACATAATTGTTTCAGACTCTTTTTTTTTTCAAACAGTGATGATTCCTCTACCGTTATTCACTGCTTTTAATTATCTCTATCTTTTTCTATTTATTCGCCCTCTTTGGTTCAGGCAACAGCTGAGGCAGCTTGAGAAACAATAAATGACCAGCTGTTGGACAGATATAAACAGCAGTCGAAATATATGGCCGCACGTTTTATTTTTGGAAGCTGCAATTATTGTTGCCTAAACGAAAGCAGACAGCCACTCAGTGAAATATGTGTCACGTTCCAATGCCCAGAAATAAAGCACCGAGAGCCCTACCCTGTAGCTTAAACAGGCCTTGCGTTGTAGTTTACAGACTTTCTATTGTACGTCTACATCTCTCGGTCACAGCTGAAACAATAATATGTATGTATATAAGAAAGCTTTTGGTCTTTACAGACAGCAAACCTAATGAATGCTTCTAAAGAGACCCTGTTCTTGCAGCGCCCACCTCCGTACACACAACGCAAAGGAAAACAAGTATGCCGCAGACACAAAGGCGCTGCTAGATAGCCATCAGCCAGGCTAGGGCGGGTAGCAGGGTTTAGGTTGTTTCTTTAAGAGTAATGGTGAAGATCTCTCTCTCTCTCTCTCTCTCTCTCTCTCTCTCTCTCTCTTTTTCTTATTCTCTCATTAAAAGCTTAGGGATGGAAAGAGGGTGAAAAATATGCATACAGATACATTTATGGGTGTCCTCACAAGCCATTGGCTGCGGGAATCGGAGTGACGGCGCGTACAGGGCTTCCCAAAGCCCCTGCGTGAGAGGGGATATCTGAAGGCAACATCTACTGGAACTAAATGTTTTCAGATTAAGATAATATTCCCTCTGCATAGCTGGCGTGTTTTAATTTCTCTTGCTCTCGCTCTCTCTCTCTCTCTCTGTGAATGGCTATGGCGGTGTAATCTGTAGCGTCCAGATGTGTTATAACAGTATTTGAGTGTTTTCCGTTTTCAGTGTGCTATCAATCCATGAAGGTTTAAAAATCAAGGCGATGAAAAAACACAAAACATCTATGAAATTAAAAAGATAATTTGTGATAAATGATAATTGTGATAAACGAAGAAAGAAAAAGAAAAAAACTAAATAAAATTTTGTCTTTTGTTTCTTTTCTATGTCCTGTAATGTGATGTCACCTGAAATGGCTACAGGTAAGAAAACCATTTACCTCAGTGGTGTCCACTAACATAGTACATAGCCATGAACAATTGTGTCCTACTGCAGTATATAGTGCACTCTAAAACATATATCAATATAATTTGTAGACTGCAATTAGCCAAGTACACTGTAAAATATTATTGTTGGTTTAACTTATAAAAAGTAACCTGTTCATTGAAATTAAACAATTGAATTCAATGAAGGACATTGGTTTAATCATCAGAAACTCAAAAGATTATGTTATCTGAACCACATAAATTATCTAAGGTAATTTTACAAAAGAAAAAATCAAATATTTTTATAAAAAATGTAGCACATGCTAAAATTAAGTCATTTACCTGCTGTTTTTAACCAAAAGTTAGCAAAAACCATACAGTTTTCAGCTCTAAATGTATGCTAACTGTTAGCATAGCCATTGCTATCCTTATAGTGTACTATGTTCATTGCGCAGGCTTGCTCTTATTGTGCGCTGGTCACATCCTGATAAAAGCAGCACATTATTTGAATGTAGTTGTTGTATAAGCTGAATGTTTCTTACTGTTATCCTGCTAGCCATGCAAAACTTTTTTTTATTTTTTTATTTATTTTTTTATATCATTAAAAACATATATATTTTGCTTTCAACTTTATTTTATGATGAACAGGTGCATTGTGATACTTGTCCTGGTTCTGACTCATCATCTTACCCCTTTTAAATATCCACCCAATAACTTGTAATGAAGAACAGCTGTGCAGGTTTTTCAAGCGCAAGAAAGCATAAGGGGGCATGGAATTATTTCTGTGTGTAGTAAAAGTAGAGGCACTTTAAGAAGGGTTTATATACAGTATGTCTTGTTTCCCTTTGTTTCTCTCTCACCCTCTCAGACACACATTTACATGGCAGCGCTTATTTAAAGCAGCAAACATTTGAATGTCTGAGCAGCAGAGTGCAAAACTGCATGAAGCTATACGAAATCCCACAGAACGAAGGGAAAAAAGTCTTAAAGGGGCAGCGTCCCGTGTCCGCAATGTAGTGATATTCTAAAATGGCATGCATGGCTTCCTATTGGTCTTGCTGATCATTGCATAGTTAACCGACGTAGCTTAGAGTTTAGATGAATTATTCATACATGTTTCAAAGTCACCGTTCACTTTCACTAGACCTGATTGTTCCTCCTGAATCCTCTCCTTTATGTAAACATTGTTACACCCACTACATGCAGCGTTTCATAATGAATTGTGGAAGTGCACACACCTTTTCGCAGGCCAGGAATGCGGAGAGTTGAGTCGAGGGAGGGGTCGGCCTTGTTTTGACGACGTGTGAGAAGTTCACACGCCATTCCTCCATAGAATGTCATATAGCTGCATTTTACTTTCAGGCTGTAGTGCCTCTACCCTGTAATTTCAGCGTAACTCCTTGTGCCCGAGCGCGCACGTGCACCAGGCCACACGCCGTGACAAGTGTGTGAACGCGCCCGTGGCGGTTAACGCTTCCCAGACAAACAGATGCTGCTGAATCATTAGATGTGCGGCAGATGCACACTGTCGCTCTGTTTACTTCAGCTTTTGATAGAGTAAACAAAGACAAAACGGCAAAGGAAATGCAAAGCAGAACCTGCCAGAGCTGTCAAGGATGTCAGCATTATCAGTTATAGACAAAATGTTATATGTCGATTTGTGTTGTCGTTTTATTTATAGTATTATTGTACTTAAGTATTTGTAGTTAATATGAATTTTTATAGTTCATTTTTAACTTTTACATTTTAAAAGTGTTTTACTTTTTTGAATTTTTTAAATTATAGTGGTGAGAAATTTATATTGGAGTAATGTAATTTTGATGTATTTTTTGGGTACAAATTACTACACATTGAAATGTATTTTTGTAATATAGTTTATACGTAATTGTACATTAGAGTACTCTTACAAAAAGTTTTAAATAATATTGTTTATTCTAAGGCAAGGCAAGGCAAGTTTATTTATATAGCACATTTCATACACAATGGTAATTCAAAGTGCATTCTAAGTTTTTTTTGGCAGATAGACAAAGTATTGTTTTAAAAAATATATATTTTTAATAATACTAGTAGGGCTATTTATAGTGGCATAATATTTTATATTTTATATATGTATAATATATATACACACACACACACTTATTATTGGGGTACAGTAGTGATTAAGGATAAGACAAAAACACGATTTTGAAAATGGGTTCATGATGTACTCTGGGGAATGTTGTACATTTTGAGCACAAGAAAGTTAAGGACTGCAGCTTTAATATAACACATTTAATATAGTTATTTAATATACTAATATAGCAACACAACATTTTTTTTTTGTTGATTAAAGAGTTCATATGTATGAGTTCAGAAATATCAGGAGATTCATGTAATAAGTCATAAGATTCATTGAATAAACTGGATTATTCAAATGTTACACAATGTTTATACTAAACTCTTTTGACCTGTTATTACCTTTGTGCTACAGGATGAGTGTATGTCTGTGTGTGTGTGAGAGTGAATGTGTGAAACTGTCTTAGTCGCCTGGAGGTTTTGTTTTAACTGGTGACTATGTGGTGTTGCCAAGGGCGGTTGCCATGGAGACCTTTCTAGCCTTAGTTGCATCACTCAGGGGAGTTTGAAGCGGCGGTTGCCTTGTCTCTGTTGTTAGAAGCGTGTCACTCTGTATGTGTGACCATATTTGTTAACTCATGCATACAAATGGTGTGTGTTTGGCACACTCCGTCTCAACGATTCAGTAAATGTGCCGAACCACATAAGGGGAAGCCCCCGGGTGCCTTCTGCGGTCTGGGCCTTTAGTTTTAGCGCAGGGCACAATGCGGTGGTGGATCCTGTCCCTTTTTACGATGGCACTTCCGCTAACAGTGCATGTGCACCGACACACAAAACCAGCGCCCAATTTGGTCTCATCAACAACCTCACACACGCACACATGCATTCATAGTGACATCTGAACGTACACACATCAAACGCGAACCTTTAACCCCAACCCACACCATGCTCTTGTTTCGAAGAATTGTCCTATTCTGTGCAGCGAAATTCTGACGTCACACCCAAGTTTCCCATCTGACACAGGAAGTGACTTGTATCAGACTGACATTTAGACACTCGTAACCTTAGCAACAAACCCTCACAGGTTACTCGGTAACCAACGCATCACAATGGGAAAATTCTAGTTAGGATGATGGAGCTGTGAGATTTTGATGACATCGATAATAGTCATTTATGTTTTGCGTGATCGTGTTGGATGGGAAAATATTTCCTAAAGCAATAAGCCGCTCGTGGCTGTACGTTACTGTGATTTACCTACAGTCTTTTTACACTTGTAATCATTGGAAAACCACTTTAAAATTGCTTTTATAAAACGGCGCCAATAGCAGTACGATACGTAATACAAATGTTCAACACGTTGTTTACATATACCAATATTCAATAGAAAATGAATTATATTTATTAAATACATTTACTCAACGTTAAAACGTTAATAATACAATAAAATAAAAACAAATTTATTGAATATTGGTTTTAAATAAAAATGTATATTAAAAAATCAATAAATTATACTATTTGAACTTAAGTAAATAATGTTCAGTATATTAAAAAAATTATATTCCGTTTATTTTTTATTTTTTATACTAGTGTTAGGAAATAGATAATGTTTGTAAATGAATACAATAATAAAATAATACAATAAAATAAAATAAAAACAAATGTATTGAATATTGGTTTTACATAATTAAATACTATTTATTGAACATTGGTGTAAGTAAATAATGTTTAATCAATTTAAAAAAGCAATATTCAGTGAGTGATAGTTGTATTAAACCAGTGTGTATTAAATAGTTTATTTTTTATTTATTTTTTTTATTTATGATGTTAAAAAGTTACAATAAAAAAATACAATCAATAAATAAATAAAAATGTACTATTTATACAATATTGGTTTAAATAAATAGTATTAAATAAATACATATTGTGGAATATTTTAATTTATTGACTTTATTGTATGAATAAATAAATAAAACTATTCATGGGTAAGATGGGTAAGATCAATCAATTAAAAATCAGTATTATTTTTCATCTATTCATTGACAGTTTTTCCATTTACATATTTACTTTAAAATATATATTTTTTGTATTATCAGTCTGTCACTACTGTGCATTCATTTGCATTTTACAATAGCTTTTAATGCATCTCATCCGGTCAGAGTCACTGAGTTACAATTTTAAATAAATTTTTTAACCCAACGGCTGGTTTCGTCCATATTTGACCCAAATAGAGGATAAAACAACCCTGCATTTCTCAGAGTGTACATGCCTCTTTACTGCAGATTAGCATGACTTACAGCGTGTGTGAGTGAAAGTGATTCAGTTTTTGGAATATGGCAAGATCTTGTATATTTAACGAGCGACCTGTTGTTCATCTCATCAGTTGATCTATAATAATCCGGGACGTTTCAGTATTCGGCACGCCGCCCCTGCTCTCTAGAGACTTCTGGGAAGCGTTTCCGCAGCGTTCTGCATTATTAGGAGGAACTCTGGGTGTGTAGTCAGGATCCAGACTACTTTGCAACTTTGCAGTTGGCGTACATCCTGACCATGGTAGCTTTCACTAGACTGAAGCCAACCAAACCACACACACACACACACACACACACACACACACATAAATACATGTGTTCTAAGGGCCTGGCCATGAGAAAGCCTTGTAGAAAACATCCAGGACAGTCAGTCATTTTGCGGCAGTGTGCGTGTGCGTATCGTAAATAAAAAGGCCCAAGCAATAAGAGGCCGAGTGCGTATCTTTCTCTCTCTTTCTCTATCGCTTTGCTCTGATGAATGATGTGTTTGGCGGATTCTCCTGAGAAGTGGCTTTATTGCCAGTAGCATTGCGTGTTAAGAGTTTATTTAGACGGAGAGGTCGAGGGAGGTAACAAGAGCAGTTGAGAGGGGGTGTTTTCATTGGGTGAGATGGATGGATTGATTTTTAAATGCAAGTTTGTTATGAAACATAAACACTGTTTATGCGTTTAGGAGGTTGTCAGCAACTTGATGATCTCACCCTGGCAGAGTCCTACAACAGTTTGTACGTTAATTGCAACTTGTCACCGGAATGTTCCATCACTGCTTGGCAAATAAGCAAATTCCTAAATTACTACAGGCTTTACATATAGTGCGAGTACAAATTGTGTGACAGCATTTGAGCTGTTGTGTAAACTCAAAAACACTCGTTTGAAATCTCGTTCAGTAAGTTGTAAATTAGCCAATGACACTTTCAGTCTAAGTTTTCCTCTTTATGTCAAGTACAATCAAGTTTTTTCTTACTAATCTGATGTATCGTTTGTTTTAAAGTTATCGTTTTATCGCAGATAGCATGACCAGGAAACAGTTTGGGAAAATCACCCAGGAACGAGGAGTGGGCAGGGAGTTTACCTGAATCAGAAATTCTCTTCTCAAAAGGGAAACTCCATGGAAATTCCATTTTATTGTTGCATTTTTGCATTAGAAATGAGTCATGGTCTTTATTTCTTTGAGCGATGGTGTATAAATAAATATTAGGGTTCGATTTTTCCAGTAGTCGTTCATTTAAGCGATTAGTCGACTAATTGCGCGTTATATCAATTATTAATGAATTGTCTGTATATTACATAGACTAATCAGCGCTCAAACACGCGCATGTTAATGAGTGTGTCGTGAAAAAACAGAAGGAGACTGTCTAAACATTTGAATAATTTATTGATAATGTTTTCTGTGTTTTCTGACTCGTCAACTTCGCTGTAACTAGTGCCCACCTATATGCCCGTTTCATGCGAATTACATAATCTGGGAATGTTAATTTTCTATTTGAATTGGTTTATTTAAAAGTAGATATTTCAAGCTTTCTGATATATTTTACTTGTCTGCGAGGCGAATGTTTGGATTTCCTGCCGTTAACTTATCTGTCCATCACAGACTGCGTGATTTCCACTTCCTGTGGTGTTTTTTTTTTCTGCGACTAACAGTTTGTCAACTATCAGAGGGCAGCCCTAATAAATATTTAATATTTATTGTTATTAGTATAATTTAGTATAACACATTTCATACATCAACAAATCAACAAATGTTGTACAATAGTTACTTGAGTTGACTAACATCCAGGTGAAGGAAGGAATAGATGCTGTTTTTATCCTCCCTTCTCCTAATTTGCTCTTCTTCTTCTTTTTTTTCCCTTTTCATTTCCCGCTCTCGTTTTCTTCGCTTTGCCCTCTCTCCCTCTCCCAGCATGTCTTTATTAAACAGGTCAAGGCCAGCTCCTGCAACAATGAGGTTCTTTGTGAGTGTGTGTGTGTGTGTGTGTGTGTGTGTTTACCTGGCTGGCAGCTGCATGGTTGCAGCCGGGCGTAGGAAGAAGTGTGTGTGTGTGTGTGTGTGTGTGTGTGTGTGTGCGTGTGTGTGTGTGGGTGCGTGTGTGTGTTGGCGGCGGTAGTGTGGAATTTACTGCTTTTTAAGAATGGAGCAGGACACACTGTGTGTGTGTGTGTGTGTGTGTGAAAGTGCTGAGTGAGAACTAAGCAGAGCCCAAGCCTTGCGTGAGGAACGAGCGTGCGAACTTTCAACCCTGGCAACCGCTGCCGAAGTTTTTGGGACGGAGATCGGCCAGCGAGGGAGGAGAACAGATAGAGGGGGAGGGAAAGGAGGTGGCGGAGGAAAGGGGTCGGGGAGAGAAGGGTTTGGTTACACAAGGATATGGAGTTTGGTAATTAAGAGCAGCAGGGAAGCGAGCGGAGAGCGAAGCTGCCAAGAAAAAGAGAGCTCGCTTTTCAGCCGCATTTTCCATTCCGACGTGCGGTCAAGAGCGTTTTCTGGCGCTCTTTCTTTATCTCTCCCCAATTTCGTGCCACGAGGTGATTTACAGTAGAAAACGGCCGTCCGGTTGACTCAACTCCTGCCAAAATGGCAACGTTCGCTGCAAAAAAATGCGACGGCTTATCAGACGTTCCCGTAGAAATTCTGGAGAGATATTAATAACACGCAAAAAAAAAAAACAAGACCTGACTCAACACCTGCGGATCGCGACGTTTCTGTTGGGTTTCGTTGACGGGAAGCCAGGACTGATACACACTTGGCTGCGTTCCAATCCAATATCTGTCCATCTCTCGCTCTCTCTCTCTCTCTCTCTGAGACGCAGGCCGCTGCTTGCCTTTGTTTTGTTCTCCCGCCCGTTTGTGTTGGTTTGATGTTGGCTTTGGCTCGCAGCGTTAAGTGTAATGTTGGCCGTTTATTACGGAGTCTGACGCGCATGTAAACTTACCTCCAGCTATGCTTGTGCATAAATTCATACACACACATCCAAGGTCCTCTTATGCTCACGTTACACACCCGTCGGCTGGAAAATGGTCTAGTGTGGATCATTGCATGAACAGATGGTTTGGTAGGCGGCGTTAATTTGGACGTTAATTAAGACAAATAGCCTCTTAGTCTTACGGTTTTTTTCCACATACATCTCATTTTACTTCTGTGATATATATTTTCGAATGAATTATGACACATATGGTGTAATTTAAATTTGATGGTGCAAAATGGACTTATCCAATGGGAAAAATTTTAATAACAAAAACATTATTTTTTTATATTAATAGTATAAAATTATAGAAAAACAATAACTTCCAGCAATGAATCATTCAGTGTTTCCAGGAAACGTAGGCCTACTGCAAATGCAATTTTAATTGATTTAGAATTTTTTACCTTACTTCACTACTACTTTACTTCACTACAACTTAAATATTTACATTAATTATTTTATTTTATTAGCAGTTCCTTTTTATTTGTTTATTATGTTGTATTTATTTGGTTAAAAACTATGATGGATCTCCCTTTTTTTCAAACAAGAGAAGACATGCAAACATAATGGAAACTTTTTTATTTTATTTTAGTAGCAGTTCCTTTTGTTTGTTTGTTTGTTTGTTTGTTTGCTTGTTCATGTTGTATTATTTATTTGTTTAAACCTATGGTGGATCTACCAGTTTTTTTCAGTAAGGCAAGACATGAAAGCATTCAGTAGATATTTATATAATTTATTTTTATTATTATATATTGTTTTTGTAAAAATATACTAAAGTGCCTATATTTATTTATTTTATTGTGTTTATTTGTTTTAAGCCTATGTAATAGTTTAATGAAACATATTATAAAAGTGGATCTCCAAAGACTTGTTTTCAGTTTTTAGCAGAACTTGTCACTTATCCATTCTTCCTTCCAGAAGTCTCGCACATTTGTGTGTGTGTGTGTGTGTGTGTGTGTAGAACTGAAACAAAAACCCTTGTTCTCCCTCTATTTGCTGTCCCCACATCTCAACAACAGTTATTGTCCAGCTGGCAGTCTTATCAATGTAATTGCTGCAAACAAATCTCAGGATGTGGTTTTCCCGCTCTGAATGTTGAGACCCTAAGATCTCTGGATGGAAGAATGTCGCCCTTTTTCATTCTTCACACACACACACACACACACTCACACACACACACACACACACACACACACACACACAGATTTCCTCCTTGACTCTGTTTTGGCGCCCCTTAGGCCTTTCCCTCGCTCGATGCGCAACACAAACACCAACTCTGTCGACCTTCTGAACGAATCACCCGACCATATCCCACCTGACCCCAAACAAACAAAGTCTAAGCCTCACCGAAACCACGTCAGTCTGTGCACATTTTGTTCTTGTTAACTTCTGCTTTTTCAGACGTTAAAGTAAACACCCAATTTCACTTCTCCAGTGAGTTGTTGTCTGCAGCACTTCAGTCTCGTGTAGACAGACTTCTGACATTGTTTTGTGTTTATTGTGACGTTTAGGGACAAAAACTGTTTTAACATTCATTTAATTAATCAACATACAAGCTTGATAAATGCCTCCATAAACTTCAGGCCTCTGGTTGTTTAACCGAGGGGTCGAGAGCTTGCCCTTCATTATGGCACTTACAGCGATCAGAGCAAATTAAACAGACCTCTCCCACGCACACAAATACAACGGCAGTATATAAACTGCGACTTCTCCCGACAGCACCGCTGGGCCGTGCTTCATCTCCAGAGGTCAAGGGTCAAGTCTGTTTGTGCGGGCATGAGCAGAGTTCACAGCAGATAGAGTAGGAGGGAGAGATTGAGAGAAAAAACAGTTTTTGCTTTTATATATATATATATGTATAAAGTATCATATACTGTGTTTTTCCGATTACAAGACAACAACCCCGCCTTTTTCAAGCTGTACCTTTTGAAAAAAGGCTTTTTTATAAAGAAAATGCTTTCATTTAAAAATTATTATTGTAATAATGTACCAACCATTAATATGTACCAACCATTTTTTGCCATACTATAAAAATTAACTGGTCTGTGTGTGTGTGTGTGTGTGTGTGTGTGTGTGTGTGTGTGTGTGTGTGTGTGTGTGTGTGTGTGTGTGTGTGTGTGTGTGTGTGTGTTACTTTTGGCAATTCAATTACAATATTTCATGTAAAATATATTATAGATACATTTCTTAATATATTATTATAAAAAAAATATGACATATATCAATTATTATAATATACATTTGCTGTTGTCAACTAAAATGTTAGTTTCACTAAAATATGAATGTGTTATTTTAATAAATATATTATCATTAATATATTGCTTATTATATGTTGATTTTATTATATATTTAATACATACAATGAATATTTTAATCTATAAATTGTTTTGATTTTGTGGAATATACAGTATGAATGAATGAACAATGGCATAATTTACACTACATTCGACAGATACATTCCTCACATTCAGGCCATGCTCTCTCACAAAGAGGGCCAATTGAAGTTTAATGCGTTTGCCTGACAGAAAACAGGCTATGTAAACAGTGAAGCAGTTGTACAAGTCTCATGATCCCCCTCCACCCTGTCTCTTTTACACAACACTTCCTGCTCTGCTCTCGCTGTCTGTTTATCCCTTCATGTGCAGAATGACAACAGCGTACTTTACTGAAAGAGTGTTTTACTGATAGAGTGTGAACAGCACAAGAACAACAATACAAATCGACTGTAAAATATTAGTGTACACTGCTAGCATACTTACACTACTGTCATTATTGCCGTTCCTACTAGAGAGATTAATTGGCTAGTAAGGCATGTTTTGATAATGCTTGTCACAGGCATTTGATTGGTTGAAATACCAGGTCAGTTCTCTGTCAAGATGGCATCAGGGTCACACAAACATGTACACGCACAGGTCGTGACCTTTAATAATTCCTTCAGATGGAATTTATCGCATCGCTTCCAGGCACAGACTTCGCTTCGCACTGAAATAACACTGTGCTGTGAATATTTGAATTTAATACTTACAATATTTACGTATTTAATGTATTCAAATTTAAATAAATTCTATCTTTTTTTTTTACCATGAACAAGCATTCTTTAAAAGTATTACTTACCGGTAAATAAAAAATGTAAAAGTGTTTCATTTTAAAATATCGAATGTAAATGTATTACATTTTATTATATAACATTCACAAACAGATTGCAACTTTTCACAAAACAGAGCACTGAAATAACACTGTGCTGCGTGTTTTTAAAATGTTTAAATGGTTTAATTAAAAAATATATATATTTATTTAATGTGTTTATTTTAATTAAATCATTTGCAATTTTTCAGCACGATCATGCCTTCTTTCTGTGTAAATTAGGTTTGTTATATTCACAAAAATCTGTGCTAAAATAAAACTTTGCTTTGAGGACATATAAATGACTTATTTAAAGATATGATTTTGTTTATTCAATGTATTTAACATTCTTCATTAATGGTGAGGCAATACCAACAGTTTCTGAGAAGCCAGTGAAAAGTCTTGGGAGATGGTACGATGGAGATCTAAAGGACACAGTTCGAGTGGGAGAAGTTAGACAACAAGCAGTGGAAGGGTTGAAGAGCATAAACAGCTGTGCTCTACCAGGCAAACTAAAACTCTGGTGCTTTCAGTTTGGCCTACTGCCGAGGTTGCTGTGGCCACTGACTGTGTACGAGGTTTCTTTGACAACAGTGGATAAGCTGGAAGCGTTAATAAGTTCATACATCAGGAAATGGTTGGGAGTTCCACGCTGCCTCAGCAGAGTGGGACTTTATAGTAAAGGAATATTGCAGCTGCCAGTCTCTGCTTTAACCGAGGAGTTTAAGTGTGCCAAGGTCAGACTGGAAATGACATTAGTAGAGTCACGTGACAAATGTGTAAGGGAGGCAGCCCCTGTGTTAAAAACTGGTAGAAAGTGGTCAGCAAAGAAATCTGTAGTAGAGGCAAAGGCTGACCTTCAAATAGGGGATATCGTGGGACAGGTACAGCATGGAAGAGGGGGTTTTGGGCTCAGGTTAGCTCCTCCTAAATGGCACAAGGCAGGCCCAGCTCAAAGGAGGAAGCTGGTAGTCAACGAGGTGCGAAAGCAGGAGGAGAGGATGAGGAGTATAAAGGCCATTTCCCAGGCCAAGCAGGGAGAGTGGATGAGATGGGAGAGTGTGGAACAACGCAAAATGGGCTGGCAAGACCTTTGGTCAATGGAAGAGAGTAGGATCAGTTTCCTTATTAGGTCAACATATGATGTTCTCCCATCACCGCAGAACCTAAACCTCTGGGTAGGAGAGGATCCCTCTTGTCCTTTGTGTTCATCACCTGCCACATTAAGGCACATTTTGACAGGATGTAAGGTGGCTCTTAGCCAAGGTCGGTTTACTTGGCGCCATGACCAAGTACTGAGATGTTTGGCTTTAGCATTGGAAGGCAAGCGTAGTATGACCAATAAGTTGCCGCATGTTCTAGCAAAACATTACACGCAGAAGACAACATTCCTCCGCCCAGGCGAGCAACCACCAAGAAAAGGTGTTAACACCAATTCTCGGCCAGGACAACTGGAAGCTGCTAGGGACTGGAAGATGCTGGCTGATCTTGATCAACGGCTTATTTTTCCACCTGAGATTGCCACCACTAACCTACGACCAGACATTGTTTTGTGGTCTGGATCAGCACGCATTGTTCAACTGATAGAGTTGACAGTGCCATGGGAGGATGCTGTAGATGAGGCATATGAGAGGAAGAAACTGCGGTATGCTCATTTGGCCACTGAAGCAGAACAGCGAGGATGGAGAGTCCAGGTTTATCCAGTGGAAGTGGGTTGTCGAGGTTTTGTGGCACACTCTACAACCCGGTTCCTCAGGGACGTCGGATTCAGCGGCCAAGAGTTGCGTCGCACAGTAAAGAACTTATCTGAAGCAGCAGAAAGGAGTAGCAACTGGCTGTGGTTGAGACGGAAAGATTCTAGCTGGCAAGGTACAGGCCGCCATGCTACGGTTTCGTAGAATTCTTGAAACTTGAAGAGTCTGTTGGTTTATTTGTATAGGTTGTATAGTATAGGTTGTATAGTATACTATTTGTATAGGTTGTATAGTATAGAATGATGGGTGGTTGGGTAGATATTGTGTTTTGCGTTAGGTGGTATGCCATACGGAACCGTTGCCACTGTAACTGCTTTAACGCACCAGTGGGGCTCGACAGCCTTATTCAATCGGGTTGGCGCGTATGGTTGGGTTGCGGAGAGATAGTGAGATTGTGGTTAGGTCTCAGCAGCAGGAGGGATGTAGAGGTCAGTAAGCTGGGCTGAGTTGAGTGGGGGACGGAGGGGGGTGACTCTGGGACGCCAGAGTCACTGTCGAGCCCTCTTGAGGTGTCGTGGGCTAGTCGACGAAACACTGAGGACGGAAGGTGCCCACTTGAAGACCCTAGAGATGTCCCCTACTCGGCTCAATCCAGACGGTTGTCGTGTTGGTCCACTAGGGAGACCACACTGTAGTTGCAGCCGTCGTGTGTGCTGACGCGCCAAGTACACTGCAGCCGTTAACGCCAGACAGAAGGGGAGTCACACCCTCATATGGAAAGAAGCGTAAATGGATGGAGAAGCATAGTTTACTGTAAAGCTACGTCTTAGTGTTGCTTATCTTGGCGAAAGCCGAGTACAAATCAGCATGAAGTTTTAACATCTACTCTCGTGTAATGGAAATCATAATTTATTTAAATGAATTAATTTGTCTTTTTTCAGTATACTGCAAATTAGACTCATTAGACTTTTTACAAAACCCAGCAGGCAAAAGTGCTATTTACTTGCTGCAATTAACGTTTTTCTGTTCCCACCCACAGAAATCAGATGTTATTTTGTGTTCATGTCTGTTGATAATGACATCAGTTGTATATCAAATGATGGAGAAAACCATTATAACCAGGCATATATCCAGACACAATGTCTTCTGCATTGTTTGTAACCTAGCACTTTCCCTCAAGATTAGGAATTGTACTGTGCAGCATTTGCCTCTTTTTTGTAAATTTGCATGTGTAAATAAACAACAGCATCAGTGTTAATCCCCCATAGACTTTTAATTAGACCTGGTTAGAAAACGCTTGTTTGGAATTCTGTCAAAAGACAGAAACTGGAGAGATTGCTGATGGTGTGTGTGAGAGAGGTATCTTGGAAGACACAGATACCACAATCCTCATACCTTCAAGTCTAAACCTGCCTCCCACCACAGAGACAGAGAGAGAATCAAAGTCAAAGTCAGGGTTTTTCTGACAACGTAAAAAAAAAAAAAAAACAATGGCTCAATTCAGCACGGGAGTTTCAAAGCCTTTAAAATCCCAGTGGGTGGGTACAGTGTGTGTGTGTTTATGTACAGAACCTCATATTTTTGCCAGAATATAGCCTAAGACAAGACATTACTGTCGCACAAACTCTTTGAATGCTGCGGGCATCTATATGTTTAATAAAAATCAATCGACTGTTCGCTTTGCGTCCGACTGTAGCGCATACAAACAACACAATAAAACAACTTGGCAGCATTTCGAAAATCTTCCCCCGAAAATCATGAAGTGTTAAAACACAGCTCGAGCAATGTTGATACCTGACAAGAGCATGTTAACATTAACTATGTGTTTGTACATGCAGACAAAGACTGCTTGTTCTCTATATAAAAAAAAAAATATATATATATATATATATATATATATATAAATTACGTACTTTTCACAGCTATGAAACTTGTCTCCACAGATTTTACGTAACAGCTGTTTGGGTTTGCGCCAACATATTTAGTACAGTACAGTGTAGCATTTATTATGTGTTTTCCACATTGCATACAGGTTCGCGTATTTATGAATTTCAATAAATGGGAGAAGGAAAAGAATGACAAAGAGAAGGAGAGATTACATTTTCTATAGACCAATATTCGCAGTGTCAAGGGAGGTGGAGAAAAGGATTGGTAAACGTCTGGGAAGTGGTCCAGTTTGTTAGCTAATAGGGTTCAGGTGTTGTCAAGGATGCAGTCATTCTCAGCACGCAAGGTTTTAAAACCACAGGCTAAACAATCGCCCAGTGGGTTTCCCTCACTTGCTCTCTCTCTGTCTTCATTTCTCACTCCCTTGAACCCCCAGGAACACACAGTGTGCCTCCCTTCGCGTTAGCGGCAGACACTATCCAGACACTAGCAGAATGTGTTGTGTTTTCACGATTCGCTAATTCCTTCATCTCTCCGACAGCGAGTTGACACACAAACCCACCTTGGCGAGTATTAACGTAAACAGAGTCAGTTATGTTTTAAGTGAAAGTAAACAGCTGGGAAAGAAAACACATATTACAGTATAATGGATCTGTGTGTCAGGTCTTAAAGTGACAGCAGCCCAAAGTTTTCCAAAGTTACTAGAGCATTTTCACTGGCCACAATTTGGACAATGTAAAGCCTTGGCGACTAGTACCTGAGTGTTTTGACATTGTGTGTTCTTTTTATAAACAGCGTTTTGCATTGTTATAGGCTTCACTTAGATAATACTGTAGATCAGGGTTCCTCAAATCCAGTCTTAGGGGCTGTTTACGCGACAGCATTTTCAATTTCATGCATCACTAGTCCATGGTTATGGATTTTTAAACACTGTCGTCGGTATAAGTCGAGATGTTCTTGACCTCCTGGTCAAAAAGCCTCCTCATAACTGGGTATCATTGGTATTTAAAAGAAGGGTGTAGTCCTCCACAATCAACCACAAGCTTGCATTCAAATCTGCCTTAATTTGAGCACAATTACTGAGAGTTTAATGTCGAAAGAAAGAATAGTACAGAAAAGATGAAAGGCAGATAAAAGATGAGCTCATCAAGTGGGAGGCACCAGGGCACCAAAATCTGGCCTTTCGGTAGATTTAATGACACCTATTAGACGAGTTCACCCTGTTCCTGATCACCACACACAACAGACATCCCACTTTCTCCAGTTACACACGGCGAGTGGAGAACGGGTTTAGAGATTGCGGTCGAGAGATCCCCGATACGAAATTGAAGGGTATAAGGGAGACGGACTACAGAAGGAGAGAGGGAACGCGAGGGAAAGAGCACGTCGTGGTTACATTGAGGGGCCATGTGTGTTCAATTACTGTAATGGCAGATGAACAGACGGCAATAGATTGGTGGTTCAATTTGTGTGTGTGTGTGTGTGTGTGTGTGTGTGTGTGTGTGTGTGTGTGTGTGTGTGTGTGTGTGTGTGTCTCCACCTTATAACCCCACCGGACTTCATAATTTTATTCGTCTCTGGAAGCAGGTCAGTGGAGGTCAGTGCGATCCATGAAGAAGAGGTGGATCATGATTACATAGATGTTCCACAAACCTCCATTTTTAATAACAGGCCCGATATGCTTATGAAAGACTGGAGTTTTAAATACAGAGTCGAAACGGGACCACACGGCCAATAGGCTGCCAATGTTTGACGGACTTGCGTGCCAGGAACGTCCAGACCGTCGGAGAGGGTTCAGCAGGGGCAAAGCCAAACACAAACTCGTTTCGTCGGGCTCACAATTGTGTGGTTCTGTCAATGAGTTGTTGTGTCAGTAGACTCCGAGACTCCTGAGCAGCTGCCTCGGTTTGTGTATGCTTGCGCTCTTTAGCTTCAGAAGTCTAGCAAGCGCTAGGGGTCTGTTTTCCTCATCAAGAGTTTCCCCTCACTCTCTTTGCTGTCCGTACTGTGTTATTTCTTTGGTGTGGTGGCAGAGTTTGTATTACACCCCCTATTTACTTCTTCATCAAGATCTGTGGTGAACGTCTACAGAACGATGTTGTCTCTGTCTTTCTCCTTTTTTCTCTTTTCCATTGTTTTTTTTTGTTGTTTTTTTTTTACATTCGTTTGCAATTTAAACTGCCAGACCGATCAGCAGTCCATGTTTAAAGTGGTTTGAGTTCGCCTCAGCTTTTCCCCTCGCCAAATAATCTCTCAACATCTGTGTCCTGTGGGGAGATATTTTTGGTGCTTAGCAGAAAAATGCTGTTCTTTCCCCACTTCTTCTTATTCATTTTTCCCTCTCCCTTCTTTTTTTCCTCCAAAGGGTTACGATAGAGAGCTTTTGATAAGGTCTTGAAATAGCTCGGCATCTGCGCCGGTCAGGGAGGAAATGGCTTAGCGAGCCGCACCCACTGGCTTATGTTAGCTCAGCGTTAGCCTAGCTCTAGACATTTCCACACACACAAAAAACTCCCAACTAAAGTCTAACACGTACTTGACGATAAACTGCAGAGAAAAAATATGCAAAATAGTTTATCTGTGCTATTCTTAATGATGTCAGTTGAGGTTATTTTGTACACTTTTAGAAAACTGTACTTTTTTTCCTCACACATATAAAATTGCAGTGTGTGAAGTGAGAGTGTTGGTGTCTCTCTCTCACTCTCTGAGAACAGGAATAAAAAAAAAGTCTCTGTCACACGTTCAGTGTGGTCATTGCTGAGCCTCAAGAAGTTAACTCAGATTTTATATCAGAGTTAACCACAAAGTTTACCTCATATTTTACCTCAAAGGTAGTGGGTTACCAAAGAGTTTACATTAGAGATACCTTATATTTTATTTGTAGTTTACCTCACTTTTCACTTTACCTCACTTTTTAGCTTCACCACAGATTTTGACCTCATTTACCTTGTATTTTACCTCCATTCATCAAAGATTTGACCTCATCTCAAGATTTATCTCATTGCATGTTTACTTCACTTTTTGCCTTACATGTTTATTTTAGAGCTCACTTCACAGTTTACATCAGAGTTTACATTTTTACTCAATAAAGTCTCAAACTTTAATTCACATTTACCTTAGATTTTGCCTCATATTTTACCTTAGTTCACCACAAATCCTACCTCGGTTTGATTTACTTTTTTTTCTTTTTTCTTTTTTTTACCTCAGAGCTTGCCACCTCATTTAATCTCAAACAGTAGTTTACATGATTTACCTCAATAAATCTAAATTTTCATTCATTTACACATTTTACCTTGCAGGTTTGCATTAGAGCTTACTTCACATTGTACCTCAGTTGACTTGAAATGTTACCTCAGACTTCAGTTTACATCAGGCTTTGCCTCACAGTTTACCTCAGTGGTTCCTTATTGATATCGTAACATGTTATTACATTTAGTTGCCCTTGGACGTGATGTTGATATTGTAGCTTGTGTAACCAAAATGGGCAAGACTCAAATGTTCAGCGAAAGAAGCTTTAGCTAATAAACAATTTGTTTAATTGACTAGCACCTTGTAAATTTGACTATAATGGCCTTTGTTTTTCAAGCACATTTTTGCTTGGTACATGTTGAGAGTGAGAAGGCAAGTAATAAAAAACAACAACAATATACAGAGTTCAAGACATCTGGAGAGGAAACTGTTGATGACGTTGATTGATCATGTTAGTTTTAGTTTCTTCCTGAGTTCACAGTGGAAGGGTTGTGACATTCTGCTTGGTCATGTGATGTTTTCATAGATTTTTCAGCAAAATGTACAACTTTAATGATGAATTGCTGGTGGCAACTTTACTTTTACATTTTTTGTAAACACATAGCTCAAAATCCTGTAAAGTTATTTTATTTTAATGCTTTTTGGCCTGTCTCCATCCATGGTAATGGACTATTTTGAAGTAATGGATTATTTCATATTATTTGTCTGAAAGAATGGTTTAAATCTTACAAAAACAATCTCATCAAACCGGCACAGAATGACATTCATGATGGTAACCTTTTAGTAACCATATTCTCTCTCTCCCTCCCTCCCTCCCTCCCTCTCTCTCTCCCTCCCTCCCTCCCTCTCTCTCTCTCTCTCTCTCTCTCTCTCTCTCTCTCCCCCTCTCTCTCTCTCTCTCTTTGCTTTAGCCACAGGGAAAAAGACAGGAGGAAATGGATGGCTAAGTGAGCGGACAGGGACATTTGGAGGAAATGGACAGACAGCCACCAGTCTGGATGGTGTCAGTTTCTCAGAGGGGGACCTGTTGTTGCAGGTAAAACGCATGGAAATTCACCAATTCTCTTTTCTCAACTCTCTTTTCTTGAGAATTACCAGGAATCTTCATAACGACCTCCCACTTGTTTACATACGCTCACACTCAACATGAACACATTTTATAAACACCTTGCACCTCATTTCTCTCCTAAAATGGCCCGGATCTTTTTGTGAGTTTGCGTGTGAGTGATAAGAATCATCTTCTGGGAGGTCTTCCCATTTTGCGTCACGTCTCTAAGGCAGGGCTCTCACGTGTCACGCATTGAGCGTGACAGTCACTCATTTTGGTCTTTTGTCACGCCCTCCCGCCACACATTGTATTTCTCACGCGGAAAAAAACTATTTATAATATATTTAATATGCCGCAATGCCCAAAATTTCTCTGGCCGCGCCGCTCTCACTGTGGAACCGGCAGGAATCAAGCGCATGACGCGCGTCTCCCCTGAAATGCTTTAGTCGAGCCTGCCACTTACCAGCCAATCAAAAAAAAAGAAAAGCCCTACATAATAGCCAATCAGAAAATAGAACTATTGTATCTGGGTAAGATTTAATGCAACAACCAATGAAAAAAAGCATATCCTGGAATTGTTCACGTGATTCTGCACAACATCTTCCGAGAGTTTAAATAGAGGAAACGCATCACTTTGAGCAGAGTAAGTCATGATCTCCTGTTTTAATGTTACAACAAATTCACAACTTGTTTGACACGAACAATGACAACTTGACTGACGTTAGAGAATGTTTCCATCATTAATTAGCATCAGTTTTTCATGAGTGTCTGTAACTTAGCCTTAACTTATCCTGGCCATGCATGCATAAATCAATGCATCTGTCTTTCAAAGATGTCAGGTAAAAAGCAATTATGAGTAAGAGATCAAAGTACATAGCACATTAAATCCCCAAAAGGTTGATTACAATGTCCATGAATACCAATTTTCCTAAATAATACAACCAATTATATGTTTATGGCATATATGAGACATTCATCCATGACATGGACAGAATACTGCTCCGTAATGTATTTTTATTGTTACTGAAATAGATTTTAAATGGACATGCAGACATGGGTTAAATCTAACAACAACAAAAACACTAATAATAATATTATTAATGAAACACCCCGATTCCCGCAAACCGTCCATCCTGCCCCCTTTGCCCCCTTTGGGGGGGTTAGATGTCACTCTTGCCTGTCTTCAAAACTTGAGAGCCCTGCTAAGGTCAGATAGATTTGCTATTCACAGGGGTCTTAAATCTGTTTCTACCGATTCAGAAAAAGTCGTGGCCAAGCATCTGTACGCTTTCTAAATCGTCCCTCACTTTTGTGTATCCTCATTTGCTCCCTCGTTATTTATTTATGCAAACTGTCACTCTGGCCTGCGCAAAGAAGCCTGTAATTTCCCATTGTGTTTGTGTGTGTGCATAGCAGGTACAAGTGTGAATGTTTTCTGATTCCTTGGAAGGATATTAAAATAAACAATAGCCATAAAGTCCATCTATACCCGCTCAAATAAAACACTAAAGCTTCCATGTCATAAACTCATGAAGGAAAGTTGGGTTGACATTTTGTTTATTGTAGCTGTTGTCACGCTTGGAGAAATTGCATGAAGTCTGAGCAATTGAGATTGCTGAGCTGTTGAGCAATGTTATCTTTTCTTTGTAAACTATATCACATGTTGCTTTCCACCTACAAATATTGTGAGTTTCTCTCTCTCTCTCTCTCTCTCTCTCTCTCTCTCTCTCACTCTCTCTCTCCATTGTTTGAGGGCTGTTGGTTCCTGTGCGTGACTAGAGGCGATATTCACCCCCTGTCTGTTGTCATGTTCAACACCTTAACAAAAGCCTGGATAATTACATGGGATGTTTACTTTAAAAAAAAGACGTAAAAGAAGAAAAATAGCCCCATTACCCCCACCCATCTACAGTCTTACACTCACTCACAATCCCAGACGCTGTGTGTTTTGCATTATGCCTGCCACAGACTGTGCGATTTCGGCAATCCATTACAATTCTAATAAACTTGGGTACGACATGTATGTAGACTGTGCGATGATGACACCTATTGAATCGTAGGCTACGACGCAAGTTAGTATAGGCGTCAGTATATAAAACGTCATCAGCATGCGCTAGTGGTAAACGAATAGAGCAAGATGAATTGCATTTCGGCAATTATGTTTTTTATGTCCGCCGAAAAAAAGAGGAGTGAGCAAAAGAGAAGAATATGGACGTGGTCATGACTAGGGAAAAGAGGCCAACTTGGCATGCCAGTTTTGCAAATGAAGGTGGGGTAAGTAGTTTTAGCGCCATGTCACGTTGATCAATACGCCATTTTATGTTGCATTTTTATTGGCTACTCAGTAAATGTAGGTCGTAGCAGCAAACACACCGTGAGATGATCCTCCTAAATTCCTGATACAGTCAGAAAATTATCGCTGGCTATCTTTGGTCGCAAGACTGTGACAACAGCCGTCTTTGAACCTCTCACTGTATGACGTAGGGCCATCGTTTAGGAGCCACGACTGGCACAGAAATCGCCACGATTGGTCACCTTTTGTCTGGGACAGCCCAAACTCGCACAATGTGTAAAAATAATGTGTTTGGAATAAACCAAACCAAAACTAACATTTCTGTTTTTGTTTATGAAATTTCATTCCATACAGCTTTGACATTAGCGTGCAATTTGTTGTTAACATGTTTTAACACATATTTGTCTAATTTTGTTTTCAGGCCCTCAATGGCTTTGTTCTGGTTGTCACTGCCGAAGGTTACGTGTTTTATTCGTCTCCAACTATACAGGACTACCTGGGCTTTCATCAGGTGAGTTTGCTTGAAAACTTTTCTTTAGGAAGTACAGCTTTTATTTAACATTAGTCATCTCGTCATACGTTGAAATTTTCGTCATCAACACAAATATTGCTGGTAAGTGGCTTAAACAAAAGCTAGGCCTTTTCCCACCTTTACTTCTTTTGTTTTTTGTATTGTTTACCAAGAAAAATGATTATTAGTTTAATAGCCTCAAACAATCCTAATGCTTTTCGTTTGACAATTGATGAATCCAGTGTAATTGTCAAATCTATGCTGGAGTTGGAAACATTTGAATCATTCTTCACTCATTTGTTGAGTATTTCCTCACCCTGAAGGAATCATGAATTTCTCTTATCGTCAGGATAATTCTGTGGGCCCGAATGTCGGTCACGGGTGCTTATGTTCCGTAACTGAGGCGTGAAAGTAGGTTGTGAAAAATTGCTGAGGTGTCTCTGGGTTCGATTTCTTAATCAGAATGGTTTGTTTACTGTTAAACATCTGTGGCGTCGATGAGGATTTGTTTTTTTTTAAATAGTGAACAAACTAGTCAATGTTGTTCAGGTTTTCTTCCTTGTCCTGTTTGGAAGACTTACTCAAAATGATGAAAGCTAATATTTGCAAATGCTTAGCGATTAAGTGTTTTTTTCTTTCACCCTGTGATGTGCATATCGGACATAGTTTGGTTTTGTTTATAAAAGAGGAGAAGCTTAAAAAAAGAACATCAAAGAGAGTCAAATTGAATGTTTGGATACTTCATTAAAGAACTTGCAAAACCTGTTTGCCTGTGTGTGTGAACCGCAGCCAGGTCTGTGAAAGATCTTATGTATGTGTTCCTGTGGTGTATGGTACGTATAGTTTGCATGTATGGATCATATTAACAATAGCTTTTTCATTACTATATCCAACAATAATATAGCAAGTAGGCTATACGTTACACAATGCCTACTCAAATACACATTCTCGCTCTAGGCACAGACATATATTACAATATGGACAGTATGTGCATACCAAAAGAATGTATATATAATATATGTATATATACACCTGTATGATATGTGAATAAGACCTGCGGTTTCATTATGTTTGTTGATGTGCATCTGTACATATGTAGTGTGTGCTTGTGATTGCGTACCTGTTTTTCCTCACTAAATCAATTTCCCTAGAGTGTGACGTTCCCTCTCTAGCATGTAACGCAAGTCCAGGTCGCTACGGTTACGCAGTCAGCACCACCTGCACACATAAACGCATAAATACATTACATACCCACTGCCAACACCTGTTGTGACTTAGGTCGCTTATAACTATTCACATACTTTTAATTACATTATTCTATCATGTAGGTGTCTGACATTTTTATAGTGTTGTTAAGTGTTCTGTGCTTTTACTCCTCAAAATTCAGTTCTTAACAGGGCTGGACAATTTTTTAAAATATTTATGATAGGCCTATATTATCCTTTTGTTGGTTGTATAAAATTAATAAACGTGTTAACTGTAGAAGTGAATATTGCAATAATTTGGTCTTTAGATTGGAAGTTTGATTCCATTATTCAAATAAATGTAGGATATGCATTAAAAGGCTGAAAAATATGATTTTATAAATAATATTAGTATTTAATTTGATCATTTTTAGATGTTATAGAATGGCTCAACATCATTATTCTACGTGCCCTGTTGAAAAACATCTGTGTATACTTACTCTATACATGTTTAAATATCAGCGACATGTATACATTTACATTTACATTTATTCATTTAGCAGACGCTTTTATCCAAAGCGACTTACAAATGAGAACCATAGAAGCAGTTAAACTAACAGCAGGACAACAAAATGTAAGTGCTATAACCTTTCACAGTTTAATCCAACGTAGAACCCGTGGAATTTTTTTTTTTTTTTTTTTTTTTTTTTTAGAGAAAGGAAGAGAAAGTGTTAGTATTACTGGAACAAGTGCTGCCGAAAGAGATGCGTCTTCAACCGTTTCTTAAAAATGACTACGGACTCAGCAGCTCTGGTTGAGTTGGGTAGGTCATTCCACCAGCAAGGAACAGTCATGGTAAAGGTCTGAGAAAGAGATCTTGTGCCTCTTTGACGTGGCACCACAAGACGACGTTCGCTTGCAGAGCGCAAATTTCTGGAAGGGACATAAGTCTGAAGTAGTGAGTTTAGGTAAAAGGGAGCAGAGCCAGTGGTTGTTCTGTAAGCAAGCGTCAGTGACTTGAATTTGATGCGAGCTGCAACTGGCAGCCAGTGCAATTTTGTGAGGAGAGGAGTGACGTGTGCTCTCTTCGGCTCGTTAAAGACCACTCTAGCTGCAGCATTTTGGATTAGCTGCAGAGGTTTGATCGTGCAAGCTGGAAGACCAGCCAGGAGAGCATTGCAATAGTCCAGTCTGGATAGAACAAGCGCTTGAACAAGGAGTTGTGTAGCATGCTCTGATAGGAAGCGCCTGATCTTCCTAATGTTATACAAAGCAAATCTGCAGGACCGGGCAGTTCTAGTGATGTGGTCTGTGAAGTTCAATTGATCATCAATAACAACTCCAAGGTTCCTGGCTGACCGTGATGGAGTTAAGGATGACGGGCCTAGCTGAATAGTGAAGTTGTGACAAAGTGTTGGATTGGCCGGGATCACAAGTAGCTCTGTCTTCGCAAGGTTAAGTTGAAGGTGGTGGTCTTTCATCCAGCCAGAGATGTCTGTCAGGCATGCTGAGATGCGAGCAGCTACCGTCGGATCATCAGGCTGAAATGAGAGGTAGATTTGTGTGTCATCAGCGTAGCAGTGATAGGAAAAGCCATGTTTCTGAATCACAGTTCCTAGTGATGTCATGTAGATGGAGAAGAGAAGTGGTCCAAGCACTGAGCCCTGAGGCACTCCAGTAGATAGATGTTGTGACTTCGACACCTCACTCCTCCACGACACCCTGAAGGACCTACCTGAGAGGTAGGACTTGAACCATTGGAGTGCGGTTCCCGAGATTCCCTTCGTCTTTAGGATTGACAGGAGGATCTGGTGGTTAACTGTGTCAAAGGCGGCAGACAGATCTAGCAGGATGAGAACTGAGGATTTGGAAGCTGCTCTTGCCAGTTTCAGAGCTTCGATTACTGAGAGCAGCGCAGTCTCAGTTGAGTGTCCACTTTTGAAACCAGACTGATTGTTGTCCAGGAGGTTGTTCTGTGTGAGAAAGGAAGAGATCTGGTTGAAAACAACTCGTTCAAGTGTCTTCGCGACGAATGGAAGAAGGGATACCGGTCTATAATTATCCAGATGTGCTGGATTAAGAGTAGGTTTCTTAAGCAGTGGGGTTACCCGAGCCTGCTTAAACGCTGTGGGAAAGGTACCAGTGTGAAGAGAGGTGTTTATGATGTGCGTGAGTGCGGGTGTAACTGAGGAAGAAATGGCTTGGAGTATGTTAGTAGGAATAGGATCAAGCGGACAGGTAGTAGGGCGATTGGAAAGGAGTAGTTTGGAGACTTCTGCCTCTGAAAGCAGAGAGAATGAGGGTAGAATGTGTGTATTTGTTGGTAAAATGTGTGTGTCAGTTTGTGGATTGTTAAATTGGCCGCTGATGGTGGTTGTTTTATTTATGAAGAATGTGGCAAAGTCGTCAGCTGTTAGGGTTGATGAAGGAGGAGGAGGAGGAGGGTTGAGAAGAGAGGAGAAGGTTTTAAAAAGCATGCGAGAGTCAGAGGAATTGTTAATTTTGTTGTGATAGTAAGTCATTTTAGCAGAAGAGACATTAGCAGAGAAGGAAGAGAGGAGGGATTGATAAAGACCAAGGTCAGTAGGATTTTTCGATTTGCGCCACTTCCTCTCTGCACCCCTGAGTTTAGAACGATGTTCACGGAGAACATCGGATAACCAGGGGGCAGAGGGTGTGGTGCGGGCTGGCCTGGAAGAAAGGGGGCAGAAGTTGTCCAAGCAGTGTGTTAGAGTGGAGAAAAGAGAGTCAGTTGCACTGTTAGTATCAAGTGTTAAGAACTTGTCAGGTGGAGGAAGTGTGGATGAGACCAAAGAGGATAGGCGAGAGGGTGAGAGAGAGCGTAGGTTTCGCCGAAAAGTGACCTGCGGAAGAGTGTGTGTTGTGTTCTGAGGTAGGTTGAGGCTGAGAGTGAGGAGGAAGT
Source organism: Semotilus atromaculatus (assembly GCA_031834385.1). NCBI lineage: Eukaryota > Metazoa > Chordata > Actinopteri > Cypriniformes > Leuciscidae > Semotilus > Semotilus atromaculatus. The sequence goes on along the minus strand of JAULUF010000013.1, from coordinate 11,422,109 downwards.
GGTCTGAGGTGTGCAGTGGAGTGACCAGTGTATGGTCAGTGGAGCAGTGGCGTGTGTAAATAAGGTCTAATTGGTTACCTGATTTGTGAGTAGCTGCAGTAGATACTCGTTTGAGATCGAATGAGGCGAGCAGAGTGTGGAAATCAGCAGCCTGACGTTTTTCTATGTGGATGTTGAAGTCTCCAAGAACTATGAGAGGAGTACCATCCTCAGGGAAGGATGAGAGTAGCACATCAAGCTCCTCCAAGAAACTGCCAAGCTGACCTGGGGGACGATAGATAACTACAAAATGGATTTTTATAGGACTAGTGATGGTGATTGAATGCGATTCAAATGAGCTGTGGTCACACCGAGGGGGTAAAGGATCAAATTTCCAATCATTTGAGATGAGTAGACCAGTACCTCCACCCCTTCCGGTCAGGCGAGGGGTGTGTGAGAAAGCGAAGTTAGTGGAGAGGGCAGCAGGTGTGGCAGTGTCCTCAGGTCTGATCCAGGTCTCAGTCAGGGCCAATAAGCGTAGACCTGAATGACTAGAAATAGATGTAATAAAGTCAGCTTTGTTTACAGCAGACTGGCAATTCCAGAGACCAATAGGAAAAGAGAATAGAGTACTAGAGGAAGCCGGAAAGGTACGCAGGTTGTTAGGATTGTACTGCCTCCTACGTGTGATTTTAGATTTGAAGACTAAATTTTTGTATACGTATATGCAAAAAATTTTTGTATATGTATACATATTTGTGAGCAATTAACATATATCTCTTCTTTCTACTCCCTACCCTGTGTGTCCTCATTAAACTTTAAATGTGTGTTTGTTGGTACTAGTTGTCATGAATGGTTTCTGGACCTTGTCTGGTTTTTATCCCCACCGTCCATCCTGCAGCAATTAGCGTACACACACCACAAGCACTTTGAAGAAGCTTGCCTGTTTTCAGTGGTCTTCTGAGGAAAGAGAGAGAGAGAGAGAACACAGGGAGGGAAATACATAGGCCGAAAGGAAAAATGCAAGACAAGCTGCAGTTACTATGCCAAGCCTCTAAAGGGAAGCATCTACTTTTTGATATACATTAAATACAGTCTTAAAATGGACATTGAGTTCTCCTCTTAAACCCTAGAGACAAATGTAAGAATGCTTTTTCATTCAATATGAGCCACCACAATTGACTATACTTTGCATTTGATTGGCATAAACACTGCAATTACATAATGGAAAGAAAATAACTACAAAAATATTAAAAATAATAAAAAACTTTACCATATTGAATGGTAACGGTAAAACACTTATAATGGAATGGATTATTAGGAGATGCTGTGGAGATGCAACATATTAGATGATGTATGTTTTTATTAATGTCTTCACAGTCGGATGTGGTCCACCAGAGTGTATTTGAGCTCATCCATACAGACGATCGGGCAATGTTCCGAAGACAACTACACTTCGCTCTCAATCCCACCTCGTGTGATGGTAGCGAAGGATCCGATGGTTAGTAGTAGCAACTCACCCTAACGTTTGTGTTCAAATAGGGTCAGTGAGTTCCTGGTAAGATGTCGTCAGCATTTACTGTGGTGCCCAGAGCTGAATGTTTTGTCAATGAGCAGATTTCTGCTGTCATCATTACTGAGTCAAGGAAGTATGTTTGTGGAGAACAAGCTGTCAGAGGATCAGTTCAGATTTATAAAATGGAGCCTTGTATAAACCCAGGATGATGAACACAGGTAGTGATTCACAGCCGATTACATCACTGTTTTTCTCTTTTGTTTGGCAAAACCAATTGGTTTTCAGCAATGCAGAGCAGCAGTGACATCACCAGAGACATGGTAAACTACAACCCTCAACACATCCCTCCAGAAAACTCATCTTTCCTGGAACGAAGCTTCTGCTGCCGATTCCGGTGCCTCCTTGACAACTCATCAGGCTTCTTGGTAAACATCCTACATGTCTATTACACCTTTATGCCAGTCCAAACCAAAATGTATATATTTTTAGATGAACACTTTATGATATATTCAACCATGTTTGATTTTCTGTGTACACAATGATGCAGTAACAGCAACAGCTGTGTAAATAAATCTGTTGTGGATTGTTTACTGGGTCGGACCCTCATGGGGATAAAATGACTTTCATGTCCTTCCCTTTGCCCCTAAGGCCCTGAACTTCCAGGGGAGGCTGAAATATCTCTATGGGCAAAACAAATTGGTGGAAGATGGGACCTTGTCCCACCCTCAGCTGGCTCTTTTTGTCATAGCCACACCCCTCCAGCCACCCTCAATCTTGGAAATCAGAAGCAAGACTCTTCTTTTCCAAACCAAACACAAGCTGGACTTCACACCCCTGGGTATCGACACAAGGTAGTTTTGAGTTTGAAGTAAAATTAGTGCTGTCAAACGATTAAAATATTTAATCGCGATTAATCGCATTAATGTCATAGTTAACTCGCGATTAATCGCATTTAATCGCACATTTTTATCTATTCTAAATGTCTCTTGATTTCTTTTTGTCCCATTATTTTTTCTCATTTTAATGCTCTTATCAACATGGAAAAGTGGATCGGCTTGCTTTGTGCAAATGTTTTTTATTGAAAACAATATTGGCATATATACTGTTCAATTTCACACTAAAACATTCTCACTTGGAGCAAATAATCTCTCACACAATGTAAACACTGTCCATCAATAAAAGGGTGAAAGAAATACTGACGAGGTCCTGATATTGACGAGGGGGCGGAGAATTCGCATCAGCTGTGTGTGTGTGTGTGTGTGTGTGTGTGTGTGCTTGGCCATCATCAAGTGGTATTTCAGACTGGACGTGCTGTGATGATGATAGCTCAGTTCACAACGACAAAACACACAGATCACTTTGGTCTTGTCAATGGAACCATTTGGCAACTTTTTTAAAGTAAACTTTCAATTCAGAATCTTATTGGCATCCATTTCGGCGTCTCGCGCTCGTCATCCACTCAAAACTGGACGTTTTGAACGTTCCTATAACATTCAGAAATAACGTTTTTATAACTTAATGGGAACGTTATGAAAACGTTCTTATAACCTAAAATTGTTAGCTGGGGAAGAGGAGAGATTCGCGATTGCACTGACTGAACACGTTTTAAGTGCAGGCATATTCTCTGAGCGAGCCCAGAGAAAATTCTTACAAGAGCAGCGTGTATCTGAGAGCGCGCAAGGCGCGACTCGAGCAGAGAGATTCGCACTCGCGCATCCGGCTCGCAAGCCCAAACAAGTGTGTGCGGCGTGCCTGTTGTTTTGTTTCCGGTCTAGCTAGATCCGCTTGCGCTTTCAAAACGTCCTCGCGCGGCGCAAGCCATTGAAATGAATGGGTTTCATAGCGCAGCGCCGCGCATGCCGCGTCCTGGTGCAAAAGCATGTGAAAAAAAACTACAAAGTTTGCTAGGCCAAAAAGACCGTTAATCGCGCGATAAAAAAATTAACGCCGTTAAAATGGGTTTGCGTTAACGCCGTTAATAACGCGTTTAACTGACAGCCCTAAGTAAAATACATACATTTTTTGGAAGTGGTATAAACAGTGTTAACATTCTTTCTTATCTATTTCTCATTTTGCAGAGGGAAGGTGGTTCTTGGCTACACTGAGATTGAGCTGTGTATGAGAGGCTCCGGTTATCAGTTCATTCATGCAGCTGACATGATGTACTGTGCTGACAACCATGTCAGAAGTGAGTTATATCAGACCTTGACCAAGTATTTACTATTAAATCAAAGCCAAGTCTATTCTTAGATGTTCAACTTGGCTTTTGGATGAGTTGAGTTTATGAACTCCATAAGACTATCAGTTTGATTTCTATAGAAGACCGTTTAAAATATACATGTTCTATTACTTGCTCTTATAGTGATAAAAACAGGAGAAAGTGGTTTAACCGTCTTCAGACTTCTCTCAAAATGGGGTACATGGATCTGGGTGCAGTCCAATGCTAGGCTTGTTTATAAAGGAGGAAGGCCAGACTTCATAATTGTTCGTCAGAGAGCACTAACGTAAGTAAAACCCTCTTTTTAGTAATGTTGTCGCTGAGCTAATCTCCTTGTTTTTCTAATGAATATAATGTCTGTATTTTGTAGTAATGAGGAGGGTGAGGAACACCTCAGTCAAAGGAAGTTGCAGCTACCCTTTAACTGCACCACTGGTGAGGGTGTCTTATATGAGACTGGCCCCACACTGGACATCATCTCTGACATTCAGAGTCAGAGCAAAGCCCAGAAGATAAACAAACCTCCATCTCTGGACCCAGATTCTATTCTTGGCTCCATGCTAAACCAGGATCTTTCTATCTACAACCAGAACAATGACCCCAATTCACAGTTTATGCTTGACAAGGCTTTCAGGGATAGCCACGCCCTGCTCAATGTCCCTGGGAACACCTGGCAGCCGTCAGCCACAAACACTGGAGCTGAGATAAAGGAGGAAGGTGTGGTAAAGGACATGATGGAAACCTTGCAGCAGATTATCGGGGACACCACTTTTTGCGACAACCTTCAGGACTTTGATGTGGACAAATTGGAGCTGAAGGAGTGGGAGAACACTCTGCTCAGGATGAACTACAACAACGATATGGATCTTAACAAAATCCTCACCAACGACATCCTCTCCTATGTCGAGGATGCACTTTTCAAGGAAAGTAGTGTTCAATTGTCTGAACAGCTAAAGGACCAGAGTCTATTTGTTGAGGTGCCGGAGTTACAGGATGACTTAGCTGCTAACCAGGCATTCAACTGCCAGGCAGGGATGCTTGGTGGATCCCGAGGTCCGGGTGGGTTCATTGGAATGAACATCCAGGATGGAGTGGATGCCACTAGCCCTGGAAGAGGAATGGCCAAGCTCACCCATATGGGGCCACAGATATTACCTGGCGACACTTTCATCCAATCATTTGGACTAGACCAGACGACCCAAAATATGCCCAGCAATAATAACATCATGTTTAATCCTTCTCTTGCCATGCAGTGTAGTCAGCAGTCGAGCCAAGTCAGGCTTGGTCTGCAAGGTGCCGTGCAAGAGAACGGAATGGTGCCATGTGGCCAGAGAAACCTACAGACTGGAAACCAGCCCCATCCCAACGCAAGGACTCTCCCTCTTCAAAGCTCTCTAATGCAGGGCACTTCCACCCTGCCGATAGGCTTCCAGAATTCACTTCCCCAACAACCGTCAATCAGTCAGAGCCCTCAGTGGGTGTCCGACAGCAACAACATGGTGGATAACCTGCTGAACTCTTGCGGCCGTAACGTTTCAGGTTCACAAGATGCAGGACTGCACTCTGGCCCAACTACCCACTTACAAGGACAGTTTTCTCTTCACACTCAAAATCCTGCCAATCCGGGACTGCCTGCCTGGCAGAAATCCCAGCCTACCCCTCCGCATGTCCCTAAATCGTTTTCCAGCGGGCATCAGAATATGACGGGCTTCGTCGGCCAAGTGAAAGACGTCCAAAGAGACCTGCTTGGACAACTGTTGTCGCACACAAACGCACAAGGATTCGGGTCTGGAATCTATCCTCAGCAGACCTCCAACAGCTGCATGTTCACAAGCACGCCTCAACCCTCGGTGAATGGATTGCAGTATGGTTCTGCCGATCCAGTATCTTCAATGTCATCCTGCCAGAGGGCTAAAGGTCTGATTACCCAGAGTCCTACACAAGCATCCTGTTACTATCAGAGAGGTCCTAGCGAGTCAATCGTTGACACGCCGGTCATCCCACAGGAGGACACCAACATCAGCCCCATGGCCTGTCAAGTCCCACTTGGATTAACTCCAGATAACATACTTGCTCCGCAGTATCTCTCCTGCAATGGCCAGACACAGGTAAACGGCACTAATTTAATCCATTGTATAATTATAACTTTAAACTAGCGTGCACTCTAGATCACCGATCAAAGCAAAAACATAGCGGAGAATAGCGGAACTACCCTGTGTTTACTCCAGGCTTAATGTGTCATCACACATCCAGGGCTTTTTTTTTTTTTACAGGTTAGGTTATCTCAGCTCTACCACCAGTCACAAGTTTTTGTAGCAAAGAACAGTTTTGGGATTTTACTTTTGTTATAATATGTAAAGAAGTATTTTTGAAGAAGTCTAGAGCTTGTGAGGTGGACAGATGCTCAAGATGAATCTATTCACAATGTGCTCAGTCATTTTGTTTCAACTTGTGGGCAATACAGAGTAGTTCTGGATGACTAAACATATTTCTTGATGAAATTCAATTTTGATTAATTTCAGTATATTTCAGTTAGATATGACGAAAAAAAAGATTTGTTAAGATTTTGTCTTGAATGAGACAAAACCATTGTCTGAGTTAAAGTTAGTTAAAGTTCTTTTGAATAAGAATTATGTTTACATAAAAAGTACAAAAACCTTATTAGTAATGGAAAATTAAAAAAGAAAATCCATGCACAACTTAATGAATATCATGACATGATTACCACAGAATGGACAAAACATTCCTTTAACGGTTTCAATTTTGTCCCTTCACAGATTCCAAACCGTCTACTTGAGGAGAAAGGAACGTACCTCTTTCCCTCACTGGCCAACGGAACCACCTACTTTTCAGAGAACAACCAAAGCAATTGCTGTGACTATTAGTGATCCCACCCAATGCAGCGACTGACACATCAACAGTGCAGTGCCTGTTTCTAGGGGAAAAAACCTTCGAGAGAGATGCATCCGCTTCTGATGACACTCTGGGCTGAAAACCTTCGAGACATTACCGAACTTTAAAAGCAATTTTTTCACACTTATCTACTTATTCACTTATTCACACCCTCTCTGATGAGAAATAAGCAGTAAAAGAAAGTTCATATTTATTTTTTTTAAAGCATGTCCTTTCATCCCTGATTGGATTTCTTCTTTTTTTCCGCCATTCTGGAGTGGGATAGAGAGTGTAATGGCAAGGAGAGGTGTGTGAGCAAGTGTGTGTTTGTATGTGTGTGCACGAGGAAGCCTAGAGTTCATTTATGAAGTATGCGGAAGGAATGGAGCAACCTTTTAATTACTGGGACAAGATTCTGAGGTAAAGAAAAAACACCACCGAAATCAATTGACCCTGAAAATATGTCCCCGTTTCTGCTACACAACACTTTTTCCATTCAAGGAGTAAAAATGAAACAGTACAAGATACCGTCTGCTTTTGTCACCCTTTTATGCTTGCCTTAACCATATGTTTCATCTGTATTACAACAATATCTGAATGTTATTGCTTATCATTTATTTTTTCAGTTTTTTGTTTAATAATCGTCTTTTGTACTTTTGTATGCATATAATCGAAATGATGTAAATGCCATTGAGCCATTTTTTCCCGCTTTTAATTAGCTGATTACACTCTTGCTTTCTATTCACTTATATAGAAGAATAATAGTCATTCTTAAATCGTGTTGCGTGCCATGAATCACAGCAGCCAAGCGTATTCTGCCTCCAGAGGAAAGGTAAAATATAGTGAGAGAAAAAGAGAGAGTTTTGAGGAGACATCACAGACCAGTCATCAAGAAGGATCCCAAACAAAAGTAAATATTAGTCGAAAAAAGATTTGATTAATTTTAAGGCCACAGTGAAATTTTTATGACTTTTAATGACTCGTCTATAGTGTCGTTCTTGGTCAGTCAGGAAATACAGCAGCAGCCAAAAAGTTTAGAAAGAGCACAGCGTAGAGAATGTGTTCAAAAACATTTTTGTGAATCGTTCATAAAACTATTCCTGCGTGAATTGTACACATAGAATTGAATGCAGAAATGTGTTCCTTTAGTGTTTCGTGAATTAGGCCCAAAGCTTGTAGACCACTTTGATCCCTTTTTTTTTCTTTTTTGAAGAATTTAAAGCCATTTGAATCAGCATTTTGAATGTGTAAATATACCAAACCATATTTATATGAGATTTCTTGTAGCTGTGGAATTATGACTGATTGGTTTTGTTGTTTTTAAAAAAAGGGTTGCTACCTACCTTTTGAAAAGGCTTTTTACCTTAATTTTCTTGTTGTGTTTTTGACAGCTGTTGCTTCTGAGATTTGTTCTTTCACACTGCAGTAAGAACAGAAAGTTTGGTGTGATAATAACAGCGAATATATATATATATATATATTAAACCACAAACTCGTGCACCCGAAGACTTTTCCTTTCATCGTCTGAAATGGGAACACTGTGTGCCTTAATTTCTTTCTCCCCAAAGGATATTTCACTTATTCCCTCCCGTTTTCACTCTCTTTGGATGAAATGATCGTGGCTTGAAGAGGAGGAAAGGAATTGAAATGGCAGCTATAATTGAATCTGAGAAGCAAAGTTTTTAACAACTGGTTGTTGTTAGCATGGACGGAATCGATTATGCTAGTTTGTTGAGTGTTGTACATAGCCTCACAGTTCAAGAGTTACAGGACACGCATTCTGCCCGCTTGTCATCTTAAGTGCCTTAAAACACCTTTCGTTTTCTGAGATTAGGAACTTTTCTCCCTTTTGGTTTCGTTTGTACTGAAAGATAAAGGAGCTGGCTTTGATGTAATGTTAGAGCGTTCGTGTTTTATTGCTAGATGTCTGCCGGATAAGAGAGGAGGTTAGTAAATCGCTAAATGGTCGTTTGATTGATGGATGATTAGTTGGCTAATTGATCTGTTTATCAGTTTGTAAAGTTGACAGATTATGCACAGTAAAAGCGATGGATTTGTTTTGCTCTGATTTTCGTTAAAGCTCCGTCCACAATGATGCACATTCAATCAGTGGTTCTCAAGTGGTTTTGCTTCAAGACAGATTTTACAGTGCCGTTTATCATACAAATTTCATTTCAATCAAATGTTTAATAGCTTTATATGACGGACATGCCATTTTATTCATAGCTACTATTTAATGGATCTCGAAAACTCTCAATTGAATTTGTTCACACTTGTGTGAAATTGAAAAAGAACATTTTCTCAATCGAATTTTTGCTTTGCTTACCTAAATGCCCTTAATGGTGTTTTATAATAATGTTAATTTGATATTAAATTCAAAACAATATCAATTCCTGCAGTTGTTCACCATTTAAAACGCATTGTGGTGTTTTCGGGTCATATTTTCCAAATCAAAACAGACCTGCGACCCACCAGTTGAGAACCACTGTATTTGAGATTAGATATTTCTTAAACTGAAATGTGGCTTTTTAGTGATGACAGACACGACTATTTGTCGTTTTAATCCTGTTCATCTGCTTAGGAAACTCTACTATTAGACTATTAGCAGCTGTTTATGACTTCAGTAAGGTGCCTAAATATTAGTAATTTGTGACTAAACAAGGTTTAGTGGTCCAGAAAATTACCCTTTCATTTGCTGTATCTGCAAAATGCCTTTAATTAATATTGGTTCACAGTGGACAAAACACCAATAATCAACCTCTGCATTGAACTCATTGAACTGCCAGTGGCACAAAAAAAATAAAATAATAAATCATTCATACATTTTTGGAACGTCCTCCCCATTCACCACTAAACCACAAATCCTTTAGGCAGAAATAATACTTAACACTTCAGATGCCGGTGTCTTGCGTAACAACATGTTTGTGAGGCCTCTCTTTAAATGCAGTATCTTTGTTTATTTGTTGTATTATTGTATGTTCGTTTCTTTGCTTGTTCACCCAGCATTGTAAATGCTTTTATGTGTAGGCTACTATATATGTTATTTTGTACATTGTTCCGCACAACTGTAAAATCTATACGCAAATGGATGTCCCACAAATAAAAGTTATACACACACTTCTATATTATATATATAAAATATAGCTTTTGTTTGTTTTGTAATTGTATTATCAATGGATACATTTTTGTGTTGTGCCTCTCATTATTGATATCTTTATAATATTAAACGGGGTCAATGACTCAATGGCTTTAGCTGGTCATTTTATTGGACATCTGTTTAAATGCACGATGGATGGATGGATGGATGGATAGATAGATAGATCCAGTCAAATGTGTATTTTAAGCCCTTTTTACACCTGGTATTAAAATCCCGAAAAGTTTTATAGTCGAAAACTCATTAGTCCAAATGAATAAAATTAGATCGACTCTGAAAAAGTTTGCACGTGCAATTTGAAAGGCTTTTGGTTGTGGATAGTAAAACACATCTGTAACATTGATCAAGTTCATGGATAATTATGCATTTGTCCATTATTATGAGTCTAATATCATCCCATAAATGGGCATCTCAGTCCCTCGTCGATCCGATCGACCAAAACGCATCTTAATACCGTGTGTAAACAGGGCCTCTAGTCATTCCTGGTTTAAATTGAGATCCCTTCCCTTTAACACTCCCCTGTCCTCCGCCATTCCCAATGGTCGTATACTGACCCAATAGCATATCTTAAAAACTACAGCCAATCAACAATTTTAAGCATTGACTACTTTTGACTGTAGACCAGCGTAGACAGACAGATGCATGTAGTTTACGTGTGTTTACCACATGGGGGCACTAATGTATTTTGAATGTGTGCCAGTAGGCCTGTACTAATTTCATCATGCATACTGTACTATGTAAAATTGAACTTTTTAAGAAGGGGAGTTGAAACGAGTCGTTCTGCCGTGTTCAATTGACGAAACGACAAAGAAATATTATGGGGTTTCTTGTAACTACTTGGTGTGGTTGGCCACAGTTTAATAGGGTGTCCTAAAACAAATTTGGGGAGATATAGGCCTACAATCACTTTTAGATCATCTTTTATTCATTACTGCCCTTTAAATGCATGCGTATAAAACAGATGTGTGCAATATGTATGAAAGAGTCAGTAGCTTGCATGCACTTTAAGGGATTTTGATGTGGTCCATAAACGAGTATTATATAATACCGTCAATAAATGCCGAACAGCAATAAACGCTTCTAAAAGCGCAGGAAATTATGCGTCATAACAGAAGTTTGCAAAACGGAATTGACTCTGCAACGGGCCTCTTTGCAAGCATATGATGCAAATAATATGGCAATAAAACGGTAAATAAAAGGAATGAACGAATGACTGACTAAACTAATAAACGAAAAGATCTCACTGCATAAAAGCATGTAGTATTATTATCACCCCATTACAATATTACTGGAATTTCTTATGGAGTAAACTCGATCTTTTAAATGATTTAGGCCTATATTTTATTCATAATTGTGTTAATTTGTTTCACGGAAACAACAAGCTGATTATTACTATTATTATTATTATTATAGCCTATCTATCTTTTTTAGTAGCCTAACATTTTTTAAAAAAGACATTTGATTTAAAAATATTTATTTGATTTAAAAATATTTATTTAGGCCTAAATGTTTATTATTTAATTTCAGGGATTTTCAAAAGAAACGTAAATAGATGATGCTATTTTTGTAACAAATCCTGAGGTGCTCTGTCCGCTGATTGGCCACACGTGTCCAGGATTCTAATGAATATTAATCAGACTCACGAGCGATTCTTGCCCTGCCTCTCAATGTCCATAGTCCATACTATAGACATTATCTGATAGCCTACTATCCATCCTAAACAGCATGTGAGATACCAAAGTATATAGTATGTTGAAAAGAGTATGCCAGAAGTCCCCGGATGGTCTACTCTTTCCGGTGGATTTTCGAAGTGTGGATCCGTGCACACTCTGAAGGCCCACAACCCACGCGCTTTAGTTTGGAGGAGGAACTACAAACATGAGTAAAAACTTTTATAAAGATCCATTAACTTTAAATGCATAATTATGCATTAATATGAGGAGAGTTCTCTTCATAAAAGGCCCGCGACTGCAGATCAAAGTGCTTCTGCATTTCTCTCCGATACGGTAGGAAATGAAAGGATTTTATCTTTGACAAGATGATTGACAGGTCAGTTTGCGACCGGATGCGTGTAACTAAGCGACAGAGCAACCGTTAAAGACGCAATAGCTGTCTTCCTACTTATCATCATCAGAGCCAGGCAGCAGGGATCAGGTGCTGGACACTACTACACCCCTTCTTTCTGTGAGCCAAGCAGGTGCTCCAGACCAACATGTATAAGGGCTCATGTACTTGACTACTAGACGGCAAATCCTCAGCTTCTTCACTTCCTGCCCTCCATTTGAATTTCGCACTCTCGCGAATGACGCAATGTGACGTCACGTAAAACCAATAAAGTGATAGTATGTCCCAAAGCTTGTCTACTCTTCTGCTACACACTCAAAAGTATGCACGTTTTATTCACAAAAAGAGTACATACTTGTAGGGCGTAGTATAAGTTAGGCGAATTGAGACGCAGCATTAGTAACCTTGCAATATCATTAATATTCACAAACAAATTATTCACCATTAGTTGCGCCTAATTACAAATTAGTATGCCTTTCAGCAAATCCATTATGACCACGCGTCACGTTTCTTTATTAATATTCACAAGCGAGAAATCGTAATTTTGAACTCGGTTGACCAATCACGGGAGACGTCTGACGTCCTGTATCCTAGGAGATTTTTCCCCTTTGCCTTTAATGCCGTGGCCTCTGATGCTCTGCGCGCGCTCCTGCGCAAATCTGTGCCGGTTGCCTGGTCAACCAAATGCGCGTGCCCCTGCAAGCTGATGTCGGGGGCGCGCAGTTGGAGGATTTAGTGGAGCTGCTCGGCCAAAAAATAAATTAGACACGAAGCCTGGAACAAATTATGATTCTGGGTTTGGTTTATTTTACCCGTTCTGTGTAAATATATGATTATAATGTCTTATTTTAACCAAGTAAATGACTTTGGAGAGCTGTTTACACAAACTCAGCCGCACTGAGGATGAAGAATGTGATAACGAGGACCTGCTGTCACTTCTCTTATGAACGCTGAAATATATTTGAAGAGGAATTACACTTTTTGCATCTCTTTTTTGGCGTTTTAAGTTTATAGGACTGATATTAATTGCAGTTTGGTCCTGTTGTAAGCAGTAGCTTTGGGTGCCTTTTTGCACAATTGATAAAATATTATATTTATTTTAGAATTTTATTACTTATTGCTCATACAAGAAAAAAATCCTTACAGTTTTTAAGTAGAGTGGTTTTTCGGGATTTTACTATCTGTTAGAAATAGTGGGTTGAATTTATTGAACCCGAAGAGTTGGATTATACTGACGCCTTAAACATGTATGCAGGACGAAAAAGAAGAAAACCAGTGCAAAGAGCGTAAGTGATACAAATAAATGTGTGTGTGTGTGTGTGTGTGTGTGTGTGTGGTCCATAATTAGAAACAAATAATTAGTGTCATACAATTTTCATTGATAATTGATGTTGTTTAAGTTTTTGTTGGTCTTTCTGACTCAAAACTCAACAGTAGCCTGTAGTAAAATACGTCTGACCCACATCGCATGTAATCTTCTCTCTAGGCCCATCTGTCTAAAGTAAATATTTACAGTTATTATTCTATTTAAGGTCATCAAAGCTTCACTGGTATGAGTTTTACAACCCAGTGATGGGATATTTGTACGATATAATGTACAGGTGCCTATGTGCGTAATGATATTATAGTTTTCATGCACTCTCGCTCATTTAGTCAACTTATATACGGTGTTTTGTCCTTTTCTTTTTCAAATTTTGATACAATTAAACAATGAGGTACAAAAAATACAAATACATAACATTTTGTGAAATTAAATTAAGTTAAAACCCCCAAAAGCTGTTGTGAGCGCTGCACGCAAATATTGTATTTTATATAATGCACTGTAGGCCTATATGTTATATATTTTAAATAATGCAGTATATTGTATGTATTATTTTATTATAATTAAGTCACATTTTTATTAGAACAGGATTTTGTGAAAAATACATGTTTACTAGATTTAGCCTGGAATGTATATTGCTAACAATTATATTTACTGGTAAATAATTTTTTAATAATTGTAATAAAACACCTTAATTAGCCTATTATTCTGCCACCTTTTATTGAGTTTAAAATCACTTCATTGCTGAAGTGTAAACCAAAAAGTTATCATAATCTTATATTAGGCTACATTTTGCAAACCGTTCAGAGCTTATTTTATACTCTTAAATAATAGATTTACAAATAATAGCTATTTGTTTAATATTTTAAAAGTATAATATTATTATATACAGTATATATAAGATTTCAATTAGCCAATCACTTTAGTGTGTGTATTGATTGTTAACTTACAATTTTCCCTTTTTGAATTTATATATCTTTAAATTGATCTATTGACGTCTTTTGTTTATTATGATACATTTGGATTAGAATGAAATCTATAATGTAAATCATATTTACAGTAACAGACAAATTATGTTTTATAAGAGCCCGTTGTGTGTGGTTCAGGTAAACTGTATGAAGATGGAAAATATCTAAAATATTTGGACATTTCTTGGTCACCGTGAGGAAAACAGCTTATAAATCATACAGAATTAGCCTAGTATTTTTTTTATTGTAAAAATGCAGAAAGTTTTCTGTGATGGGGGTAGGTTTAGGGTTACTGGATAGAATATACAGTTTGTACAGTATACAAATCATTATGTCTGTAAATTCCCCATAAAACATGGAAACCCAACGTGTGTGTGTGTGTGTGTGTGTGGGGCTTTTATGTTGGGGTGGTGACCCAAATGTGATTATTCGTACAAAACTAAGGTACACACAAATTTCCCTAAAATCAAACACTGAAATTATAAGCGTTACCGAGAACAACACAGACCCAACAATATGCAAAATGATTCAATGTGACAGGTAGAGTAGGAAAGTTGACAATCGAGTAAATTTAGTAAAAACAGCTTGTGGGACACTCTGAATGTGGCTTCAGTATTTTCATGTTGAATGTGATTGTAAGAGTTGGTTCTTGTGCTCTCGTACTCAGGGTGAAACAGCCCCCAACTGAGGGGGGGAAGTCTAACCCGTCCAAACGCCATCGAGACCGGCTAAACTCCGAGTTGGACCGGCTGGCCAGTCTCCTTCCTTTTCCCGAGGAGGTCACGAGCAGCCTGGACAAACTCTCCATCCTCCGTCTGAGTGTCAGTTACCTGCGTGCTAAGAACTTCTTCTCTGGTGAGTTCACGTGGAGCTTGATGACTTTGTGTGTTTATTGGACGAGATGTGGGTGGATGATAGATAGATAGACAGACATAGATAGATAGATAGATAAATGAACCTATAGAATAGAAAATCAAATAGAAATACAGATAAATAAACAACACATATGTGAATAAATGAACAGATTTATAGACAGACAGGTGGGCGGACAGATAAACAAACAAATTATTATACAGATTCATGAATAGATACAGACACAAATAGACAGACAGAGTGAACAAATACATGAACAGGTCAACAAACAAGCAGATATTTAGGTAGATAGATAAACATTGTTTTATTTGTGTGCCCACCCAAATATGTATTTCTGTTCCCATATTTACATACCTAAGCTGATTGGATTTGTTTTGTTATTTTGCTTGTTAGTGTCACGTATGTGAATCTCCGTCTCCCTCAGCTGTATAATTTGTTTGGTTTTGGGGTTTGGGCGTAGAAAAACGCCAGCATCGGCAGTTTGACCTTCGTTTTCTGTATTCACACACAAAGCTTTTGGCCGAAGCTGTCGTTTCCCGGTGTGTCCATTCGTCCTTCCCTTCCATCTTATGAAGGGAACATCATAACAACACGTCAACCCGGTTACAGCGGTGGGTCGTGTGTGAGTTCTGCAGCTCAAGAATAACTCTTTCTTTCCGTTCAGATAACAAATGACAAACTCGGAGCAAATTTGCGTCTGTAATCGCAGTGTTATTGTGAAAATATGTCATTGTCTCGGTGACTCTGGAATGGAGCGTGGACGTGCTGCGCTGCACTGCGGGAACGGGCCTCCTCTGAGGCATGAATAATTAAACATAACAAGCTTAAAGAATTTATAAAATGGAGGGGTGTGTTTATTTAAGGAAGTGGGGTTTAAAATGGCTGTTCAGGTGAACGCGAACGAATGATCGAGTGATGTAGCATGTAGCTGCGCTTATGAATCATCTTGTGTTGTTGCTTTATAACAATGGCTGATTGTTCAATGATGTCACTGACAATTACAGTCATTGCGACATCATGTTGTTGATGTTATTGCAGGGATAATTATTATGAATTGTCATTCAATTTACTTTCAAGCATTATTATTGCTATCCACCAGGAGTTTGATGTCTCAAAATAAACAGGCACTATATTATTTAATGAACATTACTGGAAAACTGCTTCAGAGCTTTTTTATGTTAAAATATTTTCACACAAAAAACATTTATTTCCAAGTGAAACAATTATAAGACTTTATTTTACCGATTGGATTGTGAAATAAGGTCTCTATGTGACAGGAAGTTGGAAGGGAGGACTTTGTGATGTCACCAGAATAAGGAGAGTTGGTTTAGAAGCGGAGCAAGTTAAATTTAAATGAAAAATTACAAAGAAAAAAGATTTTATTTTATTTTAGAATGTTGTGTTCTGTCATAAAAATGTTTCCCATTTTGAATTTTTCGAACTCGTCCTAGACTCTTCGGGCCCTAATTTAACGATCGAAGCGCTTGGTCTAAAGCACATGGCACAAGTGCACTTAGGGCGAGTCCGAATTAACTTTTTGCTTTTTGCAACGACGGGAAAAATGGTCGGCGCACCCGGCGCATGGTCTCTTAAAGGTGCATTGCGCAACTTTTCATGTTAAAAATACCTGTTTTTCTATCCTATACAAGCTTAAAGAATTGCCTGATGGGCTGAATGAGCCCTTCTCTGCTCACTGAGATTGCCTCTATAATCCTGTACAGTAAAATATATAAGAGGGATTCGGGCTCGAATTTGAGACTGGGCGTGACGTCATGCGCGTTCGCGGTCACCAGGCTATGTCTCACAGGTTTGTGTATAAGCCGCCATTCTCCGCATCAGCGAAGACAACTCGTGTGTCAAAGGTAGAAGATGGATTCAAAGAGACCGGCTTGTAGTCCATTCCAAACCCCAACGCAAACTCCACGTAAAGTAAAGAAAAGAAAAATTTTGTCTAGTGCCACCACTCTGGTTGCAGTTTCGCTTGTCGCCAGAGGGGGCGTAGTTCTGCAAAAACTCAGAGACTTGCGTTTTGCACCTTTAATGAGTAATGGGTGTGTTTTGGGCGTAACGTGCAATAAACAAATCAGAGTCTCATCTCCCATTCCCTTTAATAGCCAGTTGCGCTCGTGCCATGGCGGATTCGCTATTTACATGGTGGATTTTGCAAGCAGAAAAAATTTACGTTTCTCCAGAGAGGAAACGGATCTGCTCGTGCACGACTCGAGGTTAAAGTGCGCAATCAGATCATCTACGTGACAGTGTACGCGCGCTGTGGACCCGCCTATAGGCACACATTACTAACACGCTGTTTAAATAACAAAACAAATATTGCACCATTGACTTTAGACCAGGTTTCACTTGGTCAATGGCTCAGTCTATTTCAGTTGCCTCAAAATAGCAATGTGCCAACAATGCGCCAGAACGCCCATGGGCGCACAAATGGGCGCAAATGCATTTGCTATTTAAACAACGTGGCGCAGGATGTAAAAATGATAACTGTGTCAGGCTAGCAAAAACTAGCTAAAAACACTGGCGGCTCCGGGTGTATGATAGGGCCCTTCGTCTGATTTTCACCAAAATTGCCTCAGTTCATCATCAGACCCCTCTAGCAAAAAGTTATTAAATGCTTTTTGATAGACTAAACCATTCTTATAGTTCTTCAATGAATTTGACGAAGAACACGGGAAAAGGTACATGAGGCTGCATCTCGACAATGCTTTAAATTGTTTTAACGATACTTGGTATCCGTCATTACAGTCATGTACAATTTCACTGAGACATTAAACCTTTTTGTGAAACAGTCGGATAAATATGCTTAGCGGCTGACTCTGGATCAGCGTAAACGCTTTCTGAAGGCCTCATCTGGGAGGAAGGGACTTTTGTATGACTGAATGTAGGTCAGTGTTTGCAGCACTTCTAATGCCTCAGGAAGCGTTCTGTGTTATCGAAGAGACGGCGACTAAAACAAGACCCCATTAGACTCGCTCATCTTCTTAGTGCACTTCTTACTGTTGTTTTTTATCTCTCTTTCTGTCTCTATTTATAGTCTTCAACTCAGGGTCATGGAACCAGTGGTAACATTCCCCCTCTCTCTCTTCTATCCTTCAGAGAAACAACATAATTTGTTATGCGTAAATAAAACATTATTTGTTATGAGTAAACAGAGCAAATGCTATCTGACGTGTGAATATTATATTCAAGCTTTCTGTAAAATGCCTGTAAGAATTGGGAAATTGAGCTAAATTCTGGAGTCTAATATATATATATATTTAATTCTCTGTTTTTCTGTCTTCACGTGTACTCAATTGGTCTAATGCATTTAAGAATAGTAATACTTTGGACAAATTTGCATTGATTTTTTGTCATGTTGGGGAGTTTTCTGTTGTTGTTGTTGTTGTTGTTGTTGTTGTTTGTTTTGTTTTGGTTTGGTTTGGTTTCCCACTAATGGATTTGAAATGTATTTTTACAATTATTTTTTATTTTATTTTAAATATACACATACCAAACAAAAATACTTCTGTGACCAACATTTTTCATTCTGGCAATAAATAAATATTAAACAAATAAATAATAAATAAATAATACTTCTGCGGCCAACATTTATCATTCTGGCAATGAAAGAATGAATGAAATAAATCAAACTTATGTGTCCAACCATCATCATTCTAGTAATAAATAAATAAACATATCATAAATATTTATAAAATAAATCATTCTGGCGATTTAAAAAATGTAAAAAAAAATTTAAAAAGATTAGACTTATGAGATCTAATGCCATATTGGGATTCCGATTTCCGCCTAGACGATATTTTCCCCATTTGTTGTGATTATTTGTATAGCCAGGTTAACGCGGGGCAATCCTTAATCTTTGTATGCATGCCGGATACCTAAGAATTAGGATTGAGAACCAGATGGCATCAGAGGAGCTCTTCATTTTGATCAACTTTTGCCACTGAAAAGTGTTTTTTTTTTTTACCCTATCTCTCTGTTTATTTCTTTATCTCTCCTCATCCAAGGTTCTTAGAATTTTTGCCTGTTTTTTCATAATCCTATTTTTAATTCCAGAAGGATATCTGGGAAAAGAAATGTGACATACAACGAACGGAAGGGTGTGATTTAGCTAGGATCTTCAGTTTTGGTTCATTTGTGAATAAATTTAGCATGCAAGGCTAGCGTACTGCAAAATATGCACATGAATCAAATGGGTTCACTCAGTTTGCATACTGTACAACAGCAAAAGTGCGTATGATTTTGGACATTTTGAAGAGCATAAAAAGACCCCCAAAAAAGTGCCTCTCCCTGGTCCGTCTCAGAAGAGCTGCATCATGGGAAGTCTGACTCATATGAAAGCAAAGGAGATGAGCGAGCGAGACATTAATTACACCATGATGGATAGTGGATTGTGAACTCCATCTTGGCAGGTCTCTACTGATTTATGGAAAGTTTATGGTTATGACATTTATTAAACACGCAAATAAAAAGGCAATTTATTCCCTTGTTTTATTGCCTCGTCGATGTCTTGCCAGCATTCATTAGTCGAGCACCGATTAGAATGATTCATTGTGTCATTAGACATTCCCAGAGAATCAGATGCCTGCGGTTTGTTTAGTTCAATGCCGCAACAACAGTGTTGTGTTGTTTTAATCTTTGGCTTAAAATACACTTAGATGTAAACAACGCTGTGATTGTAAGCGTATTAAAGGGATTATCACATTTATGTGTATGTCTTGCGGACATAGTTTTTCAGAGTTACTTATTTTTGGTTTAATAGTTCTCGTCATCCGAGATCAAGATATTGTTGTCCTAAACTCTTATGCCCTATGTCAAGGGAAAACGTATCATAATATATGTTTTATTGATTTTGTGGCATTTTTGTTTACACGGTAGCTCGTTGTTGAGGTTGCATGGCCGAAATGTGTTTATCATCATATAGTTGAGCTTGGCGATGAACATTGGCAGGTATTTCTTTTGTTTTATGTTTTGTTTTTTGTTTTGTTTTGTTTGAACATTGGGAGGCATTTCTTTGTTTTGTGTTTTGTTTTGTTTTGTTTGAACATTGGCAGGCATTTGTTTTTTGTTTTGCTTGAACGCTGGCTGGCATTTCTTTTGTTTTGTGTTTTGTTCTTTATTTTATTTTGTTTGAACACTGGCAGGCATTTCTTTGTTTTGTGTTTTGTTTTGTTTTGTTTGAACATTGGCAGGCATTTGTTTTTTGTTTTGTTTTCTTTTGTTTTTGTTTTGTTTTGTTTTGTTTGAACACTGGCAGGCATTTCTGTGATTTAATTTCACTAATTCATATTCTCTCATTAGGCATAGCAATATTAAATATGATAATAATAATTTATTATTATTATTATTATTAATAATTATTGTTACTATTATTATTATTATTATGTTATATCATTGAAGTGTATTGTATAGAGTTGTTTTATGAGTTTAGAAAGTAAATAGTTAATATGAAATATCGTGAATAGTCTCACTGACTGACTAATGCTTCACCCACTCTTTCTTAGTAAAGTAATCATCCGGAGAGAAAAGGGATGTTTTGGAGTTAGACAGAAATCCCTGCTAAGCGTAAACATTAGTTCAGTCTGGCCAGTGTATTAGCACAATTAGTCGCTTTACAAGATCTCTCCTCTAATCACCAGCCTCCTTGCCAAAACCAACCTCTGATCGCATTTTCCACAAACCGTCTTCTGCAAAGATCTCTTCTTGACTAGTTGTCACTGCTTTTACAGCAGATTATGTCACACTTTACACAGCTTCTGAAGTTGAGGTAAATACTGTTTCGCTAACTTGAATACACAAGAAAATCCATATATAACCGTAACATCCGAACATCACTTGCAGAGACATTTTGTTTAACAAAGATTGACCATGTCATGACAACCTGATTTTCAGAAAAGGAAAATCAGATGTTCCTAATTCATTTTAGTTTGGAACTGTGCCACAAATAAAACCAAATTAAATAAGGCTGTCAATTGATTAAAAAAAATTTAATGCTGATTCATATAATTAATTCAAATTAATCGTAACTCATATATTATCGTCATTTATGAATTGTATTTTTTATATATATATATATATATATATATATATATATATTACACTTCTATTAAGTCTTCAGTCATTTCAGTGGTTGTTTTTTTGTTTTGTATTGTTTTTTTTACCATGAGGGGAATTTCTGTCTTAATGCAGTGTTTATAAGATCTCGTGCCATCATACCCAAAGCTTGCTTTCTTTTTCTCTCATGAATTGACTGAATTGGCACACTTTTTCTTCTTTGTCCTTTTGTATTTCCCCCGTCGCCGGTTGCTAGGCGCCCCATTCATACAATAGCCCAAATTTTCTCCGCAGTGAGAGACAAATTAGACACTCTCTTGAGTTCAAGAAAGTGTGTCTGTTTCCTTTCACCGTGGTGGTCCGATCCGATGCCTTTTAGGAGGGTCTTTATCTTGGATTAGTGTTTGTATATCAGGAAACGCTCTACTGTTCACCAAAACACACTTGCATTGACTCATAGGGGCCCTTAAGCTACTAAAAGGGTGAATTGCACAAAGAACAGCAAACAAAGCTGTCTTTTGTTCAGAGATGGTGGAGTTTAACCTCTCTAAGACTCAGAATAGCCTAATTGACATCCTGGTGTTAAAAGGTTATAGAGTTAAAAGATGAGAAGCTCCTTTGCCTTTTAAATTGGATTTGATAGACTTAACTGAACTCAGTGACCAGAGTTCAGGCAGAGCGCATGATCTGTGCGAAAAAAAGATGGAGATATTTTGTCTGTCTATCTGTCTGACTATCTATCTATCTGTCTATTTGTCTGTCTCTCTATTGTCTATCTATCATCTCTCTATCTCTCTCTTTTTCTGTCTATCTGTCTGTCTTTCGTCTATCTATCTATCTATATAATATATATATATATATATATCTTTCATCTATATCTATCATCTATCTGTCTGTCTGTCTATCTGTCTGTCTATTTTTCGTCTGTCGATCGATAGTTCGTCTGTCTGTCTGTCTATAGCTATATCTATCTATCTATCTATCTATCATCTGTATATCTATCTATCTCTATGTCTATCGTCTATCTATCTTTCGTCTATCTCTCTATCACCTGTTTGTCTGTATACTATCTGTCTGTCTATCTATCTATCTATCGTCTGTCTATATCTATCTATCTATCTGTCTGTCTATCTATCTATCGTCTGTCTATCTATCTATCTATCTATCTATCTATCTATCTATCTATCTATCTGTATATATCTATCATCTGTCTGTAGTTCTATCTATCTGCCTGCCTATCCATCTATATATTTGTCTATGTATGTCACTGTTCTTTTTGTTTCTTCCTGAATCTTATCTTATCCATCCATCCATATTTGTATCTACCTGTTTGACTTTCTTTCTCTCCATATCTACAATCTCTAATAGCAGTCATGGCATCTCGTCTCTCTCTCCCGCCTTCCTCGTCTCGATGAGTCGTGAACGAGCCGTGAACGAATGTTGCCAGATGAAAGTGTTTTGGTAGAACAACTCCAGTGCTAATCCACTTACATTCATGCCGAGATCCCTTTGAAAAAGCGAGAGAACAGGGGAGGGCAAGACAGAAACGAAAGAGGGCCTACAAAATCTGGCAGCCATGAACTTTTGAACCCCTGGGCAAACGAGATGAGGTTGCTTCACGTCAGGAAAAAAGAGAGAGCTGATGGAGTTTGGCTGAGAAAATGTGGGCGGGGCTCCGTGAGCTGCTTAGAGGAAAAATAATGTTTTTGTTTCCAATCCGCACGTCTGCAGTTTAATGAGTATGAGGACATTTCGACCGCTAGTAAAGAAACTACTTCACAGTAGAGCCAGTGGAGCTGTGTTTGTCTGATGGTCTGATATGTCAAAATCATTTTCACGCTGGATTTCGTACATTGTGTTGTGTGTCACACGTATTTGATCCTCCACCTCTATTTTTTCCCTGTCACTTTATTTCCATCAGACATTTTCTGGTCCTCCTAGGTTAAACTCTTTAGCCACTTTTCCACTGTCGAGCCAAAACGTTCTCGTTGCTTATCCGTTCCCTTCCGTGCCGATCCGGCCCAGCTGGTTTTATTTTCCACTATGGGTCTGATAACGGCCACTCTTTGGGATGTAATACAAATGCATCAGTCATTGCCGTGGTAAAGCGAGAGTTTATGAGATGTAAATAGAGACCGCGTTAGAGCTCGTTCACACAGAACGCGTTTTTGCTTTGAAAAACGCGAGATGAGATCTGATTTTAACTTGAGCACCGTGTTTTTAGAACGCCGTGTTATGCGCAAGACGCTGCAAAAGACGCAAGCGCAACAGTTATACACGTTCGTTTAGCGCCCATTTACATAGAAAAACAATGGAAAAGTAGCGCATTGGAATGGAAAAAACGCATTCTGTGTAATTAATTATTTTCTCGTAATTGCATTCCCCTCTGAACTTTGTAACTCGCAATTGCCACTTTATATCTCACAAATATAAAATAAGTCAATATTGCAAGATATAAAGTCGCAATTGCGAGTGAAAAAAAAGTCAGAATTGCGAATTTATATCATGTAATTCTGACTTTTTTCCTCACAATTCTGACTTTATCTCACAATTCCGACTTTTCTCACAAGTTTATATCAGGCAATTTTGAGAGGAAAAAAGTCAGAATTGCAAGATGTAAACTCGCAATTGTGAGAAAAACGTCAGAATTGTGAGATAAAAAGTCGCAATTATCTTTTAACTTGTTTTATTCCAAGGCGGAAACAAGTTTCCATTGTAAAGGTGCTGATGTGCCAAACCAAGCTCAAGTGGAAAAATAACTGGATCCATTCCTTCTCAGGAATTCCTTCATAACCATTGTTAGAACCTTGTGGCCCGATGGTGGAAAAGCAGCTGTTGTGTTGATTGAGAATCAAAAAGATTTACTTGGCTGCAGAATGAGAAGCACTTTTTATATATTATATTTTTATGTAAACATTGTACCATCATGTGGACTGTTTTGTTTCTGTCTGGGGGAAAAATAATTAATAAGTAATAGTAGCATACATTTTCATATATTTATGAATTACTTTTTTTATTTAAGATTTCATAAAAATGTATTTAAAAAAAAAAAAAAATGTGGAAAAAAATTCAACAGATAGCTATTCAAGTATGTTTTCAAACCTTTTTTTTCATGAAACTGTCAAGAAATGTATTAAGAATTTCCAAAAATGAAAGTATTTAAACAGATGTCAAAATATGTTTTTTTATATTATTTATTTATTAGTTTCTGTTTTATTTAATCTATTTTATTTCCATGTCTGCAGGATTATTTTTTTATAATACATTTTATTTTCTCCATCTGTGTCTTTAGTGTGGAATATTCCATGCTTTCCCAGGAAATAAAGAAGCCCTTTAGGTCAGATAGTTCTTTAAATTTGTTCCACATGTTCATACTTAAAAACAGCGGGGGAAATGTAACTGTACTCTTTCTTCACATTCATTTCATTTTATTAGGTACTTTAGTGTTATGATCATAATGTGAGCTCATGCACTGGTCATTTTAGCTGGTTTGGCACAACTAAAGACGGTTAAAGCTAAGCTAAGTCCTATAAATTTCAGTGTAGACATTGATAGATCCAAGGGTTAGGCTGTACTTTGTGTCTTTTGGCTACTTGACAGCTGTCGTTTGTTTTTAATGATGTTCGTTTGAAATATATTGTGTATAGCGTATAGTTTTGTTCTCTTTGTCTTTTGTACTAAATCCTGAAGCATGTTTTTTTTTTCATGTTTTTTGTTGGCTAAAACATTTTAAAGAGAATTATGTGTTATGCTAATGATAAGCTATGCTAGGTGGGTTTACTTTAATGATCAGGGCAGCCATCTTCTCAGAAACAACCACTGGAATGGCACAACTTAGTGTTAAATGTCTTGGTTAGGTGGCAGTGAGGTTATTTCACTTGGAGGAAAGATAGTATGGGTATTTAAAGGTGCAGTGTGTGAATTTTAGCGGCATCTAGTGGTTCAGTTGCGAATTGCAATGGCTCAGCCCCCGCTCACCGCTCCCTTTCGAAGAAGCTACGGTGGCCAAAACAGGACAAACATGTCAGAAAGAAAGTGCTAAAGTTGAACTAACTTTCCTGTCCAGCAGAAAACAGGCAACTTCGCTGTCGTTTAAAAAAAAAAAATTACTGCTTCAACATCTTCCATGTGAATTTATGCCGTCGTATGTCCCGACTTCGCCTGCATCGTGTTTTCTCTTCTTTGTCGACAAAGAGTGCCGCTAAAATTTCGCTACTTACAATCGTACTTTGTTACTACTACTTCTTCTTAAGTGTGTATTGAACGTATTGAAGGTGTAAGTTGCTTCTAAAATCACCAATGAAGAAGAAGCAAAAACAACAGAGTGACTAAACCCGCTCTGTAGAGAAGTTTGTCTGCTTAGGGCTAGATGTTGAAACATGGCGGCGCAAAATGGCGACTAAACAGTTAAGGTGACTCGCGGTGTATGTAGATAGAAATGGCAGAAAAAGGTAATAAAAACATAACGGTTCATTTTGTAAGGTCTTTATACACCACTCAAAACATAGTTATGTATATTATAATGGATTTCTGATAATAGATACTCATACATTTTACACACTGCACCTTTAAGGGGTTTTAAAGGTAACTGATGCCCTTAATGCCTCACTAATTCAAAGAGCTCCTCTTGTGAATATTTGTGTGTGGTTTTGTTTGTTCATCTGCTTTTCCAGGAATGGTGTGAGCTGTGATGTAATCAAATTCGCTGGATCAGATACGCTGAATTGCCACATAACAGAAATCCCTTTTGGAACGATTCACATCTGAACTTAATTGTCCATTTATTTGGACAGACAGACTAAGTATCTTTGTATTTGAAGAGCTAGATGGCTCCCAGTCCAGACCAATGAAGATATTTCAAGTTTGATCAGTTTATAGATCAGATACCATGGTGATTTCAACAAATATGAATTTATGACACCAGTTGTTTAATCTAATGGAATGAAAAACATTCTGATTCTGAAGTACTTGAACATCTGTGATGTATCAAATGAAGACAAAGGTTCACATCTTTACAGCTCGTTTTAAATGGGAACCGACATCTTTTGGACCTGTTTTATTCATTGACCCTGCCAAACTATTTCTTGACTACGCGAGCGGTAGTTGATTAAGCTGCATAAATTGCACAATGCTTTTGCACAACATTTCATGGTTTTACCAAACCTCTAAACCTTTTATTAAACTTTGGCATGTAACATCTAGGATCATTTATTAATTGATTATACTTTTATGTTAATGAATTCATTAATTTATGATTATTCTTAAGACTGTCACAAAAATTGTGAATGCATGTCAATTTAATTCAACAAAAATGTACAGTTATGCTAATTTATTCTAATTTATATATATTTTTTTTATATTTAAACTGTTATTTATTTTATTATTAATTGTATTTATTATGTATTATTTTTAGGACTGTCATTTGATTAATATATTTATTTTACATTAAATATTTGATATACATACAGATTTTTAAGCTTTATTCATTTTTAGGGCTATCAATCAATTTAAAATACTTTTATAAAAATTGTGATTATATAGATGATATACACACAATACATCTGTGTTTTAATGTAGGTATTCATGTATTATTGAGTTTATTATTTATTTATTATTTTTATGGCTGACATTTTATTCATATATTTGATTTGCATTAAATATTTGATATACATACAGATTTTTAAGCTTTATTCATTTTTAGGGCTATCAATCAATTTAAAATACTTCTATACAAATTGTCATTGATTATATAGATGATATACACACATCTGTGTTTTAATGTAGGTATTCATGTATTATTGAGTTTATTATTTATTTATTATTTTTATGGCTGACATTTTATTCATATATTTATTTGGCATTATATATTTAATATGCACACTTATTTTTTAATCATAATTTATAAGGCTTTCAGTCGATAAAAAATAGTGATTATATAGATGATATACACAAATCTGTGTTTTAAATGATATATTAATGTATTATTGATTTATTATAAATTTTTAGAATTTTTCTTATTATTTTTAGGGTTGTCAGTATATTAATTTATTTAATTGCCATTGTAAATTTGATATTAGCACATCCGTCAATGCACATCAATTGAATTTCAGAGTAATCTAGTTAGCCTAATTTATTCTATTTTATATTTATTGAGGATATTTCAAGCTGTTAACCAATCAAAATGTTTAATTGTGATTAATTATATAATTTCGTCGGTTCCCCCAAAAAACCCTCCCTAAAACCCATTAAACTAATGCCCTTATTACATCCTAGTAAGCATTAGTGCAGCCAACAAACAGTTTTATTATAATCAGGAGTGTTTCTGTTTTTCTAGGTAATTACAGCAATAAAACTACAGTAGAGAAGGCGAAAAAATCCATAAGCAGCCCCTGATCGAGCCTCTGTCTCTGTTTGATGTGTTTCCACACATTGCCGCCCCGCTGTCACACTACAATAGATCGGAATGTGGATGAGATTTCTGCTTTGGGGAGACACACACACACACTCACACACACACACACACACACAGTTAGGAGCACATCCAATGGATGGACATGCTGTGTACATGTACACACTACTAACTGTGTGTGTGTGTTGTGGCTACAGCTGGCTTTCTGCAGTGTTTTTGTAAAGGAGACAGATGTTGTTCGCTGGTATCCAGCTGTTGGACAGAAACATGCACACTAATGATTCTGCCCTATATATCGCTAGCTGAGGACCCCTCACCTGTAGAGGGGATGGTGGGATGAATTTATCAGTTTAAATTTTATGCGCAATTCTTAGTTGGGCAAATGTATTTTTTTATTTTGTAGTTTATTTTTGTTTTTTTTATGGCTGGCAACCGATTAAAATATTTATTTTTGTTTTTTTATGGCTGGCAACCGATTAAAATATTAAATTTTTCATTTCATTTTTATTTTATGCACAATTATTTTATTATTGTTTTATTTCATTTGTAATTTTATTTTATGCATAATTATTCTAGTTAGGCTTTTATTTTATTTTTATTTTTTTATGTAAAATATTTAACATATTTAATGAATCTTTCATGTATTTTTATTTTATACATAATTCTTCTAGTTAGGCAAAAAAAATATTATTTATATTTTATTATTAACCACTTACAAATATTATTTTTCTACTGTCAATTGATTAAAATATTGTATTTTTCATTAATCG
This sequence comes from Semotilus atromaculatus, assembly GCA_031834385.1. Taxonomy (NCBI): domain Eukaryota; kingdom Metazoa; phylum Chordata; class Actinopteri; order Cypriniformes; family Leuciscidae; genus Semotilus; species Semotilus atromaculatus. Next base: position 11,393,882 of record JAULUF010000013.1, on the reverse strand, counting down.
TGATTTATCATGTAATCTTGTCACAGTTAACGTGTTCATTCAGACTGAATTAAAACAGTAGCCTAAATAAAATAAAAAAAAATGCTCATATGTGCAGCTTTAAACTATTACTTCTGATCAGAGTTCATCAAACTCCATCTTAAATGATTCAGTAGCCATTACATCCTGTTCTTACACTTGCTACCTGTCATTGAGGTCATTTGTCCTGCCCTCCGACACATTTGTCCTGCCCACCCCTTCATGAATGAATCATTAATATAATAATTATGCAAGATTAATGTTAGCATAATTGATGATTTGGCATCTAATTCTGTTTCTGGGCTTCTTTTTAGGCCTGAGTGTTAATGTGACTAGCATGCTAACTGTGTTGGACAACAAAAACCTGATCCTTAAACCAAACAGTTTTATTAGCTACCTTTTTAGTTAATACTTTTATATTAGCGTCTAAAATTTTAATCTTGTATGCAGTATCGAGCACTAGCAATGTTTTGAGTGTCAACTTTACATTGCTTGTTTGTTTAGTTTAGGCGTTTGTGTGAGTAACGCTAGCGTTTAGCAGCAAGAATACTTGCTTAGTGAACCTTTAAGCCACAATTGACTGAGATGTTGCCTAGAAAAGAGGGAAAGAAGGGGAGGGAGTGAAAAAGAGAGCGAGTGTGGCGAGTCTTCTCCTTGCGAGTCGTTCATCTGTGTGCGCAAAGAGATGTGTCTGTTGTGATGTTTTTATCGTTTGCTGGCTGTCGCTCTCTTTCTAGAGCGCTGCGTTCAGCAGGCCCCGGCAGAATCTTCCCTGATCTTCTCAATCCCTCGAGCCACTCGCAGACGTCCACATCTGCTGCCGTGATGTCATCAACACGTGACACGCCGCTCAGAGGCTCGTTTGTTAAAATTTGATAGCCAACATAGCCTCTTTCTCTCTATGCCTTTCTCGTTCGCTGGTTTTATCTTCCTCACGAAATGAAAGACACCACACAGCTCTCCTTCCTCTTACAAGCTTTTAGCTGTAACAAGCATTAGAAAGAATGACACATATTCATTTGATTGAAATCTCAGCTATTTCCCTCAGCTGTTTTGACCCTTTAATTATAGTAGTTAATGTAAAATATGTTAATTATTTTAACTCTTTATGTTTTATAAAAATATTCTTGTTTTAAACTATATATATATATATATATATATACACTCACCGGCCACTTTATTAGGTACACCTGTCCAACTGCTCCTTAACACTTAATTTCTAAGCAGCCAATCACATGGCGGCAACTCAGTGCATTTAGGCATGTAGACATGGTCAAGACAATCTCCTGCAGTTCAAACCGAGCATCAGTATGGGGAAGAAAGGTGATTTGAGTGACTTTGAACGTGGCATGATTGTTGGTGCCAGAAGGGCTGGTCTGAGTATTTCAGAAACGGCTAATCTACTGGGATTTTCACGCACAACCATCTCTAGGGTTTACAGAGAATGGTCCGAAAAAGAAAAAACATCCAGTGAGCGGCAGTTCTGTGGGCGGAAATGCCTTGTTGATGCCAGAGGTCAGAGGAGAATGGCCAGACTGGTTCGAGCTGATAGAAGGGCAACAGTGACTCAAATAACCACCCGTTACAACCAAGGTGGGCAGAAGAGCATCTCTGAACGCACAGTACGTCGAACTTTGAGGCAGATGGGCTACAGCAGCAGAAGACCACACCGGGTGCCACTCCTTTCAGCTAAGAACAGGAAACTGAGGCTACAATTTGCACAAGCTCATCGAAATTGGACAATAGAAGATTGGAAAAACGTTGCCTGGTCTGATGAGTCTCGATTTCTGCTGCGACATTCGGATGGTAGGGTCAGAATTTGGCGTCTACAACATGAAAGCATGGATCCATCCTGCCTTGTATCAACGGTTCAGGCTGGTGGTGGTGGTGTCATGGTGTGGGGAATATTTTCTTGGCACTCTTTGGGCCCCTTGGTACCAATTGAGCATCGTTGCAACGCCACAGCCTACCTGAGTATTGTTGCTGACCATGTCCATCCCTTTATGACCACAATGTACCCAACTTCTGATGGCTACTTTCAGCAGGATAATGCGCCATGTCATAAAGCTGGAATCATCTCAGACTGGTTTCTTGAACATGACAATGAGTTCGCTGTACTCAAATGGCCTCCACAGTCACCAGATCTCAATCCAATAGAGCATCTTTGGGATGTGGTGGAACGGGAGATTCGCATCATGGATGTGCAGCCGACAAATCTGCGGCAACTGTGTGATGCCATCATGTCAATATCGACCAAACTCCCTGAGGAATGCTTCCAGCACCTTGTTGAATCTATGCCACGAAGAATTGAGGCAGTTCTGAAGGCAAAAGGGGGTCCAACCCGTTACTAGCATGGGGTACCTAATAAAGTGGCCGGTGAGTGTATACTGTTAGTGGCATTATAACAAATTGAAAGCAATTGGGAACAACAGAAACTCAGGGGCCACGTAAAATCACAGAGCGGGGTCAGCGCATGCTGAGACACAGTGCACAGAAGTCGCCAACTTTCAATAGATCTCCAAATTTCACGTGGCCTTCAGATTATCTGAAGAACAGTCGTAGAGACCTTCATGGAATGGGTTTCCATGGCCAAGGATCCAAGCCTTAGATCACCAAGTGTGAGATGCAGTGGTGTAAAGCAGCCGCCACTGGACTCTAGAGCAGTGGAGACGTGTTCTCTGGAGTGACCAATCACGCTTCTCTGGCAATCCGATGGACGAGTTTGGCGGTTTCCAGGAGAACGGTACTTGTCAAGTGTAAAGTTTGGTGGAGGGGGGATTATGGTGTTGGGTTGTTTTTCAGGGGTTGGGCTTGACCCCTTAGTTCCAGTGAAAGGAACTCTTAATGCTTCAGCATACCAAGACATTTTGGACAATTTCATGCTCCCAACTTTGTGGGAACAGTTTGGGGATGGACAGTTTCTGCTCCAACATGACCGCGCACCAGTGCACAAGGTCCATAAAGACATGGATGAGCAAGTTTGGTGTGGAGGAACTTGACTGGCGTTAGGGTGAAATAGAGCGGAGACTGAGAGCCAGGCCTTCTCGTCCAACATCAGTGCCTGACCTCACAAATGCGCTTCTAGAAGAATCCCATAAACACACTCCTAAACCTTGTGGAAAGCCTTCCCAGAAGAGTTGAAGCTGTTGTAGCTGTAAAGGGTGGGCCAACTCTATATAAAACCCTATGGATTAGGAATGGGATATCATTAAAGTTCATGTGCATGTAAAGGCAGACGTCCCAAAACTTTTGGAAATATTGTGTTTGTTTGTGTGTGTGTGTGTGTGTGTGTGTGTGTGTGTGTGTGTGTGTGTGTGTGTGTGTGTGTGTGTGTGTGTAACACATTACAAAATAATAAACAACAACACACCCAGTTTATTATTTTAATTACTTTGTAATGTTTTTTATTTTATTCTGAAGTATAAAATGTATTCTTAGTTATTTTATTTTTTTAAATACATTTGTTTATTTTAATTATTTGTAATTATGATATGCATTTGTATATAAATATTTTTTTTAATAGTATTTAATTTATCATAACACAAAAATTCAAACTTGTTTCTAAATATAAAATCAATATATTCTCAACCAACCTTTTTTGCCACTCCTGTTTAATTATATTATTATTTATATGTTATTCTTTTTTTCTTTTTTACCCTGTCAGTAAAACAATATATGGTAAATATTTAAAATCTTAATTTTTGTGTATATATATATATATATATATATATATATATATAATTCAACTAAATAAAACTTTATTAATAATTTTGTAATAATTAATCATCATTTACTGTTGATAATAAAATAAATAACATTATGCTGACATTTGTCTTATAAATGGGTAATTATTTTAACTTATTTTCAATAATAAATAAATAAATAATAATAAAAAATATATATATATATATATATATATATATATATATATATATATATATATATATATATAATATATATTCTAACTTTTTATTTACCCTCTTTATCATGCTGACATTCTGTTAAAAATAAGTATTGTACACTCAAAAAAATGCTGGGTTAAAAACAACCCAATTTGGATTATTTGGCAACCCAGCGCTGGGTAAATATTGGACAGAACACATGCTGGGTTATTTTGACCCAGCAGGTTGGGTTTTTATACAATAACCCATTTGCTGGGTTTTTTTTATATCAGTGCTGGGTCAAACAACCCCATGTTACAGGTTATTAATTTTAGATAATAATAAATAATAATAATAAATACATACAAATATTAATAAATATAATAACTACTGTGTATTGGTTTAAAGTGTTTATTCCAGGAAATTCATATAATCATAAATACATTCATGTTTAATCAACAATTAGTCACTGCAGCATAAAAGGAGGCCCACAAAAATCATGTGTGCTAAAATGTTGGTATGTTAAATTATAAAATGGTAAGATTCTCAAAATTCAAAACAATGTATAAACATTGCAATCATTTAGTCCTGTGTAGCAAAATAAAAACATAATTCTATAAACTGTAAAAAAGCCTATAGCTAAATATTCTCTTCACAAAAAAAACACAATAAATAAAAACATAAGTAGCCTACATGGCAATTCATTTAAATAAGCAATCAATTAGTCCTGTGCAGCAAAAATGTGAGGCACATAACTCCATGTATAAACTGTATAAATAGCTAAAGATTCTCTTCTCTTCACAAAACAATTACAATAAAATAAAACATATTTACAGACACAAATACTGAATACAATTTACATATATTGTTTAAATAAATGAATGGCTATTATTTAGTCCTCTGCAGCAAAAATGGAGGCCCGCAAAAACCGTATGCTTGGATTTTCTGTCCAAGGCATTCCATATACTACCTGCTGCAAAAATTACCAAACAGGGGCGTTGTTTCGGATAGTGAATGTCAAAGCAATAAAATGCCTTGAAACAAACATCCACAGCCTTGATTAGAGTCAACTTTTCCAGAGCTTCAAAAACAAAAAAACTGTCCAGCCATTCCAAGCTCCAAGACAATGGGGAAGGGTTTCACTTCTCTCTGCCTTTCCAGGCCTTTGGAATCTAAGAAGAGATAAATGGCAAATTAGAACTTGTTCGTTCATCAGCTTTTAAATTAAGCAAAGTGCATTTCTAACTAAGGTCAACTTATAATGATTGAATTTAGCTTAAATATGTAACAGTTAAATATGTACTCTGGTAATCTGAAAACATTTAGTGTTAAATTAACCCTTGTGCATCCTTATGGACATTTTTGTCCTTTTCAGTGTTTTTTTTTTTTTGATCACTTTGCTTGTGTTAATGCTAACTGCATAAAAATTGGCACAGGTGTGTATTTTTATTGGAATTTTACTATTTCACCGCCATTTTCTTAAAAAAATATTTTTTGCACTAGCTACATAAAATACTCCCTCTCAGCGCCTTTTGGACAAAAATGTCCCCATTGAAACCCATTAAAACTGCAATTTTTAATCCCAGCGCCATTTAACTATAAAATTATGCAATCTTTGTTAAGAGGCTTTCATTCTGTTGGCAAGGCTGCAAAATTTTAATTTTTACTATTTTTTATCAGATGGTGCAATTTTTTTTAGGTTTGGCCTATAAAACAAATATTGCTTTATTCCTGTTTTCTGCTTCGCCATATTATAGAGCCAATTGGATAAATTGTGCAACGACATTTGTGTGGGTGTGTTGGTATGGATGTCAGAGTGTGGTTAGTATGTGTGTTATAAAAAAAATATGTGTGTGTGTGCGCATGTGTGTGTTTGTAATATTGAGAGAGAAAAACTCAACTGCCAAATGACAAATCCAATCACTGTGTGCACCAGTGGAGTTTTGCTGGCACCCAATGGGGAAAATATGTTACTGCGCCCAAACAAACTCTTACTGAAAGCTCATGTTTTTAGATATCATCCTCAAATTAGGAACACAACTTATTTAGATTTATGGCTTTGATTTTCTTGCCGTTTTAGAGTTCAACTTGATATATTTTATATAAAATAATTTTCATAAACTTATACCTATATAACTTTTTTGGGGATTTACTTATTATTATTATTATTATTTTACTTCAGCAATAATCTGCCACGGGTCTTCTTTAAAATGACACCAAACTTAAGTCTGTGCTCCCAAGCTTAATTTTTTTAAGACAGTTTTTTGACACAGACATTTTTGTCCTCTATGGGTCTATGTGTAACTTTTTTTAATTGATGCACAAGGGTTAAAGGAATAGTTCACCTTAAAAAGCAAATTTACCTGCCCTCGTGTCAAATTTACTCGCCTCACTAACTTACCCTCATGTTGTTCCAAACCTATACAAGTTTCTTTCTTCTGCTGAACACAAAAAGACATTTTAAATGCCAGTAACCAGACAGTTGACGGTAGCAACTGACTTCCATAATAGGAAAAAAGTACAATAAAAATCAACGGCTACTGTTAACTGTTTTGTTATCAACATTCTTCAAAATATCATCTTTTGTGTTCAGGAGAAGAAAGTCATTTAGGTTTGTAATAGCATGAGGGTGACTAAATGACGACAGAAGAACAGGACATTTGAGAAAGGGGCAAGTACTTTTAAAGGGGTCATGAACTGAGAAATAAAATTTTCCCTGATATTTTGTCATACAAGAGGTCATTGTACTACAAAAAAACATGAAACAACTTTTATTGATACTACGCTGCCAAAAAAAAGACACATTTTCTACTTCCGATTGTTTATTACGCAATAGAACATCAGTGCAAGACTGCCTGCACAGAAACAGATCATAGCCTCTCAGCTGAACAATGATTTTTGATGAGAATTGTAACTTACTGAGCTGGACGATGACATCACTGTTCACTGTACACTGATCACTGTTTTCTGCAGAGCTGCTTTATAGCCCAATTGAACACGCACCCAAACACCGAGAACATACTGCAACATAATTTTTTTTTTTTTATGTAAAGCTACCTTTTGAAAATTACTAACAAAAACAGATAAATAATAGGTAGACTTACAGCTTCTTTAGCATGCAGCCACTAGCCAGTGACGTTAACTTACACTGCATCCAACACCGCCGAGTCGGCTTCAGTTCAAGTACAAGAAACCCGCAACATTTCTGGAGATAAAACACCAACAACTGTATTTAGACATTGTGACCGTGTTATAAGTGGAATAATTGATGATAGACCGTGTAAAAATAATGAATGTAATGTGTAACGTTAACGTTAGCCTAACGGTTGCTAGTTCGACAGACGCAAAAAATAGAGCATTCGTGTTAAATAATGTAACGTTAAGGGTCCGTCGTCAATAATTCATGGTTAATTTCAACATAACTTCTTATTGACTTTCTGGCTTCTTTAAATACTTAACGTTAGGATAGTTTTAATAAAACAGTGTTACTCACCTTTACGCTCGCTCCTGCTTGAACCTCTCGTGTTGACGTTGAGATTTGAACAGTGTGCGGACAAATGCGCGCGAGGCGAGGAGGTAAGCGCTGGGTCACAGTTTCAAAAACAAACCCAAATGCTGGGTCATTGTCAGCTGATTACGGAGAAAATAACCCAGCAACATAGTCAAAATGCTCAACCCAGCATTTGGGTTTAAAAATAACCCAGCATTTTTTAGAGTGTAACTGTTTATTTTTCCTATTTATTGAAATACTTCATTCATATTTCCCCTAGGCTGTTTGGACTCCGTCTGTAAAACCACAAGAAACCAAGTCAAAGCATTTAGTGCAGGTTTTCCAGAGTCTCCGTCCCCAGAGACTCGATGAGCAGTGACCCACAATGGGCCCGCTACATAAACACAGTTAAACCCACATAGCACAAACATGCGAAACAGCCCGGAAACCCTCTGAATCCCCTCCGAAGGGAATCGCTAACTCATCTGTCACCTAATGTACGACGACATTATGTTAATTTCAATTGCTTATAGCGGACTTTAAGAAAATAAGATTATTTTGCAATGCAAAAAATGTAATGGTCTTATAAATAGGCATTATATGTAGGCTATAGATTTTTTACATGTGTTGATTTGTTGGTCATTTGCTTGCGTAAATGGTGCAGTGTCTTTGGCATACACACATGGTGTGGTTGCGTGCAGAGTTGGGTCTCTGTTTGGCTGTGGCCCTTCACCCTTTGTCTCCAGCTCTATGAGACAAGAGCTAAAGATCATGGGAAAAGGGCCTTAAACATCCCGTCGGTCTTTGAAGCATATAAGAAGGATTGTCAGGTTCACCGAAACCTGACTTTTCATCACTAACTGCTGCTTTGCTTGTTACGGTCATAATAAAGCCTAATCTTCTGAAATATGCTATACTAAAACATTTGTGTGATTGACAGGCTGATACTTTACAATACTAGCATAGCTAAGTGCACACATGCTCTGTGAAGGTTGTTTGCGAACATTCAAATTCACTACATCAAAATGGCTGCCTTGGTGTGTATTGCATTAATAATCTTCTTTGATAAACAATAAAACAACGGACAACACACAAAAAATATTATTATTTTTTTGTCGGTTGTTTTATAATCACTTTCCTTAAAATAAAACGTAAAACTTTGTATGCGTTTTGGCCGTTTATTTTTATGGCAATGGCGTTTTGGGGGGCCACGAAAACGCAAGCTTTTGAAAACTGGTTTCAAAGTGCAAGTTTTTGAAAACTATACCGCTATCGTCTCCATGTAAACTACAAAAAATGACATCATACATATTGCGTGTTCAATCTATAGTGTTTCTTTACAAAGTGAAATCGCCAACTACTGGCCTGGCAGCAAAAAAAAAATAATAGTTTTCGTTTTTAGCTGTTTTCACGGTTCTGTGTAAACGGGGATCGTTTTGACAATGTTGTCGTCTGTACATGAAAAAAGCAAAGGAAAATCTTTAGTACATAGTTGTTGTGTAAACGTTTCCTAAATTGAGATGTTAAAAGTACATGCTAATATTTAATAGTTATATTATATAATAATATCTAAATAATGTTTGAATTAATATTATTATGTATCAAAATGTTTATTTTAATTTGTAAACAATATGTAAATAATACTATTTAAATATTAACATTAATAATTATGTGTTCAATATTATAATGAAATTAAATGTGGTGTTGAAATTAATATTAAGAATTGTAAAATTTCACTTGTATTGTCTATAGACATCAGATTTTTTTTAATGCCAATATTGTTGCTTTAATAATATTAATTGATTGATATATCTCACGAATGAAATTAGTAAATTCAATGTTTCTCCTTTTGTTTTACCCAAATATTGCGGCATTAAATCCAGTAGTTGTTAGTTAACTAAAACTAAAACTTTTTTAAACTGATTTTTGATAATTGAAATGAAGCTGAAATAAAAGAAAATATAAATAAAAAGAAAATATAAAAGTAAATACTATTAATAAATAATATATAAATAATACTAAAATAACATCAGCATTAAAGTTGATTCTGGAGTTGATTAGCTCCAGAAGAGCATCAGTTCTCCATGGGGAGACCAAGATTTAACAAAAAGATAAATAACAAATATTTTTTTAGTTTGTAGCCCCCCTAACGTGATGTTTTGTTCAACGCAGCCCTTGGCCTACAACGAGTTAGTGTTAAATGAGTTTGGCTCCCGTAGCGTATGTAAACGCTGAAATTAGTCACGCTTATTTCACGCTACAGCGGAGTACATTGTGAGGCCTTTTGAAGGGTAAATGGGAAACACACTAAAGCAGCGGTGGTCGAAGCGCTTTATTAAAAAGTGGTTAAAGGAGCCAGGCAAAATATGTGAGGACGTTTTGTGTTGGAATGGATTTAAACAGGTTGATGAATTTTTATAAACACTTTACCTAATTGTTTATTTGTGTTTGTGCTTAAAACAATAAATAAAACAACAAAATATAGGTTAAAAACTCAGAAATCTATTCTGTGGGGGGGGAAAGTCATAACATCAAAGTCTGGAATATCACAATTTTCTTCTTGACTGGATCCTAATGTTAAGTGAATAACGTCAACCTCATTTTCACTTATTGCATCATGGCTCGGTAGGGGTCAGGGGTCACGATAGGTTGCGCGTCAGGACTATGAAAAAGGGTCAGAGGTCGGCAAAGGAGAATAAAAAGGAGCAACATGTAATCGTCAAATGAACTTAAATTCTAGTTTGCATGACATCAAGAGGTATTTGCTTGAATGGGATTTCGGTTATGGAAATAATTGGTGCTAGTAGTAGTTCAGCAATTGTGTACGTTTTTGGACGACATCAACTGTGCTGAGCGAGTACTTCACAGGTTTAATATAAGCCGCAAGATGCTAGTAAAATATGACACATTTGCTTATTTTGTTGCCAGGCGGTTATGAGCGAGAGCGAGGTGACCTTTCTCTCACCGTGCCCAAATGCGTTTTCTACGTATGTTCGCAAAAGTGTGAAGTGCTTCCTCTTCCCTTTTCTGTCTCCCTCTCTCTCTCTGTCTCTCTCTCTCTCTCTGTCTCTCTCTCTCTCTCTCTCAGTGAAAAAAGCTTTTCGTGTCCCTGTTCTCCTGGCCTGTCTCTCTCCATTTCCCCTGTCGTTTGTAGGTCAGTTCCTCCCTTAATGCTCAAGAGTTTGTCTTGTCCTAAAAGAGGGACACACCGACCAAATCCATTACTGGCCGAGATGAAAACAGCACAGAATCGTTTTTAGAGCGCACCGTATTAAAAAACAAAAACAGTGAAAAGAAAGTAAGATGAATCTTAAATAACATTTCAAATGATTTTCGGATGTTAAAATACTTTGTCAGTTTAATATAACATGACCTATTTGTAGGTGAGATCCTTGAAAAGTTAAAACATGGTGTTTCTGTGGCTGGCAAAACATTGCTCTGTTTGTTTAAGAATTCCGACCAGCCTGGCACGGCAACAGTGACTCAACCAATGGCGTGAGTTAGGGGCGGGGCTTTCTGTCTTCCTGACCAATGGCAGAGTGTGTGTGGGCAACCTGTTTGAAAACAAACTGTTATTTTTGAGCCATCTTGAATATCTTGAAGTGAATATAATATAATTGAACTAAACTGAACCTCAAATTAGATATCTCTTTGATATCTGAATTGTTTCTCCTTTACTGTGAGACAAAAAAAGACATCTGTGTAAGATCCCCTGCTTGTAACATTATGCTTTGATTCTTGTGTCTCCTTTAAGAAGTCTCAACAAGTTCTCAAACTCTGCTAAAAATAAATAAATAAATAAAGTCAGAGATCTCGATTTGAAAAGAAATATTTCTCATCAAAGACAACATGAGCTATGCTAACCATGTTCTAAACATCTCTGTATACTCTTATTGTGTCAAAAAAATTCTAATTTGGGTCTATTTACATTTCTGTTAATGATTTTTGTGGGAAACACCTGAGACAAAGTGAATGAAATACATGAGATGTCCATTAAGTCTCATGAGTTATAAAAGAGCAACATTTGAGCCTTTTTTTCTTCCGAAAAGTAAATACGTGAGAATTGTGTTATTTCCGTTAACCTCATAAGTTTGAGAAAGGGTTATGCCTACTTAGAGGGTTAATTCACCCTGAAATAAAAATGAAGTCATCATTTACTCACCCTGGTGTTGTTCTAATGAGTCTTTTTAAAAAGCTTGATACCATTTGCTATTCACTGCCATTATATGGACAAGCGGGTTGGACATTTTTTGTTTTTTGTTCTCCTTTTGTGTATCATGATGAAAGAAGGGTATTCGGCATTACAACAACACCAGGGTGAGTAAATTATGACTTCATTTTCATTTTAGGGTGAACTATCCCTTTATGGTTAGAGGTTTATTCAAAAAGTAATAGTGATGCTTAACTAAATTTAGTTGTACTTAACTTTCCCTTTCTTTCTCTTTCTGTCAACAGTCGCACTGAAAAACCACAACTGCAATGGTTTGTCGGCGAACAACAGTAACCGTGACAACAGTAAAGCAACGGGATTGGTTGACGGCTGGCTGCATGAGGGAGAGCTCCTACTACAGGTCAGGAGTAAAAACACACGTGTGTGTGTGTGTGTGTGTGTGTGTACATGTTTATGGAGTCCCTGTGCCTTCATAGCATGTTATAAAGAGTCGTTTAAAGCTACGCCCTTAAGGAAGGAGAAAAGGAAGGAGAGGCTATTTCTGCCCAGCCTTGTTCTCGTTTCAGACACTTAGGCATGAATAATGCACAGGCAGAGCTCTCATGTATTATAAAGGAAGAATAAAATAAGAGGTAAAAGTATTCTCTCTTTTTTTTTTTTTACTTTGAAAGTTTCGCTCTGTCCATCTTGTCACAGCAGTTCTGAGAAGTTTGAACCACCTGTCCACTCACGTCTACACCTTTTCATTTCCTCATCCATGCTCTCACATTCTCTCTGCCTCTATTATCTTTTATCTTTCCTTCCTGCTGTTTCTTCCTTCCATCCTTTCCTCATTTTCCTTCTTTCCTTTCTTCCTTTCTATTTTTCCTTGCATTTTCTTGGATCAATCCATCTCTTCCTTCCTTCCTTCTTTCATTCTTGTCTATTTCTACCTGCCTTTACTCTTGTCTTCTTTCTTCCTTCTTTCCTTCTTCCTTCATGTATATCCCTTCATTTTTTACTAATTTTCCTTCTTTCTTTTCTTCCTGTCTCTTTTTTCTTCCTTCCTTCCTTCTTGTCTATTTATTCGTGCCTTCATGCTTGTCTTCTTTTCTTCATTCCTTCATTCTATTTCCTTCCTTCCTTCACTAATTTTCCTTCTTTCCCTTCTTCCTTTCTATTTTTCTTTGCATTTTGTTTGATCAATCCATCTCTTCCTTCCTTCTTGTCTATTTATTCCTGCCTTTAACCTCGTCTTCTTCACTCTCTTGTTCCTTCCTTCCTTCCTTCCTTCCTTCCTTCCTTCCTTCCTTCCTTCCTTCCTTCCTTCCTTCCTTCGTGTCCCTTTATTATTTTACTAATTTTCCTTCTTTCCTTTCTTCCTGTCTTCTAGAAGACAGGAAACTTCTTCTGTTTTTCCTTACATTTCTTTTATCAATCCATCTCTTTCTTCCTTCCTTCCCTCCTTCCTCAATTCTTGTTTATTTCTTCCTGCCTTTACTCTTGTCTATTTTTTTCCTTCCTTCCTTCTTGCCTATTTATTCCTTCCTTTATGCTTCTCTTCCTTCCCTCCTTTCTTAATTATTGTCTATTTATTCCTGCCTTTACTCTTGTCTTCCTTCCTTCCTTCATTTATATTCCTTCCTTCCTGACATGTTACTGCCTTCCTTTCTGTCATGCTCTATTCATCATCTTTTTATGTCATCTTCTTTCCTTCCTTCCTTCCTTCCTTACTTAATGTCCCTTCATTCTTTTACTCCTTTTCTTTCTTTCCTTTCTTCCTGTCTGTTTTTCCTTACATTTCTTTCATCGATCCATCCCTTCATTCTTTTACTCCTTTTCTTTCTTTCCTTTCTTCCTGTCTGTTTTTCCTTACATTTCTTTCATCGATCCATCCCTTCCTTCCCTCCTTCCTCAATTCCATCTATCTATCTATCTATCTATCTATCTATCTATCTATCTATCTATCTATCTATCTATCTATCTATCTATCTATCTATCTATCTATCAGTCTGTCTGTCTTCTCTTTTACCACTATTCTCGCTCTCTCTCTCGCTCTCTCTCTCTCTCTCTCTCTCTCTCTCTCTCTCTCTCTCTCTCTCGCTCTCTCGCTCTCTCTCTCTCTCTCTCTCTCTCTCTCACACACTCACTCACTCCCCTGTGTTGTGTATAGTTGTGTGTGTTGGACTGTGAATGATGCAGTGGTACATATTTGATCGTAATGCTTCCTGACTGCTGCCCCCATCCCCCTCCTGCCCCACGAGAGCCCAGTGTGGGCTGTTCTGCCGACCAACAAGCCGAAATATTTATACTGAGTGCTGCTACTTGGCCGTGTTTTCTGAGTGTGTTTGGACCAGGTGTGCATGTATGAATGAGTATATGTGTGTGTGTTGGCATACAATGCAGATGTTCAAGCAAATGAGAGGGGTCGCTGGAAGATATAACCCCTAAAACTGCTGTTCGATTTATGATGGGGCTACGCACTCTGAATCTTGTCGCTTATTGCTTTATGTTAATACACTGCAGCACATTTCTGTGTGCATATAATCTGGCAAAAACAGTCGTAGATTAACGTGGAAGAGATTATTTTTTTGTGATGTATTGCTTTTTGAGGCTTTTTGCCTCTTCATATCATGTTAGTTTATAGGATTCAGTTTGCATTTAGAAAGCAGAGAGTGGTTCTGTATCAGTATGTTTGCAACACAAACATAAGCACAGCCTACATAAAACATCGATAGGATTTCAAGAGAGCCCTTATTTACGCTCATACGGAAGTCCCAGAGGATGCACAGTGTTTGTCATCTTATTATGACTGTTATAAAAGGAACAATTTTCATATAGTTATTTCATATAGAAAATTTTTATAGTATTTAGTATATATTTCTTCCCTGATGTCAACTTATAATGTTAGCCTGGCCAATTTAGTACTAATTTAGTTTTATTTTATATTTAAGAGCCTTCTCGAAAGAATTGGGTACACTATAATATGTATGAATGTATCTATGTATTGTGCATTTGTTAATTCATTTATTCTAACATACTTATTTGAGTGTCAGACACTAGACTGTCCACACTTGGTCTAACCTTGATTACCAGTTCACAGCTAGTGCTCTTTTTTTTTTTACAGTAACTTTTACAGTAAACGGTTGTTTTTGTAGTGTCTGTGCATCGATGCATCAGATTACTTACTATAATCACACAGATCCACACCCAGAGCCCACCAGATGGTGATGAGCTGTAAATATCCCCTCCACAAAAATACACACAGCACAAGAGCACATGCTCACATAAAGTATTTAATGACAGCATGAAATGGACAATATTTACTTTCTCAATAACTGTCTGTGTTTTTTTTTAGCATTTTTTTTTTTATCTTTCATCAAAATCTACAGTAATACCATTTTTTTTATTAATGTAGTCAATATTTGTCTGGTTTAGCATGATCCATTTGTTTTTCTTTGCACACAACACACATATACTGTAGCTAATATTTCTTAATAGATCTCAATTCATGTTGTTTTATATTGGAGTGAACTTTCAAAATGGGGCTTTAATTTTGAAGTTGTTCTTTCTTCATGTCATTGTTCACTGATTCCAGGTATTTTAATTATTAGTTTCTGTTTATTTATAGTCCTTATATTTTTGTTTTTTTCTAGCATTGGTTAAAATTCTTGCGATTCTTGGCTTGTTTTTTTTTTTTTTATGTGAATAAAATCATTTAAATGAACATTTTCTAATTCCAAAACCCCTACCTGTGAAACAAAAATCAGTGTATATTTATACGGCTAAAGTTCATTTGAAATCAAGATTGAAGTTTTGTGGCTTTTAATACACATCTGTTTGCTGTTAGCCATCATATGCAGATAACTTTACTTGAAGCGCACATAAGCAATTCAAATGAACAATATCTTTCTTTTGGGAAAATGTTGCTCTTTCTGGTTAAATTGTACCCGAACAACACCTACTTAAATATAATGACTGTAACGTAATTGAACATTTCTCAAAAAATTGTCATTTGATATGCCCCGCTCCATCTTCCTGTTTTAACAGGAAATACATCAACACAGGAAGGAAAACTATACTTGTCAATCCATTTTAGGACTTTTTAAGCACACAAACAAATAAGAAATGCACAGAGAATCAAACTAGTCCTTCATTAAAAGCGAGATGTCTATCTGACCCATAATGACCAGTGAACTAATAGTTTTATTTTCTGTGTTTCTTTGTTCGTTCATGTATGGTCACAGGCACTCAATGGCTTTGTGTTGGTGGTCACTGCTGAGGGGATTGTTTTCTACTGTTCTCACACCATCCAGGATTATTTAGGATTCCACCAGGTAATTATCCTTTTCAACCGTCTCTTACATAAACACATTCGCTGCGTACAAAATCGCGTACTTTCTAAGTAGGTACTACATTTGAATTTGAATCTACTTCTTGATCATTCAAAAAGCAGGCTATGCTCTATATAGAATGAATAGGAGTATGAATGAAATTCGGACATACTACATCCGTCATGTTGTTACTGTCACGTGACCTTCCAGCGTCAGTTGCGTTGCTTCATTGCCATTCATTAATCCTCTCCCGTGGCCTCATGGGATAGTAAAGTGTCCATCGAATGCACACTTCAGAATCTCGCCGGAAGTCGCCTACTGTTTTTCGAATACTATGTATTCTGACACACTTTTCTTTTGGCGTACACTGTTTTTTGCATAATATATAGAAGGGAAGTGTTTGATTTCGGACACACAGCGATACTGTATTTATCATAGTCACTGTTATAATACTAATCCAATATACAGCTGAAATAATAGCATTGGAACCTGAATTTTTGTATTGGATAATGCTGTTTATCTCTTCATGAAATACTAACTAAACATATTTAAATGAAAAAAGTTTCTCCATAATATGTTCCGATACAAAAATGTTAAATGTGTAAAAAAAAAAAAAAAAGAAATGCTGCTTTGTTCCATTTCTTTTAGTGTGAACTGGCCTTTATTTTGAAGTAGGCTGCTTATGCAGATAAATTATTTCCAAATCAGGCGTGACGTTACAAGTTTTGCTTGGCATGTCATTTGTCTGTTCACATTGTAACTAAGGTCAGGACACAGTTTTAATCTGATTGATAAGTATCCCCTGTGCGTACATATTCCCAGAATCAAAATGACCTGAGCTGTTGGATAATCATTCTATACTTCTCATCTCTATTCTTAGCACACACACATATATCTCTCTATATATCACTCATCAGATCTGCCTAATACTGAATAATACTGCGGTGTCTCTCGAGGAGCAGCTTGAATGCAGTAGAAATTGAATGAGCTTAATCAAATAGGCTTTACTCTGAGATTCAGTCTGGCACGGTGTAATCCAATTCATCATAATTTACTTATGAATTATCCAACTGTGGCATCACTATACTAATTTTTTTATGCGCTTACACTGTCCTCCTTTTGTTCTTATATATACAGTATATGTATATATATATATATATATATATATAGTGCTGTCAAATCCAATCATCGCGATTAACATAAAGGTTTGTAAATATATAATATGTATGTGAATAAATACATATATATATATATATATATATATACATACACACTTATATATATATATATATATATATATATATATATATATATATACAGTATATCCAAATATATGCATTCTAATATGCAAATCAGCATATTAGAATGATTTCTGAAGGATCATGTGACACTGAAGACTGGTGTAATGACGTAATGAGTAATTAAGCTTTGCATCACATGAATAAATTACATTTTAAAATATATTCTAATAGAAAAGTTATTTTATATTGTAATAATATTTCATAATAGTTTAACTGTGTGTATTTTTTTTATCAAAAGCATAAGATACTTCTTTCAAAAACATCAAAATCTTATCAATCTCAAATTTTGAATAGTAGGTGATATAATTGTTTATTGACCCTGAAATTTTTGAAACCCGTAAAATAATGTTGCATCCTTTCAACATTATTTCTCTCACACTGTCCCTCTTCATTTGTCCCTCGATCACCCAGACGGATGTGATGCATCAAAATGTGTTTGATCTCATTCATACTGAAGACCAGCAGGCCTTCAGACACAACTTACACTGGGCTCTGAACCCACCTCCAACCAGCAAACAGACAGAAGAATCCTCACAAGGTCAGGAAATATATCATTTTATATCATGGTAGCACTATATATTGTTTTTTATATAGTTCATTTTGCTTTAAATTCTGCAAAAATGTGCTTATGTATCAAATAACCATGTTGCAGTCCCTATGTTTTGATAAACCAGTGAATTCATGTTTTATATATGAAAGGGGTTTCATTTCATTTTTTTATTTTCATTTTCATTTTCCTTTTTTATTTGGAACTCGATGGACGCAAATCAAAAAATATGATTATTCATTACAAATGATTGATAAAAGACCCAAATAATTGAAACATATTCAAGTGAATAAGTTTAGAGCACCTGAGTTAGAAGAGAGTAACTGAAAATGAAAGAGAGAGTTTTTTGTTTTTTTTTAAAAAATGAGAGACGAGGGTGGTTTGACCTTTAGTGGAAGCTCCTGGAGTTGCAAAATAAATGTTATGGTCACTAAAACGTCCATTTTAATTAAGGATAACAGCAAACAGAAAGGATAAAAACAGAAATGGTGGTCATTGGATAATCCAATGATGACCCCTTGTTGAAAAATTCTAGACACGCCACCAAGTCTGAAAGCGTGTCTTTCTTCTTTGTTTCTCTTAGATGGAGATCCTGCCCCAAGTATGTCTCTGGTGATGTGCAACCCTGACCAGCTGCCTCCAGAAAACTCCTCTTTCCTGGAGAGAAATTTTGTCTGTCGTTTCCGATGCCTCCTAGACAATTCCTCTGGATTCCTGGTTAGTGTCAAACAGCTAAGCTGGGCTAAAGTGATCCTCTAAAAACCTAGTGAGTTGTCTACATAGGAACTGCTAATGTAATATTAGGAAATGTTCATATATTGGAATATATCTTGCTATTCAGAGTCTCTAAGCCCCGATGTTCCAGATTACAAAGTGAGTTAGCATCTAGGTTAGCACTTGTGTCGGATTGCAGCCAGAGATCAGAATTGTTGGAACACCTCTGTAATCCCTCTTAAAGGAGCAATAGGGTCATGGGGAAAAGGTTTTAATTTGTGCTAGAAAAAATGTGCAAAACAACAAGAAGTACAAGAACCTGTTCAAGTTAGCCTAAATTGAAGCTAATTTGAGAAAAATCTGACTTTAGCTAAAGAGTGCAACAGTGACCACTGACTCTCTCAGCCGTCTTTATTCTGAAAATATTTTCCCATTCATTTTCTCCAGCCAGACAGCTGTCTCTTTCTTTGCTAATCTTGGCAATGCGGTAGTATGACTGGCAAGCAACCATTAGGGCTGTTAAGCAATGTATTCAAATATTATAGAATATCTACGAATATCAACTTGATCTGGATCGCTCTTTTTATTGACGATGTTCCCCGCGGTGGAGAACACGCGCTCGGAGTGCACACACGTGCCTGGCACACACAGGTATTTTTGCGCGTCAATCTTGAGAGAAGTGGTATCTGCGGTGTAGAACCCAAAATATTTCCAGACACTAGCCTACTTTTTAGATGAGTTGGGGTCGTAATTGTGCGCTCAGGCTGGCCGTTCTGTGTGTTATCTTCCATTTTCAAAACAGGGAGGCTATTGGCTATTATTCGATTGATTTGGTCATGGGCAGACGCTTCAATACGTTTAGAGCGTCCGCTCCTGGATGAGATGGCAAACAATAAAATAAAAAACAAAAGGTGTAATCATAGACTGTAAAAAATGCGCTACACATGGCACTTTTAAAAAACGGATAGTTTATTTATAGTTCGATTACGGATATTTCACGTCATGTTCAAATGCATATTCGAATATCGATTAAAAAGTGACAGCCCTAGAAACCAAATCACCCTGTAGCCAAGCAGGGTTGAGCCTGGTTAAACTTCCTGAGAAAACCAGGGCTGCGTTCAGCGCAGACAAAACGTTGCAGAACGTTTTTTAAACAGAAACGGTGACGCGTTGAACGCACTGTTGTGATGACGCAAGAGTTGCAACTACGGCAGCTGAGAAGGCTTTTTGTGTTCTTTGTGAAGAATTTTCGGAGCCTGATGAAGTCGGTATAAATATGTGTTTAATACTACAAAATATGACCGATGTTACAGTTACTGCACTTGCCGCCCAGAACACAAGAGAATAACATCCCAATCAAGTGAAGGGATTTGTGGAAACTGAAATGGAAGCACACATCTTACCTTCAGACTAAAACACATCTATTTAGCCTCACATACTGACATTATTTGTTGTTCATACTGTTTTATTAATACCCTGTATTTTCTTTCTCATTTTTAGGAAAAGCACTTTACATGCATTGTTTAATTCTATACCAAATGTCATACACTTGCAATGAAGATAAAAATATAAACAACTACATAATTATGTTGATATCCTATATTTTTACAATAAAACTTATGACAAACATGTCTTCTAATATCCTCAGTTAAACACATTCTTAAATTACTTCCATTGTGCGCGTTCACTTTAACACCGCGTGCTTTATATACATGTTGCTGCTGATTGGACTGCAGTTCTGACACGCCCACCAAACAAGAGAAAACGCATCTCAAACCCCGTTGCATACCGGTGCACGCCGTTTCCAGGAAACATGACGTTCAACCCGGAAACCGTAGCAAAACGTTGCGCACCGTTGTGATCTTGAACGTGCCCCAGGTTGCTGCTGGAAGAGGTGTTAGTAAGGCCAGTAGGGGGTGCTCACCCTGTGGTCTGTGTGGGTCCTAACACCCCAGTAATGTGATGGGGACAAAGAGCACCGTCCTTCGGATGAGACTTTAAACCGAGGTCCTTACTCTATGAGGTCACAAAAAATCTAGGGGTGTAACCCCGGCATCCTGGGCAAATTTGCCCAGTGACCTCTGTCCATCATGGCCTCCTAATCATCCCCATATATACTCATTGGCTTCATCACTTTGTCTCCTCTCCACCAATAAGCTGGTGTGTGTTGGGTGTTCTGGCGCAATATGGCTGCCGTTGCATCATCCAAGTGGATGCTGCACATTGGGGGTGGTTGAGGAGATTCCCCCCTTCCATGTAAAGCGATTTTAGTGCAGAGAAAAGCGCTATATAAATGTAATGAATTATTATTATTATTATTAAAGTAAATATATCTGTATGCGTGCAAAACTCAAAAAGTACTGCAGGATTCTCTGGACTCTTGGCCTTTATTTTTCTCAGTCTCTCTCTTATACTTTCTTTCCTCTCCACTCCATCTTTACCGAATCAATCTCCCTCAAGAATAGCATGACTACACTTAGCTTGTCAGGAGCGGAAAGCTAACAGGGGTCTCCCTGTGTGCGTAGAGAATTCATTATGAGCTATAAATACAAGCAACCTCATGCTCTTTTCCATTACGTTTATTTATTTTTTGGTCCGCTTGGTATTTTGGAATGCAACCATTAAGTTCTCTTGGGAGGTTCACACTGAAAATGCGAAAATACGATTAGCTTCCACCATCAGTATTTAGTTGACACACCCCTTAATCAGAAAGTCGCACTGAAAGCATTATTTTTGTTTGCGTCAAATTAAATATATACGTCACTAATGTGACTAATGCGTGTCTCTCTATGAATACTTTATGAAGTCATTGCCAATGGGATGTTTCCATGACACATTTTTGAATGTTTTTGAAAAAGATGCCGTTATCGTCCACGTGTAAACTACAAAAATGTGAATTTGTGAAAACGGTAACGTCATGCACATGCGTATTTTATCAGCAGATTTCACGGATGGCATCGTTTTGACAATGGTGTCGTCTGTATGCGAAAAATACAAAAGAAAAACTTTTCAGTGTTTAATACATCGTTGTCTTGTAAACGTACCTTGAGGCATTTTTTGTATAGCCTTACATAAGCAGGACTAATTTAAATCAGGTATTGCACAAGGCGCCACAAAATTTACAAGCCTTAAAGGATTAGTTAGCTTTAAAATGAAAATTAGCCCATGATTTACTCACCCTCAAGCCATCCTAGATGTAGGATAGCACCATTCTTCTCTCAGACGAATGCAATCAGTTTCAGTTATAGTAAAAAATATCCTGGCTCTTCCGAGTTTTATAATGGCAGTGGATTGCAACCAACAGATTGAAGCTTAAAAACGAGCATCCATCCATCATAAACAAACTCCAAACGGCTCCTCTTGGTGTAAAATTCTAGCTTCTGGCCAAACGGCCATACGCAGTCTACTTGCGCCTAATGCGCAACTTATGAATTTTATGACATCAGAAGTAGCGTAGTGCATCATGGCGTAGCGTAACGTGAATATCAGCTAGCAACCGTTCCGTATAATACGGAATCGTCCCGTATTTGACTCATAAAAGTCTTGTTCCGTATTGAACTGATACGGAACGCACTTTGTTCCGTATTTTTGAGAATCAATTCAGTGCAAATCCATGACAGACATTTAGCTTCTAATATATGTCAGACAGACTATGAACGAAAACATTTAGGCTATGATAAGAAAAAAAACGACGGTGCGGTAGATAATAATTTCTCCCATAGACAGATTTCTCCCCGTTTGTCTAGCCGCGTAGCGTTTTTAACATCTTGGCACAACATCAGAGAATGGCCTTTTAATTGGTCGTTAGTCATTGTGAGTCACGTATCGTAGCAACGATGACGACAAATCAGTGTGACTGACAATAAGTTCACACAAGGTTACAGAAAACTGTTGTTTATTTTTCTTCAAATGCAGTCTAAGCCGATGAGTTTTGAATGTAATATGTTGTATTTGTTTAAGTTAAAAATAAAACGTATTATAAACTAAACAAATCCAGGGTTCTTTGTTGGCAAAATGATCATGATAGCCTTTATATGTGGTTCAGTCTTGTATATTGATTAGGCCTACTTTGCTATTCTATAAATATATAGGCGTAATAAGTTGTAATATAATATGCTATAATGTATGATAGCATACAATATCCACCAGAAGTCATCATTTCAGGGGTTACTTTTCAAAAATGTCTTCCGTGGGGGCATGTCGTCAGCCCCTCACAGACGACTGCTGTCACATAATAAAACATAAAACACAAGTCCAGGCCTGTCCTCCCTCTCTCTTTCACTGTCTTCGCTCCTTTCATGCTTCCCCTCCTCCGTGAGAGATACGAGACCGGTGCGTCGCGCAGGTGTCGCTCATCCGTAATCACGCCACCGGCCTCGTCCTGCTCGCCACAGTTGCGGTTTACACCTAAGTGGAATCCGTATGTTCGTTTGGCCGGAAGCTAGTTATTTTACTATATCAAGTTTTAAATATTAATATTTTTCTCACACAAATTCATCGTTTTGCTTCAGAATGCCTTTATTAACCCCCTGGAGCCATTTGGAGTTTGTTTACGATGGATGGATGCACGTTTTTGAGCTTCAATCTGTTGGTGGCAATCCACTGCCATTATAAAAGATGGAAGACCCAGGATATTTGAGCCATCGATTATTAGTTATAGGGATGGCTCGATACCACAATTTTGGCTTCGGTACGATACCAGAATCTAATACCTCGGTATCGATACTAAATCGATACCACAGGTAAAAATAAAAATTAAAAAAGTCAATTTAAGTGACACTTAAAAAACACTGCTTGAAACTTTCCACTACCAAATGTGCAAACAAAAGGTATCAAAATGTACATTAAAAAAATAAATAAATCAGTCAGGGAACATACAGCAGGTTAAATTTTGATTTTGAAAAAAAAAAACTCTGAAATTATACAATTAAAATAGGTTAATATCTATAATAGATTCACATATAAGCTCATAATAATAATAGAATAATGAAATGACATGTAAACCATAGCTGTCATGCATAACAGAGAATTATCAACATTTATTGCATTTATTCATCATGGTTCGGTTACTGTTTGGGTTCATATTAGTTTAATACATTGCATAAAGTAATGTTAACATGCTAAACATGTATTAGTATATTTAATTTTTTAGGTCATTTAATTACGGATTGATATAGATGAATAAATGCTATAATACTGTTAGGTCAGGTTACCTAATGAATGTTGACAAATGTAGCTTAATTGTAACATTAGTAATATTCATATTACCACTATCTCTCTCTCTCTCTCTCTCTCTCGGCTTTGGTCGCCAAAGTTAAAATTAATATTATTCAAATTTTTATTCTTTATTCATTTAAATTCAATTAATGTTTGTTTGAAAGTATAACAGTGATGACTGATGAGACCTAAACTGAATTGGTTCTAGCGTGTCATGCAAGCAGATTTGAGCTTTCGTGTTTACCGTATCATATAATAAATAAGCTCTTATGTATGTGCGCTGTTCAGTGTTCAATATAAGTCTAAATTAAATCAGTTGAATGATGGTCTAACCTGTCGATCTCTGAACTCTTTGAACAAGTCAAGATGAGCAACTGACAAGTCAAGTGCTTCGGCAGATTTTATGTGTTGCCTCCCCGTTTGCAGAGTGGTGCATTGAGATCTGTTTCTTTACTTTTCTCAAGACTTTTGTTGGCAAAGTAATGCCTTATTTCACTCATACTGCTCTCTCTATTTATTAATTTCGGGCGTGTAGAAATTCGAATGAGCTTCGTTTGATCCATCGTGATCCATCGTGTTCCTCTGTTGTCACCGTTTGCCGGTTTCGCATGCATGACCCGCGTCAGTTTAGATAGCGCACTGCCGCCTAGCGGTGACCTTCGAAACAGCAGCGCATCAAATACCGAATTTAACAAAATTATGATATTGTACCGTTTGAAATATAATATATACCGGTATTTTTGCAGTACCGGTATACCGCGCATCCCTAATTAGTTATAATCGATTATAACTTCGATTGTATTCGTCTGAAAGAAAAAAGTCATATACACCTAGGATGGCTTGAGGGTAAGGAAATCATGGGCTGATTTTCATTTGAAAGTGAACTACTCCTTTAAAGGAATAGCTCACCCTGAAATGGAATGACATGAAAAATAGGTTGTCGAGAGTGCCTTTCAGCCATGATATGTGTAGTGTTTTTTTTTTTGTGTGTGTGTGTGTGTGTGTGTGTGTGTGCACATTTATAGGTGACACTAAATAAATCACAGATGACATACATAAAATACTCAGTTGTGGCTGTCATAATCTCCGCCAATCAGAACAAAACGTGTAAGGTTTAGTAACCAGTCCCAAAAATGAAAACATTCAGATATTCGGACAGGCCTTTATTGATAGATGACCTAGCTTGAACTCTATTGCCAGATTGAGTCAGAGACAAATTATGTGGTTCACCAAGGGCATACCAACAAAATCGTTAGCTCCAGCTGTGCATGTACATATGCATTACTTGTGCATTCATGCAAATGCAATATGACATGATTTTTTTGTTTGTTCTGCATGGCATATTGTTGTTATTCTTTTTGTTATTCTAATTGTACTTGCCATGTATTTTAAATATTTTGAATTAGATTAATTAAATGAAATGTTAGAAGTTTAAATATATCCTCTTTGAGTATCAAATTCCAATTTGATATTTTTCACGTAATGCCGTTTTGTATAGTAGATATTTCAAGGTTTGTTTTCATTTATGCCCCTTTAAGGCCCTGAATCTTCTAGGGCGTCTTAAATTCCTGCATGGACAGAACAGACGATTGGATGACGGAGCCCAAATGCCACCCCAGCTTGCCCTGTTTGCCATAGCAACGCCCCTACAGCCTCCTTCCATAATGGAGATCCGAACCAAGAACATGATTTTTAGAACCAAACACAAGTTGGACTTCACACCAATGGCCTGTGATGCTAAGTAATGATGAACAATTCTTTAAATATATACATATAGATAAAATAAAATGCACTGTGTAAAAGTGTTTTTATCCTAGTTATACGATATCTTCGTAATACAATATTAAATTGTACAGAAATCACTGATTTTGGTTCTGCCTGTGTTTTAGGGGTAAAATCGTTCTTGGCTACACAGAGGCAGAGCTGCGAGTTCGAGGTTCAGGGTATCAGTTCATCCATGCAGCCGATATGCTCTACTGCGCCGAGAACCATGTCAGGAGTAAGATATTCAGATTTCTTCAGATTTGTCATCTTGGAGTTTTATTGTTCAATTCAGAAATAAAAGTTAAATTTGACCTTCAGGTTCAATTAACCAATAATGTGACTGACTGAATACCATTAAGATTCAGAAACAGCTATGTTGCACTGTCTTTCTGCTGATGCATGCTGACATTGTTGCCAAAGGCTTGGTGTCTAAAATAAACTATAGTGACACTAAAAGACATTAACCCTGTTTGCTTAGACAAATACTTGAACAAGTGACAGTCCCCTCATTCAGTGTGGTTCACAGGAGGCGATTGATAATGTCAATTTTATGGGCAAGAAGTGTGTGGATTTGGTGAATCCTGATTTTTCTGTGCTGGTTTACCGCATAAGTGGAGGAAAAAATAGACAAATAGACAACAAGAGAAAGGAAGAGGAATGTTTTCCCACAATCCCATAATTATGAAGGAGATTGGATTGGATCATTGAAGTCATTAAGAGCTGAGAGACATGTGAATTAGAGCCCTAAATCCAGTATTGAATATGGAACCAACAGTCTATAGCAGAAAAAGATCTGTTCTATACGTTTCATCTGGGTTTACAAAATGTTGCATTGTCCTTTGCAGTGATCAAGACTGGAGAAAGCGGCCTGACTGTGTTTAGACTGCTTACAAAGGACAACCGTTGGAAATGGGTACAAGCTAACGCCAGACTTGTCTACAAAAATGGCAAGCCTGACTACATCATTGCCACCCAGAGGCCGCTTGTGTAAGTAAATGGCTAATATCCATTTATACTTCTATGTTAACAGTATACAAAATAGTTCATTAGCATGCTAGTGTTCACCTTTGAACTGTTCGAATCGCATGGCAAATTAGCAAAAGTTTAATGAAAGTACTTTTTACACGTCCACTGACAAAGTTCTTTTATTAATTTATTCAGAGAAGAAGAGGGCGGAGAGCATTTGAGGAAGCGATCTATGCATCCTTTCACCTTTGCTACCGGAGAGGCTATGCTGTACCAAATCAGCTACCCCATGCCAGGCTTCCCCGACACCCTTCAGGGCAAAGGCAAGAACAACAAAACCAAAAAGACCAAGGTGGACAAAAGCTCAAAGGATGATGTGGACCCAAGTTCTCTGCTGGGAGCGATGATGAGACAGGACGAGTCTGTTTATGTTTGCCAGCCTGCTATGGAGCCTAGAATGTCATTCCACAGTAGCCTCTTCAATGAGCAAGGAGAGACTAGCACTTTTTCTTCTTCTGAGAATGAAAGTTGGAATCCGGTGCAGAATGGTGTAACTGCAGTCTCCAAACAGGAGCCATCAAGTTTTGACCCACTACTGGCAACATTAGATTCTCTGTCGCTGGAAACTGGGGAGAGCTGCTCTAACAGTGAGCTATTCAGTGCCCTGGAAAATATTGGACTCAACGCAGAGGACCTGGAGTTGCTGCTTCTGGATGAGAGGATGATCCAAGTAGAGATGGAACCGGATTACATACCATCTCTGAATGATCTTCTCACCAACAATGAAATCCTCTCCTACGTCCACGACTCTCTGGAGAACCGGATAGAGGACTCGACAGATGCTCAAAACCCTACCGCAGCATTAGATTCTGTTGAGCCCCCTAAGCCATGTTCTGCTTCTGACTCAGCTTCTCAAGTTACTTCCTCACTACCTGCTCCTAACGTCCCTTTCTGGCCTCAAAAACAGATAGCACCCATAATTCATCTCTCACAGCGTATGCAGCAACATCTCAATGGCCAGTTGGTTTGCCACAAAACCGAGAGTTGGATCCAGGCGCCAATTCCTCAGGTGTCTACAACAGACTCTGAGACTACTACTTTTAACCAGCATGATACATTGTTGGTGAACTCTGTACCAGTTGAGCACAATGGTCACTGGGTCTCTGAACACACACAAGCCAACTTGAACTCTCAACTTGGTGACAAGATAACTAGTAAAGCACAGCAACAGCAATGGCAGCACAGCCAGTTGCTTGTCCCATTCCAGTATAGACAGAAAACAGTTGAAGATAGTGACACCCCTCCGAATGGGGTCTACAATGATCCCCAGTGTCATGGATACAACTTCACAGACCAATTGGTCACAAATGGACCTTGTTTTCCCAATGGCCAAAAGGCACACACACAGACATTGGGTACCCATGTTGACTGCAGTATGACTGACAATTCAGGGGTGAATTTTACAATGAACAGCAGTTCAGCTGTGGATGCAGGGCAATTTCAGGCAGCCATGGCCTGGTCTTCGTCCTATCAACAGGGTTATCAGAAACAGCAGCAGCAGCCAAAGTTCGCACCCAATTATTACGCCTCCTATACCAAACAGAACTCCTCTCTGGAGCATATCCTGGGATTAGCCACACCTTCAAACCTTCCCTCATTGACAGATTACGGCTCTGAACTGACCCGTGACACCACCCACAGTAAGGTAAGAATTAAAGAAGGATATAGTTGCACAGTGCGATTTAACCAAGACGGACAAGCTCCTGGATCAACATCGCTATTAAACTTTTATAGGCCAAACCTTATCCTTAACTACAACCCTAAGTACACCCTCAATTCCTGATTTTAGATGGTTAATGAATGGTTGATACAAATGTTGTTCAAGTCCCTAATCCTAAAAATATATTGGTTGATACAAATTTTGTTCCACGACCAACATAAGTGAAACCAAAGGTATTGCAGTAGCTCTAACCCTAATTAAACACACTTAACCAGCTAATCAAGGTATTCCAGGTCACTAGAAACTTCCATCCAGGTGTGTTGGAGCTGAGCACTGCAGGGAGGATGCCCTCCAAGTTGGAAGATTGGACATCCCTGTCCAACCCTTTTTGGTATTAACATAGTCAAGTTTAGTATAGATGGATAACCTTCTGACCACTTTTACAATATTCCTTTTTACATTGTATGTGATGTTGAGACAACTTGGATTGTCTAGGATAGTAGTTTAAAGATATTCTGGGGTCTAAACCCTGACATGACCCACTCCGCCCCCTCCATATTTCTATCTCTTTATTTCCATTGGCCTAAATGCTCACTCTGACCTAATTGTGCTCTGTATAAGAGACCAAGATCTGATGGGTCAAAGCTAATGTGCTGAGATTGCATAATGCACAGTGACAGACCTACAAAGTCTTGTCAGTCTCTGGAGAGTCGCTGTGGGGCCCCACACAGGTGGATGTTTGCTTTGCCTGCTGTGTTGCTTTATCATGGTGACTGTGGTTAAGATTGTAATCTTCAGCTTAAGAGTGTAAGCTTCCAGGTCAACCCACCAGCATTTTCTGCTGTACTGATGGCAGCCAACTGTAGCATCTAGTCTATTGTAAATGGGGAGCCCAAGGCTATAAAGGAGAGATAGAGGAAGAGAAGCCTCCACAAAAGGACCGCTCATGCAGCAGGCAATATTCTGAGACCATGGGCCCCTGTCTGCACTCATTTATTTAGACAGTCTTGCCTTTCCACATGTAGGGCACCATGCTGTTGTTCCACATATAGGGATTGTGTTTTCTGTAGATTGTAAGCAGTGCTTGCTAAGACAACTTTGTTGTCAATTGTTGTTTGTGTTACAGACATAAATTATATCTAAAATCATGTTGCTTGTTGAGGAAGAGGGGTGCTATTACTTTTATGAGCATTAGACTTACACTTCACCCGGCAGATAACCAAAACATATGAAAAAATCACATAGACTGAAGGAGGGACCAGAGTCATATCTAGACCTCAAAGACTCTTATAGAGACTTGGGGTGGGCTGTTTTGACTTGGGCCTGTGAGTAACAAACTAGCAACATGCTAACAAATAATGCAGAACCACCTTATCAGTTGCACTGCAACGCCTTGACATTGTGGTGGTGACTTTTGCACAGTTTATTGGCTAGTTTTTAAAGATGCATGTTATGATATAAGAAAAGAAAATGTGAGCAACTTTTGCAGACAAAAAAGAGGGATATGGATAGAAATAATATGAGGAGGTTAAACAGAGAAGTGAATCATCAATGAAAGGGCAAGGCAAGACAGAAAGGAAGACCATTCAGTCTATGTCCAGCACTAAATTCTGGGCTTTGGTTATGTGTCTGTATTCAGGGTCATTGCTCTGAGCTGAAAGGAGAATAGAGCTTAAATGCCCAGTCAGGCATGAGCAGCTATGACCTACAATCCGGCATCAACATTACCTCATGCATACTAACACTGCATTTTCAAACACTAGCTATTGGAGCTTTGTGATTTTGCCATGGATTTACTTATCATCTGTACACCATTCCTACATCATCCCAAAAATGAATGCTGAGTTGTTACATTTCTTGAAAGCAGTTTTCTATTATTCTTGTAATTGCTTGTAGTCAGTATCCAGTCTTGTCTGTTCGGTGTTGATCCATGTTAAAACTCTGAGCAGGATTATTAGTGGGGGTTAGAATTATTGCTGTTATAAAGCTAAACCAAGTTTATGAATGCATTTCAAAGTCTATCTTTAAGATACGCTTTGGTTAGCATGTTGAATGTAGTTATTTTTGTTGAGTTAGCTTCTAAAAACAGCAATTAGTTTGTGTTTCTGTATATGATCCTGTTGAATGTGTAACGCTACGAAGGCTAGTAAGAGCTGTGCATGTAAACCTCACTCCCCTAGCGTCAAGAAGCGCGCTAGAAGTCCTTGTTTGCACACCCACTTCCCACACTGGAGACCCCAGGAGTTCGAATCCCGCTCGGAGTGGGTTGAGTAGTACCGGTTACAAATGCATCTTTTGAAGACCTTAAGTGACCCCATGTTGACCCCAAATACAACATATGTTGTCCAGCTGCCGTTAACCTGCTTAAATAAGCAACCGCTGTGCTAGTGGCATAAGTGAGCTCTGTAATTTAGGTCAAAAGTAGAGAAGTCACTAATGAGTAATGCTAATGAGTTGTCGTGGTTGCTTGCTGTGGATTTTTTTGTTCTGTATTAACACTATATGATTCTTAAAAGCTATGTTTAGCTAACCTAACAAAAGCCATTTGGTGCATTTTATATTCAAGTTTTGGACATTTTGAAGGACAATGTTCATTTGTGAGATTCACTCAAACCTTTTTAGCAAGATACATTTGCTGCATTCGCACCATGTCGTAAATACAAGATGAAAACACGTGATGTTCTGGCAAATCAATGGGAAAATAAATCTTCAGCAGTCAGGTGGTACAGCGGTCATGTGGTACAAATTCAGAAAATTCAGAGTTTACTAGTTATAATTACGTGTCCCACACAAAAGTAAATGCTTTTTACAAGTCGGAATCTCATAATTACGACATGGCGAGAACACACCTTTTCACTTTTAGCTAGCTTTTTTAATGTTAGAAATACTTCTAACATTTGTGTTTTTGTTTGTTTGTTTTCAGATGGAGACAGGCTTTATACTCAACTCCACTAGTGTGGCCTACTCAGGAAGTTATTTGGTTCCCAACGGCAATGCAGTGGCCACACCCGGCAACAGTCCCCGCCCCCTTCCTGAGCCCCTCCTACCTCCCCCAGACCCCCAGACCCTCAGACCACTGGTTTACACCTCTGAACACACTTAATAAAGATCCGTACGTAGAGATGCCATCAATCACGGGGAGACTGTCAAACAAAACATTTTAAAAAATACTTGATTTGCTTACCAACTTGAATTACATTCAATTAAATGTAAATGAGCCAGATTGACCTCTGGAATTTCGAATTCTCCACCCTACATAATGTGATAGTATTCTCATTGATATTATTTCCGATTTTTCTCTTTTTTTTGGGATTATTTCTCTAGGTGTCATTATTTACTACTGCTTTGTGAGATGTAGGGAAATTTTCCAGTTGGCAGATGCAGTTGATCACAATTTGAGATAATCCGTCTGTAACAGGTGCGTGTTTGAACATATGTGCGTGTAAGTGTGTTGACGCCAATCACCATTCATTGGGCCTCATTCAATGAACACGAGCTGCACAAATTTGTGCAAGTTGTTCGTAAAATCATGCTTGCGTGACCATAAATCACGTTGAGAGTATATGCAACGTATAGCTCTCGCAAAACTGATTGTCCTGAATTGCAGTAAATGACTTTGATGTTTATATGAACAGAAGATTGGGATGCATATTTATTTATGGGAAAAAGCAAGTGTGTAACCGACTGTTTAACGGGAAAAAAAATATGTGAGATGTCAATAATAAAGCAGTTAGCAGTACGAAAAAGAGTGAGACTCCTCTGTAGATGTCACATGTAGATCTGAACCCTTCTCACTGTTACATTTTGTGAGATTAGATTATGGAAAGATGATTCTAGATCAACTTTACAAATCATCTTACCTTTTAGATACAGGTGTTCATGTGTATAGTGATTCCAGAACCAACCCAGTCTCTCGACGAAGGCGTAATAATTTGAATTAGAATCAGGCGCAGTCATAACATTTTAACATACAATTAACCTGTTTTAATTGGTTGATTTGTCTCAATTGGAATTTTGTACAAGCCAACTTGTAATATATTACAACCTTGTTTTGATTTGTCTCAATTGTAGAGAAAATCGTACATCACTTTGTACATGACAACTATTTAGATTTTTAACATGGTTTACTAATACAAATTATTATGCTTTTGTCATTAGACTATGTTGTTCGTAACTTATCAATAATGCATTTTAAAAACCAGTTCAAGAGCAGGGTATTTGTCTATGAAAAGAGATTCTGGAAGCTTACATTGTTGAATGTGTTGAGTATATTGTAAAGCAGTTAAAAAAAGAAAAAGAATATGGTGCTGCAAGCTGTTTAATGAATAAAATTGTTAATTGTTATAGTATTATGAAGTCACTGAGAAAATGAACCTCCAGGCCAGCCTCTGTTTTTACGTTTCTTTTTAAAATACATATATATGCTGTATTTACAGACATTTCTTATGAGAGTTACCACTGGCTCATCTATGGATTCAAATTTCTTTAACACGTATATGAGAAAACAATATGACAATCATTTACAAAAATGTTTAAAGAGTGCAAGTTTGTAAATAGTCAAAAAACTTATTTCATATTGTTGTAAGCACTATTTTAAAGAGCACTGCAACCTAACCAGGTTTTACTTTTTCTCCGGCACAAGACGTAGGCTTCTAGAGAGATGTTTTTTGGAGTAAATATTGTATAATTTTTTCAGGTAATGTGTTCTGTTTGTATATTTTAAGAAGAAGTTTTACACTTTAAATAAAAAGAACATGGTGCCATACTGGTAAATTGTACTTTCCAGAATTTAAATGTTTTAATATTTGTTTAGAAATTATGTCATCCATGTCAATGATTTGCCATGTGTTTTTTTTTTTTTCATGTTTGATTTTTTTTAAATCACGTTTGGATTTATTTTAATATTCTAACACACTGAAAGTAGGCGAGATGATAGGTACCAATGCAGTTCTGTCTTTTTGTCATTTGACTGCTTGTTGAAATGTACAATTTGGTCCTTTAATTAAAGAATTTGTGCAATCACAACAGGTCTCACGATAATTTATTCTGAATCTTGTCATTTGAAAAATGTTCTTGGTTTCAAATTTTGCATATATTATGTATTTAACAAATGTTCTCTTCCTATGATCCCAATTTGTATTTATTTTCTACTGAAACCAAGGAGTTATACATAGATGAAGTTACAGCATCTACCAGCACAGGCTAACGTTTTCTGTTGCAACAGGAAGTTGGGGCGGGACATATTGATGGGTGTGTCTTACAGACGAACAGTGTCGACCATGAGTCACCATGAAATCAGAATCAACCATTCTTATTGTTTATGGAATATTGCAGCATTTATTATAACTAATTTATCTGCACACATCATGATTTTTGTTAAATGCATGTAGCCTCATAAACTTCTATCTTACTAATCAAAATACCTTCAACTCTCTCGTGCAGCAACATCTCTTCTTTGATGACGTGTTAACTGGTGGGAGAGCAACCTGTCACTCACATGAGATCGACCAATAGCAAACCACAATGATCCAATGGATTCCCATTGGACAAAATCAAGTCCCGCCCTAAATTTTTTCTTGTTTGAGAAGCATTTCACTCGGATAGACGTCACAATAGGGAAGAAAAGACTATCACAACTTCCGCTGAGTTTTAGCTTAGCAACATGCTACATGTAACTTGTCTAGCCTATGTAGAGCTCTAAATCTTTTGATAGGTGAACTATTACATTTTGAAACAGCTACATTTGTCACCATTTAGTAGCATACGACACAGTTTAGTAGCATTCGTTAATTTTCTCCGTTTTTAGTGGTGAAATTGCTACGGAATGCACATTTACCCATTGCTGTATATCTACTAATTTTATTTTACCTTTAAATTAAATTCCTGTTCAAACTCTCTGGAGTTCCAAGTTCCCAGAGAAACTTGGTGTGGCACGAGGCCGGTGGCGTGATTGATAATTAGCGACATATGCGCAACGCACTTTTCTCGTATATCTCACGGAGGAGCGGAAGCATATAAGGAGGAGCGACGACAGTGAAGATCGAGAGAGGAACAGGCCTGGACTTACGTTGTGTTTTTTTATTTTTTTTTATGTGTGACAGCAGTCGTCCGTGAGGGGCTGCTGTCTTTACTTTTGTTTTGTTGTTTGGTTATTTACGTTATTAAAGTCTTTGAATGTTCGCCGGTTCCTGCCTCTTTCTTCCCACAAAGTCTAACTTTGCTACACTCGGCTTGGTGTAAATGCGGGCATCTCACAAGAAAGTGCATCACCAGTTTTCAAACATTCCCACTCAGCGCTTTTATCCTCAAGTCTGTATTGACCGTGCCATGGACAGAACGAAATGGCTCCTTTTCACACTTAGCATGGTGTGAAGAACAAGGTTGGCTGAAAGCAAACAAACATGTAGGAGTGGGCCAGATCGCCACAGGAGACTAAACAAACTGCCACATGAAGAAGTCAGCAAGTGCCACAGGAAGCGGTTGGGAGTCGAGCTAAAACAGATTATTCAGAAAGAAAACAAAATTTCACTATCCAATGCTAAAATCTACCAAGAAAACTGAAGCAAGCGCAGAGAAATATAGGCCTAGTTTATATTTGTGTTGTCATGTGGAGTGCAGCTTCTGAATAATACAAATCTCTCTCTCTCTGTATCGGTGTGTGATTTGTGTACACTTGTGACGTGATCAGTCGCTCGAGAGGAATGCTAACGCTCCTCCGTCTCCCTTTAGCCTTAGCAACAGTAGCAGACAAAACAGATCCCTGTAGATGGAGCCAGACGGGGAAAGAAAGACCGGAATAAGAAGAGGAAGTGGCCCGGGGCTAGAGAGGAAGGAAAACAAGAGTTGGAAACGTGTAAAGAGAAGGAATGGAAGAGTTTATAATTACGATAATACATTGTAATAATGTGGTAACCTATATTATTTACAGTTTGCAATGTCAAGTAGCATAACAGACCGTTTTTGTACAGCTAAAAAAACAGAAGCAGATGACAGAGGAAGCCTAGCACATTCATGGCCTCGCCCGTTTTTACATTAAAAATAAGGTGGATATGCCTAGTTAGGGTATGTGTTATTAATTTAATAGAATTAAAAGAACAATTCTTCAACATAAATATGAAACTTATTTCAAGTCAATGAATAAAAAAAGTGTGGTCAGTTAAACTGTAGGCTTCAGTCGGAGATAGAACCTTATAATTCCAAGGGGACGATATGTATTGGGTAGTTCATTTTAATTTGACTGGTTTCTTTTTTCTGTCTGTGTGGTTGAGAGCACATGAGTGTCATTCTCAAAGTGCACCAGGATCACTTTTAATATTCAGAAAGACTAGCATTCTGACCATTTAGCATTTATTAGTAATGTGCTCACTGCTTTTAAAGGAAAAGTTCACCTAAAAATGTAAATTCTTTAATTTACTCACCCTCATGTTTTTTTTAAACCCTATCAACCATCTAGATCAGCTAATGACCATAAATGGCTATAGCTTATAGCCATTTTAAACCAGCTACCAAGTCCCACTGGATTTCAGCAGGGTTGAGGAGTTTTTAATCATTTCAAGACAAATTACATTCAGACATTTTCCAGAAATATTTTTTTTCCCCTAATAAATGTCAGACAAAAATACCCTTGTCATAAAACTATTTTCAGATGCTACAAACAGTTTTCAGATGCACACAGTGTGATTGTAAATTATGCTTGTTTTTATTGAAATGTTTTCTCCTCTTTAATCGTGTTTCACCTCGTACCACAGAAAAGTACCATGATTATACCCATGATTTTTGGATATGGAACGATGATTATACCCTTGATTTTTATTATATTCATACCCAGGGTTATGTTATAAAGGCAGCTAGCAGCTAGTAAAAAGTAGCTAGCTACCAAGCTAACACCTGCTTATGTGTAAATGAGCGGTTTCAAATCCCATTTAGTTGATTTTATTCCTGAATATTCAGTTGTGTTGTCCTTGGATTTGATTTGATAAGTTTTTTTTATCATGTGAATGTGATATTAGCTGTGGTAATAATATACATGCAGCAACACACAAACTAAATGTGTTTGCTAAGCTAAGCTACAACTACAGTTTGCTAAACATTCAGTGAGGTAAATATTTTTACTGTGGCAATACCATGGTATTCTTTGAAGTACCTAACCATGTAAAAACATTGTTTATGAATATGGCAATCATTCAATATTCTGGCATTTATCAAACTAGTATCGCAATCTGATTCACTGATACCATGGTATCACCTCAGTATTTTATTTTAAAGGATGTTGTGTTTCTCTCTAGCCGTCTGGCTCTGGCCCCAGACTGAGGTGTCTGCTCATGTTTGGAAGTGCGGATGAGTCGAGTCATCTCCTCTCCGGGAACCCGCGGGCTCCTGTTCACTGTCTGCTTGACTCTCACGCAAGGCTGTCTGTCACGTCCCTGCGCTACACACCCCAAAAAACAGAAAGAACCAAAGATTTCACTTATTGTCGCGCAACGGTTCATTTACAGTGATGGAAAGCGATGTTTCTATCAAGCCTTCACTTTCCCAGGCCTGGCATCTCTTCACGACGTGTTAACAATGTTGCACGTCTATTTAAAGTTTTGTTAGTCAATAAATGTGCACACCGCAAAGCCAGTTTCCCAGACACCGATTAAGTTTAGTTCTGGACTAAATTGTGCTATCAACAGGAGGTTTTCTTTAAAAGTAAAGCGCTTGCGGTCGTTTTCACAGATAATTGAACTTCTTATTCTGAACCTAAAGTCTCTTTTCCTCAAAACATTTGTGTCAACAATACTAGCACTGTGCTAGCATTAGCCATTTACTGTGCCTCAGTAACAACTCAGCGCTCAGTAAAAACTCATTTGAAAAAATGGCAGCAGTTGTTCACTTCGACTATTCAATGAGTTGAGTCTGGGTCAACTAGTTAGAGATTGCCCTTTCCCTCAGATATTAAACCGGTTTGTTGCATTTTCAATGTTTTCATGGCCAGTTCACTCCAAATTCCCAAGAAAGACTGTTGCTACACAAGACACTTTTTCATCCTCTCTCTTTTTCTCAACTGCCTTCAGTCTGTCAATAGTTATTAGTTCAACTACATCTCTCTGGCCTCTCTTTTCTTTCCAGCTCAATTGATTTTTTCAGTTTGCTGATGAAAGGGCCGGCCGGCCGGCGCTATCATAATTCAACGCAGGCCTCTGAAAGTAGGTGACTGAGCACCATTGTGCCATGCCATGCTTGATTCTGGTCTACCATCTTATGTACCCTTCAAATCAAGTTATTGTATTTCCAGTGTCATAGAAACAAAAACAATTGCACCATGACGTTATTACAGCAGTTCTGTTCTAATCCACAATTCTATTCTCATTGAAATAATCGTGTTGGAATTTCTGGGATTATGAATTGACAACGCTGAAATTGTTTTGATTGTAAGTATTAGAGGCACATTCACAATAATTTTTATGAGAATTATTAGATGTTTTATTTTAATTAACATAAAATTAGCTGAGCTAGTTTAAAAACATAAAATCAGAGCAGTTATGATATTTTTGGCTGGATCTAACAATTTTTTTTTCAATGCCATAATTCAATCTACTAAATTGACACCTCCCTTCTTTCTTTCAAAAACCCTTTTAAACACATTCATTATCTGTATATTCTTCAGCTCTTGGTCTGTGATCTTTTTTTTTTAATCTAACTGTGTAAAGCGATCTTCAAAATAAAACATTATTATTATTATTTGTAGTTTTAATTTAAATTTTGTGATTTTAATTTCCCCCAAAATTTTCTTGCATTACAAAAAATTACAACACAAGATAAAATGCAGGAATTACAAATTGTACAAGCATGTCTCAGTTTTTTTATTTGCTATAAAGTTATAAAAAGAGCATTTGAGGCAAACCTCAAAGAAAATATATATCATATTTGTTTATATAATATTTCATAATAATTATCTGAATATTAAGCACCTTCTTATCTAAAATGTATTAGTCATACAGTGTTTTTATTATTATTATAGTATTATTATATGTATTAATATTTTTAATGAACTTTTATTTTTATAGACTATTTTCAGTTTTCATTTTAAATTTAAAATCTTGTTATGTGTCTTTTTAGTTATTTAATTTTTTTTTCTAATTTCTAATTTTATTGTAGTATTTTATTTATTTTAGTAATTCTTCACTTTATTTTAATTCAGTTATTAATCATCGTATATTTATCTAGTTTATTTGATTGTTTTTCAGCTTAGTTTAGTTTAACGTTTTAGTTAACCATAGCAACACTGTAGGAAGGATTTATCTACTACCAGAATGTTATTGAGCCTCGGTCAACACACCGAGACACACACACACACACACACACACACACGTGGATTTGAGAGCATATTCGCCTGTTGCATATCACTGGGAGTCACCGTGCTGCGCTCCACGAGTCCGACTCTGACATCCGAGACACGGAGAGAGGGAGAGATTGGATGGGGTGTTTGAGGACGAAGGAAGGTAAAATATCAATACTGGAATCAAAGGTGTGTGAAGAGCAGAAATAGAGCGTGTGTGTATGTCTCTCACACTTCCGCTAGTCTTGTTCCCATCTCGGTCTCGTTGATGGCTTGTCCAGTATCGTCCATTATGGCTTCACTCTCTCAGCAGGGGTCACAGCAGCAGGGGTTTATGTGTGTGTGTGTGTGTGTGTGTGGAAGCAGGGCACAGTCTCAAGGGCGAGTCAGGACATTCTGCCCGCGAGTTACCCCTTCTTTCAGACACTTTTAGCAACGGATTTATGACTATAAGAGACATATGTGACAAATTTGTAGGCCTATTCTATTAAAATAATATAAAAATACAAAAGATGTCCAGTGTTTCACCACTACTAAAAAAATAAAATAAAAGGTAATTTCGACTTTTTATATCATTATTCTGACCTTTTTTTTCTCGCAATTCTGGCCTTTTTTGAACTGCAAGTTCATATCTCGCAATTTGGACTGTTTAACTATATATCGCAATTCTGAGAAAAAGGCAGAATTGTGACATATAAACTCGCAATTGAGAGCAAAAATTCTGAATTGTGAGATATGAATTAGCAACTGAGAGAGAAAAAATATGAATTGTGAGATAAAAAGTTACTGTTGTAAAAAAAAAAAGGTAAAAATAGTGAGATAAAAAGTTGCAATTAAGGCTGTCAAGATTCCCTCATTTGAATTCTCGATTGCAATTTACCCATGGCCATGTCAATTTACTGGCAAAATACCTGAAGTGATGCAATATTACACCATTTTCTAAGGCTTTACGATGTATTATAACCATTTAAAAAGCATAATATAGCATAGTGCTATCACAAAGTCTGCGATTCAAATAAAGGGCCCCAATCATGGATTTTTGAAAATTACCTTTTGTAATATAGCTCTAAGTGAACGAAAACATCCTGCAAAGTTTTAAATCTGAAAGTGCACCGTATATAAAGTTATTGTCTTTCAAAAGTAAGAGTTGACTCGTTTTTCATATGAGTCATAAGCCGTTTCGTTGTGACGTCAAGGCGAAACATTAGCCCGCCCACTTATTGCGCGCGCAGACACCAGGGAAACTTAAAGGTCCCGTTCTATGCCCCTTTTCACAAGATGTAAAATGAGTCTCTGATGTCCCCAGAGTGTGTCTGTGAAGTTTCAGCTCAAAATACCCAACAGATCATTTTTTACAGCATGTTTAAATTGTCTTTTTTGAGGACTCAGAAAAACGCGCTGTTTTAGTGTGTGCCCTTTAAATGCAAATAAGCTCCTGCTGCACGACACAGGGGGCGGAGCTTCAAGAGCTCCACTCAGACTCTTAGGACAATTTCATCTCATGGAATAATGATAACATCAGCAACTCTCAGTAACGTTGTTCATTTCGAGTCGGACAATAATGCCTACAGAGTCAGAGGGCTGTATAGAGATGGAACAGGTAGTAGTTTAATTACGGTTATTATAACGTATTTGTCATCTGCTTGTATGTATCCATTATTTATTAATAGCCTACAAGTCTGCTGTGTCAGACCAGGTTCGAATGATGATCAAACATAAACTGATGAGTTTAATAAAGTTTATTGTACATCACACAAAAGATGAAGCGTCAGTTTTACTTCAGAAAATCACCGTAAGACCTGAGTAAACACAGTAAGTTATAAGAAGTGCGCGAGTTGAGGGAGTTGAGGGAGCATTCCTGTGGGCGGAGGTTAGTCAGAGAGCTGTTCTACTGACGTCATTAAAGAAGGAAGTAGAGGGATGTAGTCCAAACGAGCCGTTCACTGTAGGCGACTTCTGTTAAATAAAATATCTCGCTTGGCATTGAACTTTGAGCTTTATAATTTTACAGATATTATTTATACTCTAACAACAACATTACACACTAACTTAAGTTTGAAACATGGGATCACGAAGAACGGGACCTTTAAACCTCTAACCGGCTGAGTCCTGTGGATCCTGGAGAGATCATGTTGAGGAGACGCTGTGTGACAATGTGACGGTAAAGAATTTTTTTTTCCACTGCCCAAGGACGAGCATGTGAAGAATCTGTGGTTAAAATTAATCTTTACCATGATACTACAGCAGTATAATCATAAACTTGTCCTGTTACCTTTATTTAACTGACGACTGCTTCTCAAATATCGGAGTCAGCTAATCAGCTGTGGGCCACTATTACATAAAACTGTGTATTAATGCAGATTGTCTGTCGTTCTCACTACTTTGAGGAAAGATTAAGCATGGAGCAAGATTTGTTTTACCAATGTTTATGTTACATCAGTCATTCACGCTAGAGCTCTGCTAATGTATACATTGCATAGCCTACATGCACTGTTATTGACAGTTTCCACGTGTTCACCGCAATATTAGAAACATACTCTGTAAATAAGTTAGTAATGTTACAAGTGTTACGTGCCTGGCTCAAAGCAAGCAACAGAGTAGGGAAAGGCCACCCGTGGAATAGTGATATACTAAATTTATTAAATGAAAAGAATTTAACAGAATAGATGTTATACAGCCAGTAATGAAGTTGGCTTTACAGAAAATAAAAATGTAAACAATCAGTGCAACAAATAAGAAAAACAAAAATCCTAAACGGTGCGGGAGAGATGAAAATGGAAGCAGGTCTTCTCCCATGGTCTCATCTGAAGTCTTTAAAGGCTCAGACCAGGAACTAATTAGCACAACTCCAAACACCTGCGCCCAGCTCACCTGTAGGAGACAGACACAGCACACAGCCAGGAGGAGGAGCCAGGCAAAGCCGTGACACAAGTAAAATAATCTGTTGATGGACATGCACTTGTTAATGCTGATGGTGAGGAATAGCAACATCTCATAATGTAAGTTACCTCAAACTGAGTAGTGAATCACTGAAACATCCTGCTCGAGTCGTCGTTGCGATGGAGGTTCGGGATGAATGAATGGTTCTTCTTCTAGTGTTTCATCATCGGACTCACGCTCGGATTGATATGGTAAAATCGATGTCATTGTTCGTTACTGTGTTTAGTTTACGGTGTAGGAAGCCTCAGGACACACAGAGCTGTCGTGTTATGGCAATGGGAATTACGCAGTAAACCAATCACAACAGACTGAGCTGTCTGGCCAATCAGAGCAGAGTAGCTCGCGGAAAGGAGGGATTTAGAGAGATTGATTCATTTGCCGAGTCGTTTGAGAATCATTGAAAATCTGGTGATGTGCACATGTATATTATGAGAAAATGAAACAGTTTTTTGACATTTAATGCATGCAAACCTGTTGTAGGAGACTCCAAAACAACATTAGGAAACTTTAAAGTATCATAATAGGGGCCCTTTAAATAAATATATGCGCTCTGTGTTTCAGAGTAAACCGCGGCGCTTTATATTTACATGCGTGCAGGTTATGCGATTCTTCCAGCGTCTCAGAGCGTTCACAGTAAACGCTGCTCCACACAAACTCAGTCTCTGCATGTCCTGTTTGTTTGGGGTTCCAATAACGTGCATTTGGGAACACATAAAGTCTGACGTGCTTGTGTGTTTCATAGCGAAGTCTTTGCACAGAGCTCTTGACAGAGCTTCACGAGTCACGACTTGACATCTTTATTAGACAGATGAGCAAATGTACATAAAACAAATCAATGTTATAACGTTAGCTCGACATGATGAAATGTTAGAATATGGTCAGTATTTTATTCGGTCCCACTTTATATTAAGTGGCTTTGTACTTACATAGAAAAATAAGTACAATGTACTTATTGTGTTAATGTTGTATTGTAAAACACTTTTGCTGCTATTGAGATGTGATACTGGTAAGGTTAGGGTCAGGTGTGGTGGTATGGGTCGATTTAAGGGTAGGTTAAGGTGTAAGGGAAGGGTCAACTGTAATTACAAATGTAATTACATCAATTAATTACAGTTTTAATTACATGCAGGTTTTTTCAAATTATAAGTACAATGTAAAAACATGTATGTACACAATAAGTACATTGTATCAAAGTAGTAACTTCAATGTAAGTACATAGTACTTAAAGCCACTTAATATAAAGTGGGACCCTTTATTCTTATGTTGATCTAGCTGCTAGTTTCGTATAGCAAACGAACTAACAGGTAGAATAACATTAT
The DNA here is from genome assembly GCA_031834385.1 of Semotilus atromaculatus. Lineage (NCBI taxonomy): Eukaryota > Metazoa > Chordata > Actinopteri > Cypriniformes > Leuciscidae > Semotilus > Semotilus atromaculatus. Next base: position 11,351,200 of record JAULUF010000013.1, on the reverse strand, counting down.
AACTTTCAACACACATTTAAATGCCGTTTAGTGTGATGGTGTAACGTTATACCAAGTGAAACAGCGCTGCGTTACCTCACAAGTTTAATTCGTCTAATAAACTGACCTGTGTGAGTAATCCAGCACTTGCGTGTAGTTCAATAGGATGAAACTTCCTTATTCCTTTATATCTGCAGGCAGGGTGGGAATTATACCGCGGCCACGCGGCCATGGCCGCCGTTGCCCTACACTTTGGCCTTCATGCCCCGTGAAAAAAAAATGATCATACGGCCACAGTGGCCTGTGTGCCCTGGCCCTGTCCAAGTTCCATGTATAAAGCGCCAGTGCGGCATATGTGGGCTTGCTTTTTAAAATTAAAAAAATAAAATTGTATTTTATTGTAGAGCTGCGCGCAGTTTGCTCCATCCCTCTCTCACACACAAACTTACCAACGGAGGCGCGCTCGCGAATAGCCCCTCCTCTTCGAGCACGATCTCAAAACATGAGCAGCATGCGTTGGAGGACGGATTGTTGCGGTGCTTATTTCCCCAGCGAAGATTCCAGAATCAATCCGGAGTTGAATGGTTGTTAGTATAATGAACACTGTTGCAAAACAACTCTGAGAAGTTAGTCTATGTTAAACGCTGTCGCGTTTCCATTACAGACTTTGTAACTAAGGCGGCCGCCTAAGCAACACACGCCTGCCGCCTTAACTAACGTTGCGTCGTCAAAAAAAATGTATGAGCGATATCCGCCGTGTTACTCTGTCCTGTTTATAACTTAGATTTTCTGCCCAATTCTCTGACCGAGGCAGAACTTGGGCCGATATTTCCCGCCGCCATCCTCGGGCCGGGCCAATGATCTAGAGACGTGCGGCGCAGGACTAGATTTGATGGCCGAGCGCTGGCGGTAATGCACTCACTCTGTGTGTGTGGGCTGCCGCTGCGGGAGAATAAAACGATTCGAGCGGACTCCCGCAACATATGAATATCAATGAATAAAACATAAAAACTAATAAATTGTTATTAATCTGTTGCAGAAAAGAGCAACTAAACAAAATTGAGACTATTTACAGGCCAGAGTTTCTATTTGTAACATGTTTGCAGCGTTGAGCGATGTAGCCAATCACAGACGTATGTGTTGATTTCTTAAACACAATGGCCAATCAGAAGCATTTAAGATAGACTCCTATCACCGCTCAAAACCAAAATCCTCTGATTATAACAAAGTGTAGATATTATGAAATATTCATTGTGCAATCAGCTTCATTGATAATAACAGAGATGCTTGAGATCGCGATGATGTCAGCTTTTTAGGGATTATTAAGGGAGCGCACTTTGCGCACATTTAAATTAACAGTTGTTCTCTCTCTCTCATTAATTTTTTTTTATTTTTTATTTAAAAAGTCATAATCCATGTCTTATTCCAAATTAGGATGTTATGGTATCAATCTGAATGGGAAAACTATCGAATTGTACTCAATGGCCTTTGTGCCCTGTCATATGGCCTTGGTGCCCCTAAAAAAAAAGAAAAGAAAATTACATAATTCCCACCCTGTCTGCAGGACTCGCGTGTGATATCTTAACAATCGCGAACTGCTTCATACCACTGTAATATTAAAAAACATGAGTGTTTTCACTAATCCATAAACATTATTAGATCCATCAGCTTGACAGCAAGTCCCATCATTCAGCTCGTCACTGCGTCATAAACATACGCCTTTGTTATTGTTGGAAACTGCGCCCTCTTGTGGCCAAAAAAGCTCCATATTGTAGCTTTAACTACATTTTTAAAAAGACTTATGAATGAGACTATACAAGGGGCTGGTATAGATTTTCTAGTTTCTGTATTAAAGTCTATGTTGAAGGGTACAAATTAACAAGTATATTTTGCTATTAAGCTACACTTCTGATGTATTTTGTTTTACATTCATAGGTCATTTTCTGAGGGAGTTCAGGTATGCTGTATTGACCTTTCCCGAGAACATACAGCAAGTGAATATTGGCTGCCAGCTTGTCCTCCCCGTGCCACAACGACTCCAGTCACAGTCACGGTCCGCCACGTTTCACAGGACACAGTGGAAAAACGAATATCAAATATTAATACAGCCCGTGTCCCAGAAGACCAACCATGCTTCCCACTCCTCTAACCAGACTCCATCTCTTCTAGAAGATTCAGTTGAATACTGTGCCTTTTTTAAGACTTCCACCATATATGTAAATGACCTATTTCTTTCTGTTACCACTAATGAGACTGTTTGTGGCTCATCTGTTAGACCCCAACTGACCAATAAACTGTTTGGCATCTGCCCTTGGCAATTTTAATACTGTGGTATCCATTCTGACCTCTCCGTGGGATCTTAATTATGTCAGGATCACTATGTTCCTTTACTTTAGCAGTAATGACCGGTTTTTATAATTCCAAGCAGAAATTATATAAATGATTCACCCCGGACTCAAATGGCAGGTTTTTAAGACTACAGCTGTGCTTTAATAGAAGCAGCAATATTTTTATTAGCAGTTCTGATTACGGTAATCATCACTACAACTACCACTCACCAAACCCCTTTCTCCAGGTTACATCGACCATCTTTATGAGCGACAGACAGTTGACGGCACCCATTGACTTCCATAGAAGGAAAAAAAATACTGTGCAGTCATTGGGTGCGTTAAATTCTAGTCTTCTAATTAAATTCATCTTCTTAAATTGTTCAAAAGAAGAAAGAAAATCTTACAGGTTTGAAACAACATGAGGGTAAGTAAATGATGACAACATTTTTTGGGGGTGAACTATCCCTTTAAGGTGTTTTTTGCCGTTGTAAACTTTCACAATGGAGTGACCTAGACTCCAGATCATAGACAGTATAAGAAGTGGACAGAGCCATCTCATTGGAACTCAGTTGAGACAGTTGAAGCCCATTTTTAGCGATTTTTTAGCACTTCCGCTCCTGACGCGCAGACTCAAACCGACCAAATATACGTTCTTTGAACCGACTCAAACTAAGCTTGATGACGTGAGCACCCCGTCTGACAGATGAAAATATTCTAGTAGCTGTGCGTGAAAACTGCCAACGTTGATCTTGCAGAGACTGCGAGCTTGAGCAAAGAGTTCTTTGGCGTGAGTGAGCAGGAGTAAGTAATTTGTATAGTATTTATTTTAAAATGTAACGCCAGTACGCCATATTAAGTTAATGCATTGATTGCCTGTGAGCTTCTCCTACTGTCTGTACGGTAATTTCTCTACTGTGCGACAGAGCGTCGAGTGGTTATGACGCAATCGTTAGCCTATTTTTACAAAAACTGTTTCTACGGGGCCATAATGTAACATAGAAGGTAATGGAGCCCTTTATACATTGTCGTGTTTCTTTAGAAATAAATAATGGACAAATGGAGTCTTTAAACGCCTCAGATGTAAAGTTATTCGCTGTCAAAGTGACGCGAAAATGAATGGGAGTCAATGGGAATGCTAACGCAAGTGAAGTTCTGCTACAAGATGGCGGCTCCCGCGAGGCTTCAACTTCCGGTCGATGGATTACCCCCTTGGGCTCCAGATGAGTAAGTCTCATGATCGGTCAAATGCCTGAAGGAAACGTAAACAAGGAAAGAAAAGCAAAAGACTCGCTCATAATATTTTGATGGGACTTCTTGACATTAACACTTGTCTTGACTGCACTGATTTGTCAACCATGTCAACATACTTTAACACACACACATATTATTTATATTTTATAAAAACGGGGGCTGTCAATAAAGATCCAAAAATTGACAGAGGAAAGAATTTTTTTTTTTCAAGAGAAACTATGTTCCTCCTAAAATCGTTATTTCTTCCATCACTGCTTCTGTTTTATTGTCTTTTTGAGGATACAAAGCTTTCATTTTAATTGTTCAAATACTTATGTCAAGATTCATTAGTTTTGATGCTAACATTTCAGCGTTCTGCTACACCCAGACGCTGTGCTAACCAGACAGTATTTATTCTAAACGAGCTCGATTCCCATTCTTAGTCATCTGAACTGGTTTCCTGAGGGGAAACTTTCTCTGAAAAACAGGAAAATTACACATTTCAAAGAGGAACCTTTTTAATCAATCCAACAGTTCCCATGAGCACAGAGTGGGGCCCCAGCAAATTATTTGCTTGTACGTCACATAATTTATTTCCTACAAAACTATTTAGTCTAAAGATTAAAGTCTGCTCTTATCTTAAGGTCACACACCTCTATGGAAAACAGGCAGTGTGTGAGTTTATACAGAAGACACACATGGAGCCGCACTCAGGGTTTCTCCAACTTTGGGCGTTTACTCCAGCTGTTGATTTTTATTCAAATTAACACATTTCAACATTCTTCTTTACAAACATTAGAACTGTCTATTATGCTTTTTTTTATATACAGTATATATTACCTTTCACGTAGTGTGTAATATAGCTGTTTGTGAAAGTAAAAGGTCTGCAAAGTTTCCAAAATCAAAGTGCATGACAAATGGAGTCATTGTCTCCCAAAAGAAAGAATCAAATCTAAACGGCCTGGAAGGAGTTGTTAGTAATTCCAGTCTCACTTCTTGTTACAAACATATGTAGGTTTGTAACAAATTTGCACAATGGAAGCCTGTGGTCTTCATTGGCTACCCGCAAACAATTATGACCCGCTCTCAAAATTTTAATTTGTTGTATCACAATGTATCAAGTGCTGAGGAAGCTTTGGAGATGAAATCCAGATATGGTAATGAACATTTAATCAGAGCAGAGTAGACCAATCACAAAAGACTGGACCATCTGACCAATCAAAGCAGTGTAGATAATCACAACAGACTGGACCATCTGAACAATCAGAGCAGAGTAAACAGTTAATGGGCCCCACTGAGTAAATACTATGGTATATCATATCTTATATGGTCAATACAATTAGTCAATGGGGTCCATCGACTGTTTGGTTACAGATATTCTTCAAAATATCTTCTTTTGTGTTCAGCAGAAATGATTAGCATGTGAATTGCCTTTATAAATGACAAACATTTAGGCTTTTAGGAAAATAACTCCACATAAATTGCGGGAAACCAAGTAATTGTCACCATTCTTGGCAATATGTCACTAGCAATTTCCTGAATTTAATTAACCAAGACAAAAAAAAAAAAAAACACCAATACAAATCTATCTTTCTGCTTTGTGTTTAACATTTCTCTATCAATATGACTAAAGCAAAAATACAGCATCTCTCTAAACATGTTTTTTGAATCTATCAAAGGCGCTAAGATTTACAGGCTCCAGCTGTGCTGCAAACAATAACAGAGACACAAGAGATTTTTGTAAAAACATTTTTAGTCTCTCTAAAATATCCTTCATCCCACACTGTTCATACTACAAACATGAATAATACCTCAAATCATGTGGCTAGTTGAGAAAAAAATCCTTTAGCCACTTAACAACACATAGGCTAGCAACCAGACCCAGAACAGCATAAAAAACACTTAGCATTAAGCTAACAACCACTCAAAACCCTTCAAGAACATAGAGGCAAAAACAGAAGTTTAAATAACAATGTTATCTTTCTAATTTCAAGCTTTGGAGTAAAATGCTGATCTAAACCAGCCTTTCTTTTCCATTATAAGCAGAACTTGCACAAAACAACATGGCTAACTCATTCCAGATTAGCAGGCAGGAGAGAATGAACTGCTAATGCCAATTTACTCTCACACATGAGAATTGTGTGCCCATTTAGGACATTTTACACCACGGAAATTTAAGCTTTGTGGTTAAAACAGAGCATTTCTGGACGTAATGTAGGCTACTCGATACAAACCGCAGATGTAAACAAGTGAATCAGTGAAACAACGCACAGGGCAACAGAAAACCGGGCTTTATCCTCGGAGGTAAACAGTGAGGGAAAATATCTTCTATCTTCTCTGTTTTTCTTCCAGCCAAACAGATGAGCAGTCAATTAGTGACGTCATCATGATGGAGGCAGATGTGAGGCAGTCGACGGAATCTAAATATTTGCCCATGACTTATTTCGTGTCCTCGATGACCTTTCATTTTTGTTCCATTCTTTGAAGTTCCATTGCTTCTTCTTTGTTTTTCAGGGTTGTTGTTGTTGTTGGATGTTGCTAAAGTTTGTCAGGCTTATGACCTTTCTAGTCCTCCTTAAAGGTATAGTGTGTATTTTTTTCAAAGTTTAATTTACTTTTACTGCTAAGCCCAACACAGCAACATTGGCTCAACTTCTCCAATAGGGATTTCAAAAAAGTCTTCACTAAAGTGTTTTAAGCCAAGCTACGAGGTGAATCATAACATTACAAACTTTGATTTGAAGCAATACATTGTAAGTTTATTGCAACATTTTTTTGAGACAGTAGGGAGATCCACTTGATTAGATCATTTGTGGTGCTTCATGGTAGTGGGCGGAGCTACTTAGATTTTTTCCAGCTGTAGAGAACTTTTGGCCTGATTTTGTCCGAAATTATGTCACATCAATTCGTTCTCCGATTTCGTTTGAAGTCTATCTGGGCCTTTAGCATTAGCATCTAGTTATACAGTATATTGCCATTATTATTTTTTGGATTGTACATTTAGAAATGTGTCATTCATTAATTTCATTAATTTATTTTATTTATATAGCACGAATAAACACTACAGAGGTTGACCATTGTGCTTTACAAAACAAAAATCCATGAAACATGAGATGAAGAGCATAATACCATTACCATTGGAACAATGTAATACAATTGTTATTGTTATATAATTGAAATTTAGAGAATTTTAGAGAAATGCCCGGTCAAAAAGATACAGCTTTAATTTAAATTTCAACTCATACAAAGAGGACAACGATCTCAGGGATACAGGGAGGCTATTCCACAGCCTAGGACCGACAACTGCAAAGGCACGATCCCCTCTCGACTTTAATCGTGTCAGCTTCAGTGTTTTAGGTTTCTTATTATTTCAGCAAAAACGCCACAAGCTCCACCTCCGCTGCTGTGCAAAGTATTGTGGTTAATAATTGCCCAAATAGCATGCTACATGCTACTACCTATGCATAGTGTTTGGGGTAACGCATTACAAGTAACGTTAGTTGTGTAATCAGATTACTTTTCTCAAGTAACTAGAAAAGTAACTTTTAACAGTAACTTTCCCCAACACTGCCTATGATATAAGCACATCATCCAAGCACTTTTGCGTTATTTTCAATGTTGGGACACACTAATCCTAACCCTGCTAGAATAAAGAACTAGCAGACATACCAAAAAAAAATTAGACATGTAAATGGTTCTGTTATAGCCTTCAGACAAACATCTTTTACCTGTAAAAGTAAAAAGCACATGGTTTTCAGTTTAAATGAGCTTGACTCTTCTGTAGCCTATACAGTGGTTTTCCTCTCCTCTAATAACCTTTTTTTTGGTGCTCTCAATCCTCTTTTCCCCTGGAGTAAAACACGAGGGGTGTTACATTTGATCTGTCTGTTTTAGTAAGTCTCTCTCTCTCTCTCTCTCTCTCTCTCTCTCTCTCTCTCTCTCTCTCTCTCTCTCTCTCTCTCTCTCTCTCTCTCTCTCTCTCTCTCTCTCTCTCCCTCTCCCTCTCCCTCTCTCTCTCTCTCTCTCTCTCCCCCGGCTGAGCTCTTGGCATTCCTGCCCACAACATCAATGTCATTAGTTCAAAGTCTTTCCTTTTTTTCACCAGACAGTATGTCCACCATGGGATGTACAAGCCTCTCTATCTCTATATCCCCTCTGCCCCAGTTAACTTATTCCACCAGCGTAAATGTAAGGAATCAGCTGTCGCACAGCTGTTTTTACACGCAGTTCAGTTGGTCTGCTTTGATTGAGTACTGGAGCCCCCTTTCATCATTAATTAAACATAATGACATAAACATCGCTGTGGAGGTGAATTACACTGTTGGACCAGTGTATACTTGGTTTTACTATCTGATAATACCATCACTGTACCATGGTCAGCAAACAATACTCTTTTGTAAGGGGATTTGACTTTCCACTGAACCCTCTTTTACATTTAACTTCATTACCAAACATCTGATTCATCCTGTGACTCATTAGAATCGGATGATTTAAGTTCATGTTCACCTTTTTTTTTTGGGAGCGTATGTTTACAGAACGGCTGGATGAGACTCAGTGAGACAAAGAGAGATTTGTTGTAAACATAATCTAATGGGTGGTCTGTGTTTTTGTGCAGTTATCTATGGCCCACTCATTACGCTGCTCCAGGATCGCTGGTGTTTTTCTCCCTAGTGCAATGATGTTTAAATGTTAAACGCTGTTGACCTCTGCTGGTCGGAAAGTGAACTGCACAGACAGCATTAATGCCAGCGTGATATAGTGGACTGCTCATTTGAACGAGCAGAAAGTGGTGCTTCAAAAAGTCCAGGTCTAGATGGATGGATGGATATTAAACACACAGACTGAAGGAAATGATTGGATGAAAATGAATTGCCCGTCCTGTAATCTAGTGAATCCAGGCCGAGGATTACAGCCTCAACGTGTCTCACTCAATCTCTCTCAGTCCGCACATCAGCCGCTGTGTTTACTCTGAGATGAAGCATCTTGAGTGTGTCGTAATCCCACCAAACAGCACAAATCACTAGTGTGAGTGAAGAAGGATTGACTCACACACTGCACTGAATCCTGACACAGCATATGATGCCATCCTCTTTAACAGTGAGTAACCTATCTATCTATCTATCTATCTATCTATCTATCTATCTATCTATCTATCTATCTATCTATGTATCTATCTATCTATCTATCTATCTATCTATCTATCTATCTATCTATCTATCTATCTATATATATATCATCTGTCCACCCATCTATCTATGTATCTATCTGTCTATCTATCTGTCTATCTATCTATCTATCTATCTATCTATCTATCTATCTATCTATCTATCTATCTATCTATCTATCTATCTTCTGTCCACCCATCTATCTGTCATCTGTCTGTCTGTCTGTCTGTCTAATTGTGGCATTACTGTTTAAATGCATACAGTAAACTAGTTAGCTGTTTACATTTTTCCTTTAATCATGATGCATCATAAGTAATGTGTAAAAAGGTTAACTATTTTTTAATTCCATAAAAATATATTTTTTAAAAAAATTTATTTGTTTAACCATTTTAAATGGAAAGCTAATAGTAGATGCTATATGATACTAAAAAACAGCTAATATATCAACAATTCCTTTGATTTAAAGGTTGTATCAGTGATTTCAGGCCCAAAAATAAATGTCTAATCTTTCCTAACGATCCGCTAGCTGCCCGCCCCATAAGCAGGCTGTCAAAAAAAACGCATCTCTGTATGCAGCCTAAGCTCTGAGATCTGCACACAAAAATAAATGGGTACAACCACCACTCAAAACCAAAATAAAGTGTTCCAACCAATCACCGACAGGGGCGGGAGTTGTGAGGTTTTGAGCTCGTGCACGGCTGGACGCGAAGTCGGAGCAACACCCGCCCCTGTCTGTGATTGTTTGGAACACTGTTTGTTTTGGTTTTGAGTGGTGGTTGTACCCATTTGTTTTTGTGTGCAGATCTCAGAGCTTAGGCTGCATACAGAGACGCGGTTTTTTGACGGCATGCATATGGGGCGGGCAGCTAGCGGATCGTTAGGAAAGATTAGACATTTATTTTTGGGCCTGAAATCACTGATACAACCTTTAAGACTCTTTATAGGTCAGAGCTGCAGTTTATATCAGAGGTCCTGAATGAAACTCAACCCTATCCCGCAGATACCAGCGCAGTTACATGATCTGAGGGGCTCGGGTGAACAGCGGCAGCCCTCCTGCTCTCACCGCCCAATACTGAAGCAGTGGACAGGACAAATTAGGTCAATCCAATCAAGATTGCACAAATAACATAAGGTACAATATAAATACATACAATATTTATGTTGTATCTAACATTTGTGTTCAGCAGAACTGAAATAATGCAGGACAAAGTGAGACTTTGGGGAGCTTTAGATCTAATCCCACTTTCTCTATCCCTCCTTCCTTTTACCGATCTGAAAATGGATGGAAAGCTCAACAGGGGTTTTTCAGTTTTATCCCTCTAGTAATATCGCCAAGAACACAAAGAAATAAGCTAGTTTTAACCTTCGCTCTTTGTTTCATTAAATCTGTCATATGCATGTACAGACAGGATTTAGGCTGACATTAAAGCTGGTGTAAGGAGAAACTGCGCTTATAGCTGAGATGGATGAGATTTTTTTTTTTCCAATCCCGAGAGAGATTACGAGTCTGATTTTATAATGTATAAAAGATGTAGGGAGAATATCCCATAATGCACCATGCTATGAGATCATTTACACTGGTATGTCAGTAAAGCTTGGCGTCACAAATGGGATGAACGTTAAAATAAACGTTTCAAAGAATACTCTTTTACTTTTCAAAATATATATAAAAAAATATATATATCAAATCATAAAAAATACAAGGAGGATTAAAAAAAGTGCGATTGGATTGAAACGGACAAAAAAAATTACCTTTTCACCCTTTATTCAAATATGATTAAAAATGTGATTTTGTAAGCAGATTGTGTAGTTGTGCTTGGAGTCAATTGTTTTATTCGTGATAATGCAATCAAATATGCAGACATAGTTTTTGGCCAGGCTGTCATACAAAGAAATTATGAACACATGCAAAAGCAATAGAGAACCAACTAAATATTAGAAACTGATTATGTTGAAGTCAAGGTATGCTTTTTCCTGTGAGCTTTTATTTATTTATTCTTTATGCATCTTTCTTTGCATCGTCAAATAAAACCTGCCTTTATTGGCTCGTTTTATATGTGTCACCAGTTTTAAAAATGCAAAACTCATAATTGCCCTTGTGAAGTGATGCGGTTTGCACCCCCTCGCTGTGTCTGCACCCTCCACTGCCGGCGTGAAATATTAATCACTTTGCTCTTTCTCTTTTCTCTTCTCTGCCAACAGCTGCTCCTGTACAATAGCGTTTCCCTCCCGGCTCCAAACACACACAGTCTCGTGTGCACAGACACACACCTGCAGCTGCTCCTCTGATGACAGACACTAAACTCAGGTAAGAGGCAATTTATACTTACTTACGACTATGTAAGTTGACCTTAAGTTTTCAGAGCTGAAGTAAACCTTAGAACAGAGACCAGGCAGGGGTTTTACGATAAGATCTGTGTCCTGACAGAGGATGTGAGATACGATAGGTATCACAACACAACTGTGTACCAGTGTGTAGATATTCTGTATTGTTTATTATTTATATTTAATAAATTGCAATGTTCTTTTGCAATAATATCTAATTATAAATTAGATATTATATTTGACCATTTAAAGTACAGGTTAGTACAGGTTAAAAGGGGGAAAAGAAAATGGTGACTGTTTACGCAACTTGTGATTATTTTTTCCTATAAATTTTAACCTAAAATATAATTTTGATCTAATAAAACATTGTGGACACATATAAGCAAGTTCAACGCTCAGAACTAAACTGTCCTTGACCAGTAATTGTGTAACAGGCTTTGAACGTTTGTTTGCTCACCTGTATGGAAACACCTAGGGCAGCTCAACATGTAATTGTCCTGTTGATTTATACAGTTTATATTGTAAAACATTTGTGTAAAAGCTCCACAAACTGGATCCACAATTCAATCTGATATTGATCTAATGGAGCACATAACGGAAACATTCATCATAGAGACACAATAGAATTTGCAATACATAATGACATGACATGAACACTATATCCCAGTGCATCAAAATAACTATTTCATATTCAAATTATATTATAGCCTAATAAAGAACTGGTGTATTGAATTTGATTAATGATTTCACAAGTCATTATAACAATAACCTGATAGTTGAGTTTGGGCAAATTTATGTAATTTGGTAAATAAATATGGAAATAAAAACAAGTTATAAAGAAAATAAAAATATAGATTAGATTAGATATATTCGATATTATTATTTTTTTCTCCAAATACAGGACATATTTTTATATTTTTATATATATGCATTATTAAAAATAATCGTTATATATAATAAAAATATTCAATTAATAAAATACTAAACCTAATATATGGCATACTCAAAAAAGTCCCAAACATGGTCTCAGAGTTTTTAAAAGTGTTTAAAATAATAGGTAAATAAAATATTAAATTATAATAACTATTAAATACTTATTTAATATTTAAAAGATTATTAGTTATTTAATATATATAATATTAAATCTAAAAACTTTAATATATATATATATTTCATATTTAATTATATAGATTATTAAATATTATATTATATTATTATATTATATTATTTTTATTGTTTAAAACATATGTTATTATTTATTTACAAAATAAAATATATATACTGTATTTATATTATGCAAAACTATATATAATATTCGATTATATAGAAATTAATTAGAATGATAAATAATAAAATACAAACCCTATTCATATACTCAAACAAGTCCCAACAGTGGTCAGAGTCAGTGTTTTTTTTTTTTTTTTAAGAAAATAAACTTATTTTCATCTTAATAAATATGAATAACCTATAAGAATGCATATAATATCCCAGATATTTAACCACTTGGTAAAGATCTGAGATAATACATCTGAAAGATTGACCGATACAAACGTGGCTTTACACAAAGTCTCTTTGTTTTTCCACAGAACCTCCAGGATGCATCTGTTATTCATTCTTCCCTTGCTGTTGGAGGTCCAGTCCATCTCCATGAACCACAACTTCACCTGTGACTGCAGCTGCCACATGGAGCTCAAAAGCGCTAACTGCACCAACAGCAATTTCACCCGCCTGCCCATCGCCCTTCCACCATTCACTGAGCAAATAAACCTGTCCCACAACAAGCTGAGTGCCATCCAGCCCAGAGCCTTCCAAACCACACGAAGACTTCGCGTCCTGCTCCTCAACGACAATGCCATTTACATGCTAGCCGATGGAGCCTTTTATCTGCTGGAAGATCTGTTGAGGTTGGACCTGAGCCGAAACCGAATCTCATCTCTGAGTGAAGGATTTTCACAGGGTCTCAGTTCCCTTCGAGATCTGTCATTGGCTGAGAACATGTTGACCAGCTTGAACAGCAGTAATTTCGTCCACTTGGACGCATTGCAAAGACTCAACCTCAGCCATAACAATATCGAAACGATCAAGACGAGGGCATTTGGGTCCATGAGTACCCTACGCCAGATACAACTCGATTGGAACAACTTAACGGTTCTCAAAAATGGCATCTTCTCCATGCTACGAAATCTCGAAGTCCTAAATTTAAGTTACAACCAGATAAACCACTTGGAAGTCGGAGTGCTGTCGCCATTGACAAGTCTAGCTCTACTGGACCTCACCACCAACAACCTTTCCACTATTCAATTCATGACCTTCTTGAGTCTCAATACGTACAGCACGCACATAATGCTCCAAGGAAAACATTGGAAATGTGAGTGCGATCTGCAGCGAGTCTTACGGAAGCTCAGTAACGTCAAACGGCTGTTCCTGGAAGACTACAGCAAAATCTGCCCACCTAGCAATGAATTGGATCCCTGCATCGGCGAGATGGTTACTGTCCTGGTCATTACGATCACGGTGGTCATCACCGTTGTGGCTGCCATCGTCATGGCGGAGAAGAAAAGGGGGAAAAAGAACAAAGAAAAGCATTGGACGGAAGCCAGCGAGTTGTCCTGTGCATCGCACGTTTGAACTAATGACGATAGTGTAAAAAGGAACATTAATATCTCTTTGCTTTATACTCATACCCAAATGTTTTACTAATTTATAAAAATATTTAATAAAATGTCATGTGAACTCTGTGAACTTGTGACCAGCTATATAGTATGTACTCACTTGAAATGAACATGAAGCTTCCGTGAAGAGAAATAGTTCCAAAACAAAAATGTAATGCTTAAATGTTCAGTGTTCACCATACATGTTGAACTGAACATAATTTTTACACAAGATGGCGCTAAATAGCTATTTTTGGCCTGGTTTCACAAACAGGGCTTACATTAAGTTCAACTTGGACATTTAAGTAGCTTTTAAAAACGTGCCTTAGAAAGAAAAAAAACATTACTGGTGCCATCTTGAGACAAAACAATGGCACTGACATATTTTAATATATCTGAGTGCACGGTGTTTTCGGTTAAAACATCTTAAACATGCATTTTAGTCTGGGACTAGACTTAAAAGGAATAGTTCACTTAAAAATTTAAATTCTGTCATAATTGTCTCACCCTCAAGTTGTTTCATACCTGTATGGATTTCTTTCTTCTGCACAAAATAAGATATTTTGAAGAATGTTGGTAACCAAACACATGATGGAGCCCATTGGCTTCCATAGTATTTTTTTTCCTACTATGCAAGTCAATGGGTTAAAGCTGCATGCATTTTCACACCACGAGAATAAGGATGAACACTAAAAAACAATAACAGTGCGCAATGAAAAACATGCTTATCGTGTGTTCGTTCATCTATACATATTACGTATTTGTATAACATTATCTAAGAGTGTCTCATATCATGCAATTACAATAATAATAATGCTAAACAAATAAAAGAGTGGCCAATCATCTGTGTTTAGATCGTATTCATCTGAATGAAACGAGCTGGGACGTCATCATCACGAGACAGCACGGCGAATCTGCCGCAAAACATGACAAATTTAGCTAAAAACAGATGCTTAAATTATATCTCCTCCATTCTTACGACGGAGATTTTGTTAATTCACAAGAACTGAATTAAACGCGTTTTACTGCATTCATCAACGTTAAAGTACACAGTGAGTATCAGAAACCTCACTGAATTTGGAGACTATAAATATTAGATAATATCTGTATGATGTGAAATGTGAGGTGACTTTATTGTTTATCATTGTCATTGTTTATAATTGATCACGATAAACATCGTTTTGAAACATACCCTTCCAGGATGGGTAGTAGTTTATGATAATGCGTGTTATAAATGAGCTGCTGTCACAGAGTGAGCTTCTTTTAACATTATATCAAAGAAGCTTTTACATGGAAATATTTATATGTAGCCTATTAGGCCTACATGAGACAGTGTGTGAAAGTGCACCTTTGCAGATCTAAAATACTATGTGGACAATGGATGCTATAAAATACTATTAAAAATACAATGTAGCTGTAAGTGTATCTGTCTCAGTGCTGATTTATTTGTTAAAAAATTGCTGCTTCTTTTTTTACCTTCTTAATATGGTTATATATCTAGCAAGGTCAGCCTTGACTTCTCCAGTAGAATCTGAGCTAGCAACGTCACGTCAGCACCTAATTAATATTCATGAGGAAAGCCCCAAGTCAGTCGGTTTGTGCTCAGGTGAACGCTGGATTCTTGCCACCAAGCAGCAAAAATGCCTTGACAGGACATTAAATAAGGGAGAAATTGCATGTTTGGACTGGCAGAGAAGCCAAAATACCAAAACACGACCCATTAAACAAAACAATCATTGGAAATGGAAGAAAATCAACTTCATCATCGAAACTCGTCGGTTTCAAAGTAGCCAACTCACCTGAAAGTAACGTTAACGAGACTACAGGTAAATGCACAGTGACTGTTTTCTCATGACATGCGCTCGGTCATTTAACTTTAATTATGTAATTATATACACAACATCTGGACTTGGTGGACTTTTTTCGCCGTTTCAGTAATTATTGGATATAAGACGGTTTTGTGACGCGTTTTAGTCGCTTAGGTTCTCATAAGAAAGAGTACAAAAAGTTTCTAGAAATAACGTTAGCTGAAAGACTTAACGAACTTAAGTGTAACGAACACAGTTTATCCTTTATTAAAAATACATTTCAGTAAAGGAAGTGCTGATACTTCCGTAAAAGTGGGTCAACTTGAGACAGGCGCGCCAGAAACCTCCATTACGTCATTGAGCAATATATACACGATAAATGTTCATATAGGCCTGCGTTATATTTAAATTCTTTAAGGAATTCTACTAATTAAATTGCTTGTAAGACTCTTTTATGGTGTAATACATTTAATCTAGCATAATTTGCTTTGTGTTAATGTAATGTATAACCCTCATTGTTATGTTTTGTTTTTGTTCTTGTAAATGTTATCTGTATCTTGCACAATAATAATAATAAAAAAATTAATATACCTTTTGAATATAATACTCGTTTACCACTTAGTGAATACACAGCATACACTCTATGCTGCTACTTACACTTTTGATATAATATGTGAACCCTGCCCAGTATGCACCAATACATAGTGTATGCTACATTGTTGTCACATGACCATGTCACATTATTATTTTGCATACTGTCGATAGTATAATTGTACTGCAGAACAATGTTAGTATATACTGGACATAACCTTGTAAAACAATGTATAATAAGTCTTTAATACCATAATTAGTGCCTAGTGTTCTGATGGTAAGATTTCAGATTGGTTTGCTTTTTCTAAAACCGTCAATGCACTGTAAAGATCTGTATCTTTTTTTCTTTGTTCATCATTATTCTCAGTGTTTTAAAGGTGGCATGTAATGGAAGTTGTGCTAGACTCCCCTTTCTTATTGTGGCTTTACGTATAACCGAGTGAAATAGCTTCTCAAACTAGAAAAAACATGGGGTGGAAGTGTCGCCGCAAAAGGGAAGAGTTATTTGGATTAAAGATTATGAGGGCACATTGATTTACAAAAAATAATAAATGTCAATTTTGATTTCATGGTGACTTTAAAGTCAACATGGAATCAAAACTGAACTTAACTTAAGTTACATTTTCATCAAATATTTTGTGAATATCCTATTTACAAACAGTCTCTCATATTAATTTTAAATGTAATTTTTTATGCATTTTAAACATTTATATGTTAATATGATCTTTATCCCAACATTTAGCACCCCAGCAAAGATGGCTGACGACCGCGTAGCCATCTTAACTGATGATGAAGAAGAGCTGAAAAGGAGACACCTTGAGCGCTTTGACCGTCTGTCGCTTGAGATTCAATCAGATCAACCATCCCAACCAAATGAGAACAATGTACCTAACGATACGGCACCAACTCCATCCCCTCAACACAACATGGGCTGCTGCGAAAGGTTGTTCCTACGGGTCAACCGCCGCCTCCTTGTGTCAAAAGTGTTTTATTTATTCTTCTATGCTGCATATGGTTCCCTCCATCCACTTCTTGCTCTGTTCTACAAGCAGCTGGGGATGAATCCCACCCAAAGTGGTCTCTTAGTGGGAATCCGATATTTCATTGAGTTCTGTAGTGCCCCTTTTTGGGGCATTATTGCAGATCGCTACAGGAAAGGTAAAGCGGTCTTATTGTTCTCAATGTTATGTTGGCTCTTCTTCAATTCTGGGATTGGTTTTGTGCAGCCACCAGACATGAAGTGTAAAGAGAACCTCCCGACGACCACAGCAATGGTAACGACTGTCCATCCTACCACATCTAACGAGACATTGTACCTCAACACCAGTTCTATCCTAAAAACAAATCAGATGAGACAGCGCAGGGATCTGTACGGACACTACCTTTGGCGAACAGACAAGAGGATTGTTCAGTCTTCAGGCTACAGCTCTGAACACCGGTTCAAACGAGATTCCAACACGAGTTTCACTGTGGCATCAGATGAACCAGCTAACACGACAGAATCTGACCAAACCACGACCACGCGGCCTGAGCCAAGTACATCCTTTTCAACGTCAATCCCCAACAACACAAACACAACGTCCAGTAGCACTACTCAAAGTACCACATTGAAACCAAATCTGCCGCCTCCCGAATATAACATGGACCAGGTTCATGCCATTTTCCTATTGATTCTGCTCGTCGTCATCGTTGGAGAGTTTTTCAGCGCTCCAGCTATTACAATCGTAGATACGGTACGTAACTCTTTCTCCTCTAAATAAACTCAATATTAAGGCATATCAGTTAGTAGAGTCCATGTTATAGGCCATGTAGGACCATGAACTTCCATTGTATTTAAACGTTAGACATGAGACCAAACTACAGTCCCATTTCCACTGTAAGGGGGTTGGTGCTTGAACCACTTTCCAATCTGGAACCACTCCGCGTGTTTCCACTTCTGAAAAGGTGCTTCTTGGATTGAAATTTTGGCTCCATGCTGGTCCCTAAAACCAGAAGCAAATTTCAGTGGCCGTGGGGTGGGGTAATATCTAGTAAAGCTGGCAGAGTAACAATCTGTATGATGTGAAACAAAACAAGATTTCAAGAAGGCTTTCTTTTAAAATTTGTTTATTTTTGGGTAGGTTATGTAGAAAGTGATATGTGAAGGCCTAGTATGGTAACCCACTCAGAATTTGTCCTCTTTATTTACCCATCCGTTAGTGCACACACATTAGGAGCAGAGTAGTGAACTGCAAACCTTGATACACACCTAGGTCAGTGGGGAGGGACTTCCCAGGGAAGTCTGTTAGGGTTACAGGAACATAAGTTAACCCTGGGAACATTGAGACATTCATTATGTGCCATATAAATCTGGGGAATTTAGTACCCTGGGAATGTAGGAATTACATTGCTGTTCAGCTCTCAAGGAAACTTAGATCCTGCAGGCCCAAAACAGCACCATTTTGGTGAAAAAGAGGTATATGTTGTGTCTAAAAACAGGTGCATGTCTATTTGTATTGTTGTAGGTGACGCTCCAGTACCTGGGTCCGCACCGTGACCGCTACGGTCTCCAGCGAATGTGGGGATCTCTAGGCTGGGGTATTGCCATGCTCTGCGTCGGCATCTGGATCGACCACACAAGCACCAACCTTGTCATTGGCAAAATGGAATGTGTCATGGAAAATTACAAGGACTACCGTATTGCCTTTATTGTGTTCGGAGTATTAATGGGAGTTGCTCTGATCATTGCCACTCAGTTTAAGTTTAATGTTTCGCACCAAGGCAACAGTGAAGAAAACGAGGTTGGCAACCAGCAAGCCCAAACTAGAGGTTCCCCTGGAACGGCTGACTCCGAGATCGCAACAATTGTCCAAGCTGAGGAGTTCCACTTCTGGGACTTGATGAGACTGCTGTGCGGCGTACAGTACGGCACTGTGTTATTCGTTGCCTGGTTCATGGGCTTCGGCTATGGGTTTGTTTTTACTTTCCTTTACTGGCATTTACAGGACCTGACAGGAACCACAACGCTGTTTGGTGTTTGCTCTGTCCTGAGTCACGTGTCGGAGCTTGCTGCCTATTTCACCAGCCATAAATTCATTGAACTGGTGGGGCACATCAGGTGAGGATCCTGAGATTCTGTCAAATTAGAAATTTTAGAATGACCAGTTAAGTTTTTAATCTGAATTCACTAAAGTTAAGCTTTATTTCAGTTTTTTATTTTTGTATTTTAATTGACATTAAATATCTCTTATGGTAACACACTTTCCATAAGGTACAAAGTTCTAACTACTACAGGTTCACTCCAGGTGCAAATGTGTACAAAATGAAGAATTTATAATCGTCTTGAAAAATATTTATTTTCAACGATAGCCTATATACTATGCCAGTAACTTTCAAGGATAAAGTATCCTTTTTATTGTTTTGTGTAGCTGTTAAGCGGCTGCTCACTGGCCTGAATGAAAAGGTGTTTGTGTATCAGGTTGTTAGCTTAGCCACATGCTAACATCAAATTCTTTTGAAATCAACTTTTAAGGTTTCAAATGACTTAAGTTGTGTCCCAAATGATGCACTATACACTACGCACTCATACTATACACTGTACTCATCCATGTAATCCATTTTCAAATGTTCAGTGTGAACACACTACTCGCACTGTTTATACTTCAAAACGGCATTGAATAGTGCACCAGTATGCAAAATGAGATGCACCTTTACTTATGACGTTCCCTTTCAGTTAGGAAAATACTTTGGTTGGTTTCTACTTATGTAGGCCACAAGCCAGCTCGCCAGTGGTCAGAACAGGACCACTCATTTGACTTCACATATCTAACACTGCTTCTGAATCAAACCATCATACAGTAGTTTAGTCCAGTCACAGCAGAGACTTGTCCAGGTAACCCAAACCGTCTCACTGCACCTTGTGACTCAAGCTCATTTGATCCTGACCTTGAATCAGTGAGCCTTTGTGCGTGGTGCTGTCTTGCAACTCTTTAGGTCTGCACTGAGATCAGTGAGGCATTGTTTGGTTAAAAGGCCTGGTTCAAAACAGCCTTTATCTTTCAGCGGTGGCCCAATTCCAGAATACATTGCACAGCAGCTACTGTGTGGCTCCTTTCAAAGAGGAAACATTCATGCTCAAAACCATATAATGAATGACAGATCAATATAAATTTATAAGTAATCTCACCTTTTAAAAGTTCAGGCGATACAACTTCTTGTAAAAGATTTAAGGAGTTTACTGTTCAACATTTATATATTTTATAGACTGTTCTTTAAAAGATGACCTGCACAGAGTGTAAAGATTTTTTGTGATATGACTGCAGTTAAATCTATACTAGATTCTTGTTTTACCGCAGGAAGTTAAGATGAGTCAGCATTTTCATGGAGAAAATAAAAACTAATGTTTTTTTTTTTGTTCAAAATGAACTAAACATTTTGAAGCATCAAAATGTTTTTGTATTGCAAATATAAACTGCAATTACTGTATTATTATTATTTATTTACACTTATATATATATATATATATATATATACTTTATTTATTTAATAATAATAGTTTACATATCCGCTAAATTTAACTGTCATATTTTCATAGGGTGCACGTAATCAAAAATACTTTTTCTTTTATTTAAATATCTTTTTTTTTTTCTGTAGATTTTTGGGGTGAAACATGAGCCTGACATGTTTTGTGAGGTTCATGCATGTATTTGTAATAATTGTGTATTGTGTTTCTTCTTTGTCAGAGTTTTGTACATCGGCCTGGCCTGCAACACGGCACGCTACCTGTATATCTCATATCTGGAGAAAGCCTGGACTGTTCTGCCCATGGAAGTGCTACAAGGTATGAACAGTTATCAAGCTCTCAATCCTAGGAAAAAAGCTAATACTTCAATCATAAAAATGTGTAAATGTGTTCTGTTTTAAACCATCAAATTAAGTCATAATAAAAGTAGAGAGACGTGCAGAACAAAGAAATGCAAAGGTTTCTTTTCAGGAGAAGGTATCAAGTCAGTTTTGCATTGTCAGGTTCACCGCCCTTTCCTGTGGCAAAACGATCAATAAAAAAGCTTGTAGACGCATTACAGAGAGAATACATTGGAATGAAGACCTGGATCAAGTCTGTTCACATTCATCACAGACGCCGGTTTGCCTGTTGAAAGAAACGTCAGACTTATCTACCTTCTCTTTCTTTGTACTTTGAAGGTCAAGTTATAACAAAAGTTTTTCATGTCATGAGACAGATTTGTGTGTTTTCACATGTAGGTACAGGCTGAACTTTTATAACTTGTCAAAACACTAGTTTTTTCATACACTGGCCAGTTTTGATAACCTCAAGCATAGCGTCAGTTCTGGCAGGTCACGTTAGTCAAGCTCGCATCAGCTGACTCTCGGCTGATCCACGTCTACCTATAAGAATACAACGCCTATCACTGTATACATATATAAGCTCCTTCAGTATTATCAGCAGGTATCGCGTTTCTCAGGAGCTATTACCCTCCTCCCTCCCCAGCTCCTCCTGTCGTCCAGTCAGTATGGCACTCTGATTGCCCTTGAATAAAATCTCAAATTATGTTGTACTTTAAAATCTTGCATTAATGATAACATGCAATACATGTTGGTTCTGTTCTGTTTACCCTAAGGGGGGTTATCGCTGCTCTCCCTGCTCTCATCCATGCTAGGCTGAAGTCATGCACAGGGAGTTCTTGCCCAGAACAGAACCATACCGCCAATCCAAACTGTATGCTAATTGTCAACCGTAGTTGATGTTAGTGGTCCTGATAGAAATGTTATTTCAATCAGTGAAGTAAGTAAACATCCAAAATACACATTTAAGTGTTAATTTTATTGCACTTTATCTACTTGTGTCTGTAGATATCAATTACAATACAAATCTTAAAAGGCCCTTTTATAAAAAAAAACTTCTTCACTTCAGCTGCACACATACATATATTTTGAATGTTTTACTGATGGGTTCATATATCAGTCGCCTGGTTTTAACCAGTTCTTTTTTCTGGCTGTTGTTGACAGTGTTTTCTGATTTATGGCATGATAAAAAGAGATATCCAAAATCCCTTATGTGAAAACTTTTGAATCTATTCTCAACAAAATAAAACAATCATTTTGAACCTGGCTCTATCCAATGTTCAGATTTCTGTTTTGAAAATAAATGCAAATTTGTGCATATTTAATTACACAATGCCATAGAGGTGCTCTAAGCGATCCTGGGTGACGTCACTTCTTGTTAACATTCGAATTGTAGTCAAACAAAACTGAGGCTAGCTAGACCCTCCCTCCTCCGCATCTCGTCTCCTCCCCCTCCCTTCCCTTCCTACCTGAATGTCGGACTGGAAGCCCTTCTGCCGGCGGAGTTCTCGCCATCTTTCGAATGCTTTACCGATGTAAATTCGGTACTTCGCGCGTTCTTTATCCTTTTCCCTCTTCTTTGTAAGTTGATCATCGGAACGTCGTCTCTTTGGTCGTGTGTCGGCCATTATTCAAAGTTTCAAACTTCCCTCTTGATGCTTCTCTCTCCTTCACACAGCCCCTTCATGTGCACGCGCACTAACCCCCCAGACCCACCCTCAAATACTTCTTGCCAGTGATTGGCTGGAACACTGTTTGTTATGTTTCGTGGAGCGGGTCGCCGCAGTTTGTTTTTGTTGCCGTTTGTGGAGCCTGTGGTGTCTACAGAGACCACGTTTGTTTACAGTGTGTTCAGGGGACAGGCAGCTAGCGGATAGTGAGGAGATGTTTGCTGTATGTGACAAAAAATATTTTGGCCTGACATCACTTACAGCACCTTTAACTAATACAACTTGTAATACAAGAATGTTTGCAATTTTTTTATGTAATTAGTGTAATAACTAGGGAACTATCTATTCGTTTTACCCTGTTCATCTGGGGTGTCTTTGCATTGTGTTTTTATATCAGTATAATTTTTCACCAGAAATGTGAGAAATAAAAAGAGAAATTATAATTAGAGTTATTTTTATGTATTTATCAGTTATTTATTTGTTTTGGACATTTAAGCTTTATAATATGTTGTATAATTTTATGTTAACGCATTGTGTACCCGCGCAGGAATAACGCACGCATCTGTTTGGGCGTCGTGTATCTCGTATTTGAGCGCGGCCGTACCCCCGGCGCTTCGGACGTCAGCTCAGGGCATCCTGCAGGGTCTCCACCTCGGCCTGGGCAGGGGCTGCGGGGCCATGGTCGGCGGGATATTTGTCAACTACTTTGGTACATGAACAGTGATTGTTTTTGTAATTTTATGACATTAAAGAATGCCTGTGTGTGTGTGTATAAACGGGGTTGTCATGTTTTTCAGGTGTTGCCGAAACGTTCAGGGCAATAGGAATGGCCTCGCTTGTAATTTTGCTCTTCTTTTCATTAATTATGTGCATCACTGGCCAGAATGAGAAAAAAGGTGAGGAGCACAATCTTATTCATTGTTTATTGTTTGTTGTAAAGTAAAAAATTTAAATCACACTTTTTGACTTTTATTGGGAAGTAACTAACTATACTGACATCAGTATTAGTAGACTATATTGACTACATTTTGTCTAATTGATTATAAGTAAAATAAACATTTCAGTAGTATAACAGCACCTTTTTCTAAAATCTGTAGTAAAAAAAAGTATATTTTTGAAATAGTGAAAATTGTATTGCGTAATGTGAGCTAAGTTAATCAAACTTAGGGTACGTTTACATGACAACAATGTACTAAAAACGGAAAAGGTTTTCTTTCCTATTTTTCTGTAAAGAAGACAAAGTTGTCAAAACAATCCCAGTTCACAAGGATCCATGAAAATGACTAAAAACGCTGTATTCTGCTGCCAGGCCAGTAGATGGTGATGTCACTTTGTAAAGAAAGACTACGCTCTAATAGACCGAACACAAACATGTAATATGCATATGCATGACGTCACCGTATTCACAAATTCGCGTTTTTGGAGTTTACACAGAGATGATAACGGTATTGTTTTCAAAATCTTGCACATTTTTAAAATATTAAATGATTTTTTGATTATTTGCAATTGTTCAACTTTCTTTTTTCTTTTTTTTTTTAAATATTTTTGTTACTAGGTTCTTAACCGTTTTTAGCCTACTAATAGATAGTTTCTATAAATTACAAGAAGCTTTACAGCTTCAGAATATAGTTTAAGTATTTTCATTCACATGTGAATAAAATGTAGAACATTTAACCGTATATTTTATTTATTTTAAATCTTAAAATGTTTATATTTTACCCTACAGAGGACAAGATGCTAGCAGAGAACATTCCTATCCCGTTCAGTCCTGTTCCCATTGCGACCATCAACCTGGTTCAGAACACACCAGACGTGGCGGCACCAGCTCGACCCGAGCCCAAACTTCCAGCTCGGAAAACGAGGCACCAGGAAGACCAGGAGGATCTGAACAACCCTGCTTGGGTTCCCTCCGGGTCGCCGTGGGTTTCAGTCGTTCTACTGTTTTACCAAATCAGAGAGATGGTCATCATGGCAAAGACACACCACCCTATTGATGTCCAGCCCCTTCAGGTAGCACATAGGATCATGGGAAAATAGTAGGGTGATGATGAATAATATGAATCTAAATGTTTTCGAAATAGTATTTTGAGTGTTTTCTCTTCTCTCTTTTTATGCATTCTTTGGCAGAAAGGTGAGAATGCATAGATTTAGTTGAAAAATATAAACTGTTTATATATTTTCAGCATCATTACTCCAGTCTTCAGAAATCATTCTAACATGATGATTTGCTGCTCAAGAAACATTTGTTTTATCAATGTTGAATGGATCAGTACATGTGCAAGTAAATGAGAGGAGTTATTCTACCAACTATTTACACACTGACACTTTCGTTTAGAAAAAAAACTGTAGTTACCTGAATCAATTAGCATCTTAACAATGAAAAATCAACCTAGTCTTAAATAAAATAATCACATTATGCTATTTTTTTTTCAAAACTTTTTTTATTTTCAGCAGGTATTCAATTTGGTGTTATCAGATGTGAATTAACTTCATTAAATGTATTAAACTGACTGTTTCTCTAACTAGGACACCGATGAGGTCTCTCGAGAACATGACCCCTCACCTGCAGTCTTTTGCAATGCCTTGCGGCAGGAAAGCTTTCCCAGCGCTCTCCAGTCCCAGGAGGACCCCGGGCCCCCAGGGGCCACCGCACAGCTGGAATTCCCACCACAGGCTGTATTACAACCATAGAGCTGATGCCACAAACTGACTCAGTTACCCCTGGGTATTTTCTTTTCACACTGACTTCATTTTGTTTTCTTAGGGAAGTTTTTTATAAACTACTTGGGGAAATACAAGGAAGATGAATTTACTTTGCTGTATAAGTGCCTTTGTATGATTTTTAACTTATTTCCAGTTGGTTTGCACAAGCTTTAAATAAAGCCTGGCAGGTTTTAAACTGTAACGTGTGCCTGTTTTCACTTTCTCCGACCTGTAGAGGGCAGCAGCGCCTGGGCATTCTGCCCATACGCAATTGAGCTTTATGAGGTATATAATAGTGTATTATCTTCCTTGTGAAACACGTATAAATGTAAGTGAACTTCAATAGATGAATTACTTGCACTCACTAACGTCATTACTTCATCATTGCATTGTTGTGTATAACAGGGACATTTGCTTTCACACTTTCACCTGTGATTTGTGGTGTAGGTGTAAAAGAATTGGAGAAATTTCTGCAAGGGGATTTTATTGTGTTTTTATTTTTGCGTGTGTCAGCGAGCACCTCTCTCGCCATTAAAGACACCAGCTTTAGATCATCTCACTTGACCTGGTGGATGATTATGTCAGACATCTCCTGTTACTCTGTAAACCAGACACTAGTGCTTTACTTAATAGGTGGCTTCTTGGTAATGATCAGATAGACTTGAATTAGCTGCTAAAATGTTTGCTCACCGTGTACAAGGAGTTGACTTTTTTTATTTTTTATTCCCAGAATTCATTTCTTTCGGTGTAATCAAACACCTTATTTGCAGCACACACGACACACCCACTCACAGCACAGGTTTCATCTCCGGTGGGATTAGCTGTCAGTAACGCAATATGCCCTGAAACAATGCTTTGCCAAGTGTCGGAAATCGCTTCAATGCAATTTATGATATCAGAATGTTTGAATGAGATAAAGATGTAAGAAAAAGAAAAAGTGTGGCAACAAAATGCTACTTTGTTAATCCATTGCCAAACTCAGGCAGAGCTGGGAAAGTGGTGTGAATAGACCCCAGGGGACTCAAGCTGATCTCAGACATATTTATTAATGTGTAGACAGCGGCCACACATACTGAAAGCACTGCCCGACACGGTTTCACATGAAAAAAACATTATCCCAGAGCCTTTAGTAGTGATTCTCTGGCTGTTTTTGACTACTAATTTGTTTTGTTGTTTTAGTTTTGTGGTTTATTTGGGTTGTTTTTTGTGGTTTGGTTTTAGTTTGGTCCTTTTTTTTTGGTCCTTTTGTGATGTTGCTTTTCTTAAGTGATTTTGCTTTGTTTCATGTTGGCTGTTTTTGTTTGTTTGTTTGTTCGGTTGGAGTCTTGCAGGAAATTGGGGTGAAAAAAAAAAAAATGATCAAAGAGCCATTAGTGGTGATTCTCTGGCTGCTTTTACCTACTGAATGTTTCAGTTTAGTATGGTTTTTGTGTGGCTTGGGTTCGTTCCTTTTTTCTTTTTTTGTGGTTTTGGTTTTAGTATAATTTTATTTTGTTTAGTTCAAATTTATTTATTTTTTTCTTTGTTTCATATTGGCTTAGAGTTTAGTAAGAGTTTAGTAGCGATTCTCTGGCTGTTCTTTTTATACTTCCCATTGTAATATTTTGGCTACACTTTATTTTAAGGTGACATAGTAACATTGTAATATTAATTAACTACATGTACTAACTATAGAGTTATGTTTAGTGTTTAGGTTTGATTTAGGGTTAGTTACTTGTAATTATGCATAATTTACTGTTATTGGCAAGTACATGTGGTAACATGTAAATACGTCACCTTAAAATAAAGTGGTACTGTGATATGTTTAACTCAATAATGCCACAGTACTTTTTCGAAGTACCTCAGACCACCACATAAACCCTTTTGTGGTAAATTTGCACCAAAATGTTTGCAAACTTGACTAAAATTAAATTTGATTTTCTTTTGGAATTTTGTAGATTAGCTGTCTTTTGAAGAAAAAACTCTCAATTGAGCGAAACTTGAATGTCATTCTGTACAATAGTGCTGCCACCATACTTTTTACTAAAATACAAGTACGATCCAATAAAGTTTGCCAAGTCATCTTTTTCCTCAACCCTTCTCAAGGCCAATTCACACTGCGCCAACAGATGGCAACCGACATTTCTTCGGGTTTTGTTGGATCACCTGTGTCTGTTGCTGTTGGTTGGCGCTTGTTTTCGCCAAATTTGTCTTCCGTTTATCTGGTCGTGACTCGTGGCATGTCTGAGAAGTGACTTTTTAATCTGGTGATTGTCCGCATTAGTTGGCTTCTGTTGGTGCAGTGCAAGTTGGCCTTTACAGACTTCATCTTAATCACCATTTCTCTCTGAAAAATATCTGCAGGTTTCTAACCCCCAACTGAGATTGTGCAGATCCAGAGAATATCGTGGCATTCTGTGTGAAAATTTCAGCGGCCCTTAAACACTGTTCCCACACGGCAGCCGAGTGAGTGTGGGCAGTCGCCGCCTATTCTGACATTCCGAAAGCGAACATCCAGCCAAAGGAAAGGGATTATTGGGAAACTAGGGAAGCCGTTTGGATGAGGAAAGTAGGCAAACGTGTCCTTATGAGGGGTTGCTGAATGGCCCTCCTGACCTCTGACCTCTGAAGAGAAGTAAAATGCCAAGTAAACCAACTAATGGCTGTCTGAATATGATACAATTACAGTGAAATGCATTGAATAGATGGAGGGAGGCCACAGAAGATGTCATATAAACAGACGGTTGTTTATAAGAAATAACGAGTTTGTTATGCAGACTGAGCTGAAATACAAGAAACGTGAGTCATTGGTATGTGAAAGGCAAACTGGAACTACTGAGGATTGGACTGCAAATATTGTTTGAATCATTTAGTTGGAGACGCTCTTTAGTCAAACTATGGTTGTCGAGTTTTTAGCATTTCTCTGACATTGTGGGTTGTGGTTGATGTTTAAACAACACCAAATTCAGCAAAAGGTTTCTTCGGAGAAGCTTGGCAGGGTTTCAGTTTGTTTCGAGCCATGTTGAATTCATGGCTTATTTTCTCTATTTTGGCCTGATGAATTGAGTCAGGATTTCCTCCAGTGTGGTGGGCGGAGTTGTGGGCGGGGCTATTTCTCATGGGTCCCATTTTTCAAAGCTGAAGGGCCAAACATCAAAGACTCCAAATGATAATCATCACGCCTGATGTGTTTACTGCATTTCAAAGGGGTGATTGAGTTTATTATCTTCAATAATGTTGCTCTCGTCTAATGAGTCCTTCGTTTGTCAGATCTCAGAATTTCCATTGTTCCTTTCTCGTTTCTTTGTTCGTGAAGAAATGTCACATTATTCACGTCGCATGCAGAATCTTTCATGTTGAGATAAAACCTTTGAAATGTCAAAACTGTGGCAGGTAGTCCTGATGTTTTCCAAGTGATACATTTACTTAATTAGTCTTGAGGGGGCTTTAGAGATGACAATAAGACGAATCTAGACTTTTACATTTCCTGAAAAAAAAAAAGGTTGAGACATCATTTTTGTTCTATGTACTTAAATCGGCAGATGTTATTTTTTTAACTTAGAACTCCGAACGTTGAAACATTATGACGTTATTTTCAAACCTAAACAAAATGATCCACAAATGTTGCAGTTTGGTCTTGTTGTTTTCCTAGTAAACATTATAAGATTATACAGAAGTTTTTACTAAAAAAAAAAACATTAAAGAAAATGTACCAGAGGTATTTCCAAAGTGTATCCAAAAAAATTTATTTTGGTTTTATGGTTTTCTTTTTGTTCGTTTTTTCTACTATATATACAGTATATATACACATACACATACACACACACACACACACACACACACACACACACACACACACACACATTTATTTTAGATTATATATCATCTAAATTATATATAATTTAGCACTTTAGATATATTGACAGTGTATCAATATATCTAATATATAGCACTTTAGATATATTGACACCACTAAAAAAGTAATAATTATATTTATAAATGATGCTGTATAAATGTTTTTGCGACTAAAATGTAACTTTTTACAACTTCGTTTTTTTTTGGGGATTTCAGAATTTTAGTTTTTAAAATGCTGTACATAACCTAACCTAAAACAAACTGCAACACTGCGAAATGTCACTGTGTGTTGCTGTTACTTATGTGCCCTAGTCTTTTGGATATTCTGGCTCCTGGATATGGCTTGGGTCACACCTTCAATGAAAATCTATAGGATTTTCCTCTCTTGTATTGCCTGGCAGGTGAAAATCATCAAATCATTGTGGTTTGTGCAAGTTTAAAATTTAGGATTAGTGATTTGAACAACCCCATAGCACTAAGTGTGATTTGATAGGCTGATGTATGAAATAGGTTGGTATTGTTGTGGCGTTGACAGTTCAGAGAGGATATCATCTCTCTCGCTCTGTCTGTCACTTTCGCCCACACAATCTCCCAGTTGGTTGCCATCGGGCACTGAAGGTCAGTGGAGGTGTTCTTGCATTATTTAAGGGGGCTAATAACCAGGCAAATATGTGTGTGTGTCTATATGAGTGTGCGTGTGTTGATGGCACGTCTGCTTGTAAACTGCTGTCATCTAATCTGTGGTTAAAGCTTCAGCCAGTAATCCATTTCACACTTCGGGTTATTTTGTGGCATCCACAATCTTAAAACACGCCAACGGCACGCCATCTAATCCTGCCAAATAAAGCCACGGTATACAGGATCCATGCACTGCAGAAACGCTGACATCGCCATGGTAATCTGACACACGTCACTGCTTATGTTTATATGTTTTGTTTTGTTCAGTACAAACAAATTCATCCCAGTTAAGGGACGTCATATCTCGGTTCATATGAAGGCCCATACCCTGTCTAAACTGCATAGTTCTGGTCCTAAACCTATTAGTTGAATATGTTACCCATGTTATGTTAGCTAGTTGACTGAAACGGCTGATCCATCTGCTAAAACAACACTTGTGGCAACACTAAAAATGCAACGTATACTTGAATTGTAATATGAAATGTGAACCGTAAAGGTAGGCTATCTCAAGGGACAATATCTTTATAGAGTTGTATGTAGTTTTGTTAAATAACATTTGAAGTAAATGAAGATCTCCAATTAACAAAACTTAAAGCTACACTGTGTAAGATTTTCTCCCATCTAGCGGTGAAATTGTATATTTTTATAAACTGAATATTACTTTCTAGCCCGTCCCATTTTGAGGGCGTTTTAAACTCCTACGGTGGCCGTATTATTTCAAGGTAAACAATCCTTTTTCATCATTGACATGAGGAAAAGTATCCTAGACGTCGCATTCTAGCATTATGCACAATCAAGCAACTATAAAACTTTGAATTTACACAAATAGGCTGAATTACCTGTCGAGAAGTAAGCAGGCAACTTCGCCGTCCCTTTTAAAATACTTCTAAAATACTTTTCCATCTTGGAAAAGCCACTCCAATATTGACTTCGGTCTTGTTGATTTGCCTGTCGCGTTGTCGTCACGGTGCCACTGATTCTAAAAGCGTGAAAGGCGAAGCTTGAATTTCCAGGTATGTCCCTCTTTGGCTAATGTATTTTCGAGATGGATGCGCAACAGGGCTGTCGCCATTCGAGCTCATATGTATTCTGAATGGCAGATTCTACGCTTTACGAGAATACTTGATTAGTTTGTGGAAGTAATTACACATAAATGAGCACGTATAATTTTGAAAGAGAAAAAAGGTGTTTTTTGCTAAGAATCAACTTTGAAAATTACACAGTGTAGCTTTAAGTTACACAAAACATTCCTAACCCTTAAATGCATGAATGTTTCAACAATCATTACATATTTGGGTCTTTAGCGACCCGGATCTATATCTAACATGGATGGATCTCTAAATGTCACAATAGTATAAAACTCTCCTAATATTTTAATAACAATTACAAAGAATAAAATAAAACATATTTCATTACCTTGTGGATTTTAGCTCAACTGACATCACTGTTTTCAACATCTGGTTTATAGCTGAACTCAATTCATAATTGATGAACTTTACAGTTGAACTAAAATGAATAAACACTGAGCTGATTTCAACTGAATAATGATGGTTTACTGTTGTCTTTTTAGAGCTGCTTTATAGCATAATTGAATTGTTTGCATCATTGAATCGTTATTTTCCTGTTTATCACTGTAAAGCTTTGAAACAATCTGTATTAAAGCACTATAGAAATAAAGGTGACTTGACTTGAAGTGTTCAATTTGAGCAGATGATTTTACCATCGTCACTGTCCTCGTTCTTGCTCTGCAGTAAATCGCTGAGCCATTTCAAGTTTTGCTGATGATACTTCCTAATCTGTTGTTTTCTGCCTGTGGTAACTATGAGTGAAACGTCACTTCATCATTGTGTATCAAATTTAGTCATCAGAGATTCAATTATTGTTACACAGAAAAAATATATACTTACACTATTACACGCCTCAGATCACGAGCGAGACACTTTTTTTTTTCATTATATTGTTTATAAGGAATACATTGATGAATAATAAGAAGGTTGACTAACTTGAGGGGGAGG
This sequence comes from Semotilus atromaculatus, assembly GCA_031834385.1. Taxonomy (NCBI): domain Eukaryota; kingdom Metazoa; phylum Chordata; class Actinopteri; order Cypriniformes; family Leuciscidae; genus Semotilus; species Semotilus atromaculatus. Next base: position 11,319,379 of record JAULUF010000013.1, on the reverse strand, counting down.
CTAGTGAATGACGTCAATAAAAACCTGAGGTATGCATTCAAGGGTTAAACTATTTTAAATATGTTTTAATTATTTTCTAAATATAAAAAACCTCAACTTAATTATATTACATTTTAATTACATTTATTATTTACATTTAATTATTTTTATTTAAATGTAAACACACACACATATAATTATTTAAAAATATATATATATATTTTTTTTTCTTCTTCTTTTTTAACTCTGATTCATAGCAAACAACCTTTATTTGTTTATTCCGGTGATGAAATTCGTCACTTCATTACTGTTTTACTCTCTCAAAAAAGTTTACCAAAACATTATAGACAGAACTGTCTTCTGCGAGTTAAAACTAGAGTCAATTAATTAAATCTGAAAGTGAGGGTGAAGTTGCATGCCAAAGGAGGAAGAAAGAGGATTTTCTGAGTAACTGTCAGCTTAACCATTAAAAACCGCAAACCCACGCGTACCCTGTCAACAGCCCTACCCTGCAATGACAACTCCCACTCTGAGCAGGGGGCCCCTACACACACACAAACCGAGATGTGTTTGCACGTCACAGAATGCCTATGTATATGTGTGTGTGCATATATGCGTAGGCGGCCAAGTGTGTGTGTGGGCGTGTTTGAGTAGGAAGACACGCTTGACTCGGATAGGCTCAGCAAATTAAAGGAATCTTCGTTTTTTTTATCGCCACCCCCCTTTCTCTCTCTCTCTCTCTCTCTCTCTCTCTCTCTCTCCCTCTCTCTCTTTCCTTATGTTTCTCATGCTTATGTTAGGTCACCTATTTCCTAAATAAAAAAGAACAAGATCATGCATGGTGTATGTGTATATATATATATATATATATGCACACACACACACAATAACTATAGGGAAGTTATATATATATATATATATATATATATCAACAAAAGAAATTTAACATTTTTCAAATGACATTCCGCACATTGAAAAAACTTTAACCCATTTGTTAGTGTGTGTGTGTGTGTCACATCACATTCCCTTGAGAGCAGATACACTTTACAAAAAGGTGCAGTCGCTTGTCATTTTATTGTCACACGATGGAAAATGACTTGGAAAAGCTTTTGTTTTGAGGAATAGACTAACACAAAACTGGGGGATGACAGCAACAACCACGCACTTCCTCCCAGGGGCTGTTCGCTGTGCCCAACCTCCTTCCTAAAATAGCTCAAGATGCTCTGGCAGATGGGAAGCTGCTGATGCGCCCCTCTGATCCAGCCTTTTAGATATATGATTACATTTCATTTTAATATGCAACTTGTGCGGTTTTTTTCCCCCAGGCCAGTGTGGGGGAAGAAAGAAAAAGCATTATTTAACTTCATAGGTAGATTCTGCTGTGGTGTTATTTTAGGTGTTTATTTAAAGCTGTAATTTTACTGAGATGCAAGAGAGAAAAACGTTTTGACCATTTTACATTTATACAGCAGTTTACTGAGGTGGGCTTCAGGGGGATTTTGCACACAATAGAGTGTGTGAATTTCCTGTGGGGTTTACTGTCTGGGGACAACAAAAATTGTCACACAATGCATTAATGCAGAAATCCGACCGCATTGCAAGTTGCACAAATGTTGCAAGGTTTTTGACATTAACGTTACAGTATGCGTTTATGAAAAATAAAATAAAAGTCACACATTACGCCATTACACTAGCAGTCATTACATTGAATAGCCTAAGAACTTAAAATAAATATTTTGTGTCGGTGCTATTTACGAGTTTAAATGTCAAAATTGAAATTGCTATTCGTTGAACATCGTTGAATTACCATTCGCTGGAAATCGCTATTTATTATACTCGCGTATATTCAACCACATTTTATTAGGATTTTTTTATTTATTTATTTTTGCGGCCCAAACTTTAAAGCATGTATTTACAACAAGTTGTTACTTTTAAACATCTATTTTCACAGATACTGACTTTCAAAAATAAACATACCATCATGATAAACATTCACTGTGGTAAAAAGTGCGACAATCTGCCCAGGTTTCCCTTATTTACATGTACGAACATGGACACCACAAAAAAAAAACTTCATATGGTGTACTGAAGGCTGTGTGGGTTCGTGTCGGGGGAAAAAACACTGTATTACCGTTTAATATTCCTCAATATCAATATGTCATCATGAATGTGAATATTTTACCGTGTGTGTGACCGTTCAGGTCCTCTCTCTCTCTCTCTCTCTCGGTATTCCGTCCCACGCGCACAGCGCCGCCCACGCGAGGATTTGCGTCAAGCCGGCGCGTGGGAGTGAGAGAGCAATGCTGCTTACATCGGAATATCCCCGCACAAGAGAGAGAAAGACAGCGCGAGAGGGAGACAGCACCGATGAGTCTTCAACGCACTTTCTCTCCTGCGCGAGAGGCGGAGCACTGCCTCGAGACAGCGGCGAGCACCGGGAGCAGTCGCGCGCACCAGCTCCGAAAGAGAGGTACGTAAACCTGAGGACTAATAATATACCCATTTCATACATAAACATTCAGATGGGGAGACTAGACTGTCAAAGCATCTTGATTTGAGCTAACTCAGTATTCGAGTTATTTGGATGCATTGATCTCTTAGAGATTCCCAAGTGCATGTGAAACAACAGTTTGAGATATTCTCCGGAGAGTTTGCAGGAACCTGTCCATGCTTGTGTGAAGAATAATGTAATGCACTGTTGTGTTTGCATCAGTATGAGCTTATGTGACAGCCTACTTGCAACATTTTTAAATGTTATGATAAAAGATCTGGTCACTAGTCTGCTTGAGCAAGACACTCAAACAAACCAGGCTGTGCTTGTACCTGTATTGAAAGCACCTGTTTTTGGATTGTATCTGTAATAAGCATATAATAACTCATTTTGAATGGAAACATCTGCTAAATAACTACTTAAAGGTAAAGTGTATATGTTTTTCAATGTTAATGTTAATTCAAAGTTAAAAAAGCAACAATAGGCCATCTTTTCACCACTTAATACAAACAAAAGAAGATACACTGGTCATTAATTTCCATTTGAAGTCATTCATTTCTGATTGAGAGTAGGACAGAGGTTGCATTAAATTCTAGCTCTCTACGTATGCAGGATTTTTAGATCCAATTTGAGCTTCAAATGCATTGAAAGTTTGCAACTTGTGTGAATAAACATTATGTGACCATCTGACTGGATTTTATGTAGTCAGGGCAGGTGTCGTATAGAATTTTACGTGGATGAAAACGAGGTTGTGAGGGATAGACTTACAGCAGGCTGAGCAGAGGTATGAAAATACTTATGTTGACAGGCAGGATGGACAGTCCAATCATTGCATTTGGTCCGAATGCAATGATTGGATGAATATGTTATGGTCCTACGCCTTCCACAGATGATGTATACAGGCTATAGAAAGATTTAGACCACTTAACTTAAGTGATTGCTATCAGGATGTGAAGAAACTTTCAACCAGCACAACAACAAAAAATGTTTCTTAAACAAATCACCTACCCTGCCTTTTAATTTTCAAACCGCACAACTTTCAAAATGGTTTAATGGAGCTTTTGTCTACTGAAAGTTTTTTTGGAAAGATGTTTCATCAGTCAAATAATTGGCATGTTGGTAAACAACAGTACAATCCTTTGAACACACTATATCCCTCACAGCTTAGTTTTCATTCCTGTCAAAAATGTAATATCGTGCTACCCTAAGGTCTATTCTAATTAAAACTGTGTGCTCTAAATCAGATTTTAAAAAAAACTTTTTTATCTTTCTTAATTATTAGTTACATTGTTTAATTCTGTATCTTTCGGCAGCATATGTTTTCTTCAACTGTTTTGGCGGTCATTTGTCCATTATGGGTAGCTTAATAATTGTTCTTCCCACCATGGTCAGTAAGCAATGGGTAAATGCTCTTGTTGTCATTCTCCTTAACCGGCGTTACAAACAGAAACATGTCGGCTTCATGAATGACGTAGTACTATGAGTTCACAGACCTTTCCTGGGAAATAAATAACATGTTGACTTTGTTGGGAAATAAATAAACAAACATTGTCGATAAGAAGCTTGGAATGACAGTGCTATGTTTTTCTCTATGTGTTTGCATGTGTAGCCATGTCAGTGGTCCTGCCACGTTCCTTGGGTGAGCTACAACTGTACCGGATCCTGCAGAAAGCAAACTTGCTCTGCTACTACGAAGCCTTCATCCAGCAGGGCGGCGACGATGTGCAGCAGCTCTGCGAGGCTGGCGAGGAAGAGTTCCTCGAGATCATGGCCCTTGTTGGAATGGCGACCAAACCCCTCCATGTTCGGAGGCTCCAGAAGTCTCTACGGGATTGGGTCACCAACCCTTCCCTCTTCAACCAACCATTGACATCTCTTCCCGTTTGCAGTATACCGGTGTACAAGCTACCCGAAGGTTCCACGGGCATCCACAGCAATGGGCAACAGAACCAGCTTGCGGTTCCCAGGGCGTTATTACCCACAAGCCCCAGTCCTGGAAGGCTGGATCTCAGCAGGGATGGGACGCCAGGCTGCTCCCCACTGCAAGGGGCTAGCGAGAGTCGTTTCTGGGGAAGCGAGAGCGAGCACAGCCTATCTCCGTCTGGAGCCTGTTCCCCATGTTCTCCACATGACGCTCTCGAAATTCTTGATTCCACCGCCGTCCAGTGCGTGATGGAGTGCGTAGAGCGACTATCCCAAACATTGCCCAAGAGCGACCTCACGGAAGTCAAAGAACACGTGCGTGCCAATAAGAAGCTCAGCAAGATGATCGGCCACATCTGCGAGATGAACGAAGACGATCCGCAGAAGGAGGTGGAGATTCGGAAATACAGCGCCATCTATGGGCGGTTTGATTCCAAGAGGCGGGACGGCCGGCAACTTACGATGCACGAGGTTGGTTTGATTCTTCTTGTTGGGGTGAATGCTAAGATATTGGCATTGCCGCATCGGACTATAATTGTGCCGATTAACAGAAATTGTTGTTCCGTAAGATTCTAAACATTTGATGTTTTCATTTTCATTTGTTGTGTAGCTAACGGTGAATGAAGCATCTGCTCAGCTGTGCATGAAAGATCTATCGCTGCTCACCCGAAGAGACGAGCTTTTCTCGTTGGCCAGGCAGATTTCACGCGAAGTTACCTACAAATACACCCGCAGGACCAGCAGGTAAGGCACAATTTCTTAAATTCTTCATTTGATTCTATAGAAAAAAAACATTTTTAAAATAGTGTATTAACCCTTCCCTTTGTTGACATTATCGAAGGGCTTGCTATATAGTAGTCCGGAATATTGTGGTAGGGACATTTTATTGGACAAAAATTTGCATACGACCTTGTCTATTGTCCCGTATTAATTTGTAGAGGGAGACATACCCGTTTACAACTGGTGTTTTAATCTGTCTCTTTTTTCTACTTTCAACCACTTCTGTCATGATTTCCTCGAGGGGAGGGTCTATGGGCAAGTAAATGCATGGGCTTTTTCAGATCTTATGGGTTTGTATGGGTTTTTTCTTTTGATCTAACAAACAAAATAAACGTACGCAATTTACATATGAACGTGCCCGGATACGACTAAAACACGTACGGCAGCAGCTTTAGTTTATGATGTGTGTTAGAAATCAGGAATGGTGAGAGAACATTGTGCTTGGTACATTTATTCATCTTCAAACCAAACTTGGGTCTTCAGCCGACAAAGTTTCTATCCCGTCTGGCTAGCGCGCTTCCCATATTGTTTATGAATTAGGTCTGCAGTTTATATCTGTATTTAGTGTCGCCCACTTGTGATCCGATCGACCAAAACGCATCTTAATACCAGGTGTAAACAGGGACTTTGAGTCAACTGTTTAGAGCACATTAGCATTTTATTAGTCACAAAACCTATTTGATTTTGACAATGTTTTGCTTTTTAGTTTTATATATTTTCATGGTCTTCATTTATTCATACAAGCTCCATCTTTTTGATAAACAATGATTGTTTATGGTGTAAAAATAAGTGGGAAACTGAAAATAAATCATTATTTTAGGTCCCACTGCGGTGATGAAGATGAACCATCTCCCAAGAGAATCAAATCTGAGGTAAGTTTAAACAAGTTCTGTAGATTCAGTTCATATTCATGAACCCAACTGCGACAAATTGCTTTATTTGCATGAGACGCCTGAGCTTTGTAATCATTTCAAGCTCCAGGTGGTTTCTCGGGACTTCTTTATTAGTTTTGCATTCTTGTCATGATATTTATTGCCAGCCGCCTTCCCATTGTGTTCGAATTAATGCTGTGTTTGTGTGTACTCTCTCTCAGTTAATAATCTCAGGAGAGTAATTACTGTCATGATTCACTCCGAAATGTCGCGTTCACAGTTTTTTCCCACGAGCGACGTTCTGCGCCTCTGGGTGAACATCTAAAAGTAAATGATATCGCTGTTTTCGTATCTCTATGAGGCCTCTAAGTCAACAAAATGGTAGCAAACAAAACTCTCAAGACGTCAAATTAAAACTATATGGGATTAATTTTAGCTCACTTTTAAAAGCTTGTTTTTGACGGAAGTTGTTTTGTTGGGTTCTCTGGATAAAGAAAGGCTTAGTACATAGACGCACAATCATTCATCCACACAGGCGGAGAAGTACACAGTGGACTGAAACACATAATTGACATCATCCTGTGGGTGCTTACTGAATTACCCACGCATCGCTGTGGCTGTCTCTGCCTGAGTCTAACGTCATACGTGGACACAGACACACACACACACACACACACACACATGCGTGATGACCTCAGAGGAAAATGCGGAGGTTGTCAAGGGGCGACATGAAGTGCAAATTCGTTCAAAGGTGACAATCTGTTAGAATAACAAGATAAATACTGGTGAGAAACAAAGCGGAACGTTGCCATGGTAGAAAAAAAATTATTATGCGTTTGTATTTTTAAGTGTATTTGAAGTTTTCACCAAGATTAACATTCAAAAATGGACCAATGGATTGTTTTTCATAATTGTATGCATCTAAAATCTCAAAAAGAAAAATATTATATATTTATATAATGCTAATACTAAAACCAAATGCAAAAATAAAACTTCACTATGCCTCTTACGGTATATTTGATGACTGTTTTATTTTTTTTAAAGGTTTATGAACAATTTACACAAATGTATCATTCTTCTTTTATGTATCCAATACCCCAAAGAGTAAGTTTAATCAACAAATTTCATTTTAAAAATAAAATGATGTATAAACTATACTTATATATAAACTATGTTTTACGCTTGACTCTACTGTACCTCTTATATTTGAGGTCAATGGGATTTATGGTTTTAAAACGGCTTTATGAACAGTTTACACAAAAATGTATCTTTAAGATTTTATGTTTCCAAATGAAAAATATTATAATACTACTTTTAAATCAAAAATAAAATACTATATTTAATTAGCTTTAATATATTTTTATATTTGAGGTTAATGAGCTTTGAGGTTTTAAAACTATTTTAGGAAAAATGAACAAAACATTTCTGCAGGATTTTATGTATCCAAGACCCAAAAAGTGAATATTATTTGAAAACAACATTTCCTTTAGCTTTATCATAAATATAAAATTTTAGCTGTATGTATTTGTACAACAAATGTTATATAAATTATTGAATTATGCGAATAACGATTTGCCAAGCATTTGATCTGTGTTTGTGTGATTGTGTAGTGTGTTTCTTGGCTCAGAGAGAGGGGGAAAATGGTCATAAACAAAATAATAAAAAAAAGAGAGGAAAAAAAGGAGGGTGGGAGGGGGGTAGATGGTAAAAATGTGTACAATATGATTATTTGGATGGTTCCTCTCGCCAGCAGCATGACTTACCTCCTCTGTCACTGTGGACTACAGATGTGATGACTCAGTTTGTGCTAACAGCTTTCTTCATTTGTGTAAATGTCATATTTGCACCAGAGATGCAAATACATCAAGCCATCATGGAGATATAAAACTCTCTCACTCCTGTCTGCTAGTTTTAATGAAAGTTTCCCAAGAGCTCATCCTTCTTTCACTTTTTCACTTTCTCTTAGGACGGTGTCTACGATCTACAGGAGGCCCTTCACGTTCTTCATACGCGCCAGGACACGGTGAGAGAGCAGCTCGCAATCGCCAAATCTAAAGGAGACGAGACGATCAGACATAGTCTGCAGGTAGTTTGAGTCTGCGTTAAGTTGATGTATCGCAAAACATGGTGTCTGTCGTTTGCATGATTTGTTTGAAAAACGTTTGTTTCAGTGTTTAAATGTTTGTCTAAACTAAAGTTAGTTTCAACATTGTTTGACTTTGTTTGACTTTGAACTAGTTTGTTTCAACATTGTTTGAACTTTTTTTTTTTACATTGTTTGAAAAAGTAATTTTTCATTTTAACGTCTTTTGTTTCAAAGTTTCTTTAACTCTGTTTGGAAACAATGTTTGAGTGTTTTGTTTGAAAGTTAGTTTTCAAATTTTGAAAGGTAGTTTCAAAGTTATTTAATCTTTTTTCAAAGGTGCTGTATGTAATTTTTTTATTACTAAAGTTTTTTTTTTAGTTTTTTTTTTACTAAAGCACAAAAATAATATGTTTGCAGATATTTTGGAAATATTCTAAGTTCACATACTTGTTGATCTACTTTGAAATGTGAGTTCCGTGTCGGAATGTCTGTTTTTGTTTTAGTCCGTGTGATCCCGCCCACTGCCAATTTACCCAATAGTATTTCGACATGCCAGGTTGCCAGTTGGCAGAAAACACTGTGTATAACGATGGAAGCCAGCAAACAAGCTGCATCAGAAATCACAGATTCAACCCGACCTAAAAAGCATCAGCATCCATCTAAAAAGCTCGATATCCAGAGGCATGTTAAAATGCGGATAAAGCAACTCATCAACTTGCAGTGTGTAAGTCTCCTTAACTGCGCTAATTTGTTTTGCGTGTCCTCAATCTGGAAACCAGCGCGTCGAGTCTGAGAAGGAGGGGGCGGGAGAACATTTTATTTCAACAACTAGCTGTCAATATTACATATTGCACCTTTAATGTTGTTTGAAATTAGTTTTTAGAAATATTTTTTTCAACTGAACAGATTCATTATTTGAAAGAATTTTAGAAAATTAGTTTTTAGAAAATGTCTGTTTTAAAGTCGCTTGAACCTCAGTATGTTTGGAAACAATGTTTGTTTGAATGGTTTAGGTTTTGTAGTTTTTTTTTTACTTTGTTCAAAACATTATTTTGAATATATATTTGTTTGAACACGTTGCCTTTTTAAAACCTTTTTGTGAACATTTTCCTGTTCAGTTCACATTCAGTGTTTGTGTGTGTTTAGGGACAGCTGGACTCTCTGCTGACCAAGCAGGTGGAGCTCTTGCGTGATGCTGCCATCCAGGAGAGATTGAAATCATTGGACTGGCGGATTCCAACAGCGGCACTGAAATACCTCGCTCCCACCGCTCAGAACTGCAACAGCAGTCTTTCACATCTCTCTGGTACATTTCTCCTTACTTGCATACTATTACTTTGTAACAGTTGCAATTGTTCGTATCAGTGGTTTGAGTATATGTACCTTGTGCTCAAATGCAGGCGAGAGACCCCTAAACTTGCGTCTGACCGACGTTCCGCTGGGCAGGCAATTGGCCAATGAGCTGAAGCGACATCACAAACAGAACGCAGAGGAACGACATCATAACCAGCAGAACTCTGAAGAGAGAATGACGGCGGCCACAGGTTAGTGACAGATTCTTCACAATTTTGAGCTAGCGATTACTATTACGTGAAGCTAGAAATGAAAAATACTGCATAATAAATGTATCTGTGCTTTTGTGTAGTCTAACTTTACTTTGAGAAATTAACGCTCCAATTGGAACTAAAAAAGTGTTCTTCTGCCTGATGTCGTAGAAGAACCTTTCGAAGTTCCTCAAAGAACTTTTTATTTTCTAGTTCTTTAGAAAACCATCTATTTACAGGTTCTTTGAAGAAACTAGAATCTGAAGAACCTTTAATGTAACATCAAGAACTTTCCAAGTTATATTCCAAAACCTAGTGTGCTGCCAAACACTACAATTCAAAAGTTGGGTCAGTATGATAAATAATTAAAAAAGATTTTTAAAAAAATGAAGGAAGGAATACTTTTATTCAGCAAAGATGCATTAAATTGGTCAAAATTGACAGTAAAGATTTTTTGACAAAGCATTTACATTTTAAGTGAATTTTTGTTTCCACAAAAATATTAAGCTGCACAAGTTTTTAAAACGTTAAAATTAATAAATAAATAAAAAGATTGAGCATAAAATCATCATATTAGAATGATTTCTGAATGGTCATGTGACTGAAGACTAGAGTAATGATGCTGGAAATGTAGTTTTGCATCACAGGAATAAATTTCATTTTAAAACATATTCAAATAGAAAACAGTTTCTTTAAATCATAATAATGTGTCCATTTTTTTTAGCCTTGGTGAGCATAAATGAGTTCTTTCAAAAACATTTGAAAAATCTTACTGGCCCCAAACTCAGTGTACAGCAACATCTTATTTGAAATGGAACCTCCTAAGTGACTAATCTGGAAATAAATTATAGGCATATGCAGATATAATCAGTAATAACTATATTGCAATAGTTTTTCTATTTACGCATTTAATATGTCCTGATTCAGCTCAATAATATCTTCTAAATAAGCAGAAATTCTAAGACCTGCGACACACCGTGTGCAGCTTCTCTCTTGTCGCAATGCATTCTGGGATTCCCAGACTATTCACAAAAGATACATGTGGTTCTGCCTTATAATTTGGTCAAAATGTGGGATTTCAGAAGGCAGCGTAACGTGTCCGCCTACCTTTTTGAACAGCCTTCAAATGCTGTCTAGGTAGAGCTGTAATCTTCAAAGAACCAACTCAAAAATGGTGCACATAATAAAATGGGTCCTGTTGGACCATGTATTTGCATGCATGTTGTAGCTTGGATTGGCACAGATTTATCTCAGTATCATCCTGTCACACTGACACCTACACCGCTCCATTAAACCCTGATGTGTCAACGTACCGCACGTATCAGCGGGGCTTCAGAGAACTTTTTGTAATGTATGCAATCTCTTGCATGCAAATGTCCTCTGACTGTAGCACTTTCTCTCTGAAACTCCTACCTGTCTGTGCAAGCTACGTTAGCGCGCCGCGAGTAGGTGAGGAAGGGGGTGAGGATTTACTCGTCTTTTTGACGTTTCGGGTTTTTTCTTCCGCCCCAATGTGGGCAGAACCTGATGTCAATCAGTATCATTTACTGAGCACACTGGTTGTTTGAACTAATTTAAATGTTTGAGAAATAGATTTAATACCCTCAACTGTCTATTCGGTGATATAGATTTGAAACAGTAAAAAGTACCATCCTTTATTTTGGCGTAAACACTTACAATATGCGTTTGTTTACTGGAAATGGCTGAAACGTATTGAAAATTCCAACATATTGAAACTGTTCTGATGCGAGAATTGAGGCAGTGAGGTTTAGGGTGTTTTTATGCACTTTTACTTGTTTTTAAAACTACAGAAATTACAGGAACTACAAATTATTTTTGAAAGATATTAAGTTAACCTTTCCCAATGCATCCAACATATTAAATCTAAATAAATTCAGGGTTCAGGGATCATTTTATTGTGCAAAAGTTTCCACCTAGTACTGTTGTTGTCTCTGCAGTATTTTTATTATTTATTTTGTTAACACTGACTTTACAGTAAGTTGACATTAGTTAAATGTATTTGCTATCATTAACTAACAATGAAAAATACTAAAGAATTTATTAAATCTCAGTTATTTCAACATTTACTAATACTTATATATATATATATATATATATATATATATATATATATGGTAATTGTTAATGAACCTGAGCTAACATGAACTAACAATGAACATTTGTATTTTTACTAACTAACGTAAAAAAGAGATTAATAAATACTGTAGCAAATATATTGCTCATTGTTAGTTAATGCATTCAAGTTTTATCACTAATGTTGAGAAATATTTGGTATTTTGATAAGTATTAAGTATTGTTTAGCTAAATATTTATTATTTTGCTTGATTTGACTAATGCCCCTGAAAAAAAAAATCACATAGTCATCTTGAATCTCGATTTCGATCTCGATGATCCCACATTTCTTCATAGCCATTTAACTTTATTCAAGCAAGGTAACCAATTGATACATATTAAGCAAATTAATTGTGATCTATTATAACAAATCTAAATGCTCAAAAATCATGACAAAAAAAAAAATTTTCAGGTTAGACCATCTTCTAAAGGCAGCTGCAGTGACGCAATGACTTTACCGATTGGCTCTTTTATTTAGAAGGCGGGACTTATTCTGCCATATTGTATGTTGCACTTTCTCCTATTCATAGTAATATGAGTGCGCCATCTTTGTATATCTAAAGTCTTTGATTGTAATCCATTGCCTTTTTATTTCAGAAAACGAGTCTCAAAAAGAGCTCAGGCTTCTGGACAAGAAGACCATCAAATCAGAACCAGAGGACTCCAGATAACATCTTCAGCCTCTGAATGAGTGAATGAATGAAACTGTGTGGCCTTAAGAACTGTAAATGCCCAGAGATCCATTTATTTTGATTTTTAGTTTTTAAAAATTATTTTTATTTCTAATAATATAACAAAAAAACATGAACACGTCTTGCACGTCGGTGTACACAGAGAAATTGTCTAAGAGCGTATTTGTGACTGTCCGTCTTTTTGTACATAATCTGCATTCGTTTATTTGATTGCATGTCTTATTCGTAAACTATTTTTATTTAAACTATTCGTTATTCAACAGAAGCACTCCCCAACTGAAGTTTCGTAGAAAACGGTGGTGTAGTCCTTAGATTAGTTGATCATTTTAAAGTTAAATGATGACATTCATCTGTTCGTATCGGTTTGTCAGTGAGGATGACCTTAACGTGTACTTCGTAAAAGAATACTGGATATGTAGAATTAGCTTTGCGCGTTTTTGTGATTGCGTCACTTTAGATGTTAGTACTAGAAAAAATTGTGTTCTTTATTTGTTACCAGAAACCAGCAAGGCCCATTCACACCAAAAACGATAACTATAATTATATTGATAACTATATTAGCATCCACACCAGCGGATGATATCGTTCTGTTTATTCTAAGCGCATGCTGCAGTTTTGTCGTCTGCCACTTTAAATAATAGAGTTCTTTAAATCTGGTGGATTCTGATTGGCTGTCATTGTTTTTAATGTTCTTCAGCTGGGGAAGAAAATAGTTCTGAAAGTGATTCCAACGATATCGTTTCTGTGTCGTTATCGTTATGTGGTGTGAACTCTGCTATTCTTTTATATTTAGAAGGATTTTTAGAACTATATCTTAATTATTATAGTTATCGTCCTTGGGGTGAACAGGCCTTAATTCTCAGCATACAATATTGTGTATCTCGCTGTCAGTAAACGTCAACTGTAAAACGTTAACTGTTACATTGTGACTGATTTTCTTTTCTTCACACATGGGTGTTTTGTTAGTTAGCTTTGCTAGTCTGTTGTGTCTTTTTCTATGCACATTTGTCGTGTTTAACTCTTTTGTGTCTTGTCTTTGTGAAATCGTTCTACAAATAAAGACCAAACTGGAAAAATGTAGTTCACTAATTTTTCTCTTCACTTAGTAAGTAGAAGAAAAACAAAGGAAAAATTATAATTCAGTGCGTTCACGTTTTCTCGCAAAACATGTGCGTTCCCCTGAGAAATTTTGCATTTGCTCACACAATTTTGGGAGGAAACTATATATTACTTTTGCAAGAGAAAGGTTTTTGCAAACTAATGCCAATTTTCCTCAGGTAACACAAAAGTTATGTAAGCAAAGCCTATGAAGCAAAGGCAAAAGCATTTAAATGATTTTTCCTTCCTTCTCATTTTTTCCCATCACCATGTAAAATGTAATATCATAAAATATCAATGCATTTACATTGAATTTTAGATATAATATTGTTTGATATATAATATTTAAATGCGGCACTTAAAGACTTCCCTATGCGGACTTCAATATATTACTACCCATTTTAATTTATAATTGCCATTAAACTTTATATAAGCAATTAAGCTAAGAACTTAAAAACTGTTTATTTATAGAGGTGGTCTGAAAAACACGGCTCTGGAAGCAGTTAATAAATGAGTTGATCCAAGCAGCTTCCTGTTCTGTTTATGTCACACACATACGTTAATGCTAAAATGCGCCCACGCTCTATACACACACACACACTGTGTGTTCACCACCAGTCGCTTAGATCTAAAGCAGCCCGACACGGGTGTTCCTCGGGAGACACGTCAGTGAGCACCTCCAGAATCTCTGCGCGCGCGCTGTGGTGACCCAGATGTGTGGGCGGCGCCTGGATGTGGGCGGAAACATTTCGAACAGCAAAGGCTTGTGTGTGTATGTAGTGGGATAGGGTTAGGTGCACTTATTTAACTTGGCTTGTTTATTTTTGTATTATTATTATTAAAGATCCACGGGTCGGGATTAGCAGTACAATGCAAAACATCAGTTCTTCAAAAAACAAAACAAAACAAAAAACTAGTAAAGGTTTTTGAAACCTTTATTTTGGCTCGGCAGGGGCAGGATTTCCCATGACGCATCTCCTATAATATGATTGGGTGTTTAACCATGAACGTGTGTTTCCTGATATCTCACTCTGTTAAAGGCCATGTAGATCTTCTTGTCTCAATGGGATAGTGGAAACATGCCTCATTCTAAATATACTTTAAAAATCTACTTCAGTTGTCTTGTGCATTAAGATAAAAGGTAATATGATATATAAATAAAAACAGCAAATAATAATTGTAATATGATTTATTAAATAAAATGTCAAATATAACAAAATATAATTTCATATATTTTGTTTCTAAATAATATAATGAGTTAATATATTTAATATTTAATATATATATATTATATACACTAAAGTATGAAATATTTAAATAATAAAAATATATAATACACACACGTATGATGTATATACGTGAATAGTATAAATATATATATTTTATATAAAAACATAAAACGCAAATATATTATTTTAATTTTATATATATATAATCAAAATAATCGACCTTAAAAATATTACTATATTTTTTTCTGTTTATATACTTATTTATTTATTACTTATTTCTAAAAGTACAATTGTTTAAGTAATTTCAACTTAAATTATATTAAACTGATAAAAAATATTTATTTATTTATTTATTTGAAATTATTTATTTATCAATATAAATTTATTTATTTTGATGAGTTAAAGCAATGTAAAAACATATGTAGTCATAACTTATTGATAATATACTGTATATATATATATATATATATATATATATATATATATATATATATATATATAGAAACCTGCATAATTATTATGTATAGTTAGTTTATATCACTAATCTCCATTTGACTGCATAAACAAAAAAAAATTGTAAAAAAAATAAGACTGTAATTATTAAATTGCCCACAAGGTGGCAAAAAAGCCTAACGTATTATCGGCACGTTTTTGTAAAATGAAAAGAGAGTGTGCAAATAATATGTGCACAATGTGTAATTTAATCTAATTGCATATGTAATATATAATGTTCCATTATACATCATTATAAATATTATTTTCTTTTCTGTGAGGGAAAACAAAGTATTGATCATTAATACACTTTTGACAGACGAGGTGCAAACAAAAACACTTGTTTAGTTAGGAATCAGTTTGATAGCTGATTAGACTGATGTAGCCTACATTAAAGCAGACATTTTGGATCAAAGCAGGCTTTCATGAGGGTTCCAAATCCACATTCAACTACGCAGGTTGGATTTGAGGATATCCAGAACAATAGCTCGTCTTTGTAGGGCCAAATTCCTCAATCTCACGTCTAAACCTACAGTATGAGACCTAGCTGAGGCTTTCACTGTGTTTGCATTGGTGCTTATAATAGCAGGCCAGTCATCCGTTGAGAAGCTCTGAACACACAGTGCAGTACCGCTGTAATTTTGCATAATATTGTCTCACAAATGTAATAATGGCTCTCTGACCAACTATTTTAAACAAGTAATGAGTAAAATTCCCAGAAGGTATGATTTGAAGGTCATACACACATATAAATATTTATTTGTGTGTGTGTGTGTGTGTGTGTGTGTGTGTATGTGTGCTCGTGTTTATATTACATTGTGGGGACCAAATGTCCCCACAAGTATAGTAAAACCTGAAATCACCTACATTGTGGGGACCAGCCACCGGTCCCCATGAGGAAAACAGCGTATAAATCACACTAAGTAATGTTTTTTGAAAATGTAAAAATGCAGAATGTCTCCTGTGATGGGTAGGTTTAGGGACAGGGACAGTGTAAGGGGAAAGAATATACAGTTTGTACAGTATAAAAACCATTACGCCTATGGAGAGTCCCCACAAAGATAGCGAACCAGACATGTGTGTGTGTGTGTATGTGTGTGTGTGTGTGTGTGTGTGTGTGTGTTTTCGAGGTCATAACTGTAGCGATGACTTGTGATACGTTAATTACTTTTACATACTGTTTGGCATACTGATGGTTGCAGTTAATTTTAACACCTAGAAATTGAGACATATCATACCAAAAGATTGATGAACAGGTACATTCAAAAAAAGAAGTGCACAATAGACTCTCTTTCACAATTACAAAAACAGCAATTGTAATCACTTCATTTCGTTTTTGTCATTAGGAAAATTGTATATTCATCAAACTACTTGGAGTAACTCAAAACCCCAGTTTGTAGACTCTGTTGTTTCAAGTTGTACTTACCAAATGTCAAAATGTGTAAAAGAAATGTGTCAAGAGCTTTATATTGAATTCTGTAATTTTTGAAAAGTCAATAAAAAACAAAAACAAAAAAAAATACAGTTTGACATACTGTTTTCACATGCAGTGTGCAGTGTGTACTGCACACTACGCATGACGCACACAGCCAACCTCTCTTTACCAGGGGCAGGGAAGTGATGGGCGTCATAACGATGATTGACGGAGGCCCGAGCCAATCAGCGTTCGCCATGAGGCGACGACGACCAATGGAGTGCGAGCAGTATTACGATTCTGTCGTCGTCACTCGCGTGAAAACACACCGAGCAGGGTAGACGAGGGAAGAAACCGGCACGACTATCTAAAATAAGGAATATTCTTATAAACAATACTCTAATATTACTAGTACTATTGTCGGAAATTACTCTGTTTGGCCTGTCGAGTTAGAAATGTTACCGTTTAGGTTCTCGTGGGCGTTAAAGGAGTTTTGCAAACCCAATCTAAGGCTCATTTGGAAAAATAATTCGGATCATACAGCAACCGCCGGAGGATGCGCATCTTCATATAGACGGTCCCTGTGCACGCAGACAGATGCGAGCAACGAGAAGTGAGTAATGCTGAAAAACAAACCAGCTCCAAACCCCAATCACCCATGCGGGGGTTTAATAGAACAGGGTCATTATCAAATAGATATCAGCTTTGGTTTCACTTTTAAAATGTATGTATTTGACCCATCCATTCATTCTTATGGGGGTCCAGCATCCCGACAAATTAATCCCAGACCTTGATCAAGGTGATGAATGTGAAAGATTTTTCTGCTATATTTAGAGCTTTAGACCTTCTAGATTTTTTTAGGTGGACAAGATGTGTAGGTCAGCGTGCACAGAGAGAAAGAGTTTGTATAAATGATGGGGGGCTTGGGGGGGTTAAATTTATTTATTCCTTTATTTAGGAATACATTTATTTATTCCTAAATAAAGGTTGGGCTTTAAGGGAGGGTTTTGATACATTTTAAGAATTTCCCCCCCAAAACGATGATTTTTTTTTTTTTGTATACAAATCAGGATGATTCGGTTGTCTAGAAGGTTCTAGATTCTTTCATTGTGATTTAAGATATTTGGGCCCTAAATGTTAAAAACAAGTAGGCATAATTGATAAACCTGTACTGACTTTTCTAAGTTAGAAATTCGATGATATGTGCAATTTGATTGTCTTTATTATTTGAATGTAAGTCAAATAAATGGTAGACTGATTAATCACTGATATTTTGTTGTCATGAGGATCCTTGTCCAACTCTAAAACCCACTGACAGCTTTAAAAAATTAAAACATTTTGAGTTAAAATCTGTTTACTTCCAGGAATTTTTCAGACTTATTTTGTTATCCTTAAATATTATTATTTAAATAGTTAACTGTTAGTTCCTGTACGGCCAGATCAGCCACTTCCTCTTCCCGTAACTCTGACATTCAAAGCCCGGAAGTGTCGAATCCGGGGTTTCCTCTAAATCTACTGCTCTTCAGCCAACATTTCAGTATGCATTGGATGTGTCAGAGTAGCTTGTGCTTAAATCTTAGTATGCACTGCTTTCATTCTTTCGGTATGAGTGAGTGTTTGTCCTTGGAGAGACAGATTGACCTTTCTCTCCATCTGTCTGTCAAGGAGTTGTGAAGGTCAGGTCTCAGCTTATTGTAACATCTGTAAGTTTCTGCCTGAGGAAAAGTTGTCATTGTTGAAGTTTTTAACAAAATGTTGTGAGCTGCGCTGTCTGTTACTACATACTGTAGGTTGCTGCCTTTTAAAACAGTGATTAATTTTGAAAGCTCTACATGGGCAGCAACAATTTGTCAAGTAGCACAGGAAATACGAATTTGCTATTAAAAAATCGTTTTCAGAGTTGTTCGCATTTTGCTAAGGTACCAGCTTAATACTCAAATAAGTAAATAGTAGACAGGAGATATGACTCACAATTGATTTGGGTAGAGCTTGTTGATAGCATGTTGCTAAGCTAACAGCATAATACTCAAATAAGTAAATAGCACACAAGATATACAATTCGCAATTGATTTTATTAGAGTTTGTTGTTAGCATGTTGTTAAGTTAATAGCTTAGCAATTTTTAATTAGGTTGAACTATTCATAGCTTCTAGTAATGAAATTAAATATTAGTATAATATATATAATCTTGTGAACCATGTTGAATGGATTGCAATGCATTCTGGGATTTGTATTTCCTCATAAGATTGGGCCAATTAAAATCTCTTAGTGTTTTTGTCAGGATCACGCATATGGTGCCTAAAATGCTGCCTATGCCGTCAGCACACCAGGATTTGGAACACATCCAAAGGATGGCATAAGCTGGTTGTCAATGGTAACCTCACATTCAGACAATTGCTATAAGAAGACAGCCCCCCTCCCCCTTTCTTTTTTTTAGCACTGCTGATTGGTTCGTTGTTCATTGGTGAACCCAATAGCCTTTTAATGTATCTCAATATCACTCTTTTGCATTCATTGTGTTCATAAGCATCATACAATGCTCTACGGCATGTTATCAGGGCCTCGCTCTTCTCTGCACTGTAATTCGTGGTGTCAGGTTTCTGAGGCACATGTGCTCTGTCCTGAGGGAGTCCACAACAACAAGGCATGTGGCCTCTTCATTTTTACACCAAACAAAGAGGGTGTTTATACTGATATATTCGCATTACAGATAATTATTGTTATATTATGGCCTCTAAAGGCTTGTCTACATCAGGGAAGAAAACTAAAACAATTACTGTAGCTATACATTTTTAATAATCATTCTAATTCTATGAGAATATGGAGGTCCACACCACAACTATACCGATAACAACACGGTGATATCAACACAATCACTTTCAGAATGATTTTTCCAGCAGATGAACGATAAAAACCTTGACAGCCAATCAGAATCCACCTGACTTTAAAGAGCTCGAGCATTTAAAGTGGCAGACAACAAAACTGCAGCGTACTTATAATAAACTTAAGCTCTATAATAAAAATGTTCTCAGTCTGTCGGTGTGAACGCTAATATAATTACTGTTATAGTTAACATTCTAGATGTGAATGGGTCTTACTATCAGTTTCCAATCGATCATTTTAAAATATGCCTATGTTAGATATAGCCTAGTGAATAATATATTGTGCATATGTAATTTTCCTAGTCATCAAAGATTAATACTAAAATAATTGCTAATTTTACTTTTAGTTGTTTTTGTTTTAACACAAATTCTGGAGTGCAAACACTAACGGGGTATTAAATGAATCACCTCACAGCAGACTCGCTAGTCTCTGAGATTAATCTGACATGAAGGCACCAGCTGACTGTGTGTGTGTATGTGTGTGTGTCACACTGGCATTGATGGCATCTCTGCATGCCATTGCTGCATTGAAATCATGCCAGGTTATGCCCGAGCATCTTCAAGAAAATGATATGAAGCCTGCGAACAGTGAATGGAAATTTCAGACATGTCATGTGGAAAGCTTTTTCTGTTCTTTGTAATGTAGTGGATTATTACATTAGAACATAGATCAGGGTAATACTATGGTACTTTTCAGTTAGTGACAGATGGTTCATTTTCTGGTGTTTATTCACTGCAGGCCAAAATATGTTGCAGTGAATCTCTAAGCATGCGATTCTGCGGGAGTGTCAGCTGTTTTGCTGGTTGTTTAACTGATTCTCGTTGAGGTGTATGAAGATAATGAAGATATTGTTACAGAATCATCCCACTTCCAGGTGTTCACACACACACACATACACACAGCCGTCCTCACAAAGATGTTTTGGCAGGGTTAGCGATTCTTCATGAGGCATTTTCAGAAATTTCATCCCCACAAGGACAGCAAAACCTCCAATCATATTTCAAGTAATTCAAAACTATCATGGCAAACAGTGCGCATCTGAAGTGCCCATAATATAATCCAATATTTTCGGGCAAATTTTCTTATCGGCAAATAACGATAACATTAAAAATGAACACATATATCGGCCGATACCGATATGGTTGCCGACATATCATACATCCCTACCGCTTCAAGACGTTGAGGAAAACGATAGCTTTGGCTTTATTTTTTAAGTACTGTAGTTTACTGGAAAGTCTCTTAAAAACTTTTACAAGAAGTCAAAAATATGTTTTTGAAAAATAGTGATTTTATATTAAAGTATAAAATTTACTGGAAAAGAGTTTATACATTCAAGAAGTAATCCAATTTGGATGCTAATCCTGTTTTGTTACCAACTGTTCTTATCTCATATAACCGTTACATGTTAAATAACCATCATAAAAACAAACAATGTTTTATTGAGCCGTGTCATCAAGTGGATTATTTCCGGTGTGGTTGTGTGTAAAAATAACGACGCCAGAGTCAGTTTGGCACGGTGCCTGTGCATTAGCGAGGATCAGAACTGAGAACTTGCTAGGAAGTGAAGGCTTAACTCAGCATCAGTATACGGGACGGGAGGGGCATGTCAGGTTACGTGTCCTAGTTTAATGCCGTTACAGGTCAGATGGCCCGCATCAGAGCACGGGTTGTGTTTGGCACACAGTAATTGCATCTGATATTGTTTTGACTATAGGCTGTACTAAAGGCCAATATTGACAAGGCCGATTAATCAACCAATATTTGTCTGTTTTGTGTTCTGGGTCAGTTTTAAAATTCTATTGACTGCCTCAACATTGGATAATATTTTTAAAAATATTTATTTATCTATACTTTGAGTAAATATGGAAAATGTTTTGTATATTTTATGTATATACCTATAAATTTTTTTTTTTTATACATTATATATATTTTAGTGGGTGTATATTTATTTTATTTATTTCTTAAGTCAGTGTTTTATATGTCTGAATGTGTCTGAATTTCTGTTTTACTTCTCTCTCTTTTGGTTGGTCTGCGAACTTTGCATTTTTTTGTGTAAGTATCATTTTAAAGTGAATTTTATTTGATGTCATTTATTTTTCTCTTCCAGTTGTTTCTCACTCCTGCAAAATGTTGCTATTCCCGTTCAGTGTTCTAGAACCACATGCATCATCCCGAAATGACATCACAAAGGCCTTGAGTCGCTATTGGTCACTATGTTTCAACCTTCAAACACATTTATTTTTTTTTATTTTTTTTAAGTTTTAGAAAAAAAAATGTTCCACCAACTTACTGAAGTTGATGTCTTAAGTTCATTTCGGGATGGTTTGTAGTCGGTTTATAAACCAAAGTGCTTCTTTTTCAAGGCCTTATATGGGATCCTGTAGCTTTCCCAGAATACAATCAATCCATTGTTGAAACTTCTGAATGTACTGTAAGAGGTCCTTGGAAGTTTTTTTCCCCAAATGCTTTACTAAGCTTCTGCTTAACATAGTAAACCTCTGCAAACCCATATTATGTTACACAACTGCCTTTTCTAACAGACTAACCTTTTTCAGACGACCTCAAAATGTCAGTCAGTGGTAAAAAAAAAAAAATCCTTCATAAAGAAATGCTTTATGCAAATACAAGTATATGTGTTACAGCTAACAATTAATAAATGTAACTAGTTCTAAAGACCGTTTATGATAAAACCCGCTACGGTGCCCCTAGTGGCAGACTCTGAGAATGAGACTTGTTAGCAAGTATACTGCATTTTGGGCCTGGCCCTTTTTACAAATTACAAAGATTTGTGTATTTAACTAATGACATTGGTTTTATTTTATTCAAAATACCTAGGCTACTTCCTGCCATTTTGAGAGTAATTCTGAAATTAAAAACACTAAATCTCAGTACGACCTCTCCTGCTGCTGTTAAACCCCTTTGTTGAATATATTTTGTCTATTAATATTTGTGTTGTCTGTATTCTTACTGGATTCTTTGTGTATCTGTTCATGTCACAGGAGAAGGAAGGCAGGCATTTTGCCCAGCCTGGAAGATCTGCTGTTTTACACCATTGCAGAGGGCCAGGAGAAAATTCCAGCTCACAAATTTACCACGGTAAAAACACACCTGCTGGCCAAGCAGAGCACAGCTCTAAAAGCATCTCTTTTAGCACATTTCTTGGTTTCCAAATAGTTGTCTAGAATGACGAATCCTTCGATATGTTCTGAAATGAAACTGCAGGTGAAATGAAACTCAAGATTTGTTGTAAATTTAGGGTGAATGTTGTGGTTTTTCAGGCGCTGAAGGCCACAGGCCTGCGTACTGGAGACCCTCGTCTTAGGGAGTGTATGGAGATGTTAAAGGTCACCCTCAAGACCACTACAGATGGAGCTCTGGATCGACATCTCTTCAAAAAGTGATTATACGAAACCCTTATTTGTTAACAGTTTTAGTTGAGAAAATAAGAATATATTGTAGTGCTGTCGTGTGTTTATACCAGTTCTCTCATGGATTCTTCAGTCTGTTGAAGTCCTGTTTCTACGGTCACTGTTAAATTCAGATTTCAGTTTTCATAGGTCAGCAATTTTCCAAGGACATTTTTTAAAGGTCCTTTGATAGTCCTGCAGTATATGAATTATTCAGTATAGCAAAAAAAAAAAAAAAAAAAAAAGCCTAAGATTTGAACATAACATCATACAGCTCTTTATATTACAAGTTTGGGCCTTTAGTTTGGGCCTGTTATAATTAGAAATAGAAATTATGAAGTAGTTTCAGATATTTCTATGTTTCCAGAACTGCAGAACAATTCCTAAGTATCTTCTGTTTTAAGTTTTTCACAAAAACTTTAGTATTAACTAATATAGTAATTTTTTTATTATTTTATTAATTTCCAATTAATAATTTTAGTGCTTTCACTTATTTCATTTCATTGCTAAGAGAACTTTTCACATTTTTGTTAGGTTTAAGTTTAAAAAATATTAGTTGAAAAATCAACTAGTATATATATTTTTTTCAGCTTTATTTTAATTAACAGAAATGTTTTTAATAGTTTTAGCTTTAGTTAATGATAATAACCCTGATTTACATGAACGTACTAATGATAAAGATAAATCACGATCTTCACTTTTCTCTTCCTACAGGTGTGTGCAAAGCAACATTGTGTTGCTAACACAAGCTTTCCGAAAAAAGTTTGTCATTCCCGACTTTCAGTCATTCACCTCTCACATCGATCAAATTTATGAGAGTGCTAAATCAATGTCGGGTGGCCAGGTACGCTTAGAAGATAGTCGAACACAGTTTGAATTTCTGATGCTATTTGTTTACAAGTATTTTTACATTCTGTTTTGCCACTTTTTTTTTGTGTAGGTGGCAGATTACATTCCTCAGCTAGCGAAATTCAGTCCTAATCTCTGGGCTGTTTCCCTCTGCACTGTAGATGGCCAACGGTGAGCTTTCTCTCTCTAGTACAATAGCTACATTGTTTTGATTTTGCTGGATTCTTGTTCATATTTTCTGGTGTAGATAAACATTTGATAAACAATTTGATTGATCAAACATTTATGGCCTGTCTTAATTCCAAACCGGACTTTTTGTATGTTACAGATACACTGCGGGTGACACGAAAGTTCCATTTTGTCTGCAGTCGTGTGTGAAACCGTTAAAATACGCAATTGCGGTTCACGATCACGGCACCGAATACGTGCACCGCTTTATAGGGAAGGAACCCAGCGGCCTTCGTTTCAACAAGCTCTTCCTTGACGAAGATGGTAAGGATTTCTATGATAAACTTAGTTTGCATAAATAAATGGTTAGAACTAAATGAATGGCCTTGTTCTATTTAATTCCAAAGCTCAAAAGAAAGAAATTAAACACTTTTTTGTGTGTTATCGCATTATTTTCAAGACAATTAAGCACATTGTTCCTTATAATTCTCATTA
Source organism: Semotilus atromaculatus (assembly GCA_031834385.1). Classification (NCBI taxonomy): domain Eukaryota; kingdom Metazoa; phylum Chordata; class Actinopteri; order Cypriniformes; family Leuciscidae; genus Semotilus; species Semotilus atromaculatus. The sequence continues at coordinate 11,294,845 of JAULUF010000013.1, read as the reverse complement.
CCATAAAGCGAAAAATACTGTAAAAAGATTATAATGATAATATTATTTAAAGTATTTGTTCACACTTTATTATTTGTTGTAATGTATTAAATTTATGAATCATTAAAAATAAAAATAATATACAGTGAAGAAAAGTATTTGAACACCCTGCTATTTTGCAAGTTCTCCCACTTAGAAATCATGGAGGGGTCTGAAATTGTCATCGTAGGTGCATGTCCACTGTGAGAGACATAATCTAATCTAAAAAAAAAAATCCAGAAATCACAATGTATGATTTTTTAACTATTTATTTGTAAGATACAGCTGCAAATAAGTATTTGAACACCTGAGAAAATCAATGTTAATATTTGGTACAGTAGCCTTTGTTTGCAATTACAGAGGTCAAACGTTTCCTGTAGTTTTTCACCAGTTTTGCACACACTGCAGGAGGGATTTTGGCCCACTCCTCCACACAGATCTTCTCTAGATCAGTCAGGTTTCTGGGCTGTCGCTGAGAAACACGGAGTTTGAGCTCCCTCCAAAGATTCTCTGTTGGGTTTAGGTCTAGAGACTGGCTAGGCCACGCCAGAACCTTGATATGCTTCTTACAGAGCCACTCCTTGGTTATCCTGGCTGTGTGCTTCGGGTCATTGTCATGTTGGAAGACCCAGCCTCGACCCATCTTCAATGCTCTAACTGAGGGAAGGAGGTTGTTCCCCAAAATCTCGCAATACATGGCCCCGGTCATCCTCTCCTTAATACACTGCAGTCGCCCTGTCCCATGTGCAGAAAAACACCCCCAAAGCATGATGCTACCACCCCCATGCTTCACAGTAGGGATGGTGTTCTTGGGATGGTACTCATCATTCTTCTTCCTCCAAACACGGTTAGTGGAATTATGACCAAAAAGTTCTATTTTGGTCTCATCTGACCACATGACTTTCTCCCATGACTCCTCTGGATCATCCAAATGGTCATTGGCAAACTTAAGGCGGGCCTTGACATGTGCTGGTTTAAGCAGGGGAACCTTCCGTGCCAGGCATGATTTCAAACCATGACGTCTTAGTGTATTACCAACAGTAACCTTGGAAATGGTGGTCCCAGCTCTTTTCAGGTCATTGACCAGCTCCTCCCGTGTAGTTCTGGGCTGATTTCTCACCTTTCTTAGGATCATTGAGACCCCACGAGGTGAGATCTTGCATGGAGACCCAGTCCGGGGGAGATTGACAGTCATGTTTAGCTTCTTCCATTTTCTAATGATTGCTCCAAAAGTGGACCTTTTTTCACCAAGCTGCTTGGCAATTTCCCCGTAGCCCTTTCCAGCCTTGTGGAGGTGTACAATTTTGTCTCTGGTGTCTTTGGACAGCTCTTTGGTCTAGGCCATGTTAGTAGTTGGATTCTTACTGATTGTATGGGGTGGACAGGGGTCTTTATGCAGCTAACGACCTCAAACAGGTGCATCTAATTTAGGATAATAAATGGAGTGGAGGTTGACATTTTAAAGCCAGACTAACAGGTCTTTGAGGGTCAGAATTCTAGCTGATAGACAGGTGTTCAAATACTTATTTGCAGCTGTATCTTACAAATAAATAGTTAAAAAATCATACATTGTGATTTCTGGATTTTTTTTTTTAGATTATGTCTCTCACAGTGGACATGCACCTACGATGACAATTTCAGACCCCTCCATGATTTCTAAGTGGGAGAACTTGCAAAATAGCAGGGTGTTCAAATACTTATTTTCTTCACTGTATACATATAAAACTAAAAATAGAATTGTAGTAAAAATAGGCTTTAATGATTGATTCATTCATCTATTTTTCCAGATAAACCTCACAATCCCATGGTAAACGCTGGCGCCATAGTTTGCACTTCCCTTCTCAAGGTAAATCTCATTCTTTCTCCACATCCTTCTGTATTGATAAAAATGGGGGCCTAAAACTGCCATTAGCTGTAGTTCCTACACAATGTGTTAAGTTCAACAGAATTCCCTTCTTTTTTTTTTCTTAAATTGATAGCCTAAATTTGCCTTGCCAAATATTTAGCTTGATGCGTTTGTGGATGTTTGACGTGAGAACGAATCAGAGGAACGCATGGATTTAATCTGATTACTTTTCCTCTCTCATCAGATTAAGGTTATGAATAATCATGCTGAAAGGATTATATTGAAGAGAGGGAAATGGAAGTGGGATGGGAAAAGATAGAGCAAACAGATGCAAGAGAATAATAGTCAGGAATTCAAATAGCCAAATAAAAAGTGTTTCAAACATTAGTTGTAATCAAAATGATTCTACCCCCATTGCAAATCAGGTTTATTTGCAAAATTTACAGACTTTCAGCTGTTTGCAATGAACAAATCAAACAAAAGTAATTGAAATATCTTAACACAAATGTTTCAGGTGGTTTCCCCAAATTCAACTGAAAATGCCACTTTTATTGACTTGCCACTTTTAAATGCACACCTGATGCAACTAATCAAGGGCTTCAATAGTTGCACCAGGTGTGCTTGAGCTAGAACACATGAAATACCTGAACTGGCTTGTTTTGTTGAGTGTCACGTTTGAATGCATTTTAGAATAATTTTGATTACAACTGTGTGTATATATGTTAAAACAATGATAAACAATGCTACAAACAAAAATGTTTAAGCAGATATTTATAACAACAACTTTTTTTTTAATTTATAAATTTGTGATGAAGATTTGTGGCGTTTAAGGTAAATACACTGCATGATGCGCATCTTTCTCAGGCCTGTCGGGGTGGTAATGTGTGATGTCAGTGTGAAGGCTTTTTTGTGGTTTTATTGTTGTTGCGTATTTTACAGCATTAGGAACTGTGGGAAATATTGACCCTCCAACAGGTCAATGACGTTGGTAATTTCCCTTTCATTTATTTGTTTTTCCTCATTGAACAAATTTCAAACTAAGCTAATGCTAAGCTACATTAGCACAAGTCTGACAAATTCATTGCTTTGACTGAAAATCATATGTGATTCTGTTTAATTACTGTGGGAAAAGAAATCAAGCTTTATTTTTATTTTATTTTTTAAAATTTTTAGTTACTTCCCAACTTTCAAATTCAAGTGTTTAATACAGTACTTTTTCTTTGTAAATAAACATTTCTTCAATGTGGAAAAAAATTGTACTTATTTTAGAGCCTCAAATAAATGCATTGCATGAGACTTACAATGTCTCACTACAGTTTGTTTAGAACTCTATTAAAACAAACTTACAGACAACAAAAATTACTTAACAATTTAGTGTTTAAATTGTTCTTTTAATCCTTTTAGTTTTGTCAGATTTTTCCAAACCCCCTTTAACAACATAACATTTGTGATTCCACAACAATAATAATACTTACTTGAACAAACAGTTTTCCTTCATTTCTTTGAGTGGTTACTCAAATCTAGTGAGCTAGAATCCTCAATTTTTTTTCATCCTTCATTTGAAATGCTGTAGAAAAATGAATTTACTAAAATTGTTAATCTACTTTATAGAATATATGTGTCTACAATATGTAGCCTATGTCTAAATAATGTGATAGTTTAATAATATTACCTTTAATTGAATGCCTATGCTTTCAAAAATGTGTACAAAATATTTCAATTATATAACACATTCATCAGTTTATTTTTCATTTTCAGCAAGGTGGAGGCAACGCTGAGAAATTTGATTATGTAAGTATAATACAATATAATTCTTTTTTTTTGTTCTTTTTTGTACGATTTGTATTGTTAATCATGATGAGAGCTGCGGTGTTTAATGCATTGTTTTGTTGTAGGTGATGAACTTTATGAAAAAGTTGGCCGGAAATGAGTATGTTGGTTTCAGCAATGCTACGTAAGTGTTCCAGATACTAAAAACAATGAAATCTCACTATGCTCAACACAAATGTCGATACTCCTTAAAGTACTTTCTCAGTTAAATAAACATAGTTAAATTATCAACTAGACAGTCAGTAATAAAATAAACAAGTGAATCAAACTGCAAAGAATAGAAGAATAGATTTTTAAATATCTAAACGGCAGCATAAATTCAATTTAACATTCAGAAATTTAAAATTCAGAACAAATCAAATGTTAATATAACACTGCAATCAATCATTGGCATACAATAGTGACACACTTTTTAACACAACATTGATATCAAATGTCAAGAAAGTTATTATTTTAGTATAATATTATTATACTACCTTTTCTTTGGACTTTCCTACTTAAAACACTATTCCTAAAAATGTATACACTTTTTCTTGGCAGGTTTCAGTCAGAGCGATTGTCAGGTGACAGAAATTTTGCCATTGGTTACTACTTGAAGGAGAAGAAGGTATGCGTTTAAACATTTTACAGTATTTAGAGACCATTGAAAATCCTCTAAAAACATGAATATTTTATTTTTGTTATCCATACTTGCAGTGTTTCCCGGAGGGTACAGACATGATTTCCATCCTGGACCTTTACTTCCAGGTTAGTATAAGTTAAACAACCATTTCACTCACAGTTCAGAAACTAATTGCTGATATAGAGAAAACCTCCCTTTGGAGTCTCCACACTAAAGAAAGTTGAAAATGTAAAAAAGCATACTAGGACCCCTTTAAGATTTAAATATCAGAAAACCTATGATTAAACATATTTTTGTTTTGTTTATTTAGCTGTGCTCCATTGAGGTAACCTGCGAAAGTGCCAGTGTGATGGCAGCTACCCTGGCGAATGGCGGGTTCTGTCCAATCACGGGCGAGCGTGTGCTGAACCCCGAGGCCGTACGAGACACTCTGAGTCTCATGCACTCTTGTGGCATGTACGACTTCTCCGGACAGTTCGCTTTCCATGTGAGTTTTGCATTTACACGTACCTGGGGAAATGTCTAATGGTTGTAGTTTTAATGAAAAACAAATGGATTCACAATCTACGTCAAATTGAAGTTGTGTGTTGTGCTGTAGGTTGGTCTCCCGGCTAAATCAGGTGTTGCCGGAGGCATCCTGCTGGTGGTGCCCAATGTGATGGGCATTATGTGTTGGTCTCCTCCTCTTGACAAATTGGGCAACAGTGTGCGAGGAATCCAGTTTTGCACGGTACTAAATCTACATCATCTCTGCTAACTAACAAGAGTTGATAGATTTTTTGCTCTTTCACTACATTTAAACCTTTCGTTCTTTCCTTTTGTAGGATCTGGTCCAGCTCTTCAATTTCCACAATTATGATAATTTACGCCACTTTGCCAAGAAACTGGATCCACGCAGAGAGGGCGGAGAACAACGGGTGAGTGACCGATTCAACCTTTCAACCACGAACAACATGCAACTAGGGGTGGGATATAACCTGGCAATATTTGTTGAATATTGTTGTACAAAACATATTGTTGTACAAAAAAGAGCTTATTAGATAAAAATAGGTATGTCATCCTTAATATTTATTAAGCTTTCCTACTAGTGCTTGCTTTGCTGCTACCAATCATCAGATTGAGTTAATTCATTTGATGTAATTAAGTATTATCTGGATTAACTTAAATATATAGTGTGTGTGTGTGTGTGTGTGTGTGTGTGTGTGTGTGTGTATATATATATATATATATATATATATATATATATATATATACTGTATATCCCACCTCTAGATGCAAAAAAAATGCAAATGATCCTATAACGTTGACATAGTGTGAGTGTGTGCTTTATGTGTATGTATGTAATGATTACATGCATAGTACATTACAAACATGTACAGTGAAGAAAATAAGTATTTGAACACCCTGCTATTTTGCAAGTTCTCCCGCTTGGAAATCATGGAGGGGTCTGAAATTGTCATCGTAGGTGCATGTCCACTGTGAGAGACATAATCACACAAAAAAATCCAGAAATCACAATGTATGATTTTTTAACTATTTATTTGTAAGATACAGCTGCAAATAAGTATTTGAACACCTGTCTATCAGCTAGAATTCTGACCCTCAAAGACCTGTTAGTCTGCCTTTAAAATGTCCACCTCCACTCCATTTATTATCCTAAATTAGATGCACCTGTTTGAGGTCGTTAGCTGCATAAAGACCCCTGTCCACCCCATACAATCAGTAAGAATCCAACTACTAACATGGCCTAGACCAAAGAGCTGTCCAAAGACACTAGAGACAAAATTGTATACCTCCACAAGGCTGGAAAGGGCTACGGGGAAATTGCCAAGCAGCTTGGTGAAAAAAGGTCCACTATTGGAGTAATCATTAGAAAATGGAAGAAGCTAAACATGACTGTCAATCTCCCTCGGACTGGGGCTCCATGCAAGATCTCACCTCGTGGGGTCTCAATGATCCTAAGAAAGGTGAGAAATCAGCCCAGAACTACACGGGAGGAGCTGGTCAATGACCTGAAAAGAGCTGGGACCACAGTTTCCAAGGTTACTGTTGGTAATACACTAAGACGTCATGGTTTGAAATCATGCATGGCACGGAAGGTTCCCCTGCTTAAACCAGCACATGTCAAGGCCCGTCTTAAGTTTGCCAATGACCATTTGGATGATCCAGAGGAGTCATGGGAGAAAGTCATGTGGTCAGATGAGACCAAAATAGAACTTTTTGGTCATAATTCCACTAACCGTGTTTAGAGGAAGAAGAATGATGAGTACCATCCTAAGAACACCATCCCTACTGTGAAGCATGGGGGTGGTAGCATCATGCTTTGGGGGTGTTTTTCTGCACATGGGACAGGGCGACTGCCGTGTATTAAGGAGAGGATGACCGGGGCCATGTATTGCGAGATTTTGGGGAACAACCTCCTTCCCTCAGTTAGAGCACTGAAGATCGAGGCTGGGTCTTCCAACATGACAATGACCCGAAGCACACAGCCAGGATAACCAAGGAGTGGCTCTGTAAGAAGCATATCAAGTTCTGGCGTAGCCTAGCCAGTCTCCAGACCTAAACCCAATAGACAATCTTTGGAGGGAGCTTAAACTCCGTGTTTCTCACCTGACTGACTGATCTAGAGAAGATCTGTGTGGAGGAGTGGGCCAAAATCCCTCCTGCAGTGTGTGCAAACCTGGTGAAAAACTACAGGAAACGTTTGACCTCTGTAATTGCATTGTAAAGGCTACTGTACCAAATATTAACATTGATTTTCTCAGGTGTTCAAATACTTATTTGCAGCTGTATCTTACAAATAAATAGTTAAAAAATCATACATTGTGATTTCTGGATTTTTTTTTTTAGATTATGTCTCTCACAGTGGACATGCACCTACGATGACAATTTCAGACCCCTCCATGATTCCTAAGTGGGAGAACTTGCAAAATAGCAGGGTGTTCAAATACTTATTTTCTTCACTGTATGTGTGCTGACAAACTGTCCTGCAATCTTAACCTGTATTATCAAACGTTTCACTTCTCTTGGCAATTGCGTATTTCTTTTCCTCTTCAATGTCTGCCCTCTGCTGGAGGACAAGCGTGCTCTCTGCTTTTAACCACCACTACCATCCATGTGACTTGATTGAGGAAGCTAAATATTTGACTGCATGAATTGGATACACCTGCTAACATATAATATAATATGATCATTTATACTTCTATACTAGAAAATAACACCTCAGTGCCGTTCTGATCGACTGGCTTGCTTAAGTTTCCACCGTTTCCGTGTTTTCTTCTTTCTCTGCCATTCATACTAATCAGAGCAGGAAATTCCATGATGAAATAATCTAATCTGATAATCTATCCATGTCCATTGGTTGAACCGCAGCAGCAGCAGCAGAATCTCGAACCACTGGACTATACGAGCCTTCAGAAGGAACTAGCACTCACTGACAAAGTGTGGAAAAAAGTCTGTCCTTCCGAGACGGACGAGGACACTTCCACCTCTGTAGTCTATAGGATGGAAAGCGTGGCGGAAAGAAACTAGAAGAGACAACAGCGTCCACTTTTCCTCGTTTTGTCATCCATTCATTTTCTTGAGTTTATAAATCTTTGGGTTTAGAGAGGTTGTTTTTCTTGTTTTTATTTTGGTTTTGTTTGATTTTGATTTGTTTTTTCGTTTGATTTAGTTTGGTTTTTAGTTTTGAAGAGGATTTGTTGTTTTTTGCTTGCACACTAATGCACACTATTGAACATGCCAAATACCTTTAAACCCAATGTGCAATTATTCTGTTTCATTTTGGGGTATCAGCAAGGACCAAACAATACAATATCAGTATCTGGGTAACACAATACAATAATATTGTGATGCATTTGTTGATTGTATCTTGATTCATATATTTACTGTTTTCACCCACTGCTAGCTAAACTACGTTCTCCTTTCCTACTTTAATGTGAAGAGATATCTTAATTTATAAGTAAACCATTTGTACATTGGCTTCCTGAACCTGCCCTAAACGACAGCATTGAGTTTTGGTTGGACTCATTGAGTGTTCAGGAAACCGGTTTGAAAGGAAGCATTTGTGCAATTCTGTTTGTTGCTGCTAGAGGCAGTAAATAAATAAATAATTATTATTATTATTATTATTATTATTTCTGATATGTCACCACAAAGACCTTCAGAAAGAATTATTCGTTTACTAGTTGTTGTTTTTTACCCTAACTGATGTCTAAACGTTTGGTGAATGTGTTGGTAAAATCTGAGACTGTTAAAGTGTAACTTTAATCCTTCAGTTCTCTGGGTTCAATCCAGCAGCCACAATGTTTAATTTTGTTTGTTTGCACACACATACTTTTTTTTTTTTTTTTGTTATTTGTAACTTATAAATGGAAAGCATTGTAGAAGTACAAACCAAACTGTGTTTCAAAACCAAACAAGTGATCAACTCTAACTAGAGCGGAACTAGTCGACTATGATCAGGCAGGAAAGATTGTGTGACTTGTGGCTTCACAATGAAAGTTTCATCTTGATGTCATCCAGTATTCAAATCATCTGTAACCCAGTTCTCACTCGAATTAAATATTCACTGTAACGGGTTTATTGATACCAGAAAAGTTTCTCATTACTTTGTCAGTTTAGGGAATCATTTCTGAAACTGTGCCGCTTACAAATTACTGAATTAAAAGTTAATTTCCATTGAAAAAACGGTCTACTATTTAAACTGACTACTTGAACTTTGTTTTGTTTTAATCATTTATTTTTAAGAATGTATTGCTGAATTTCAAGTGACTGCCATTTCATTTGCTCTGTTATAGAACAGTTGGAAGGGATTTTTATGTTTGTCACATGATTTGTTTCAGTTTTTAAAACAAAGTATTAACATATAGAATGGTTCTGTGATATGAATGTGAACTGATATGCACAACTATAAAAAAAAAAAAACATTTGTTTGTGCCAAAAGATTATCTTCTTTAAACAAGCTTGACTTATTTTTATTTATTTTGTCATTGTGGTTTACTGTTTTAATAAATGAGTGATCAAAACAAAAGTTTTTGTTTTATTTAGTGTGTAGTTTTTCTTTCTTTTCTTTTTTTTTTTTTTACAATACAACTGTTCGTTAAACTGTCGTTTTGTTTTGGCAAATTCGACCCTTTAGGCTTGTATGGGGTATTTGGGCGATTTGTCTCGTTGATGTCGTCCTGATGTCGTTATTTTACCAAAAACGACTCATTTGTTTTCTTCCAGGTCAAGTCCGTTATCAACCTGCTGTTTGCGGCCTACACAGGGGACGTGTCCGCTCTGAGGAGGTAACGTTACCGCAGTTTGTTTTTTACTTTACTGTACAGTATTTTCGCCGTTTAACTCAATTATTTTGATTTTATGCCTACTTCATGTGGCTTGTTTGGGTAGGTTTGCACTCTCGTCGATGGATATGGAGCAGAGAGATTACGACTCGAGGACGGCTCTTCATGTAGCTGCCGCTGAAGGTAACTTAGTCAACTCAGTCATTGAATGTATTGATATCATGTTTTTGCTGTTTGTTTCCTGGCTGTGACTGGCCATATTTTCTCTCCGCGCTGTGTGGAAATTATGCTAATGTATAACGTTAATCTGTGGCTTTCAGGTCACGCTGAGGTTGTGCGTTTTCTTCTAGAAGCCTGTAAGGTGAACCCGGTGCCCAAGGACAGGTACGAATCTCAAAAACTATTAGCGTAGAGCTTTGCGTCTTGTTACGTAACTTTAACGTAACCACTCAAACCGCAAAAATGTGAAGGGTATGTCACAAAAGTCCTTTGCAAAACAAATGCAATGCGATTTTATAGTATGTTCTGAGGTTTCCTCTACAAGGTTGTATTTCATATCATACCACTGTATTTCAATGGATTTGTGTCAATTTATTATGTTTAACAACTAACCATTAATTTACTAGCAATAATATTATTTAGGCTGCGTCCGAAATCGCGTACTATGTGAGTAGGTACTACATTTAAATAAGAACGTACTTCGCGACCGTTAAAAAAGTACGTTCTATATAGTATGAATACGGGTAGTATGAATGAATCCGGACGTACTACATGCGCCATGTTGTTGTCGCGTGACATACGCGCTGTCATAACAGTGCGAAAATTTAAAGAGCCCATTCCACTGACTGCACCAACTTCGCGCTGTTTTTAGTTCTGCTTTCTGTTTTCATCTGCGTTTTTACGTCGTCCGAGCCGACAATCAAGAGGAGGCGTCGGTCAGCTGCTCGCAGATCACGGTTTTTGTGGAGTTTCTCAAATAACATTTATTTACCTCATACATTTTACCTCATAAAACACACACACAACCCCTATGAACAATGACAGATGTTGATTTTTGGCAAGGAAAAAGCCATTTATTTGCTTGTGATATTACCATCGATAAATAAACATGAATGAATCAATAGAGATACGCATGTGTGTCTGTGTTTATCTCTACAGCCCATAGCTAACGTTACAGCCGCGTCTCCGGTTTCTGCCATTTTCAAATATAACGACAACAACTCCTCTCCCGTGGCATCATGGGATAGTAAAGTGTCCATCGTATGCGCACTTCAGAATCTCGCCGGAAGTAGTAGGTCATCCGGGGACTTTTCGCCTACTGTTTTCCGAATTCTATGATTTCGGACATACTACTCTGCTCGCGTACTGTTTTTCGCATACTATATAGTAGGGAAGTATGCGATTTCGGACGCAGCCTTATAGAAATCACTGGAATACGTTCTTCAGTAAAACAAAAAAAAGATGGTGTGGTTGTTGGTAAAAAATATTTTGGACATGATAGTGTTAAAAACATTTGTTTTTAACACTATCACAGTGGTTTACTTTATAGTACGTTTATAATACAAATTTAAGTTAAGATAAATTAAGTTATTAACATTAGTTATAAACTAATAATTAACCATTTTCACAGCTTTGATTGATCTAGGTTAATGTTAATACATTTCAAAATAACTTATAGCAAAAAAAAAAAAAAAAAATATATATATATATATATATATAGCTATATATATATATATATATATATATATATATATATTAGTATTCTTAACATTAGTTAAGCTTATTAATTCACTATAAACAAAAAAAAAATGTTGAATCTAGCATTTATTAATGTTACCGAATTTCATACTGATTTTTCAATGGTTTCAATATTACAATGGAAATTTACAGAGCAAGCGAACTGGAGGGTTTAAAAGCGAAATCTTGTTTTTTTAAATGACATAAATTGAGTAAAATGTTTTATTTGTTGATCTATGAAGTTTAATTTAATGTCATGAACTGTTTATTTTTAATGTTTTGCTGTACATTCGCCCATTCGACTTCCATATTAGTTGTTTTGTTTAAATCAAAATGACTTGACGGTAACCAAACTTGGGGTTTGATCTCTGTTACAGGTGGGGCAACACTCCCATGGACGAGGCCATTCATTTTGGCCATCATGATGTCGTAACAATCCTGAAGGACTATCACAACACCTACAGCCCCAAGGAGAGCACGGCCGACAGCGAAAAAGAGACCGCAGAGAAGAACCTGGACGGCCTGCTGTAGAGATGATGTGTTGAGTTAAAACACCTCAGATTTTTCCCAGTGAGTCTGTGACTGAGGTACGCATTTTAGAAGAAAACACGGGGGGGGAAAAGTGTTTGGCCCCTTTTACTCTGTTTTGTGGTGTGTGTGTGTGTGACCTCCGTTAACATGGTGATTTTGTTTTATCGTACACTCGGAGGAATGTAGCGTCATAAAGGTCTTAGATGTATATCCATGTAAACATACAATATAATTTCATATACTCAAAACAAGTATAGCCTATATAAAAAGTGTATATGAACATTCCTTTACAGTTTGAGAATCTTCATAGATGATGTCAAATAGATATTTAAGACAAGATATCGTAAGAAACGGCAGCTTGACTGGAGAGGGTAGCATTGGGTGTGATGTCATTTGGATTTATTTTTATATTTTTACCTCTTGCTTTTTCTTTATCCTCTACTTTAGTCTTAACTTGGTTATAAATCCACAGTATTAGTTCTTTATGCCTTTTTGATTGTGTATCATCTTGTGAATATGTTCCAAATATGACACTGTTCTTTGAATGTCAAAAGTAATTGCACTTTTTTATTTTATTATTATATCTATTTATTTGTCTTTTAAAATATTTCTGCAAATGAAATTACAGTAACAATTGGTAAGTTTTTCTTTTTTCTTTTTCCAAGTTAGGTATCATAATAATCAATTAATTTGTTCAACATATTTTATGCTATCAATGTATAATTTAACATGTAAATGTAGTAATTAACAATAACCAGGATGAATACATGCTGTAAAATTGATGCCTATACATAACTAATGCTATCAAATGAAAACTTATTGTAAAATGTTACCAAAATTACTTCAAAGCACTAGAGGACCTGTTTGTTCATTGTACTATGGGAATTTTGTGTATTTTCTAAAACTATATCATCAACAACAACAACAAAAATGTCAATACTTAGATGTACTGTAAATCTTACGACAGTCGCCTAATGGATAATTATTTGGAAAGGTTTTTTAAATTCTGCAACACTCCAGGATGAGGAAATGGATTTTGTCTCTGCAATTAGACAAACTGCAAGGAATTTACACTTTTAATAAGTCGTTGTCATGTGATTTTGTTTAGCTATCATAGGAAAAAAGAACCAAACAAACTGTGTATATTTCCTGTTTTATTGTCAGTACATGATGAAATGACAAACAAGGTTGAAAAGACAAGCAAGGTTGAACAAAAACAAAAATTGCACTGGTATTAACATTGACTGCAATGTTTAAAATGCAGTCAAAACATGTTATGTAACTTTAAGAATCAGTAGGTCACGTGTCTATAAGCACATGTTGTATGCGCACAAGCACACTGATTGTTTAATGTACATTTCGGACGGCGAAGAGGCGTGCGTATACTTTTAACTTCCAAAGCTCAATCAGTCTCAATATGTGAATATTTTACAGTGGGACATTATTATTGAAGTATTGTAAATGTGTTTTGTAGCGTGTGTGTGTGTGTACATGCTTAACTGGGAAATGTTATTTATTGTTTAAAAAAATACCAATGAAAGCAACACAAACAAAAAGTAGGTCATTGATCGTATTTCAATTTGTTCATTTCTATGTGTCGCACTTTAGTTGCTTTGTATTTCTTCTGTTAGGTTATTGCAGCATTTGTTGTTTACTGCTATGAATGTATTGCATCGTGTTGTGAAATTTCCTTTTACTTTATTATTTAATAAAAAAAAATGCTGTAGATGTTCTAGATTTGTTCAAATTTAACGTCGAAGCTGATAACTATATTCCACACAAAAGAATACTAGATAAAAACAATAAAGACGTTGAACACAGATTATATGTTTTTTTAATGGTTTCATCTGGAAGATCATTTAGATTTTCAGACTTCCGTACACAATATTTGTTTAAAAACTATACGCTTTCAAGGTATGCTCTCGCCAATGTATGTGGGTGTATTTTTGTATTGTTGGTCTGTACCAAAAGTTTCTAAGGTGCAAATTTTTAAGGCAAAATGGATTTCCACCAAAATTTTCGATGAAGCCCAAAACAAATTAGACTGACAAATATTGCTCTATAATTAAACACAGCAGTACAATCCAGTGCAAAAAGTAGAAACAACAACATAAAGTACATAAAATGGACATAATACTAATAAAGGACCTGCAAGTTTAGGAATAGTTCAAGAAAACAAGTCAGATTTACGGAAAGTTAACCCGTAACCGCTTAAAAGGTTTAATCAGACCTGAATCCCTGCATTTCTTAGTTCTCTCTGGGTGAATCTTACAAAAACTTCTGGATTCTTTTTTAAAACCCAAAATCTAACATAAGAAACTTTTTTTCTTAAAGAAAATTAAGCCTATTTTAGGACAATTTGTTGCATTCTTATTTTATTTAGTGCATTATGAATTTTTCATGACAGTTCAGGACAGACATTTCCCCTCCCATTCACATTGTTTTCATTATTCTTATAATGGCTTTATTACTGTGATACACCAATTCCATTATATTACAGTATAAACTTTAGATCTTTTTATTATTATTAAAACCAGCATAAATGAGTCAGTACAAAAACAACCCTGAGATTTAGCTTTTTTTTTGTTTTTTACATCAAATCAATTAAATAAATGATTTGTTTGCATTCTTATAAAGAAAATTGTGGATTAAAATGCGCTTAACTGTTAAAACAAATATTAGAATTCCTAAAAATAGGTTTAATTTTCTTTATAGAAGATATAGATTAAATAGTTTTTGTGAAATTCATCCATCTAGCTTTCTCGTTCACATATTTACTACTCGGCATTTGCTCGTTTACTACTCGGTGCTACACTAAATGAAGTGCTATTAGTACACAACTTCCCAGCCTTAAAAGTTGCTTTAGTTTTCTAGATTAAGTGCTGAGGTAACAGTAGCATTACGATGGGGGTTAATTCGCTCCATTTGGTTGTCTTTTTGCTATAGTTGACAGGGTATACAGTGTTTTTTGAATAATTCCTCAATGTTAGAATGAAAGAGAGAGGAATACCAAAACCAATGGCTACACGAATTGCTCCCATTTAATTAGCGCTAATAAAAACACCGAATGATGGAAATATTTCTACTTTGAGTAGATCTGTCATCTTTCAGGTGACTTAAGAGAAGTCTGACGGCTGCAATAAAACACACAAAAAACAATATCAGCATCTCACTCTATGCAGTGCACAATTTATAAATTTAAGTCAAATTGATGATATGCATTTTATAGATTATAAAAAAGGAATAGTAGTACTCTACCTCCAGTCGGATATCGTATCGGTTCTGGAATAAAGATAAATGGAGGGAATAACTGAGTTATCATTGAACTATTTGTTTAAAAGATTTTGTAATTATATAGATTATCATTTTACATACCACCTCCAGCTTCAGCTGGTCGAATACCTCAGGCGACATTGGCATGAGCGTGTCGTTATATTCTTGAGGTTTCCTAAAATTCAAAAACACAAAAAAAATACATAAAAAAAAATAAGTCATTATTTTTGCAATCCTGTTTGGTAGCTCGAAAATAGGGAAGCTTGTTTCCACCATGTAATAAAACATTAAAAAACGCAAATTTGTATCTCAACGTAATGACGAACGCGGTTGCCCAGCCCTGTTTGTTTGAACTGAGAGAGGCGCAATTGACCCTTCGCGTGGAGCTTGATTGACAGGTAATCTGACCAATCATACTTCGCCATCCACCATTTTGTCCGACAAAGCAGTCAGGAGAGATAGTAGATTAACATGGGAGGATTTGAACTTGAAAAACGGAGTGTACTGACGCCTTTCCGCGGTTAAAACAACATTCCTTCTTATGTTCATTCATGTTTATTTGATGCTATAAATGAACTAGAAGGAAGAGATGATCGGATCACGAGCAGCTTTAACTGATGTTCTACAGCGATCTGTCACGACACATTAAAAAGCCACAAAACAGTATTCATTGTTTAAATTTCTTTTAAAAAATGACCAAATTTGAAAGGTGAGACTTTGTTTAATATGTTTAATAACAAAAGTAACTGAAAAGTAACCTGGTCTGTCCTGTCTGTCAGCGTGTTGTCAGTCTCCTCTCTGCTCCGCGATGTATTTTTCACTGCGTGAGAACATGAGAGCAGCGTAGCTTGTCGGACATAGCAACAGTAACTAAGGGGGGCAGGTCTTTGCGAAGGGTCAATTGCCGTCATTACGCTGTGCGTCAAGTTCAAGGGTTACTCTTTTGACGTAAATCGATGCGTACGGCCGTCTGCCGGAAGCTAGTAATTTTAGTCGATAAAGTTTTAAATATGGATATTTTTCTTACACAAACGAATTACTTCACTTCAGAACACCTTTATTAACCCCTGTAGAGCCGTGTCGAGCACTTTAATCATGAATAGATGCGCTTTAATGGACTTCCAAACTCAAACAGCCATTCCCTCCCATTATCAAGCTTGGAAGAGCCAGAACATTTTTTAATATAACTTAGATTGTATTCGTCTTAAAGAAGAATGTCATACAGTCATGGTTAGAATTAATGACACCCCTGGTAAATATGATAAAAATGTCTGAAAAAAATTAATCTGCATTGTTTATCCTTTTGATCTTTCATTCAAAAATCTAACCTTTCATTTAAGTAAAATAATTGAAAGTGGGGGGGAAATCAGATTATGAAATAAATGTTTTTCTCCAAAACACATTGGCCACAATTATTGGCGCCCCTAGAATTTTTTTACGAGTAAAATATCTCTAAAGTATATTCCCATTAATATTTACTTTTAGCAGACCAAGGTGACTAGGAACATGAAATTATCTAGCAATGACTTCTTGTTTGACAGGAGTTTAAATATGAGGAAACACAAAGGCCAAATTCCCTTAATCATCCATCACAATAAGTAAAACCAAAGAATATAGGTCTGATGTGCATCAAAAGATTGTTGAGCTTCACAAAATAGAAAGTGGCTGTAAGAAAAATAGCTAAAGAATTGAAAATCCCAATTTTGAACATCAGGGCAATAATTAAGAAGTTCTAATCAACTAAAGATGTTACGAATCTGCCTAGAAGAGGACGTGTGTCTATATTAACTTAATGCACGGCGAGGAGGAGAGTTTGAGTGGCCAAATACTCTTCAAGGATCACAAATGGAGAATTGCAGACATTACTTGAGTCTTGGGGGTCAGAAAGCCTAAAAAAATATACCATACAGAGATGTATAGTAACGAAGTAGAACTACTTCACTACTGTACTTAAGTACTAAAAGACTGTTTCTGTACTCTACTAGAGTATTATTTTTTTCTCATACTTCCACTTTTACTTCAGTACATATTTTCGATGAGTTTAATACTTTTACTCCGATACATTTTTCACGTGCTGCATCGTTACTCGTTACAATTATAAAAATGTTACGAATCATTTCAAACCCGCATTATCACTGCCAGAGCGGGAGATGGCTCTGTCACCAGGTTTGATGAAGCAGACTCATCATTGAGCGAATCAAGCGATCAAGAAGACGCGCGTGCTCCCGTCCCGTTCTGCCTTTCGCTTTGCTGCCTGCCTCCATTAAGAACACTTGAGCTTTGCTAGTTTGTTTTGAGATGGAAGAACAACCGGAAACAACGCCTTCAACTTCGAGTGATGGTGAGGGTGAGGATTAGGAGACCACCCCTGGCCCTACTTTAGAGTCCATGTTTTCATTTCTGAGTGAAAGACAATATAGCCTTCATGACGCCGACGCTCTGAATCGTTCTTTGTTTAAATAGTTTAAAATTACTATTAAAAAGATATGACTCAAGTTTCAGTATTTGATCACAATTTTATTCTGAGGAGTTATGTTATGAAAAAATGAGTCGATACCTTTAGTATGAATTATAAGCGTCAGCCGCTCCCATTCAGAAAAAAACTCCTGTGCTGTCGTCATGAGAACGCTTGACAAACCAATGTCCCTCGGGGCTTTTAGCTCAAAAATGTGCAGATTTTGACAAATATTCTTAGATTTCATAGGTTTACGTCAGATTTCTATAGAGTGGAATAATATTTATTGAAATTATACCCAAAATGGGCCGATGTAATCATTATGAGCGCTGGATACTCTGATGTAGCCTACTGTGTTTTCAATCCATACCGGCAGCCTGAGGGCGCCAGCTGCACATTTAGTCCATATATGGAACACATGAAGAAGAGACATCATGTGACATTCCTAGAACTCCCTGACATAAAACTTCCAGAGATCGCTGTTACATGCAGATAAATACCCAATAAACTGGAGAAATAAGGCTCAAGCAGGGAAGAGAAGGGAGTGATGCTTTAAAGGGGGAAGGGACATATTTGATCTGTTTTTGTTTACAAAAAGTTAAGCTCAGTGTTTTAAGGTGCATTTGTACATTCATGTCCTTGTAGCCTATACTGATAAGTGTCCTAAACATTTGAAATAATATTATCAATATGATGTTCAAACTTTTGACTGCTTTTTTTTTTTTTTACTACATAACACGATACTTGTACTTTTACTTTAAGTACTTGAGTAGTACATTTTAAAATAAACTACTTGCAATACTTAAGTAAAAAAAATTTTGAATACTTTAGTACTTCTACTTAAGTGTGGTGCTTAAAGAGTACTTCAACTTCTACTCAAGTTACTTTTTTGATCGAGCACTTGTACTTTTACTCAAGTACGGGTTTCGAGTACTTTATACATCTCTGCATACAACCCTTACATCACCACATGTTGTTTGGGAGGGTTTCAAGAAAAATCCTCCTCGGTCCTCCAAAAATAAACTCCAGCATATATTCAGTTGTCAGACATGACTGGAACTTGGGGACCTGGGGCCTCATTTATAAAACTGCGCGTAGAATCCTTACTAAAACTGTACGTGCGCCCGAAAGCCAAAAATGGCGTATGCAAAAAAGTATTCAGACTTATAAAACCATGTATACGCCAGAACCTGCGCAGAATTCACTTTATAAATCCCAGTAAGCGGAAGGTTATGCGCACGTGCGTCTCCACCCCAAAATAACCATAAATGGAGCTTACAATGCCTAGTTTTACTATGCATATCCTCATCTGCATATCATTTGCATATGATTATTCATCCACGTGATATGTTTAACGGTACAAGACATTAGGAAAATATAATGGCGCTTTTCCACTGCATGGTACGGTACGGCTCGGTTCGGTACGGCACGCTTTGGTGCTTTTCCACTGCATGGTACGGTTCGGTTCGGCTCGGCTCACTTATGGCGCATTTCCACTGCATGGTACGGTACGGCTCGCTTTAAATGGTACCTGGTCTGTTGAGGTTCCACTTCCAAGCGTACCGTACCGGTACTAAAATGTGACGTGTAAACACTGCAGATCACTGATTGGTCCGACAGAATCGTCACTACCAGCGTCATTGTATTTACGACACGAGACACTAAACCCGCTAGATTTAAATAGCCAGTAGACAACAGCCGACGCTGTAGCACCTGTTTTTAAAGTACTTACTTGAAAAAATAAGATGAAAACTTTAAAAAAAGAAATGGCTGAAGCGTGGTCACTCAGTGGACGAGGTGCAGATGTTCCTCTCGTTGGTTGCCGAGGAGTTGAGCAACTATAACGATCAGTCCCACCCACTTTGAAGCGGTACTAACTGCAGTGGAAAAGCAACCGAGCTAAAGCGAACCGAACCGTGCCGTACTGAGTCGAGTCGTACCATGCAGTGGAAAAGCAAAGCGAGCCGAACCGTTAACAAGTAAACCGCACCGAGTCGAACCGTACCGAGCCGTACCATGCAGTGGAAAAGCGCCATTAAATACGGATGTGCCCTCACATTACATTAAAGGTGGGGTATGGGATTTGCAAAACGGCCGGCAGATTTTGAAAATACACAACTCAAATGGTCCTACCTTCTTTCCTCCAACGCTGGCCCTGATTCGCTCGAGGGGGAGGGGGGTATGGTACGACCGTTTGATTGACGGACTTACTGTCCAATGATTCTAGGTGGTCTTGGAAATGATTGGCTGGAGTTTTTCGAGTCCTGCCCGTTCCACAGATGATTAAATTGCTTAATTTTCATTTCAGTGCTTCTAACTCAGTGGCTGTAATTGGGTTATGAATAGGATTTCAAGTGATTTTGAAAAAATTGACAAAAAAGATAATCACATACCCCACCTTTTAATAAAAATAATTTAGCCTATCCTTGCCTTGTTTTCGATTACATAAAATCAAATAGTGTCAAATACATTTCAGAGAAAGTTTTTCTCAATCTTTCCCACTGGCCAAATAGTATTTGTAATTGATTTATACTTTGAATGGAAACAGACAATCTGCTGTTATCATGATAAACAATTATCTCTGTAGTTAAAACATTAAAACACAGCATGCCAGAGGAAACGTTTTCAAAAGCATCGCATCCACAACACATATTTATATTTATTGAATATAATTTTTTTTTTTTTACTTCTCAGTAATGATTTCATGTAGTTTAAGTGTTTAACTCCTTTAATGAGAATTTGGCATATTTAATCTAAATGTTTAGCCTACAGTATATCAGAAGTAAAACATAGTTTAAATAATAATTTTATTTATTTAAACTGGTATTGTGAACATGCAGTGTTTTTATGATTAGGACTCATAATGAAGATTTACGTTTTTACTTCATCTGCCGTTAGATAGGCAATATGCGTTAGGTTCACAACCGGCCCAAAGCGCTCGCTGGCGCGGACATTTAAGAAGGGATGGATATTTGGTGGCTTGGTGAGTGAAATTATATTTGTATTATCTTTCTGTAATTTTCTTTAGAATTTCTGTCTAAAGTGACCAAAAGACATTTAACTCCAGCTCACCATCGGTGTCGCCAAACTGCTCCGACTCCAAAACGTTTGTACGGATCGGTCAGAGTTTGCGTGCAGGTGCGCAAATTTTCCAGTCAAGTTTGTTTTTATAAATCACAACTTATGCGTCGGAAGTGGCGTACGCCTCTTTCAGGGCCTGTTTTGTGCGTACGCAATGGTTATAAATGAGGCCCCTGGTCCTGTGGTCAGATTAAACTAAAAAAGGGCTTTTTGGTGGCAAACCCACCAGATGTCTTTGGTGCAAACAGGGATAAAAAGTATCCCATACCTACGGGTAAATATACTGCTGGATCTTTAATGTTGTGGGCCTATTTTTTTGCTGGAGGTCCTGGACATCTTGTTCAGATACATGATATTATGGATTCTAGCAAATACTAAACAGATAAAAAAATCAAAACCTGACTGCCTCTGAATTTTACAATGGGCCGTGGTTGGATCTTCCATTAGGACAGCAGTCAAAATCAACACAAAAATGGGTAACTGAGCACAAAATGAAACTTCTGCCATGACCGTCACAGTCTCCTAAACAGAACCCTATAGAAAATGAGTGGAGAGGACTTCCGGTATGCCTCGTGGTGAATAGACGTGGTTGGAAGTCGCTCCGTGAACACTCATTCGTTTTCTTTTCAGCAGTGTTATTTATTTAGTCATATATTTACCAAATAATCGATTTTACCATACATAAATAAGGAAGAATGCCAAAACCATGAAAATCAGGGCGAAACATTGTAGAAATGCTGACTGACAAGGACAGCGAGCAGGCAGCTAAGGCTAATGCTACCACTTCAGTACAGGCGGAGGAAGAGATCACGCCAGCTTCCTTAAAGGACTTAATCTCATCCACCATCCGATCAGAAATCTCTTCACTACGGTCTGAATTCTTGGCTGAAATTCGCTCTGCCGTTTCAACATTACAAACGACCCTGTCAACGCAAGCTCAAAAGATCGGGGACATTGAAGAGGCACTTAACGACTCAGATGGCCGGTTGACAGCAGTGGAGAAGCTGTACAGCGCGCTGCAAACAGAAAACACCAGCCTCAAATTTAAGCTGGACGACTTGGAGAACCGGTCGCGGAGGCAAAATTTAAGGATTATTGGAATACCAGAGGCAGGGGTGCCGCCAGAAATTCCGGGCCCTATGGAAACCAACATTTCTGCGCCCCATACATTTTTTACAGAAAATATTTAACCCAATAAAAATGCCCAGTACCTGTATACTTTAAAAAAGATACTTAGCACATTGCATAGTTAAAATGTCTAAAGATGAGTGCAAAGCCTACAAAAACAAGAAAAAAAATATAGAAATATGTACTTGTTTACATAAAAGGTAAACAAATAAAGCTGACTCTGCATCTGTATAAGTCAAAAACACACACACACACACACATAACCATATTATTTTTATTGGCCTATTTAGTTTTCTTTATATAAAATATTAAAATATCTATTTTGTAAACTCCTTATAGCCAATGATTACTACAGACACATGTTTTATTAAATTTTATATAATTTTTTCTGTGTAATGTAATTTTTGAAGTGTGTAGATTACTTTTTGTTTTATAAAGTTATCATCATGTGGCGAACACAGAAGATAAGACGTGTTTAGAGGCTTCAATCTTATGGTGTGTTCACACCGAACGCGAATTGAGCGTCAAATACACGTCTATCGCGTCTAGTTAAGACGCTTGAACATTCGCTCGGGAGTTCAAATTTTTCAACTTGCGCGGAAGACATTCGCGGCAAACGCGTCGCCCAATTCGCGACGCCCGCATTTGCATTGACTTTGTATGTATTCTACTCTCGCAAATAATTAAATTCGCGTTCGGTGTGAACACACCATTAGTTAAGTTTCGCGCTCAGGCTCACCTAGCAACAAAAAAAGTAACTGAAAGTTTTGGAATACAGGAATAGGGCAAGCTACCTTTCTTTTTGAAAAACTGTGTGACATACTGTCGACTTCGGCGTTCTCTGTCTTCTCTTTCCTTTTCGTTTTTGATGCCCTGACTTTTGGTGTGACATGCCTGCGTGTGTCACTGTCTGCACTGCATCATAGCAAGTGCAATAAGCAAGAGACGCTACACTAGCGATCGTAGCTCGGACAGCGCAGGTGGAATGAACCATTGTGAGGGGGAGGGATGTGACTGAAACAGTAAATACATTATTTGTTTTTTAAATATTAAATCTATGGTCAAAATGGACAAAATACACATTTAGTGCATGAGGGGCCCTAGCACATTTAATGTATGTATAAAAAAGAGAAAGGAAATAAGAAAAGAAAAAGGGGGTCTGCTCTTGTGGGCCCTAAATCAGCTTGGGCCCTTAGAATCGTCCTAACCTTCCACCCCTTTACGGCGCCCTTGAGAGGGCTCGGAGGGCCAAAGTCCGGTAGCTTTCATGGCCTCATACTTTACTGAACTGTTTGGAGACGGCGCCTTTAAGAGACCTCTGGAAATTGATCGAGCTCATCGTGTCGGCCAAAAATCACAACAAAACGCTTTTCCTAGACATATGCTGGTCCGACTCCACCATTACCAAACCAAAGAACTCATACTGAAACTGAGGGGATTCTGGATTCTTACTGGGCCTCCGTTCCAAATAAAGTCTGAAATCACTCGATCTAATGACTTAAAGAATGCTTTAGTTCTAATAAATTAATTATTTGGAATGTAAAGGGATTAAACAATCGAGTGAAAAGTATTAAAGTTTTTTCCAATTTAATAAAGTTGAAGGGCAATATATGTTTTTTGCAGGAAACCCATTTTAAGAACTCCAGTCATAAAAGCTTGATTAGGTCATGGGTTGGTCAGGTGTTCCACTCGGTATTTAATTGTAAAGCTAGAGGCACAGCCATTTTAATTAATAAGAATACTCCATTTAATCCTTCTAAAGTTATTTCAGACCCCAATGGTAGATATGTGGTCGTTTCAGGCACTCTTTATGATAATCAAGTCACCTTAGCAAGTGTTTATGCCCCTAACTGGCATAATCCAGACTTTTTTGTAAAACGTTTTTCTAAATTTCCTGACCTGAACTTCTACCAATTGATTATGGGAGGTGACTTTAACTGTGTCTTGAATACTGCTTTAGATAGGTAATCTCCCAAACCAGCTCCCTTGTCCCAATCTTCTAGAACAATTAACTCCTTTTTGGAGTGGTACGGTATAACTGATATATGGCGTCATTTGAATCTCACTTCCAAGACGTTCTAATTTTTTTTCTCCAGTTCACCATACTTACTCACGTATCGATTATTTTATCATTGACAGCAAACTTACTCCTTTAGTAAAGTCTTCTCTGACCATGCCCCAGTAATTCTTGAACTGGCCCTCCCTGGTGGTTCTATAATTTCTCGGTTTTGGAGAATGAACGTGTTACTCTTGTCAGATAGCCGTTTTGTTGAGTTTATCTCCGAAAAGATCAGTACCTTTCTCGAGGTCAACTCTACGGAAGGGATTTCTGTATCTCTTCTATGGGACACGCTCAAAGCTTATTTGCGTGGAGAAATCATTTCTCGTTCTGCTTATATCAAAAAGATGCGTGATAAAAAGCTCTGTGAACTCTCTAAACAGATTGGCCAGTTGGACCAGAAATATGCACAACTTCCAACCCCATTACTACATAAAGAAAGGGCTTTTTTGCTATCTGAATATAACCTTCTTTCCACTAGCCATGCTGAACACCTTCTACTTAAGTCACGACACCGATTCTATGAGTTTGGTGATAAACCGAGTAAAGCACTTGCATTACAACTTAAACTTAAAACTGCAAAAAGCTTTATTGCTCAAGTCCAAACCCCAACAGGGAATATTATATCAGACCCTCAAGAAATTAATAATCAATTTAAATTGTTTTATTCTTCTTTGTATCAGTCAAACTCCATCAAAGATTCTAATCTTATTGATAATTTTTTTTGAAAATCTTGACATCCCTCAAATTAGTAACGAGTCAAAAAACAAATGAGAGGATCCTATTAGTCTAGCTGAAATTTTGCAAGCTATTACTCGGATGCAGAGTGGAAAATGTCCAGGTCCAGATGGCTTTCCCACAGACTTTTTAAAAAAGTTCTCTCTCCAGCTCTCCCCACTATTACTTTCGGTTTTTGAAGAATCCCTAAATAATGGGCATCTTCCTCCCTCCATGCGTCAGGCGGCAATATCACTGATCTTGAAACCTAATAAAAATCCACTAGATTGTGGGTCTTATCGTCCAATTTCACTTCTAAATGTAGATGTGAAAATCCTGGCCAAGACCATCTCTCTAAGGTTGGAAACTGTTATTCAAGACATCATTCATCCAGATCAAACTGGCTTTATAAAAAACAGACAAAGCTTCTTTAACCTTAGAAGGTTGATGAACATAATCTATACCTCATCAGACTCATACATGCCAGAAGCCCTAGTCTCTCTTGATGCAGAGAAAGCTTTCGACCGTGTTGAGTGGGACTATTTATTTTATACATTAAAAAAATTTGGGTTTGGGGATAAATTTGTGTCCTGGGTAAAACTCTTATATTCTTCCCCTTTGGCTTCGGTAAAAACAAATGGTATTAGTTCTGAATATTTTTCTCTTCACCGTGGGACAAGACAGGGCTGCCCCCTGTCCCCACTTTTGTTTGCTATAGCTATAGAACCTCTTGCAATCTCTTTTCGTACTAATTGCAAGATCACTGGCATCCATAGAGCAGGAAAAGAACAGAAAATTTCCATTTATGCTGATAATGTAGTGTTATATATCTCAGATCCAGAAACAGATCCAGAACAAGTCTTCCACATGTTTTAAGTATTCTAGGACAATTTGGTAGTGTCTCAGGTTATAAATTAAACTTACATAAGAGTGAGTTTTTTCCAATTAACACAGCCGCAAGAGCTCTTCCATTTAAAACAGCCTCAGATCATTTTCGTTATCTGGGAGTTACAGTAACACGGAAATATGTAGATCTCTTCAAACATAACTTTATTCCAATCTTGGAGAGAGCAAAAGAGGATTTTGCTAGGTGGAAAACTCTCCCACTCTCACTTGTAGGCAGAATTAATGCCATAAAAATGAATATTTTACCCAAATTTTTATTTCTATTTCAAAATATCCCGGTATTTATACCGAAAGCATTCTTTAAGTCATTAGATCGAGTGATTTCAGACTTTATTT
The DNA here is from genome assembly GCA_031834385.1 of Semotilus atromaculatus. Taxonomy (NCBI): domain Eukaryota; kingdom Metazoa; phylum Chordata; class Actinopteri; order Cypriniformes; family Leuciscidae; genus Semotilus; species Semotilus atromaculatus. The sequence goes on along the minus strand of JAULUF010000013.1, from coordinate 11,269,018 downwards.
GGAACGGAGGCCCAGTAAGAATCCAGAAGTTATTCCTTCAGCAACCCAAAAGATTAGGTGGTTTCGCACTTCCTTATTTCTTATTTTATTACTGGGCAGCAAACATTCATAGCATTTTATATTGGAGTCAGTCACATTATGGTCTTTGTCATTGGGTTCCGGCATGGGTTGAAATAGAATGCGACTCTTGTAGCCGAGTCTCTTTACATGCTTTATGTTCTTCCATTCCTATAAAATTTTCCCACTATTCTTCAAACCCTTTAGTTCTGCACAGCCTAAAAATTTGGCAACAATTTAGAAAACACTTTGGCTTTCAGAAAATGTCGGGTCAGTCTCCCCTTCCATTTCAGATGGAGCCTTCGCATTATGGTTTAGAAGGGGCATTGTAAATATTAATGACCTCTTCCAAGATAATACTTTTGTAACTTTTTCATATTTATCAGACAAATTTAATCTCCCGAAAACTCACTTCTTTAGATATCTTCAGACTCGTGAATTCATAAGAAATAGATTTTCTCACTTTCCTCATGCACCTCTGAAACAAGAGATTGATCAAATTTTAGAAATAAAAGTCTCTAAAGGTGCTGTCTCCAATATTTACAAAACAATTTTTTCCATTTACTGCACTCTCAGATTTTTCACCCATGTCTAAAATTAAGCAGAATTGGGAATCGGATCTTAATCGTGTTTTTACAGATGAGGAATGGTCGAAGGCTCTTTGTCCTGTACACACCACCTCTATTTGCGCTCGTCACTCACTAATACAGTTGAAGCTGTTGCACAGAATATACTGAACAAAAACTAAACGGTCTAAAATATCCTACATGTGACCGTTGTCGACAAGCCCCGGCTACTCTTTACCATACTTTTTGGCTTTGCCCAGCGTTGACCTCTTTCTGGACATCAATCTTTAAGTAAATTTCTGACGTTTTTATATTAGATGTTGAACCGTGCCCTTTAGTGGCACTATTTGGTCTTAATCCTGCAAAGGTGTCCTTATCTTTACAGTCAAACGCTTTAGCTTTTTGCTTAATAATTGCCAAAAGGCTTATACCGTTGAACTGGAAAAACCCTACTGAGCTACTTTCACTGGATGCACGACCTGTTGCAGTGTATTCAAATAGAAAATATTTGATTTACAATGATTGGCAGAACAGAACAATTTCACATGATTTGGCAACCTAACTTTCCTATAAACAACCCTTTACGTAACCACTCCTTCGCTTTTGACCCTTGCTGATTTTGTCCTCTCTCTCATCCCTGTTTGATTAAGAAACAGAGTACATGAAAATGGGAAATTTGTTTTCGTAACAGCTGGCAGTGATTGTTTAAAAAGGTGCAAAGTTTGTTCTTTGTGTTTTTTTGTCGTCTTAGTAATATTTACAGTTTTTGCTGTATTATATTTTTATTGATACCACATTGTACATGCATAATACATTAATATTATTCTTTCTTGTATTATTTTGTAATATACTAGCATGTTTGGAAGCAACTATTTATAACCCATTTGTTTCTTTTGTTTTTTGTTGGTGTTGAATCAGAGAGTAAGAAATACTTCTGCTTAATTTCATCTGTATTCCTTGGTCTATATGTCAAAACAAACACTGTACTGTCTGTCTTTTATTATCTCTCTGATTGGAAAAACATCAATAAAAAGAGTTAAACTAGAAAATGAGTGGGCTGAACCGAAGAGAAGAAGACCAACAAGAACCAACATGAACTTGTGAATCTGAAGGATCTGGAGAGATTCTGTATGAAGGAATGGTTTCTGATCTCTTGTCAGGTGTTCTCCAAACTCATCAGGCATTATAGGAGAAGACTCAGAGCTGTTATCTTGGCAAAAGGAGGTTGCAAAAAGTATTTAATAACAGGGAGCCATTAATTATGGCCAGTGTGTTTTGGAGAAAAGCATTTATTTCATAATGTGATTTACCCTCCACTTTCAATTATTTTACTTAACCCTTTCATGCATAGTGGTCACTACAGTGGACAGCTATTAAAAAAGCATTTTCTTGAATTTGCAAGGGTTTTGATGGCAAAGTTGCACATCAATCTCTTCAGTGGACCCTGGTGCATCATCCTATACATTGCAACCAAGTTGCAAGCCGTTGTGTTTCGAGTTTTTCCCCCTCCAAACCAAGATGGCCAATGGTCAGTCAAAAAAGCCAAGTTGCTCCGGAATATCCACCCATTCCTTCTATCCTAGGAGACTCTTGTAGGTAAAAAAAAATATTGCAGCATCAAGCAATATCTAATGAGTCATATGACAGTAACATTTTCCAAGTTTTGATTTTAGATTGGGAGAAAAATCTGATTAATCACCTGTCCACTATAGTGGACCTCATGCATCAATGGCTATATTTCAGCTACAATTCATACTTATACTGTGAATATTATTTTTGAAAATATTTAATCTGCAGTGACTTTTTTTGACTGTAAATAAATGTATTTGTATTATTAGAATGTTAATTTCATTGACATCGAAAAAAGTTATGTGATTACATAATTTATGTGACTTATGTATTACTTTACTCATTTCATCAAAAAAAGTAATCTAATTACGTAATGCATTACTTCTTAGATCAAAAAGTTATCTGTTTACATAATGAATGTTGCTTGTACTGCATTTCTTTACTCGTAACATCAAAAAGTAATCTGATTACGTAATGCATGTTACTTGTAACACATTACTTTACTTGTAACATCAAAAAAGTAATCTGAATGCGTTATGCATGCCCCAACACTGCTCATTTCAGATGAGATTGAAAAATACGTATCGCTAGGTTTTCTCAGAAGAGGCCTGTGCTAGAAATGTGTCTATCTTGAACATAATCAGAATGATCAGCTAATAAAGGTAAATTGACATACTCTGGTACACTGGAGGGAGCATCTGAGTGTTTCCACAGTTGTACCTTGACAGGCAGTAGAAATTTCTGATGGAATCACGTCCTCATGTTCTGATTTCAAAGATACACGAAGTGCAACTTGTATGAAGTTCAATTGCCTTTGCAATATTTCGGATTTATATTTTTTGTATATATTATATAGTTTTCACATGATTTGATATAATTGTATTGATTAGTTTGTTAAATACACATACTTTATCGGTTTGATTAGTATCTCTTCAGTTTAAACCATAAATGCATGCTGTCCACTCAAGTGGACACCTGAAAATCTCTTTGGAACATTTGTAAAAAAAAAAATTTAAAAATCAAATCTTGTTTTTCATGCCCTAAAAGCAATAAAATCACATAGGAAAAAAATCCTGACTGAGCTTATCATAATTCATGCATGAAAGGGTTAATGAAAGGTTTGATTTTTGCGAATTTTTTGAATGAAAGACCAAAAGACTGTATACACCTAGGATGGCTTCAGGGTGAGTAAATCATGGGCTAATTTGTAACTATCCCTTTACTACCGACTCACATTTCAGAGATGGAGATGAGAGTGGTGCTGATGTATCCCTCGTCTGACTTCTTGTCGACATCCATTGGTTCTTGCTCTGGAGAAATGAAAGACGAAGAAAGAGTAATAATTTTATTTATACGTTTTTTTAATACATTTATTACTATTTTTACATAGTTCACAACTGCGTTTCTTACTCTCAGTAGGTTTGGAATAGTATTTTTTGAAGGCGTCGTCTTTGGGTAAATTGGGATGGAGGAAGCGCAGGGGGTTTTCTGGGACGTTGTCGGCAGCCATCACGCGATAGTTTCGAATAATGTCGGGAAGTGAGACGGCAGAGAGTTCCCTCTTCGTGTAGGGCTCCACAGAGCGAATCTGCGGCTCTTCTAAACCAACACAAAGCCAAACAAAGTCATGAACAATACATTTACTGAAACGGATTTGATTTCAAGCCAACGTTTCATTTATCATTTCATTCATCGATGCTTTCATTTAATCGTTTATTGTTCCGCAGCATGTCGTCTCACCGTTTGAGTCATGTTCGATCCAGCTGAACGTGATTGCTCCGTCGCGGTTGCTCTCACTGAAGCGCAACAAAAACGTCCCGGGAGCTTTGTCATACAGCAGAGCTTTTGTGCGGTCCTTAGTCACAAACCCCATTATACACCTGTGAGAGATGGGCAGTGTTAAAGCAATGTTCCCGCTTGACCAATAGACTCCCAATGTGCCAGAATCCCAAAGTTTATGAACTCGTTCCCCGCCATTAACTGAAATTCCCGTCATTCATGACACAACGCTTCCCCACCATTGAAGGAAATAGTCTTTCCATATTTTCACTGTTATACGTTAGATGGCGCTATGACATCTTCTGAAAGAGTACATAATCTCTAGATCAAAACGCATGCGAAGAAGAAGCAGAAACAAGTGATAGCATATGTAAGCATAATGCATATGTAAAATAACGCGATCACCAACATTAAACAGCATATAAATCAAAACTGCCTAATGTTACAAGAATGAAGTATCAAACCAGGATGAGGTATAGGACTGTACAGCTTTGAGGGTGTTGATGGATTTTTTTTTTTTGAATTTCTGAATTCAATCTGGAGGTAGTCACATGATTTTCTCATCTTTTTGCTCAAAATTTTGTTTTTATGAAACTTAGACACATTCAAGTGTTAAAATATATATATTTTTTTTTGTATAAAAGCAGAGGGTCTTTTGACATATTCAGATGTTCAGATATTCAAACAACAAAATATTCTGGGGGCCATGACATTTTTGTGAAAACTATCAAAAATGCTGGTGTTGGCTGGCAACTTTTTTCAAAAACACTGGCAGGGAAAGAGATAATATAAATGCATTATTTGACTTAAAAATACCACAAAAAAATTGGTAATTGAAAACATGCCACAGACTATGTCTAATTTTCTTTTTTACAGAATTAAATATCCCAATAAATGGGAATGTTACAGGTTAAATAATGTATTTATTTATTTATTTAACCTGGAACAGTTTTCTTGTTTCAAGCATAAATCTAACAAAAATGTAGAATTATTGATATACTATTTTAGTTGTATTAATATTTTGAATTTGCTTTTATATTTTCGGATTTAGTTTTAATTTTAGTTTAAAAAAAATTGTCATATTGTTCAATGTGGTTTTGTAAATTTTATTAAATATTACTATTAGGTTATTGTTTTTATTTCAGTCATAGCTAGTTAGTTCAGTTATATATTTATTTCCAGTAAGTATGTTTTGATGTTTTGCAAAAGCAAAATTTTCAAATTTTCGTTTAAAGTTCTTTTATTAGTTTTTGTTCTTTTTAAATATTACTATTTAGTTTTTTATTTATTTCCGTAATAGAATTTATTTTTAGTAATTTTAGTGCTTCAAATTAAACTTTTATAAGTTATTTGCCAAGGTAACATTTCTAATTTAAGTTTAGTTTAGTCTAGTATTTTTGTTGTGTGCTTTTGTCGTCTTCTTTTTTGTCATTTTGTGCAAATATTACTATTTAGTTTAATTTTTTATTTCAGTTTTACTTCAGTTTTAGTTTTTAATCATTTCCAGCCAAGGCAACATTTCTCATTTTCACTTACTTTCAGTTTTTTTTTTTTATCTAATATTTATATATCATTTCAGCTTTAATTTCATTTTTATTTTTTTTTTTATTTTTTTTAAGTTTATAGATTTAGTTCTAGTTAATGATAATGACCCTGGTATGTGAAATATGGTACCGTAGATGTCCAAAGTGGTCACGTTAGTTACCTGGTTGATCTTAACCCCAACAGCATGTGATCATGTGATTCCAGCAGAATTTTCATAATCCAAACATCTGAATTCTTACCCATCATCCCACAGACTCAGCAGGTGTCTCTTTATAAGATCCAAAATGGCTTCAATCCACAACCAGAAGGTGAAGTTCTTCTCACTGCCAGACTACATCATACACAAGACTCAAATCACTTTTAACAATCATGGGTAACAAAACTAGGGTGCTCAATTCAGAAGGTTCGAATAAGTAAAAACATATAGTATAGAGACCAACCTTACAGAATCTATTCCAAGGAATCTGAGCTTCAGGATCCATCACTGCTTTAGGACCTGTGGGCCGAAGTTCACAAGCTTGTGCATTTAGTTAATCTGTTTCAACAGAATCATCCACTCAATGACAGACAAGTAGCTATCAGACTCACCCAGCAGTTTAGTTCCCAGCATGCTCAACTGTTCCTGATTAAGACCTCTTTTGGTGATGGAGGAGAACTGCCAGCTCAGCACCTCCGCTAGATGACCCCATGTGGCTGAAGAAGGAGTGACGAAGAACGAAAGGTTCTGGAGAAGAAACGGCAAGTCAGAACCCGTGCGAACACGTCCTGCTCTCTGTTTTGTGTTGACGTAAGTAGAGCTCATTTCTACTGCTGAAACTTTTCAAGAACATGAGCGTTGAGGACTTCTCTTTGAATATAGTTTTTTCTTTTTTTTTTACATTTTAGTTGTTGGTTTTTTGGGGGTTTTTTGTGCTTTTGTCATTTTAAGTAGATTTTTATTTTTTTTCAGTTAGTTATGTGCTTAAACTTATTTAAGTTATTTGCCAAAGCAACATTTGTCATTCTTTGTTCAGTTTAAGTTTTTCAAAGTTTTAGAAATATTTTAAAAACACATGACAAAATTACTATTTAGGTTTAATTTATTTTATTTCAGTTTTTATTTATTTCCAGTTAGTCATTTTAGTGCTTCAACTTGAAATTATTTCAGTTATTTGCCAAGGCAACATTTCCAATTTTTTCGTTAAAAAGTTTTTATATCTAATTTTTATATTTATTCGTTTTTGTTTTAATTTTAGATTAGGTTTTAATAATTTTTGTTATGTGCTTTTGTCATTTTTATTAGTTTTTGTTCTTTTAAAAGATATTTCTATTTAGGTTTAATTTAATTTATTTCAGTTTTACTTTTAGTTCGGTTTTCATTTTTATTTATTTCCTGTAAGTAATTTTAGTCCTTCAACGTATTTTAGTTGTTTTTAAAGTGCTTAAACTTAAACATATTTCAGTTATTTGCCAAGACAAAATTTCGATATATTTTGTTTAGTTTCAGGGTTTTTTTTAATCATATATTCATATTTTCAGTTTACATTTTAATTTATTTAATTTTGTCCTAAATCTGTAATGTGCATAACATTAGTGTTGAGGAGGACTAACCTTTGGTTCAGAGGTCAGCATGTTGTACCACATGATGGAGGCCCATCCACTAGGAAGCTGACTGACGTTGGAGATCACGACTATGGGCAGAGATGTAGCCTGAAGATGGAGAGACACAAGAAAGTTGATAATGATCATGACTGGGTGATCTTTATGTTTCGAACTCTGTTCTTCTGAAGGATCTTCTGACCTCAAAGTTCATGACCATTCCAGACCAGCAAAGCTCAGCCTCAAAGGTGATGGAGTGAAGTTCCTCCGTGACGATCAGAGGGCCCTGCCGAACATTTAAGAAACAGTTTAGCCAAAAAAAAAAGTTGAACAAAATTGAGTTCAAACAGGTTTTAAAACTCAAATGAGATTAAGAGCTACAGCAGAGGGGAAGCTTGAATTTCTGCTTCTTTCTTCACACAGATCGATCGTATGACTTCAGAAGACGTGGAAAAGACTTATGGACTTTCATGACACTTTTATGTAATTTTTGGAGCTTTTCCACAGAAGTCATACAGCTTTGGAAAGACATGAGGATGAGTAAATTATGACAGATTTATGTGAACCCTCTCTTTAAGACAAACCATCACTAAAGAAAAGTATTTTGGACAATCTTAAGAAGTATACAATCGATCAATCGATGTTTGGGCTCAGTAATTTATTAGAAATGAATTCAGCAAGGACACATTCAAATTATCAAAAGTGACAGTAAAGACATTTAGAATCTTACATTCAGGTTCAGGTTCTATGTTCTCATAGAAAACAGTTCATTTAAATTATAAAAATATTTCTGTAATTTTTGATAGAATAAATCCAGCCTGTGTGTGAGCATAAGAGACTTAAGCATTACTAAAAATCTTACCAAGCTCAAACTTTTTAACGGTAGTGTAAAGACCGAACCCTCACCTCACTAGTTCTGTTTCCAGTAACTTTCTTCTCTTTCAGTTGCTGTGAAGTAAAACGAATATTGTTACCATTACTTGTTTGACTGAATTATACTTTTTAAACTGGAGCTACAGTATAATTTGCTCTTTTGTTTTTCTTTTCACTTTACCAGATGACGGAATTCTGCAGCCATTCCATTGGATTCCTCCATGTTCATCACCTTCATGGCTGTTCCCAAGATGTTGAACATCCGAAACCTAAAACAAGAACATAGTTAAGTAAACAGAATAATATTAAAGGGATAGTTCACCCAAAAATTTACATTTTGACATCATTTACTCATCCCTATGTTGCTCCAAACCTATATGAGTTTCTTTCTTCTGCTGAACACAGAAGTTATTTTAAAGAAAGTTGGTAATCAAACAGATGACGGCACTAGTATTTTTGTCCTATTATGGAAGTCAATGGGTACTGTTTGATTACCAACTTTCTTTAAAATCTCTTCTCTTCTTTTATGTTCAGTAGACGAAAGAAACATCATTCATCAACATAAGGGTGAGTAAATGTTGAAAGAATTTTGGGTGAACTATCCCTTTAATTCAAGTGGGATTCAGCAAATTTGAAAAGAACTAAATTTAAGGAACAACTCAGCAAAAAATATAGATTCTGTCATTATTAACTCACACTCATAATTTTTTTTTTTTTTACAACTGTTGTTGTTGTTTTCCAAGACCTGTGTAACAAACATTTTAAAATAATATCATATTTTATGTTTCACAAAAAAAAAAACAGCAAGGGTGAGTAAATTATGACAGATTTTCATTTTTAGTGTAACACTAAAATGTAGTGTAATCTGGTATGCAAAGGAAATTAAGTAAGACACACCCTTTCCGTTTCTCAACAATATCCCTGGAAGGAAAAAAGAGACGTGTTAACACAAGAACGTTAAGCTAAAAATGCATGATTAAATTAAGTCATCTCCAGGCAAAAGAAAGTATCAATGACTTGGTTGAGATAAAGTTTGCGAAATACTTACTTATCAAATTGGACTTTCACTCGAACAGTGTGGTTAAACTCCTGAAGTTTTATGAGCAGCCTGGAGCACAAAAAAATGAGATTCATCACCATATCATTGTCTGGCTTCTGCTTCCAGAGAAGTGTGAATCATCTGCCATGTGTTTAAAGTTACCGTAATTTGAGAGTGAACAGAACACCCGTCTTCAGCACCAAAGGTCTTTGCAGTTGGGTCGGCATACATGGCTGTCTCTCGACTACCAAGGAGCTGAAAACATGCAATCCAAAATTATTCATTGTCAGCGACACATTTCAGCAGTGGTGTAAAGGCCCCCGATATACTTCAAGCGAAATCAAAGAAAACATACAGAAAAAAGGTTTAATATTCATTTCATAACATTTCAAGACTAAAGTCAAGTGGCGTTTTTTCCTCTAGCGGCACTTCTCCTCAGAATAACCCACAGACCAATCAGCTGCAACCTTGCATCTTGACATCATAGTAGATGACTTTCTTGGTTTTCTGCTTTATTTTCTTATACTTCAAACGAAATCGAAGAACAAACAGTGTGAAGTAATTTCAAACAAAATCAGTCCAAAACAAAGTTTGTTTGGAGTTCAGTTCCAAAAAAGTTCGCTCCAGCTGGTAAACAGCACGAACTACCATTGGTCCGTGACGGTTATGTAAGGCTCTGTGGCTCTGCCTTCTTTGACATGGAAATATTCCACGATTAAGGTATTTCGAACTTCACCCCTAAGCAAAGAACAAAAAAGAACTTCGCCGTGAGTATATTGGGGGCCTAAAAAAGCAAAGAAGTGCTCTTACCTTGTGATTAAAGTTTTTAAGTTTAACATGATCTTGTCCTCCAGGGTGGTTTTGGTGAGGGTGATGGGATCGGTGTCGTATGTGAACTTCTGCTCCAGCTCCAGAAGTTTCTTGAGCTGCTGCCTGAGCTGAAGCAGAGATTCTGCGATAGAGGTAAACCTGAGGGGGAAAAACAAACAGAACTCAATAACATATGACTTAAAGTGCGAGCCATGATTTTATAAGGCACCGCCACATAAAAAGTCCATTGACAATAGTTGCAAAATGATCAATATTTATATATTCTTAGTATATTTAATACCGTCAATATTTCAACGCAGAAAAGGTCCATACAATTTGCCACACAAAAAAGGTTGTCTATCGTCAATAGCGTACCGATGTATGGAGATTCAAAACAAGCAGTTTTCTGTTGGTTAGTGCAGAAAATTTGAACCTGTTGCGAAATCTGTCAGACAATCTTTCGCCCTCAGGCAAATTTCCCATTTGTGGGATTCCTATTGAAATGAAAGGATTTTGTCTGCAAAATTCGCCATTCCACAGTAAATGTAACCGCACCACTATTGCTATTCGTAATGAACAGTACACAAAATGTGTAAAAATACATATTGTACATTCAAAATTCGTAATTATGATCGATACTTGGGATACTTGGGATCTTACTGGTCCACAATCTCCCTCCACATACCTGCATATATAAACATAGAATTTGTTGCTTCGTGCGGCATTAAATTTGATGGGTCGCTTTTTTTATTAGGACAAATTAAAAATTCTATCAATTAAAGGGGAACTTGGCAACTCTAGCCTTTTCTTTGCTGATTTTCACTTTTGTTGTCGCATGTTGTCTCATCGAGCTCCCCCTACAGCTGTGGGGTGTATATTTCACAACACTGTCGTAAAAAACCTCACTTGCGGCACCCTCCTCCCACTTTCTACCGCTGCTCATGTACATTTGTTATTATCGGAGCGGCCAACTTTATCATGTGGAAGTATGTCTACAGAGGTGGGTAATACATCATACACAGTATCATATGGCGTGTGTGTCGAAATGCCGTAAAGCAATTTGTGTTTCTCGCTCGTTCTCGCTTCTCACGAGACTTCCATGTTGCAAGGTTGGTTTTCCACCTGGGAACGCTGGGGGGTGTGGGGAAAGTCACCATTCTCACCAGAACAGGTTATTTAACCATCCAAATGATTTCTAAATGGTTCTATTAAGTTGAAATAGTTACCAAGTTCCCCTTTAATTTGTATGGAAAATAGGTGTAATATTCATAGTTTAGAACATTACACTTGTCCTACAGATACACTTTCTTCAGACCAATCTTCTGTAAGCTTGCAACTTGACATCATTGTTGATGACTTTCTTTTTTTTCTACTTTCTTTTTGAAAGAAATTAGTTTTAGAACCACAAAACAACATGCATATATTGCTAGTATTGCTACTCCATATGTTTATAAAGAAAATATTACTTAATGTGTGGTTTGCATTTGTTACCAGTTTTGCAGCTGGTCCAAGCAGACATTGCTCAGCCCACCGATGCAAGCCATCTGTTGTCGGCGCCTCCATTCGGCCAGTTCTGTTGAGATCAGCTCAAAGATCACCGGATCCATAAGGTTCGACACTTCTGACATCTGACCAATCACATTCTACATGGACACAAACACACACCGAGTTGAACTCAACGGCTTCTCTTCACTAACCAAAGTGAAGGCCGAAGGATCTCCAATGTTCTCACCTCTCTTGTGTTGTGGAGTTTCATAAACATGGCGTGGATGGTCAGTCTCTCCCGATTCAGGTCTTCAACCGAAATGGTCCCGTTGAGTTCCTCTGTTAAAACAGACGTACAAGCAATACTGAGTTTCTGTACTTAAAACACCTAAACCGATATTTATTCAGACACCTTGCTATCCTAACTTACATAAATTAACTATAGTGTCCTGCACCCACTAGTAAAAATTATTGTAGTATTACCCACTAGTATTGTTCGTTGAATTTGTGCAATCAAAATGAGCAATACTGAGTTTCTATACTTATTGTGGAAAAATAGCTAGTTCTCACTTAAAGTGCGGTCACATTTACCGTTGTACCGCTGGCGAGATTTTGCGTAAAGGCGAAAGACAAATTCAATTTGGTCAAGGGAATTCACTGCGCTGACCAACAGAAAGCTCCTTGGTTTCAAAGTGACTTCTTTTGAGGATCAACATCGCTACACTACTGACGATAGACAATGGACATTAGACTATTTTTTTGCTTGTGAAATTTTGCAAATGTGACCGCACCAAGTGTGCCACACAAGTCCTGAAAAGTGAAGCCATAGCATTTTGATCGCCTACTGGTGGCTGGCTAGAGTATAGGTCTCTCCCCCGCCCACTCCATGTAATCAAATGGGACGAGAGCCAAACTTGTCAACAAACCAATGACACTTGAGACAGATGGTTTCTGTTATTCAAGGTAGTTCTTATCACGCAGAAGTATGTTCAATGTTCATTTTCCAAGTAAGTTTGGTTTTAGTTTTTATTTGATGCTCTAAAAACAGAGCATAACGTCATGATTGACAGCTGTGCTTGTGAATGAGTTTGTGGGAGCGGGACTGTGGGTGGGATCTTAATACCGCAGCTTGATACTGCGCAATCAACGTAAGTGAGTTATTTTAGCTTCCATTTTTCTACAGTGGAAAGAAGGGGAGACCCGCTGTCCATCTTTTTTTTCACAGTCTATGAACCACACATTTAATCAAGCTCTTTTCTAGAACAAAGAAAGCATTTTTTAATCCCGTTACCTCTGCTTTGAAGAGTTTTGCTCTTGAAGTCGTATTCGTCTTGCAGATCTTCCAGATTTTTGATGACCTGCTCTGTGTCCTAATCAGAAATAGACCAAAAAAAAGACGTCTCACACGACTTGACTAGGAGAATTACAAATATCGTAAAATTTTAAATGATGGACTATTTTTCATTTTATTTTTAAATTCTTTACATTTCATTTTACTAATATTCTAGTGAGAGTTGGTTGACATGTAGTTGCAAAGTTACTTATAGTTAGAAGAATGTCTAAAGTGGACCATCAAAATAAAGTGTAACCAACATATCTTGTAGTTGCAACAAATTTTTGTGTGTGTATACATCACCTGTACTTTATTCTTTATGTCTTTCACCCTTCCGTCCATTTCTCGATTTTTCTCCACGATCATGTCGTTTTGGGAGCTCTCGGATCGATTCTGCAACAAAATACTAATTACCAACTTCATATCATTATATGGAAAAGGACAGCTTGAAAAATAGTGCGAAATATTTCCTATTTGTTTTTGGTTAAACTATTCCTCTAATAATGGAACTTCACACAAACAAAAGAGATCTAAATGTCATATTGACTTAAAATATTTTTAAATCTAAGGTTTAGGTGGTGGAGATCAGTGGTTGTCATTTATTCATCTCTGACCTCTGACATTTGGGCAGAGGTCAGAATCTTCCTTTCTTCGCTAAGGTTCCTACTGATGATCATAGCCATGGAAACAGGATCGTCTTGGAAGAGGTTCTGGAAAACAAGGTTCAAATTAACTAAAAGTGACACCACACTAAAAGGAAATGGACATGTAGCCAGTTGCCGTCAGTCACCTGCAAGTTCCTCTTGATCTTGCGGATGTTGTGTTGGTTCAGGAAGTCTTTCTCCATCGCGAAGCGGCTGTGTTGGTGATCTAACTGGGTCAAAAGATCATGAAACCTCACGGTGGCCAGGGACTCGTTCTCCACATTAGCAACATGCTCCCTTTGGGGAACGAAGAACAGAGGATTTACGTCAACTAAAGTTGAGACTGGTTTGAATTCTATTTTAATACAATTCCTATATTTGTACCAATAAAGTCCCTCTTATTGGGATGACAAAAATAATAAGAAAGTAAAGATGCTTACAGTAAGATGATAAATATATTTAAAATAGTTAGTAGTTTAGCACTTGTAGTACACTTGTAGTAGTTAGTAGTAGTACTCTTTGTTTAGCAATAATAACTGCACTAAGTAATTGTTTATGTTGTGCTGACTCTTATTTGTCTTCTTGAAAAACTGATACGGCAGCATTTGCCTCTCTGTTGCCCCCACCAGCTCTGGAGGACCCATGATGCCTTTATATGATGTTGTTATCACAGATTGATCGGTAGGGTTGGGAATCGAAAAGGTATTCTACTTCTGGAATCGGATAGTTAAAGGTGCAGTAAGTGATTTCTGAGAAATGCTGCTGAAAGTGGATCAGACTGAGCACCAAAACGCACTTGTAGCCAATCAGCAGTAAGGGGCGTATACAAGGGGGGAGGTCCCTGTCCCAGTGTTCGTGAATTTGGGGGCGGAGTAAGGGTGTGATTGTTTTGGTGATTTCAAATCGCTTACTGCACCTTTAAGGTCAGGAATCGGATACTTGTCAAAATTAACATTTCGATTCTGCTTATCGATTCCTGTGTTCACATTTTAATGTGGTTTTAAACCTTTCAAGCGCAAGAAGACTCGAAAGAGATCTCAATTTGGCACCCGCGTGGGGTTTTCTGCTCTGGGCACATCTTGAGCATGCGCACAAAAAGCCATCTCTCATACAGTGCACATATAGTGAATTCAGTTCTCTTTCGAGTCCACTTGTTCTTGAACGGACAAATTTATGTTAAAATATCCTTGTAAACAGTCAGTTATGTCTTAAGTGAACGCACTCCGCTTCCGACTTAATTAATTGTTTCATGTTTAATAATTTTTTTATTTAATTTTAGTAATAGTATTTTAATTACCTTTACAAATGTTTATGCACATTTAAAAATATTTCTTCAAATTGTTATATTTTAATAAATATTAACTTGCACTTTAAAAATAATAACAATAATCAACAGGTTGGGCTTCTGGGCAGGGCTGGCCCTGTGGTATATAAGGTTATTATAAGGTCTTTCTTATCTTTTCTTTTTTGTCTATTCTTTTATTGTTGTTTATCAGTGTTTTGTTTTTAGGTTTTTTTTGGTCGATATGTGTATTTTGTAAAATTTCTGTATGTATTACTGCAATAAAAACAATAAAATGAAATAAAAATCAACTGGTTGCCAATGCCTACTCTAGTTTAGCATTATTATACTTGCAGGAGATTGTGGGTTATGTGTTTGATATGGTTATAAAGCTAAAGAAGGAATAAAATCTTTCATCCACACCAGTCGTGGCTTTCTATCCAGCTGCTGAGGTATTGCCGGATGGCCATTGGGAAGTTGTCATCATACAGTTGGTCGACCTGTTCCAAAAACTTTGAATCAAGTTGTTGAAGCTCCAACCACTGACTCATTTCTGCGACTCTGTGGGCTGAAAGGTAAAATAAATGAAGATATGTGTTTGGTAAAAGATGGGCCACAGTGAATAGCTGATTGCATAATCAAGATTTTCTGGCAGAAATCAAAGTAAAATGAAGGGGGAAGACAGCAGACAAACAAACTGCGCAAAGCATTCTTTGCAAGATAAGGAGATTTCAATTTAGGCACAGGACATTTTGAGGTTTTTGAGCTGTGTGTGTTTCTAACCTAGTAGCTACTAACATATTTGACAAAACATTTTGCAAGAAAGATTAAGTAAATAATATTTTATATTATTATTATTATTATTTAAAAAAAAATGCTAAATGTTTTCTTGTTGGCCAAAGATTAGGTTTAGACTGTAGTGATTGTGTTTGTTTGTGGAGCTTGAAGAAAGAGAAACATGTATAAGATGTTATATTATTATTATTATTAAAATATTTTCAAAGTTGTAGTCTAGGTATAATTTAAAAAGAGTAGGCTACAATAAGAATAGGCTAACATTAGTTTGACTATGCATGTTTATTTATGTCTTTACTGAATAGTGTTGTCAAAAAGACTGCATGTACGATTTAAAAAAATAAATAATTATGTGCTCGATCACGTGTGTGTAGGATATGGTTTGGCAGTATTGTTTTTTGTATAAATACTTTTTAGAAGCTTATTATAAATACAATAGAGGTCTATGGTACGTCCTTATATAGCTTTGGTAAACGTGGGTAATGTAACGTGCATGTATGTGAGGGCGAGGGTGTCTGTGTGTGTGTTTTTTAAATGCTCAGCTAACTTTAACCTTCGGTATAAATTTGAATCAATCCATAATAATAATAATAATACTGATATAGTTATATTGAAAGATATTATCATTATTTTAGCATAACAGAATATCAAGAACACATAATAGCATGATATTGTTTTTCCTGAATTCGGACCACATATAGCTCCGTTTACATGTAAGTTATAAAGGTATTTTATGTGTTTTTCCATTGCTTTATTAATAGTAAATCCTCAAATAACATGTGAAATCTTAGGATAACACGCATATACAGGAATACCACGAAGTAATCAAACGTGAGATCAAACTTCCTGTAATTTGTCAAGCAGAAAAATTAAGAATGCGGAAATTAAAGTTATTATTTTGTTACTCACCCCAAAATGTTCTCCAAACACGGTCAGATATATGTTTGGTTTGTCTTCTATAGCAGCAAAATAATACGGAAGAACAGGCAAGTTCCCCGTTATTGTCGATTTGTTATTGAATTTAGTATTTCCAGTGGATGTCCGAGTTTCTCTGCGCAAGTAGCACGCGTCTGTGTGTTTGAGTGAAAGCTAGATCAACCAGTCAGCGAGCAAAGTGTTGTTTGTCACATATGCACTAGCCTATCAGCGCGTCCTGCTGTCCTCTATGACGAAACTGGAATTTTGCACCAACGTTGTAGCGCAGCCCACGTGATTTATAAGAAACTGAAACTGTATAGTGCACTAGAGAAAGATATATTTTATCACTACGTAAAAACTGTAGGAGAATTGCATGTTATGATCTGCTTTATAGTGTTTTATAAGTAACATATGTCTTTTAAGAGGTAAATAATAAGAGTGACAGGACTACATGTGGGATCAAATAAGGTGAAATTCCATCTGTTTTGCTGCATTGCAGTAAATCTTGCTCTATAGGAGAGACCAGGACTAGTGTTTCTCCTCACTTTTAAAACTTGATAAGCCGCTTTTGTTTTTATTTATTTATTTGCAATCATATCTATGCACGATTGTAGGCCTATGTTTAGTTGCGTTTTTTTTATATTATAATTTGCCCTCTTTTCATCCTCCTGTTAGGTTGTTCCAAAACCAGGATGTATCTTCCGTGTCTTCATTTGCATGAGGTCACCAGCTCCACCGTCACTGTAGATCAGTTTCAACATGAAACAATATGTGCAAATATATAAAAAATGAATTATATAATTTGAATAGAATAAAAAATATCTATTAATATTTGACCCTTCTGATAGCTCAATGTTTGATTCAGGGGGTAAAGCACACCCACTTAGGGAATATCTTATTTTCATTCTGTATTATATATTTAATTCCAGATAACCGCAGCCTACATTCGCCTACTCAAAGTGTGCAACTATTGAATCATGCAGTAAAGTGTGCAAAATCTTTTTTTAAACGCAAATGAGGACATTTCAAAGTGCACTCAATGTCCTGTGGACAGACTTCTACTATTGTTGCCTCGCAGGGCCTCCATCACACTGGGGAGCCCTCAAAATAACACAGGAGAGGATTTAGCTTCCATGGAATATGGGGTTGTTGCTTTTGAGCGCCATAATGTGCTCCACATGCTTGGATTGGTGTCAATGGTGTCACTCTGTTAAGGGTTACGAAGGGACAACATTGAAAAGGTCCCTTAAGGACACGTGAAAACAACTCAAAAACATCAGTAACAGGCATTTTACTTGGTACAGCAGATCAAAACTACAACATGGTTTTGAACCATACAATCTATACAATCAATTCCATGTTTTAAAAGATCACTATGACCATCTCTAGACTAAGACATTTTGTAGGATAACTATTGAATTGGCAGTTTTTTGACAAGAATATATGAAGCATGCTTTTGTATGGTTGACATGTTCCAGCAATATTTAAAACTATTTAAAAGCATTGAAATTGTGACCAGTTACAGCACTAAAATGTTTTCTATCCATGTTAATTGTCAACTACCCATTATGCTATGAACCAACTTCAGAATTCCAAAAGTTTGTTGTTTGGACGTCATGTTGAGTAAGTTTCTGGGTCAGTGTTCCTGTTTTTGGGTCACTGGGGGATAAGCAGCTTTATATAAATAATCAACTATACAACCCCCTTTGACATTAATTTAAAACTTAAAAGTACTTTTTGCAATTTGTACATTCTGAAATCACACTGCTAAAGCCCATCAGGTCATCTCTATGCTCAAATGATTTCACAGAGGAAGCCTTATACCTTCAAAAACAAAGAAATCCTTGTCACCTTTTACCACTGTCCTTGTGTACAACAGTTGATTGGAACAAACTAAAAGATTTGGCTAAATTGGCTTGTTGGGACCCCGGTGTGGTCAATTGTTTTAGCAGGAACTATTTCGTAAGGGACAAGGTAAAGGTTGTTTTCACTTCCCTCTGGTCCAAAGCAGTTAGGGCTTGCTGTCATAGTGACTAGAAAAGCCCTTGTGCTCAAGAGCAGCCGCAAAGGTCTACGACCATTGAAGGGATTTTTCCGTAGATTATCTGCTCGCGGTCATTGAAATACAGCATGTTTATGGGTGACATCTTGGTTGGTGTGCAGCAGGGGCCTGCGCTGCCCCGAGGGTTGGCCTTGTTAACGATGTGACTGTGAGGGTACTTCTGCACGCATTCACCGGAGCAGTAATTGGCCTTGTAGCGCTTGGGCGCAATTATCCAGTCCCACCCGAAGTCATCGAAGTCAACGGTGAGTGGATACCGACAGCAACGAGACTCGGTGGAATGCTCATCGCAATCAAGGCCGGTGTCCCTTCTGGACCGCTTGCCAGCGTCTGATATTTTCACCTCCAAGAAGGGTTGCTGGAAGGGCGGACATAAGAACAAGTCATGGTCATACATTCTAGGTATGCAAAGGTGCAATTAAGCACATACTTCACATGAATTGCAATGCACTTGTTATAGGAAGATCCCTTGACCAAGCTGATCCAACTAAACCTTTGTTCAATGGTATAATGGCCCTTGAGATATCGGGCGAGCTGTGGTTGACGGCCTATACCCCAAAAAGGGTGAAAGGTGAAGTAGTAGAAGGCCCCTTGTGGAGTTTAAACATACTGTGTCCCTCCACCATTGCTTTCAAATCTCATTCAAATCAGGATGTGCCAAGTTTGAATAATATTTGACAGCCATGGTAGAGGGCAAGGTTATTAAAGGTACGCTTAAACTCCACAAGGTGCCCATTTGAGAGGAAGATGATGAATAACGACCAGAATTTGATGACAATCATTTTCAGTCAAGTATCCCTTTATCCACTAGACTACTCTGTAAGGGAAGACTACGTACACTTCCTTATACCTTTAGCAGATTTTTTTAATCAAAATTTGTCCAGCATTTGACAATTGTAGTTTGTTCTATCCTAAAGAAGCATGTACCTAAGTACCAATCCATGCACCGACTTACCAGTCCTTCCTCTCCAGATTCTGGAGAAGTCACAGCCATATCATTTCCATTCGTGTCAAAGGCCTTGATTTCTATCCCAAAGTTACTCTGGGGCTGTTTGAGCCACAACTGTAACAGCTGCTTCATGTCAATGTGCTGCCAGGAGTTTGTCCGGGCATTCACGTCAATTTTTTGTGCACGTATTCTTGAGTGGTTGTTCCCTTCAGAAGATGACCGCAGGTGAGATATCTGGATGAAGACTGTGGTTGGCTCCTCAGCTGGTCGGAGATAGATCCAGAGCAAGGCCTTCAGGATGCTGTCGGGCATAATCTTTGGGCTCAGTGAGAAAATGCAACACTTCGGCATTCCCTCAAGATGGGCGATGGCTTGCGCTGCAAGGTATTAAGTTTACTAAGACCATGTACACCGTTTTCACCTTACACTCTCAGAAAAAAATAGCTTCAGGGGTACAACAGATTGTTACTCAGGCAGTACCTTTAAAGGGACAACTTTGTACATTATTAAAAACTTACTACTAAATGTTCATAGTAGTACTTTTAAGGATACACATTACAACTCAAAAGTTCTAATATGCTCCTTTTAAGGGTAGATAAATTGTCTCTTTAAAGGAAAAATTTCTGCACATTTTTCTGACAGTGTAAAAACATTTACCATGGTAAACTATAGTTCAGGGATGGGCAACTTTCCCAGGAATTTTAGTTTCAACCCTAATAAAACTAATTTCTCCAATCTAATTGAAGTCTTAACTGTGTGTTTGATTATGGTCAAACTAAAATCCAGGGGCAGAGTTGCCCTAAAAATGTTTAAACCTTTAATTAATCTTACTTTTTCTGATGACACTGGTGGAAAATACCAGTTGCCAGTTTTATTGGCATAACATCAATGGAGTAACTACTGTATTTTGGCAGAAACTAAGGTTTCCATTGTACATCTTTGTAAGAGTTATGTTCACAGGCCAAATGTGCTTTGCATGTTGTTTCTTGTGCACAGCTCTGCAAGGTCTGTTGCCTTTGGCCATCTTCCAACAACAGCTGAATGAATGAACCATAGTCGGTTCATAGTCAACTCTTTCAGATAGTACAATGGCCCCCAAACGTATTTCGACACTTTAGCCACACTTCAAAAAGTTTCATTGTATTACAGCAAAATAACAAAGTGGCATCTACAAATTATGCTAGCCCTTTCTCAGAACTAACTTAACATGCATTTTAATGACATACATTGTCAGAATATCTTTGGGATCACTATATATTGCAGTACACTGTGGTACTTACGTTCTGTGGCCATGGTAATAATGGTCTCACTGCTGCCTTGTTCCTCATTCTCACTAATGCCTCCATTTTGGTCATACTGGTCGAGGAGCTCCTGCAGTGGAGGTGCTTTGGGTAAGAGTAGCTTGACCGTGTCTCTACTGATGTTCGGAGCCTGTTCTAGACGCAGGATGCTCAAGATCTGAGACTTGATGGAGTGCAGGCGCATGAGTTTACTCTGCTGTCTAAACTGACAGGTCGTGCACTGGCCGTTGTCGTCTCCAGGTGTCACAAATGCTTGCGATGTTGTTGTTGCACTCAGGCTCTGACTGTGTGAGCCCAGCACACTCCAAAAGCTCAGATAAAGAAGGAGAAACATATCTTCTGATGTACCTTTGTAGACGTTTACACATTTGGAAATGGATAGCACCTTTACGCTCTCTCACCAAGCAGCACTGGACAGATGTACAGCCTCCCAGGCAGTTTTATACTTAAGATTCCCTGCTGTTAGATATCATGTGATTGGTTGGATTGATAAGAACAAGTCTAGATGAGATAGCACAGAGATGTTCTGCACTTTTCTGAAAGCAAGTTTTGATTTGAGGATTTTCAAGAGCTGTCTATTTTGTTGTACCATTAATTTATTATGCAAATACCATAAATATTATATGAATTTCATTATAATGATCAATTGAAATCTGATGAATATAATAAAAAATATAGCTGCAAGCAGCAATCACCGGGGCCAAGCGCAAAAGCAGACGACAAGACAAGCCAACATGATTGGGAGTTTCAGACCAACAGCAGCAAGGAGCATAGATGAATTTTGGCAAAATGGCTGAAAAATCATATACATTAACTAAAAATATAATTTAATGGACTATCACTATCGACCAATAGGTGGCACATTACGAAATGTATGTGGTCTGGTCAGAGTGAGGTGACAATGTTCATTGTCTAAATGATAAGGTTGTCAGACTCACAGAAGGTACAGACGGGATGGTAAGTTTATATAGTTTATTTTGCAGATGGAAATCACAGCCGGGGATAACAGGTAAGAATCAGATGATATAGAAACATATAACAAGCTTAGCTGAATGAGTAATGTCCTTTTCTTTCTTTCAGGTAGAAGGTGTGCAGTCACTCAGAGGTTGGATGGATCCAGAAGGATATGAAGCAGGTAGGTAGCAGGTGGGTTGATGGAGAGTCTGTGAGTCATGGAATGACGAGACCAGACTGTGACTGCAGGGAGAGTGAGTGTTTTATAGTCCATGCTGGTGATGGGACACAGGTGACGGTGATCATGATGAGGTGCAGGTGCAGGTGATGATGACCGGGAATGCTGGGAAGTGTAGTGAAGACACAGATGACGAAGGTGAATGTGACAAAGGTATTGCAGAGTTAAAGCCTGAATGGTCATTATGGCAGCATGCCTCAAATTTGATGCTGCACTTTACAAAAACGGTTTCGTCTATCGACACAAAATCCATAACTTTTAGTCAGCGCGGTCTGGAGATGATACGATTCGATTTTGGTGAAAATTGGACAAACGGCCTTGGAGGAGTTCGAAAAAGTAGGTATTCAATGAAAATCAAGATGGCAGATAGGAAGTTCGTCCAAATACATCAAACCTGGTATCTATGTTCTCTGCACAACCCAAGGAATATATTAAAACCAGTGTCATTAAAATAGGCAGATGTATTCAAAAGTTATTAGCATTTTTGGAAATGTAATTTTAACTTTTGACCAACAGGTGGCGCTGTCTCAATCATTTGAGTACCTTCAAGGCAAGGTGCTGGTAACAAATTCTGACTTTCGTAATGTTACAGCAATGCGTTCATTAAGTATAGCATTTCACATAACAAAACTGCATTGAAATCAATGGGTTTTTCATGTTTTGTTCTATTATAGCGCCACCAAGAGGCTCAGTCCTACAATTTTTTTCAGGTGTCCTCAGAGTAAGCCCTTACATCTGTGTGTCAATTTTGGTGAAGATATCTCAATTCACTTCAGAGTTATAGACATTTATGTGAAAAAACACATAAAAAATGACTGACACGTGACTTTGATTGAATTTTACGACCCCCTACTATCAATATTTTGGCATTTGGGCATTGATGTTTAACTATCGACCTATGTTTCCAAACTTCTGACGGTGGTTTCGTCTCGATCGGACTAGCGGTTTCGAAGATATCGGCAAATATTTTTTAAGCGCTAAATCACAACGCTACACAAACCTTAAGTCGAAACCTAGCATGTTTGGTATCTGTGGACTCGACAAGGATTCAGGACCTCAACGAGATGACTCCCGTGAAAATAAGTCAACCACAGCCAGAGTTATAAGCATTTGAAAAATATTTTTTTCCACTAGGTGGCGCTGTTTCGAAACTTCTCAGGCTCCTTCGGGGCATCGTACTGATGACCCATACCGAGTTTCGTAACAATTCGTTCATGCGTTCAAAAAATACAGCATTTTAGCACATAATTCAAAATGGCCGACAGCCAAAATGGCCGATCTGGGAAAATTGGATATCAGTCGACTCGGCATGACGCCCTGAAAGCCTAGGAGGAGTTCGCAAAAGTAGGTTTTTCGGATCATTAAAGATGGCGGGCTAATTATCATAAAGGAAATGACGTCATAGGGTGCAATCGAATCGGCTTGAGCCAAGGAATAAGATGACACAGGAATGGTGATTCTAGGCATTATGGTTCAAAAGTTATTAGCATAAACATGAGTGAAACTTTGGACAGTTGGTGGCGCTAGATGGATTGAGTTGGAGATTCCAAATTTGCTCTAGCGACTTTTCAGACTGTCCTCTGTAAGTGTACCAAATTTCATAACTTTCCCGCAAACGGTTCTATGGGCTGCCATAGACTCCCAGTCGGAAGAAGAAGAAGAATAAGAAATGGAACAGATACAATAGGTGCCTCCGCACCTTCGGTGCTTGGCCCCTAATACATTTAAAAAATCGTGAGCTTAGAATAATAAGGTTCTATCTCCGTTTAGGGTAGTTCTGAGATATTGAGCATCAAAGCTGAGGATTCTATATGGACTGCTAGGACGTTTCTATGTGGTTGATCGGATGGTTGCTTGGAGGTTTTTGCATATTGCTATACATTTGTGAGGGTGTTCTGAGTGGTTTTATCATGTTATGGGTAGTTGCTAGTGCATTGCTAGGTTGTTCTTACAGGTTTTTAAAGTGTTGTTATATTGACACAATGTTTCTAGGTGGCTGTAAAGGGGTTCTGAGTGATTTTTAGTGTGTTCTTTTAAGACGCCATCATGTTGTTGCTTTGCCATTATGGATCGTTTCTAGGGGGTTGCTAGGTTGTTAAAGGTTTTTACAGTGTTAGATGTAGTTTGATTGTATTTGTAGGTGGTTGCTATGATGTTGCTAGAGTGATTTTTATCTTGTTGCTATACAATTGAGATTGTTCTTTTTAAGACATCGTCATGTTGTTGCTTTTCTGTTGTGGATCGTTACTAGGGGGTTGCTAGGTTGTTCTAAAAGGGTTTTAAAGTGTTGCTATATGGTTGACAATGTTTCTAGGTGGCTACTAGGTCTCTGGTTGATTTTTGTCCTGTTGCTATAAAATTGAGAGTGTTCTTTTTAAGACGTCATCATGTTTTTTTTTGCCGTTATGGATTGTTACTAGGGGTTTTCTAGGTTGTTCGTATAGGTTTTTACTGAGTTAGATGTGGTTTGATTTACTGAGTTAGATGCTAATCTTTTTCTTAAAACAAGTTTGTGTTGCTTTGGTGTTATGGAGGTTGTTCTGACATGTTTTTAAAGTGTTGTTATTTGGTTGACACAATGTTTCTAGTTGGCTGATAGGGATTTCTGAGTGATTTTTGTCTTGTTGCTATACAATTAAGATGGTGTTCTGATATTGTACAAAATATTTTCTGTCTTGAAAATGGGTGCATTCACCAGTTTATATTGGTGAATGGGCTCTTTTCATTCTTAGACCACGGCTTTAACTTTTAACGTTGTGTTTTAGGGATGTTTTGCTTCTTGAATATGCAGGGAAGTGGACTGAGGAAATTATTGCTACAGCTGTTCAGTAACATTTGCCGATACAGATGTCTCTGCTCTCCCTGTCTCTCTTTGTCCAGCAGTGCAGCTTTATTAGATGCATAAATAACAACAGCTGATAGCAGAAGGAGTGGGATACTGAGGGTGGCCTTTGGTGGGTCAGTCGCAGCACCACCTGCTGGTGGATTATCAAGTTCTTTCAAGAATGATGCTGCTTTGGGTTCAGATGCTGGGTGGGTCTGCTGCTTATTCAAATATGACTGCACAACCCAAACTCACAAACTCTCATTTATGAAAAGTGTCATTTAAACAGGCTCTTTTGCATACCTAAAAAGTTTTAGAACTTTTTACATTGCAATTATCACCTTATGCTTACATTGTCACTAGCTTTAAATTAATTTTGTTTGCTTGAGTCAACCCATCCTCAATCTGTGTTATTCTGGCCCATTTTATGGTCTGGAAAACCGTGATTTTCCTGGATCAGCATATTTAGTTTTTTGGTTTTGTTTTTATTTTAAGAACATTTCTGCCTGAAAATGTTGTCCTATTAACCCTATCCCTACACTTAAACCTAACCCTACCCATAACTTATCTTTAAAATCAGAGGGAAATTATAGATGAATAACACTTATGTTTAAGCACCAAGCCCTGACTATAAGCCTAAACATGATATAAACTGTAAACTTCTGATTGGTGCTTCTGATTGGTTGATTGGAATGTTGTTCCAGGATCAACAAAGATGTTGATCACTTGGTGAAATCACGTTCACCTTTATGGTCATGGTAAAATTGTAAATCCAGTTCCTTAAGAAAGTAATAATAAATATATCTTTAACAAGCTGCACACTTTTTTAGTTATCATTCATGTTGTATAGTGGGTATAAAGAAATGGGAAATGCCTTTAGAGTAACGCACTCACATGTGGTCATGTGCACAAGAGAGTTTTACAGCAGAAAAAACACACAAATTGCATGTCAGTGTGTCTAGTGTAGTGTCTTTATTTGATCTGTAGTGAGTTACTGTCTGTGCCATCCGTACAGACTGTGCCATTATTTCCTCTGGTCAGCCATCTGCAGTGCAACATTGGCATTTTCTCTGGCGTTCTTTAACAGCACAGACACTTTCGCTTCAGTCTGAAAATCAACAAACCACAACCATTTTCATGATCACCAGGAACAATGTCAATTGGCTTTTTGACATTTATGGGTTCCTCAAAACAAGTTTCGTATCACAGTGTGTGGGTTATTAAATGCCAAAAAGAAAAATGTGTGGCGTAAGCATCATGGCAACCTTGACCTAAATAGTTTTTGAATGTTTCCAGATACTCACAGCAGCCCTGAATGAAACATCCGTGATGTCCTTCAGGTTTATAATGACGTTGTAATATGCTCCATATACTGCCGTTTCCAAAGCTTTAGCCGCAACCTGCACATGACAGGAATCACGCATTGAAATAAATACTGATGTCAGCTTTTTTAACCTTAAAAGTCATGCCATTTTTGTTAAGTAAATTTTTTTACTAATAGTGCAAAGTGCTTTGTTTGGAAGGATTTTTACTTAGTAATTCACCTGAATGTCTGATTTAC
The DNA here is from genome assembly GCA_031834385.1 of Semotilus atromaculatus. Lineage (NCBI taxonomy): Eukaryota > Metazoa > Chordata > Actinopteri > Cypriniformes > Leuciscidae > Semotilus > Semotilus atromaculatus. Next base: position 11,242,856 of record JAULUF010000013.1, on the reverse strand, counting down.
ATGCCACGTTTCCGTATTTCACCATCTCTTTGAGAACGGGCCACAGTGAGTTTATTCTTTCAGCCAGGGACAGAGGGACGACCACCGCCGCTTTCAGACCGTCCTGCATGGCTTCCTCCCTCCTGTACAATCCATGAACAAGATTCAGTATCTTTACAAAATAATTGTAGCCACATTGGGGGTCTGATTCATTTGAAAGGTTGTTGTAGCTGTGCCATGTTTATATGTGTTTTTTGCCAATGCTGCATTCTGTACCTACATTTCCGCAAAGGAAGAAGTTTACTTTGGCAGATAAATGCAAGTTGAATGGTTGTGTAATATTAGTTTTATCAGTCAGGCTCTCCTAAGTTATTGCTAGGCCTTCTTGTTTCTTTTTGTGATTCATGACATGTTTTCACATCAACCAAACCATTAAACTGGTTTATCAGGATTCAGAATGTTTCTTAATTGTCCAATGACATGTTTGGTCTCTAGTTTGATGGATGAGAAGCTCTGTTTTGCTTGATTAAACATCACAAAGGCGATAAACCGCACCGTTTGATTTCATCTGCTGTGCCTTTGGGTAATTTCAGGGCAGCCTGTAACAAAAGAAATAATTATACCCTGTTATTGTCATCTAGATTCTACTGTATATATTTTACAGCTGTTTCGATGGTTTGATATTACAAAAGTGGTCAATTCATTCATACATGTAATATTCTTTTTAAAGTCATTGAATGTTGTTTGTGTTTGGTTATGTACCATGTAGCTGTTAAAGGCCGTTGAATCAGCGTCCACTTTTAACAATAAGTCGTTCATGGCTTCATGAAATGGAGGAATAAGTTTCCTCATCTCCGCATCGAAAGACTCAAACTGCCTCTTTCCGTATGTCATCTGACCGACCATGCAGCCCAGAGCTGCACCCTTACAATGAGATACATGTATATCAGTGCTGTCAAATCGATTAATCACACCTAGCATAAAAGTTTGAATTTATTTCTTATTTGTGTATATATATATATATATATATATATATATATATTTGTGTCTGTGTGTGTGTGTGTGTACACAGATATATATCAGACATATATATATATAATATATATAAATATAATAATGTATATACACATATATTATTTCAGAAAACTTTTATGTAAGATGTGATTAATCACGATTAATCGAGTTGACAGCAATAGTATTTATTGAATCATTTAAAGGTATTACAAAACAAGTATGTAATAAAGTATAAGAAAATTATAATAAATTAAATATGAATTTATAACTATATTTATATGTAAATTATAAATATAAATTGAAAATGTATGTCAAATGTATATGTAAATTATAATAATTGTAATAAAATTAACTGAATAAATATATTAAATATAAATACGTATATATATACATATATATATATATATATATATATAAAACGTTCAAGATAATGCATATTTACAGTAATTAAAGTCACATTTTATATAAAATGTATTTATATTTCACATTATTTATAAATTATTATAAATAATTATTAAAATTATTTACATACTTTATATAAATAATACAATTATGTTTAAAAAATAATGTAAATATTCATTTTATAATGTATATATGTAATGTATCTAATAAATATTTGATATTCTAAAAATATAATATATAAATAATAAATAACATTTATTATTACATTTAAATAAAAAAACATATATATATATATATATATATATATATATATATAAAATGATGATTACCATAGAAGCGATTGCAGCAGAAACTGACCCTCCACCAGGAGCCGCAGTTCTGGCCCCAACGCTGTGGACAAACTTCTGCAGAGACAGAGACGCAAGCCGCCCATTGCCCTGATTGTCCTGTACCATATACCTAAACTCAGCGTGAACCAATTAGATACAGTGCTTCTGTTAGTCATTGAGATGGCAAATCATTGTTATTCCACTAACATACTTTTGCGACTTACTCAATGATTCTCTCCTTTGGAACAAATGACCCCAAAGAGTCGAGTCCTAGTTTGCTGATAACCTGAGAGAGGAAAATAATGAGGGATTGATTTGCTACCCTGTTGAACATTTGACCGTGTTGATTTTAACCCACCAGTCGGATTTTGTGCTCCTCTTCCACAACGAACAGCTTTTCTCTCTGGATGTAGAAGTCTGCACAGTCCAGCATCGCCTTCAGAGGAATCAGACCCACTATCTGAGACCCCACCACTGGCAGGTTCAAATCCTATACAGGTAAAAGGAATATAAATCCAATTCTGATTCATGCAATTTCAAATTATTCTGATTCTGTTTCCAACTGAGCTTTGAATGATTGAAAGCAATTCACCTTGGCATCTCTACAGATCTCCTCATACACCACATGCATGGGCGTCAACTCAAAGTCCAGGATGTTAGTGGACACCTGAGCCAGGTTGGCCTCTTCAAGGTACCATCCCATTCCTTGAACCTTTTTGAGAAGCCCGGGCTGCAGCAGAAGCATTCACAAACAAGAAGGAAGAAGACCATAGACCATAAGGAAGAAGACCATAATAAAAACCTCAAGGAAGTGATAGATATAGTTAAGTCAGATTCTCAAGGTCTAGATTTGATGCACACTGAAAAACTGAATACAGTGACGTCAGACAAAGACATACTTGATCTTTGCCACGGCCCTGTTCTCTAATATCCAGTGCGATTCTGTGAGCCTGTTCCTTTGTGCTCAGAAGGTTCACGTTGTAGGCGACAAGAAACTTTCGGGCGCCGGTGACCGTGGCGCCCCAAGAGGGGACGAAGGTGGCAGGGCCATATTCAGGTGCCCATTCGCTCTTTTTCAACTGCATGGGGGACAAAGCACAAAAAGGGCAAGAAAATAAGGGTAATTTATTTTAACTTAAGGTGTATACTTATTTCGATGCAAATATGGCATGTAAAACAATGCTGTTTCTCAGAAATTGGCCACAGGTATGAGGTCACATAATTGAGGTCTAAAGGTCAAAGTATACTTCAGTTTTCAGTCACGAACTGGTGTGAAGTCATCTTGAACAAAATAAGCCCAATCAAAATTCGTTTTGGGAGTTTTCTCCTGCTGGTTAACAACTGCGAACCACCATTGGTCAGTGGCGGTTACATAATAGGTGGGTGTGATAGGCTCCGCCTACTTGGAGTGAAGATTTTCTCTGGATCATTGCTTTTGTTTGCTATGATCGGATGTTGGTTTCTCTCTGCTGTCATTTCTGTTGTGTTAATTTTGTCATTGAGAGCAAAGCACATTTACATATTCATCGAAACGCCGCTCTCAGCGATGTGGGCGGCGTCAGGATGTTCACAGGATGATAGGATGTTCTTCAGGAATGACAGGATGTTTGTCAGGATGTTCACAAACAGTATACCGCTGCTTAAATATTTCGAATTTCTTTTTACCCCTAAGTGAAGAACGAAAAAGAACTTTGCCATGAGTATATCGGGGCCTTTAGAGGTAAAAAGAAGAGCCCCAGAGCCACACCTACTTATTATGTCATCGCCACGGACTAATGGACCACATTTCCGGAAAGTTTGCTTTGGCAAGCTGTATCAAAACTCCCAAAACAAACTCCAAATGAGCTTCGTTTTAGCCTGATGTTGTTCAAAATGAAACCACTTCATTCTTTTATTTAATTTAAAGTATATCAGGGCATATTTATTATAAAGTATTTATCTGTACACATTATTTTTTTAATTCATGTGGCCCCGTAATCTTTAATCAAAATAACTTCTCCCTCTTGCAGCGTCTACTCTGATGACATGTTTACTGGCACGAGGGCCGGGGCAAACCTGTCACTTACATGCGATCGTTCAGTAGCAAACCACAACAATCCAATGATCCAATGAATTCCCGTTGGACAAAATCAAGTCCCGCCCTACATTTTTTCTTGTTCGACATGCTGTTTCACACGGATATATGTCACAACAGGGAAGAAAAGACTATCGCAACTCCCGTTTCATTAATCTCAAAGAAGTAAGGTCACAGATATGACATCATATGAGATCTCAGAAATGAGAGGTCACAGATTGAGGTCTAGACGTCTAGAGGTCTAGGTCTACCTTCTCCGGTAATGCCTCGTATTCTCCTGCACGAACGGAGGGAAGTGACCTTCTGCTTTCTTTTCTAGCCGCCTCTCCATAGAGATAGACTACAAGACAAAGACAAGAAGAATGGAGGATGGGACTGAAGTGATTCTCAAATAGTTCAGGCAATAGACACCATGACCTTGGCCCATACAAACCCACCTGGCACATGCAGCATGTCTGACAACCTCTGGCCAAATGTATTGGCACACTGTACGCACTCCTCCATGGTGATGTTCTGCACCGGTATGAAGGGACACACGTCCATCGCACCCATCCGAGGGTGTTCACCTGTTCAAAAACATAATTTTTACAAAATAAATGAATGTGATGTATGATGACTTTACAGTATATCAGCTATTGCCTCCACAGCGGTACCTGAGTGTTTGGTCATGTCTATGAGTTTAAACGCAACACGGGCAGCGTTCAGCGCCCCCTCGATTACAGCCTCAGGTGGGCCCACAAAAGTATACACCGTCCTGTTCGTCGAAGACCCTGGATCGACGTCCAGCAAGCTGCAGCCCTCCGTGGCAGAGATGGCATCGGCTATGGCATCAATGACCTGGACGTTATATTGGCAAAAATAGTCATGTAATGCTAAAAAAAAAAAGTATGGTCAAAACAACAACAACAACAACAACAACAACAACAACATTTAAACATTATTCATTTTGTGTAGGCTACTAAACAAAGGGTCTACTAAACAAAGAAACTTTTGAAAATTTGTCATAAACAACCAGGTAATGATTCTACTCTCAGAGTTGATGTTAAACTATAAGTGAGTGATTCACTAAAAATAACCCATTAGAATCATTCGTTCTATAATAGGATTACAAAGGTCGCTATATTTGTTTTTGATTCACTAAAAATAATTACTTCGTTAACTTATTATAGTGATTTGTTTGAAAATCGGACAGCGGTTGCACGGTTTGATTCACTAACAGAACCAGCGCATATACGAGTCATTCATTCAGGAATCGGACTGGTCGTGCTGTAAATTATAAAAAGAAACAACTCACTGATTTGACTCGGTGTTTAATGCACTAAAAATATTTTACTGTCTATGCTAAAAACAACCAAATTAGAGTCGTTTGTTCGGGAGTCGGACTAGAACCGGCTCAAATGAATCATTTCGTTTGGGAATCGGACTACAGTCAGACAGACTGCATGGTTTTAATTGCGGCTTCGAATAAACTCTGTCAGAGTATTTTAGTACAGTGTTCAGTCAACATCGACGGAAGAACAATTTGGTACCTGATAGGTACTGATAATTTGGTTATCAGTACCAGATTACATTTTTAATTAATCCAGTCAGTCATGTCTTAGCCTACCTCCTTGTTCCGCCCTTCTGAGAAATTGGGTACACATTCCACCAATTTTGCCATGACTGCAAGAAAACACTAAGTTTTCTCTCACCCACTTGTTTACTGACTAGACTGGTTCCCCAAAGTGGAGCATATAAAGCGTTGGCAAATATATCTTTTGAATAATTAACCTGCCCTGTGGACTGGATTTAGGTCATTTGGCAAATGATTCTTCTATCTTCACAGATAACCACTTTTGGGGAGGGTTCCCATCAAACATTGTTCAGACTTTGGGAAAACCTTCCAAAAGGTCATAGATTGTCATTTTTAAAGCAGTTTCTGGCTATGGCTGGGTTTATGGTTGCTTAATGACATTTGGTCATTCAGTATAGCAACTAGCAACAAATATAGCCTTGATAAGACAGACAGTTTAATAAATTACTCTTGAAAAGCACCAAAACAGTTGCATCACATCCAAAAAACAAAACAAAAAACAGACTGTGATGTCTGGTTAATGAATGATCCAGAAAGGGGCCAAAGAGTTGGCCGAGGACAACTTACCCCTCCCCATGTTTTTGGATGGCACAAAAATACCCTCAAAGCAACACTGACATTATGCAAGAATGAGAAGTTTAAAGTTCACAAAAAAAACCTGAAAACAGTTGCTTATGGAATGCAAACAGAATGAGTGAAATTCAACAATATCAATTTCAGGATGCTATTCAAGGCAGATTAAAATTATTATAATATATTGCAATAATAAGTCACGATTATAATTTATTATATTATTATTAATTCTATATAAAAAATAACAATACATTTTATTAACATACAGAGTCAGCATGGGGGCAGCAATGAACACTTACCCGCCAACTACTCGCGCAGAAGAAGAAACGCCAACCGGAAGAGAACCGTACAAGAAGAAACACCAGCGGAAGGCGGTTGTTTTTTTATTAGCTCATTTGCTAATGTAAACCCGGTTTATTTCTCGTTGTTTTTAAAACTACCTCTCACCTTTACTCTGGAGATCACAATAAAGTGGTAGGGAGGATGTTGGCTACAGGAGCGGTGAGTTTTTAACTGTTTTGGGCGTTTTATGCTTGTTTATGCCGGGGCCTGACAGAGCTAACGGCTAAAGCTAATGCAGTCGGTTACTATGGTGATATATTAAAGCATATATGTTGCTTTATATTACAATATGCGTATATATCTTGCGCAGCGTGACTCTATATAGTTATTCGCGCGTGTATAGCGTAAGGAATTGAGTCTATCGAGTTTCTCCACATGTGTCCTGTGCTGTTTGTAAACATGTGTTGGGATTAGCCTAGTTAGTTATGAATGTGGGATTAATAATTAAGGATTAGATAAGGAATATAAAACATTTAGGGATATCAAATCTTTAATTCGTATAATTTAATAGGCCTATAAGTTTATTACATTATAATTATAAGGAACGTAAAAGCTTAAACAAGCAATAATAAGAAATATAAATTAAGCAGAAAAGAGTATAAATACATTTCTAATAATAAAAATGCGAATGGGAATCAGGCTTGACTGCCTAATAAAAGTTTGAAGTAAGTTGTGTGATTTGTGTCTGTCCTGTAGACTGTAACCACGGTGGGTCTGGCGCAGGTGGACCGTGAGAAGATCTATCAGTGGATCAATGAGCTCTCCAGTCCTGAGACGCGCGAGAACGCCCTGCTGGAGCTCAGCAAGAAGAGGGAGTCTGTGACGGATCTGGCCCCGATGCTCTGGCACTCCTGCGGGACTATAGCGGCTCTCCTTCAGGTGCCTGTCAATCACTTAATGCTGAGTTCGTCAAGTCATAGCGTTTTATACAATACTGGGCTGCGTTTCCCCAAAAGCATCATGAGGTAAATTGGCCGTAGAGAACGTTGGTGGCAATGGACTTCACAAGCAATGCTCCCGATGCTTTTGGGAAACGCAGCTCAGATTGTTTCAAAGCATCTTTACAGTGATAACAGGATAAATATGCATTTTGGTGGTTGTTCGGTATTGATTCAGTTTAGTTGTGAAGATCATCAATTACTAAATTAATTTGATCTATAAATCAGTTTTGCATAAAATGATGTAATCATCCAGATTAGCTGAGTTCTCCTACAGCAGCGTCAGTACAGTCAGATCAATAATATTTTAGAATATTAAGTGTCCCCAACTAAGCAAGCCAGAGGCAACAGTGGCAAGCAATACAAATTTGGGATTGCACGCTCTCCAAAAGGCGGCTTTCTGTGAGAACCCCCTATCAGATCTAGGCAGGTGGTGCTGGGGAAGGTGGAGGGAAAGGAAAATTCCCATAACGTGCTGCACTGAGGGTGCTTCTCATTTTTTATTTGTGCATCCTCCGTTTCCTTTCCTCGTGTCTAAGCTGCAACCCCCTTAGGACGTGAGGGAAGGATACACCTGTGTATCCTCGGTTATGACTCCTCGGGAAGCTTCCTCACTCCTCATTCCTTTGTCTCCTTGATGTACAATTAGAGATTTGAGATGCCCTTCAAGATGCCTGAGTATGATCGGTTTCCGGGTCACAGGCTGGAGGACGTAAGAGCGAGGAAGCATCAATTTGAGTATTGAGAAGCCCCCTGAGTTGAGCAGGTTTGGGACGGAAATCAGTAGGTTACGTAGATGCAACAAACAGACCGATTGGCCAAAATGGTCGGCTTGAAGAGAACCAATCAGCTGCTTGGCAGAGTTTCATGAGTGAACTTTGTATTTATTTGATATATAAACTTGTTGACATTAGATATGAATGTGTGAATAATAATAATATGATTAGTTATTAATTATAAAATATTAAGAATGACTAAATATTAATTTAAAATATTGTTTACATAAAAAATTCAGGAAAACATTAAAGGCAAAAAGTTAAAATGCTAATATTTATATATAATGGATTAATGTATCAATTTGCAGAAAAAAATCTTTATTAAAATATGTATAAAATATAGTATAGAATTTTGCAAATGATGATTCAAAAACAATTAAAGAAATACAAAAAGAAAAAAGATTATTATATAAGGTGATTCGTAACTGCATTTTTATTGATGTTTATTTTGATTGATACATTTATAAAGATTTTGGATGAAAATCAATGACATTTCAGTAAAATCTTTAAAATATTCAGATAATAATTTATCTAATAATTTGTCATTTTGCAGAGAGAATAAAGTAATGGAATTTTTTGCAATTGATACATTTTTACATTTCAGTTATTAAAATGATTACTTTAAAATGTTCATATATAAAGTGTCTTGTAACTGCATTTTAATTGATTTGATTGATCGGGTTATAAATTTGCTTTATAAATATAATGGTTTGAATGGAAATTCTGATATTTGACAGTAAAATAATTTGAATGTAATCTTTCAGGTATTCAAATACTAATCTAAACATTAGAAAATGATAAGGATAAAATAAATAATAATAACAGTAATATAGATTCATAATAAAGATTCAAACCATTTAAATTGTTTTTTAAAGAGATATTACCAGGTTATGGTGTCATTTTTTTTTCTTCTCTTTTTTCTTTTTTTACAGGAAATTGTGAACATCTACCCATCCATAAATCCCCCTACACTGACAGCACATCAGTCTAACCGAGTGTGTAACGCTTTAGCGTTGCTGCAGTGTGTGGCCTCTCACGTAGAGACACGGTAACTCACTTCCTGTATACACCAGATATGACACTGTCTTTAATACTGTGCCACACTGACTCTCTTTCTTCATCCTCAGCTCTGCTTTCCTGGCAGCTCACATCCCTCTGTTTCTGTATCCCTTCCTGCACACGGTCAGTAAAACACGACCCTTCGAATACCTGCGACTCACAAGTCTGGGTGTTATCGGTAAGAAAACCGGCTAATGCAGGAGAAAATCCAACAACTGTTTTAGTAAATAAAAATGCAATGACATGTGGTTGTTTTATAGGAGCGCTGGTGAAAACAGACGAGCAGGAGGTGATCAACTTCCTGTTGACCACAGAAATCATTCCTCTCTGTCTGCGCATCATGGAGTCCGGCAGCGAGCTTTCGAAAACGGTTCGGTTACAAAAACATGACCAAATTTCACGTATATTATTTTGGCCAATTTTGAACTTATATTAGGGTAAATCCAGGATTCAGAAATATGAATGTATTTTGCTTCTCTCTCTCAGGTGGCCACGTTTATACTGCAGAAGATCCTCTTGGATGACACGGGTCTTGCGTATATCTGCCAGACCTACGAACGCTTTTCGCATGTTGCCATGATTCTGGTGAGTAACTTATATGTATTGTTCAGAATGATTATTATGGTTGATTGGCATCTGTTACTAATGTCAATCAGACTGAAAGTTAAACATTTTGGACACTTTATATTGACTGTAGGCAGAATGTCTCTGATTCGCTGGCTATTTGCAGTTCTGGATTGTGATTGGCTCATTTAAATGCTGTTTAAGCTGAAGGATTATGTGTGGGTTTTTTGTGCTTTTTGTCTTGCAGGGAAAGATGGTGCTTCAGTTGTCTAAGGAGCCTTCGGCTCGTCTACTGAAACATGTTGTGCGATGTTATTTACGACTCTCTGACAACTCCAGGTATTTTTTCTCTCTCTCTGATTTTCTAGTTCCTTGCTCATTCTTTAGTTTGTAAGAGGTGCACAAATGTTGTAGTTGGGAAAAGTTGAAGATTTAAAAAAAAAAATATTCGTACCAACCCTAAACTTGTGAACGATAGTGTAGATAAAAAAAAATATTTTGAATACATTACATTTTTAACCAAATTTAAATCAAATACATTTTGAACCCCCCCCCAAAAAAAATTGGATACAACCGATAAAAATACAATTCATTTTATAATGTACATTTAGAAAATACATTTTATATTCATATACATTTTTTATTTTGTTTAATTTAAAACATTACTTGATTTAATTTATATTTAAATGTATTTAAATTATATTTAAAATATTTGTATTAATGTGTGTGTGTGTGTGTGTGTGTGTGTGTATATATTACACTGTAAAAAAAAGTTTCGGTCCTAAATTAAATGCAATCAACTTGGGTGTTTTAAGGAATTTCAACTTAAATTACATTAAACTGACTTTAATGTAAAAAAAAATCTAAATAAACTAGTTAAATCTTCTATAACTTATTAAAAAAAGTTGAAAACTGCCTAACTTATTTTACTGAGTTAAAGCAATGTAAACACATATGTTCTCATAACTTATTATACAAATTTTTTACAGTGTACTTGACTTTCTAAAACACCGTATTTCCTCTTTCTCAGAGCGAGAGAAGCTCTGCGTCAGTGTCTGCCGGACCAGCTGAAGGACACCACGTTTGCTCAAGTGCTAAAGGACGACTCCACCACCAAACGCTGGCTCTCACAGCTCGTCAAAAACCTCCAGGAAGGGCAGGTCACAGACCCCCGCGGCATCCCTTTACCGCCTCAGTAACACACTCATCCAAAACCCTCCAGGACAGCCAGCACCTCACCTTACACACATCAGACTGTTCTTACATACAAGGGCACTTAATATTTTTTGCCAAGATGATCAGAAACGGTGCTCAGCATTTACGGTTTGTTTTTCGAGATATTAACATTGACTTTGGACTCTGCTGGACTGAGGAAGAGTCAGTCTCATCCATTATTAGGTTGTTTTTTTCTTCTTTTTCCTCTATGCCTTTTTGACAGAATCGAGAGGAATTGAAAGACTGTATTGTCTGTATTTTTCATCACAAAAAAAGACAACGTGTTTGTAATTTTGAATCCTGTTAAATAAACAGTCTCATGTCATCGTAAATGTCAAGTGAAATTGCCAACCGCTGTGCTGCTTTTCCGGTCTTGAGGATGAATTAAGATATTTAGGCTAATAGTAAATTTTAATTAAAGAACTTTTTGAAATTACGCGAGTTGAGCTGATAATATTGCGATTAATATTTTACACATCATTTGATAATATACAGTAATATAGTATTATAATTTTAAATTTGATTCCCCCTGAAATCACTGGATGGCACTCGCTGAGTTAATGACGTAATGGGACAAAAATGAAGTATACTACAGTTTCAAAAATGTACACATTAAATCATAATGTTTTTTTTTTTTTCAAATAGCAGGAAGTAAAATATTTGCGTTGCATCTTGATTATTTGCACACACACAATAAAAAAAGAGATACTCTTATCATTGGCTGCCACCTGCTGGCCATTAGTGGTATTGCAAAAACCTGTCCTGGAGCAGTGTTAAAATAATGGGCAATCGTTTTCAAATAAAGATTTTTTTTATTTTGTTCATGTAGTAATACTGGCGGTAAACAATTTTTATTATAAAAGTACTGTTACCTGTTCAGTTTATTCCATTTTTCACCATGCAGAATTGTATGAGCCATTTTCCATAAACAGTGAAATGAAATCCCATGCCGTTACAAGCGTCATATCAACCGAACGGTCAGTTGAGTTGAGTTTAGTTGCTAATCACCTTTGTGTAATGAACGAACTGATACGCCGTTAAACCCAAGGTGAGAGTTTCATTAAGGGGATGTCTGTGATGGAAAGTGTTCGACCGTGTGTGTGTGTGTGTGTGTGTGCTCGTATAGACCAACGCTACTTTTGCGTCATCGAAGGGTAACGCCCCTTTTTGGGGGAAAACAAACGGATTCCCCCGAGAACAGAACTCGCTCTAGATCTGCAATTTAAGTTTCGTGATAGCAAAAATGGCACAAACACACTCTTTTTGAAGAGTGACCGAAGACCGAAGACCGTGAGAAGAAGCTACTGGACACAGGGTTACAGAGGTGTCCCTTTGAAATGGTCGAAAACTGGATTAATGACCCCACGCAGTGGCCAAATATGGACTATTCAGACATCTACCACTATCTAGTAGCCTATTTTATTTTTGTTATTAACACTCACAGTATGACAAACTAGACGATGAGGCCATGTCACTATCATATTTAACTTGATTTAAGCTATTTACAGTTTTGTTGTCGACTATAACTTACTAGTTAGAAAGACGAAGCTGCTAGCAGCTACGTGATTAGCTCTCACTATAGGCACTTTTACAACTTTCAAAGTCCTAGCACTTTCTAGACACAAGCAGAAACCAGCCAAGTCCACTTTAGATCTAGCCTGCCACTATTTCAACAGTAAAATCAGTTAACAGCCAAGGTAGCGTGCCTAGTGGGAGCTAATCACGTAGCTGCTAGCAGCTTCGTCTTTCTAAATAGTATAGCTAATCGACAACAAAACTATGTCAATTTAAATCAAGTTAAATATGATGATTAAAGTGACATGGCCTCATCGTCTAGTTTGTCATATTGTTAGTGTGTTAATGACAAAAAAAAATAGGCTACTTACTTGGTGATTCCACGAGATAGTGGTAGTCTGAATAGTCCATATTTGGCCACTGTGTGGGGTCATTAATCCAGTTTTCGACCATTTCAAAGGGACACCTCTGTAACGTTAGCTTCTTTAAATACAGCTCACGGTCCTCGGCCGGTGTCGTGCAGAAAAGTGATGGTCTGCCGAAAACTGATTGCGCCCAGTCTCTTTACATCTACAGCTGGATCAAAACAGACATAACGTGCAAATAACCATCAGTTTATGTCCGTGGTAATAGCAAAGCTATGTCTGTGTGATACTTTAACGTTTCTTTTAACATAATAACAATTTGTGGCCAAATAAGTGTTTGCAGTTGATAGCTTATCAGGCATGACATTTCCATGATTATAGGAAATAATAGAAGCCCGTTGTTGCCGATGGAATAGGCTACGTGACGTGTTTGTATTTGGAAAACGGACTGTAGCTTATATAACATGACTTACTGCTATATAAAAAAATAAAATACATGATCTCTTTTGACTGCATTATTTTACCTGCTGTATACCAACCAATCCAGCCCTTTTTACCTGTTAAAATAGGCCTACCTTTAAATGTCGAAAACAACCAATAAAATGCAGTATTCTAACAAAATGATTGAAGTCTCTACTTATTTCAATAAACAATGCAATCAATTTTCGGAACACCATCACTTTTGAGTGTGTTTGTGCCATTTTTGCTATCACGAAACTTAAATTGCAGATCTAGAGCGAGTTCTGTTCTCGGGGGAATCCGTTTGTTTTCCCCCAAAAAGGGGCGTTACCCTTCGATGACGCAAAAGTAGCGTTGGTCTTTGGCTCGATGATAAAGCCAGTAGGCAGGGACCCCCTTTTAAAGATGCCAGCGCTGTGTGTGTGTTTGTGTGTGTAAGCTGAGCTCAGACATTGAGATCAGTTGTTTTATTCATGAACCGACACACGAGGAAGGGACAGAGAAGTAGTATTCCGAATAGGAGATGAAGCCAGGTACAACCGAAATTGACCAGCGAGACCCCTTGATAGGAATAAAGTATACATGTGTTTATTTCGAATTCGAGATGTTTGGCCTAAAAAGTTTTTCCCGCTCTCGTTCCCCTTTCCTCTTTCTGTCTAAACACAGTTTAACGGAGTTGGTAAATGTTGAATGCCTGCTGAGGTAATTTGATCCGATCATCTGGGGGCTCCGTTAAAAGGGCTCTAGTGAGGGAAGTCAAGCGTAGACAATAGACTCTTGAGCTGTGCTCTACAAACACGCATTAAACTCCCTGACACGCGTGTTTCTGGACGGCGCGCTCCAATATACGGCTGTCAACATGCCATGAAGGCATTTTAATATTTTATGAACATTCGGTTGCTTTTTTGATCATTTGTTTAGGATACTGAAGAAGTAATGCTCCTTCAAAACTCGTAGAGGGACTTTTTTATAAAGTTAGTGCACAATGGTAATAGTTCCTACTGACCAATCCAAACCCAAATCATTTGGGCTAAAATTTGGAGCTGTTTACTTAGGCTAGTGTCACTATTACTATTTCTCATACTGTTTGGTACTTTTAACTAGCGCAGTTAAGTGTTTACCAAAGTCACTTGAAGGCAATTCTGCAAGGTTAACAAAAAAAGCGTAGGCCTAACACCTGCTAACGCTATGAGGGAGACCAGAGGCTTTTTTTTTTAATGGATGTCAATGGAGGAGAGGCTTCACTACGCTGAATAAACAGCTTCATGAGGCTTCACTACCTGATCTCAAGAGGCGCACTAGTAGCAACTGACACTAGAGACTGGACTTTAGTGTTCTTGTTAGTGTGTCCACCTCCCATGCGGTGCGAGTAGAACCGGAGAGGTTACATTGGTGCCGTTACCCGGATGGGAGTGAGGTTTTGGGGGGTGAGTGTAGCGGAGGCTAGCTAGTGAGAGCTGTGCAGGTAAACCTCACTCACCTAATCTCAAGAGGCATGCCAGCGATTGACACTAGAGGCTGCGGTCTTCTTTAGTGTCTTGGTTAGTGCTACATTTGTTATGTAGGTAATAACTCAGTATCAGAGGTTATATATATACGTATATAACCTCTGATACTGAGTTATTACCTACATATAAAAACCACAAACCAGCACATTCTCATCTGTGAAAGGTTATCCCGTTTCTTCGGGAATTTAAATTTCAGCGGTCTCACAACCAGAAGCTGCGCAATATTGTGGCATTATTGATTCTTACTGTGAATGACGACACACTGTCCGTTCCAAGATGGGAGGCGTGCCGACATGTCTACTTTTGTTAGCAACATACCAAAAACCACTCCGAACAGCAACAACATAGCAATTTTAGAAAATGCAAAAAAAGCATAATGTACAAAGTTTCAATAAGAGCGAATTGGTCATTTGGGGTGTTATTTATTTGAATTCACTCAGGATTAGTTAGAAAAGTGTTAAATTTCACATCTGCAGATGTATTCTGTGGCGATTAAACCTTTAGGTTGTCACACCGCAGGAATACAACACTCCAATTACGCAATACGCAGTATTGTGTTTCGTCCACAAAACTGACATACCCTCGTTTTATTTGAACAGAGGGACAGAGAGACACAAGACAAAGCAGCCGGAGAGGAGGTAGCAGGACAAGAGATATTTTGACTCCCAAAGGAGAAAGAAAGTGTTTTTTGTGGATTACGGCCCGTGTGCTTGTGTGGATCTGTGGGTGTGTGGTTGTGCGTCAGAGGGAGGTGTGTTGTGGTACGATCAGCTGTGGTGAGATGTGGACAATCAGTCCGGATCTGTTGCAGCGGGGGCCACATTACACTGGCTTCTCCTGAGTCCGGCTCCTCTTCAAAGCTCAAATACAGATCCCACTATGAGCCCACAGAGGGTAAGTGGACCTTCAAGCCTGAGATATTAAAAACTGTAATACATAAATAGTTTATTATGAAAGTTCATGTTAGGATACCTGTACAGATACTCTTCAAACCTGTTATATTTATACAAATGATAAATTAGGCTATTTACAACTTTTATAGTGTAGTTTTATTTATATTTAAATTGTTTTATTTTTAATAAAACCAAGTTTTTCTTTGCAGTTATCAATATGTTTTCACTCATTTTTGTACAATATAGTGAACATACTATTGACACTGTTGTTGTTGTCACGCTTTTTATATATAATTTTTGTGTTATAAAAAGTCTTAGTTGTTAATTAGAGGAATTAACAACAAATTATTTGAAAGAATCTGGGGAATCGAGAAATATGCATGAATTGAGCATGTTTTTGTTAACAATTCAAGAGCAATGATGGACATTTTGTCCGCCATGTTTAAGGCGACTTCATGACAACTTTGGCTGGGTATTACATCACGTCTTTAAATGCTCACTTGGCAAGCTTGTGGTCTTTTTTTGGTTTTAAGATTAGTATTTTCTTAATTTAACATAAACTAGTGCTGTCAAATTGATTAATCACAATTCGCAATTAATCGCATCTAACATATAAGTTTGTAAATACATATGTGTGTGTGTGTATAAAAAAAAAACATGTTGGATGTGAATAATCGATTTGACAGCACTAACATAAACAGAATTTTTAATTACATTTCATTATTAGTGACCGCAGTTGCCTCAATCGTCATCATTTCTTTGTGTGTGTTTTTGTCTGATTTTGCATGACTGTGCAGTATTTGAGGGCAAGTGTGAGATGCATGCTTTCACAAAGAACAGATCCGTACAAACATTGAAGCGTCTGAGGCAACAGCTCTAGTGCTGATCCCTGTATTAAAGCCACACGTCCATGGGATTTTCACTAACAACAGCCGTTTACACTGTCCGAAAATATTTGTTTGAGGGTGTGCATGTGTTTGTTTAAAACAAAAGCAGTGAAAAGGTTGTCAAATGTAAACAGACCAAACCTTAGACATTACTGGGTATGACTGATGCAGTTCAATTTATTTGAAAAAAATCGTTCTAAATATTTCACATTTATGTTTATAAAATGATGGTCAATGGTTTGTTACTTTTATTATTTAAAATTGCAATGTTACTGATAAAATCAAGATTTTCTTTAATGTGCCTGCATGCCTCTAATGCATTATATTTAAAGGCTTAAATGTTCTTGTATGTTAAACATATTTAATTCAACTGTGTGATTCATTTTAATATTCTTTTATATGCTTATATCAGTGAGACAATTAATTTCTTCTCTCTCTTTATTCAAAAACAGGAGACGTCTAAAAAATGACAGAACGACAGATGGCTTCTACTGAAAGGAGCCTACGTAAGTTTACATTGATATGAGGATTAGTTCATCAGTTTTGGTAGATCTTGTCTTTAAATGTCTCCACAAACATTGGGTCCAGACTATAGGAAAGCCTGATAAAAGGGCTTGATTGTATTTCGTTTTGCATATAAAATGCAAAGTATTAAAGACAAATCTAAATAGTTCCAGTATCTCAACTTGTAGATTATAGGATCTTCAGACATTCTAATAACTATAAGTAACTTTGCAACTACATGTCAAATAACTCTCATTCATTTGCAACTACATGTCAACTAACTCTCATTAGAGAATTGGTAGACTGTTAGGTTAAGTTTAGTAGAATAAGTTGACGGTTTCAAATGTACTTAGTCAGTAGAATGCCTGTTGGGTAGCATCAAAATAAAGTGATTTTAAGTAGACAGTCTACTAATACTCTAATGACTGGTAGTTGACATGTTGTTGCAAAGTGGAAATAAAGTGTTACAGGTGCTAGCGACACCAAGTTACAAGGACTGCTAAGATGTATGCCAAAACCCATCAAACGTGCAAAACGAGGATCCATTATCTGGTCATGAGAGACAGGGGTGTTTTAGTGTATTTTGTTTTCATGATGTACTGTGAATCTAGGTCAGGTGCATTACCTGTCGTCTGACCCCTCCTCGACCTCTTCGTCTCCTGTACGGTCTTGCTCCTCAGGTATCCAGGATGATGACAACCTGAAGTCCATGATCGTCGGCACAGTGATGAGAAAAATCAAGTCTCGCACATGGAAAAAGCAGCGTTATTTCCGGCTACAAGAAGACTGCATGACTATCTGGTACAAGAGCAAGAAAGCTGGAAATGCCCACTCCACCTGTAAGTAGAGCTAACAAGGCTGAAATACACAATCTGTAATTATTAGTCATTTATCCAAAGCAATGGATGAATTACAATTAAAATCCCATAGGCAGGGGTCCAATCCTCCTCCTTGAGGGCCACCTTTTTGCTGGGGGTAGCTCCAACACATCTGGCTGGAAGTAGTGACTCTGAAGACCTTGATTAGCTGGTGTAAGAAAAAATAATGTGGACGTCGAAGATCTCAAAAATGCAGTTTATTACAGCATAGCAGTGGCAAGGTACACAAAGCACCTTGGGTTCACCGGCGTCAGAATGAACCCAATCTTAAACCTTTTATCCTGTTACAGTTTACCACTCGTAGGGTAAATGAAGTTCTGCCTTAAATGTAAATTGAGGATAACAACGAAAGTGATAGCCTTCTGTTCCCACATCTTCGATATTACCCGTTGATTACCTTATTCTTTCAAATAAGAACACCCAAATGTTAAGGTGATAAGATTGTTTGAAATCCCTGTATTCAGGATGGTTCTTTTTCTTTTTCTTTTTACCGCTGTCGCTCCCATGCTATAAGTGATATTATATCACTCTGGTGATACTATTTACATATTACTGAGATCAGAAGAAATTGTCTCGATGATAAATCAGCTCTTTTTAGGGAAGGAGCATATTTAAAGGGTACCTATTATGGCATTTAAAATGTTCCTAATATTGTTCTGGGAGTCCCCAACAACAGTTTTACAAGCATGAAATGACAAAAAACACTTTTGTTGTCTTATAATATGCATTTATTTTTTACCTGATTTGCTCACCGACTCCCATATGAATCGTTTAGCGAGTCATTTTTCCAAACCCCGCCTTTGCGTGACGCTAATCTGCGGTGATATGTTAGCTACCATAGCCCAAAGGAGTGACACCGAGCCGACGGGGTGTCATTGGTTGTTGCGATAAATCTTACCCAGATACAATAGTGCTATTTTCTGATTGGCTAACAACACCAGACGAACAACACCAGAGGAGACGCGCTTGATTCTTGCCGGTTCCACAGTGAGAGCGGCGCGCGGCCAGAGTTTTGGGCGCTGCGGCATATTAAATATATTACAAATAGTTTTTCAGCGTGAGAATAAATACAATGTGTGGCGGGAGAGCGTGACAAAAGACCGAAATGAGTGACTGTCACGCTCAATGCGTGACACTTGAGAGCCCTGCACATATTTCAATACAATTGACATTGAAGACCTAGATGCTGCGCTGTGCGTACACAACACACAAAATAATTATTGAGCATGCTACATAAAACATAAAAGCAACCATTTATAATATTAATAATACTTACAGGTTGTGATTCGGAGGAGGAAGCTGATCCAAATAGACTTGGTACTGAGCCTTGCTTCAATATCAGCCGGCTCGCGAATCCATATTTGAAAGCATTTATGTTTGTGAAGCAATCATCTTCAAAATGACGCGAACACAGCAATAACGTCGGGCTATACATCTGTGGTATACCGGTAGTTGTATATATGAACTGTAGCCACTGATTCTTCAAATGCTCGTCTCTGGGCAGAGGAAAAAAGGTCGCTTTTGCGTCACACTTCAGAACACATCGTCTCGTCGCCATGATGTTTTCAAGTTTCCCTGGCTTCTACGAGTACGAGCGCAATGAGTGGGCCTATCTTATTCAAATAACTTGTACAAGTGACGTCATAAATTTAGAGAAAATGCATCGTTCGTCGAACGATTCATATCAGCGACTCAGAGTCGACTCTTACTTTTGAGAGACAATAACTTTGTATACGGTGAACTTTCATGTTTAAAACTTTGCAGAATGTTTCCGTTCACTTAGATCTATGTTACACACTACATGAAGGGCAATTTTCAAAAATCCATAATAGGTACCCTTTAAATGTATATATTGGAGTGGAAGTTGGATCGGAGCAGACTATAATTCATTACACTGGTTTAGGTAGGTTTAATTGGGACTGGAGTAGAACTCTGCTGGAAGGTGGCCCTCCAGGAGCAGGACTGGACACCCCTGCAATAGGAGAAACCTGAGGTTAAGTGTCTATCTTAAGGTCACAATGGTGTTAGTACATAGATACATTTTCCTGTGTTTCTATAGCAAGCCTAGAACAAGTACACCATCACCCTAGACAGAAATATAAACAGCTTCATACAGTAGCACACTGTGATTTCAGAACCTCTAGACCAGGGGTGTTCACTTTTGTCCCTTGAGGGACAGTGTTTGGCTAAATCCGAAATCACCCCCTAAACCCTCAATAACTATTCCCTAGTATGTTAGTCCACTAATACAGTTCACTTGAAGGAGTGAATGAAAACAAGTGAGCGAATTCGTACAGCCATTGAGCGTACGTCGGCTGTATACTTGTTATTGCGGTGCAATGTGTGATAGAATACATGCACTTGATAATCTCCACTATGGTTTCTGACAGCACTACAAATGGCTGTCCCTTCAAATAATGCCCTATTTGAAGGTATAGGCCGCAATTTCGGATTCAGCCTTAGGGTTTAACTGTGAATTGCTCCAAAACACCAGTTGTTTCTAGTTATTGCAAATACCTTAATTAGCCTGGCGATACCTGGAAATTCCTGGTTCAGGTGTGTTTAATTAAGGTTTGAACTAAACTCTGTAGGATGTTGGCCCTCCAGGAGCAGGATTGGGTACCTCTTGCTCTGTCTAGACAAGGTGTAGGGTTAAGCTGAGAGTCAAAGTTTTGATATTGTCCACGTTAATGTGGCATTGGCATTGGTCTGGGTCTGGGCCTTGATGAGTCAGAAAAATGGTCTCTTTGTCTCTTTGGTTTGTCCCTATTTAGCTATTGTTTATGTGTGTATATAGTTTCTGTGGGTGATGTGGAGGCCGTGCGGGAAGGGCACCAATCTGAGGTTCTGCTTAGCATTGCTGACGAGTTCCCACCTGACCGCTGCTTCACCCTTGTGTTTCGTGGTCGACGGGGCAACTTGGACCTAGTGGCCGAATCAACAGAGGAGGCACGATCATGGATAAATGGGATACGCAAACTCATCACTAACCTGGAGAACATGGGGCAGAGAGAGAAACTAGACCAGTATCCTTTACTGTGACTTTATCTATCTGTCTATCATTCCGCTCTCTGTCCATCTTACACACACACACAAAGGTTTCACACAGGCTAAATGGCATTAAAAAGACACTTAAATACACTGGGACAGCAGCACTTCTGATGTCCTCAAGATTCTTAATTTACCTGGATTGAAGTCCAAGTCCCTGAAATCAGATTAGTTGATAGGAACATGTCCTATTTTGTTAAATCCGTCATTCTGTGTTGATTTTAAAATCCTAATGCTTACTTAAAATACTTTGCATGGACTGATACCTCATTATCTTACACACCAGCACGTGATCTCCGCTCTTCGGAAGCTGGCCTTTTAATTGTTCCGCATACTCGACTAAAATCCATGGGTGATGGGGCCTTTTCGTCGAATGCTCCAAAACTTTGGAAAAATACTTCTGAAAAATTTAAAAAATAAAGTTTATTATTATTATTATAAATCATGTGTCAGCACTTTGGTTTTCCCTTAATGCTGTTTCCAGATGGATATGTGATTGGTTCAAAAAAGCAGACAAAAACAGAGATGGGCAGATGAACTTTAAGGAGATCAGAGATCTGCTGAAGATGATGAACGTGGACATGAATGAGCATCATGCTCTCCGTCTCTTTACGGTAACTGCACTTTCATGGCCAGCCTATGGTTTCACTGCTTGATGTAGCTTCAGTTCAATGATGGTTTAGACACTTGACACTTGCATCAATATTTGGTGATCCATTTCCAGCCAGTGGTTTGTATTTGTACATTTTAGAGCTTCTCTTGTTCTGCAGATGGCGGACAAGTCTCAGTCAGGTACTCTTGAAGATGATGAGTTTGTGCTGTTCTATAAGATGCTGACTCAGCGTGAAGACGTCCTGCGAGTGTTTCAGGAATATTCAAGTGATGGGCAGAAGCTAACGCTCCAAGATCTAAAAGATTTCCTGCGGGAGGAGCAGCTTCACGAGGATGGAGTTCAGCAGTATGCACTCAAGCTCATTGAACGCTATGAACCTTCAGACACAGGTAATTAATTTTGTGATGAAGCATAGCTAACGGAGTTGTAATTTTCTTGCTTAAGTTTCTTCAAAGCTTATGTTGTTTGTATTTTACTTTCCACTTGCCATTGATCTGTTCAGGTCATCTTTGGTGGTTTGGCCTCTTGTCCCAAACAAATCTTTAACTTTCAAACTGACTAACTTTTAGTTCTAGGTATCGTAATGCTGCATTTTGTGTTCTTCTTGACTCCAGCAAAAATGTTGCAAGCAATGACATTTGATGGTTTCCTGATGTATCTGAGCTCACCAGAGGGCTCTATCTTTAACCCTACCATGGTGGAACTGTCCCAGGACATGACTCAGCCTCTCTGCCATTACTTCATTTCATCTTCTCATAACACATACCTTCTGGAGGACCAAATCAGAGGACATAGCAGCGTGGAAGGCTATATACGGTACACATCAAGTAGACATTTCCTAACCCATTAAACACACCATCCACAGACTTTTCCATGTTAGCATGAGCATTTATCTGGTATAAAAGATACAGATGGAACAATTCTTCTTATATTCATGAATATGAACTTGTATGATTGTTTCAGAGCACTGAAACGTGGCTGTCGATGTGTAGAAGTGGACTGCTGGGATGGACCAAATGGAGAACCAATTGTCTACCATGGACACACGTTGACCTCCAAGATCTTCTTCAAGGATGTTGTCACTGTGCTGAGCAACTATGCCTTCAAAGTATGTCACAAACTATGTTCATTCACTCTTTCACAGTTGCGATTTCCTAACAAAAAATGGTGGTGGTAGCATGGTATAGTGATGCTATCAGATGGTAATACCACGGTACTTTAAAATATGATATTCAAATAATATGGTATTTACATGATTTTCTAATGTACATCACGAAATACCATGGTATAATAATGCAAACAGCATGTCATTAACAAAGTACTTTTTAACTTAAAAAAAACACTGTATCATGGTATAGTGATGGTAATGCCATGGTACTTTGATTTATATACCATTATTCTTCAAAGAAAACCAAGGTATTAGCATTAGTACCATGGTATATTTTTAAATACCATAGTTTAACCATCTGATTCTATCACTAAACTATGGTGCCACAGTACTTGTTTTGTAAGGGGATGGTATCTGATAGAAATACCAAGTTTGATATAAATGTGGTATTATCTTAATAATTTTTATAAACCCCTTGATTTCTTTCTTTTTCTCTTCATCTTTAATCATTATAAACCAGGTTAGAGTACTGTACTTGCTTGCATTTTTGTGTGTGACAGACTGGGGCCAGGGCACCATGCCCTTCTATTTGTGTGTAATGTGATCTAGGGCAGTCGACCCCTGCCTGGCAGTACGTTAGCCGTTGTTTTCTGTCGAGTGTTCCATTTCACTCCATCACTTATTCACACACTCTCCCCTCCTCAGGCATCGCAGTACCCTGTCATCCTGTCCATTGAGAACCACTGCAGTGTAGAGCAGCAGAAAGTCATGGCCCAACACCTCACCCAGATCCTGGGAGACAAGCTGCTGAAAAGCACTTTAGATGGAAAGATTCCCATCGGCCTCCCATCCCCCGAGGTGAGCCGGAGAGCATGGATCCATGTGGTCAGTTAAACAAGTACTTAACAAGTCCACTTAATTGGACTGCTTAAGTGGCAGTAAATTTCTAGCACTAGTCATTCATTTTAAAGTGTCCTTGGCAAAGATCTTGAAGTTTCCACCCCACAAGCAGACGAGTGTAGAGTTCAGAGTGCAGTGACCTCTCCATGATACATTCACTTTCTCCGGCTGTTTACCTGGGGTGGCAGCCATATGATCTATGTCCATGCAACCCAGTCACACTTAATTATTAAAGCAAACAACAATATCCCACCCACAAACGCATATGACCATGCTGAAAAAAAGCTCAGACTAACATAAATTACCTTGCTTGTCAAGTTTCTCTGGTAAAACTATTTGACTGATTCGTTATTTCAAGAAGCCTGGTGCCAATACCTGCACACCACCATCATCATTTCAGCAGGGTCTAACCAGAAGGGCCATATCAAGACTATCTAGCTGTTAGCCACTAGCAGCACTCAACTGAACATCATGGTCTTGCTGGTGAAGCTAATTGACTAAGGCAGCCTTACTAGTTTAGGTCCAAATTCATTGATTCCTTTAAAAGAGATACATTCCTATTCGACCAACCGCTAGTCAGCCTAAGGCCTAGCCTAGCTTCTAGAACTAATTTCTAGTTTGTGTCAATGTGTTCACTGTTAAAGAGTTTTCATATTGTTGCTGATGAACGTGTATCCTCTCCATATTTGGGTGTGTATAGGATCTGAAAGGGAAGATTCTGTTGAAAGGAAAGAAGATAGGTGGATTAGAGGATAGCATGAATGGGGTGGTGGATGACCCTTTGACAGGAGAGGTGAGCGACGAAGAGGAGACTGCAACTGAAATTGATGATGACCATCATCGCACTGACAGCATACGACATAGAGGCAAGGTACAGTGATACTTTCAAATCATATTAGCCAAGTGGGCAAAGATCCAAGCTGTTGACAGAAACGTCGTAAGTTTGAATCCAATCAAAAGTAGATACATGAACTATCAAAAGGAAATAATGTTAAAAATAATGGGCCATATCTAGAGTACAATTTCTTTGGCTACTTCATGTGCCAGTGGACTTGTCTCACTAGTAGTTAATCAGGTCTTCATCAGAGCTCTGCTGAGTCCTCAAGCAAGAGTTTCAGTCTGCCTAGACCTTAACCACAAGATTCGAATCTACTTATATAACACCTGTTGAACACACTTCTTCGTTTGGATCATCCATGGAAACTTCCACTTCTCTGTTCTGGGCTGTAAGCAGTTTACCTAATGTAGACCAGCTTGTCTTATGTTGAAGGTAGCAAAATATTCTGACTGACAAGAGTTGCACAGTGGCCCTAAAAACGAGCTGATTACATAAAGCACTAATTAAAGTTGAATGGGGTTAGAATGAAGCAATCTTGGGAAGGAAGTACACAAACAAGAAAATGCAAGAGAGAAAGTCGCAGGTAGATAAGACAGAAACGGCGTATCTTCTGTGGTCTTCTGCCATCTGATAGGTGGCCATGTGCATTTGCTGGCACTGCTGTTACCATGCGACACTTGATTCTTTGAACTCTGGTTAGCTGCAGTCAGGGATCACCCATCTTGGTTTCTCCAGAGATAGTCAACTTGTTGACTTGTCAACTGGAACATTTTGTCATGTTATGTTTAACATTTAATTTGAACATTAACACTTTAGACAGTCTTGTCGGATAACTGATTTAGGCTAATTACTAATAATTATTTGAATGCCACATTTATCCCTAGTGGCATTTAATGACAAGTGACTTACAGAACCTTCCCTACAGGAATAGTCCCTCTAGAAGTATCTTGCTCAAGGGTACAATTTCAAAGAATTAACCCTTGCTGGCGTTGAACCTACAACTTTTGGTTACCAGCCCAGATCAAGGCTACGCTTACCCTAGGCAAGTTGAATATCATGTTAAGATGGCACAGCAGGTTAGCAGAGACAAATCCTACAAATGGTAGTGTAAGATGAAGCCAGCTGGATACCGGTCCTTATTACACATGGGCCATCTGTCTTGACATTGTCTAAGTAGTCCTGTGTTGAATTAGCAGAACTGAATGCTTGCAGTAAAACCATATCATACAATTTAGCTAGTTGATTTCTCAAAACACCATAGCCATGTCGAAAGGTTTTAGATGCTGTTGGGCTAGTTAAAAGCAGTTATCACAGACAAAAGTAGTTATTTTGAGTTCTTAGTAAGATTTACTTTTCTTAGATTTATAACAGCCTTTATAATCTTTACAACTGTTGCTTGTCAGAGTGTACGAACATGATCCCCACTGTAAGCGATGTCACACAGTGGGATCTTAGTTGTCATTGAAGTCAGAATGTACGGCAGTCAAGATGCATTAAAAACGGACGCACGCAAGAAGACTCATCCGGGATTTTACATCACCAATCCATGACACGTTCAGTAACGTGAGTTGCATTACATGCGGGATTGAAATGGTGGCTAAGCAAACAAAAACAATCTTTACCATTCATTTTGATCATGGCTTCTCTTGAAAAGAAAACTGGAAAAAAACAAAGATGATGTAGAGAAAGGTAGTGGTTTGTTGTTGTCTCACTAATTGCGTCAGGTTCTGCACTCCTATTGGTTTTTGATTTGATGATTGTCCGAGAGCTTTCTGGCCCCCTCAAATTCTTCTCGTCTGCGTCAGTCTCCTATGCTGTTTACATGCATCGTGGTGCTCACGTGAACAGTGTTGGAAACTGACATGGAACGGAAGAAATTGTTGAATTAAGTTTTTTTGTGCACAAAAAGTATTATTGTCGCTTCATAACATTAACGTTGAACCACTGTAGTCACATTTTAACAATGTCTTCACTACCTTTCTGGGCCTTGAAAGTGGTAATAACGTCACAGTCAGAGAGCTCGGATTTCATCAAAAATATCTTAAAGGTGCTGTAAGCGATGTCACGCGTTTTTTAGGCCAAAACATTTTTTGTCACATACAGCAAACATCTCCTCACTATCCGCTGGCTGCCTGTCCCCTGAACACACTGTAAAGAAACGCGATCTCTGTAGACAACCCAGGCTCCACAAACAGACACAAAAACAAACTGTGGCGACCCGCTCCCCGAAGCATAACAAACTGTTCCAGCCAATGACCGACAAGAAGGGTTTGGGGGTGTGGTTTGGGGGGTTAGTGTGCGGATGAGGAGGAGGGAGGGTCTAGCTTGCCTCCGTTTTGTTTGACAATAGTTTGAACGTCAACAAGAAGTAGAGAACCTTTCATTTGTGTTCCGAAGATGAACGAAGGTCCTACGGGTTTGAGGGTGAGTAATTAATGACAGAATTTTTTTTTTAGGGTGAACTAACCATTTAAATGGCTGAAGCTGGTGTTCAGCTGGGTTAGCAAGTTGCCAAGCTTGCTCTATGGCCTGACCAGCTGACAAGTACCCGCAACCCCTTTAAAATATCAAAAAAGATAAGCCTGATCCGTGGAAAACCAGAAAACCACCTAAGGCTATGTGGAACTGTCAAACTGAACTGAAGGACTGTTTTTGTACCGTCTAGAAATCCAAGCAGCGTCTGTCTAAAGAGCTGTCCGACTGTGTGGTTTACTGCAAGAGTGTCCACTTTAGCAGCTTTAAACATTCACGAATACACTCCAAGTTTTACGAGATCTCCTCCTTCACGGAGTCTAAGGCCCGGAAACACATAAGGGAGGCAGGTAAAGGAAACATGAGTCTGACTGCTTATAACAGCTCATCAATTATTTTTTTAGAGAATTGTATTGTCTTACTTTGTCTCTGTGCACCAGGAGCGGAGTTTGTTCTCCATAACGCTCATCAGTTGAGCCGGGTTTACCCCAGTGGCTTGAGAACTGACTCATCCAACTTCAACCCACAGGACATGTGGAACGCAGGGTGCCAAATTGGTAAGCCTACCTGAGACTAAGATATGTTTCTTGACAGCTTTCATATAATATTTTTTGAATATTCTCTATTGATGAACATAGCACAACTGTCTATTAGCATAATACAGATGTGATTAATATCTAGTTGTTGGGTCAAACTTGTTATGTTCTAGGAAGTAGTCTTACAAGTCTTTTGAAAATACAGATTTAAACGGCCCTATTATGGATTTTGTAAAAGTTTCCTAATGTTGTTTTGGAGTCTCCTACAACAGGTTTGCATGCATCAAACGTCAAAAAACTGTTTCATTTTCTCATAATATACATTTGCACATCACCAGATTTTACATGTTTCTCAAACGACTCGCCAAATGAATCAATCTCTCTAAATCCCTCCTTTCCGCGAGCTACTCTGCTCTGATTGGCCAGACAGCTTAGTCTCTTGTGATTGGTTTACCGCGTAATTCCCATTGCCATAACACCGACAGCTCTGCGTGTCCTGAGGCTTCCTACACCGTAAACTAAACACAGTAAAGAATAATGATGTAGATTTTATCATATCAATCCGAGCGCGAGTCCGATGATGAAACACTAGAAGAACAACCATTCATTCAACCCGAACCTCCATCGCAAGGACGACTCGAGCAGGACGTTTCAGTGATTCACTACTCAGTTTGAGGTAACTAATAGCCGAGCTCTAGCGTGAATGACTGATGTAACATAAACATTGGTAAAACAAATCTTGCTTCATGCTTAATCTTTCCTCAAAGTAATAAGAACGACAGACAATCTGCATTAATACACAGTTTTATGTAATAGTGGCCCACAGCTGATCAGCTGATTCCGATATTTGAGAAGCAGTCGTCAGTAAATAAAGGTAACAGGAAAAGTTTATGATTATACTGCTGTAGTATCATGGTAAAGATTCATTTTAACCACAGATTCTTCACATGCTCGTACTTGGGCAGTGGAAAAAAAATGTCTTTACCGTCACACTGTGTCACACATCGTCTCCTCGACATGATCTCTCCAGTATCCACAGGACTCAGCCGCCGGTTTGAGGTTTAAGTTTCCCTGGTTTAGCTTTAACCAAGTGGTGTGCTGGTTTTTGTTAGCAATCAAGCTGGTTAGGTTAGCAAAGTTTGCTATAGCATATAGAACTTTTAGGCACTTATCAGCTAGGAGACCAACTGACCAATTGGTTAAACCAGCTGAACACCACCAATCTGACCAGGCTGGGAGACCAGCTAAACCATCTTAAAACCAACTAAGAATAGCAAACAATCATAGGATGGCTTAATATAGAATATTCAGTTGATGAGCATTGCTAGTTAGAGTAACTAGCCAAGACATCACTAGTAAAACAGCTTAAATGGTCATGCTTTATCCATGAAAATGGAAAATGTTCTACTAGGAAATGTTTTATGCAGGATCTTTTACTACGGAATAAATATTTTATTGCTAAGTGTAGCCTTCTCTTCTCTTCTCTTCTCTTCTCTTCTCTTCTCTTCTCTTCTCTTCTCTTCTCTTCTCTTCTCAGTTGCTCTGAACTTTCAGACCGCAGGGGTTGAGATGGATCTAAACGACGGCTTATTCAGTCAGAACGGGCATTGTGGCTACGTACTGAAACCAGCGTTCATGCGTAACATTGACGAGAGGTTTGACCCAGAAAACCCCCAAAACCGAGATGGTTACAATCCGCTTAGCCTGTCTATACAGGTAGAAACCTGCATTTCTGTGCATGTACTCGTCTTAGATAATGTGTGTATATGTTAAACTTGCATTGTGTATTCATTCCAGGTCATCAGTGGCCAACAGCTTCCCAAGGTAAACATCAAGGAGGGCTCAATTGTTGATCCCCTCGTTCGGGTGGAAATTCATGGCATACAGCTGGACCAAGCCAAGCAGGAAACCAAATACATTGACAACAACGGTCAGTTAAAATTTGTAGGACGGAGTTAAGTCTAGACTGAGAAAGTCTAGACGCAGTTAAAACAGAGATCTTGTTGCATTCAAAAGACTAAACAAATCTTGTTTTTGAGCTAATGATTTTCATGTCAACAATCTATTTGTCTCTGCAGGTTTCAACCCGGTATGGTACGACATGCTTCAGTTCACCATTCACGCCCCTGAGTTGGCGCTGGTTCGGTTTGTCGTGGAGGACTATGATAAAACATCAAAGAACGACTTTGTGGGACAGTTCACTCTCCCTTTCACCTGTATTCAACCAGGTATGTCTCCATTCCACCAAATGCATCAAAAATGTATCCTCCGTGGAGCTGCTGTTAATCCTAAATAAGCATGTTTTGTTCTTCCTCATAGGATATCGTCACATCCATCTCCTGTCTAAGGACGGCACCAGCATACCTCCTTCCTCGCTTTTTGTTCACATGCGGATAACTAAACTAACGTAAAGCAAAGAGACTGAATTTAATGCTGTCTTACATTGACACGTGCACAAAAGAAGCAAAAATGCAACAATTTCAAGTCTTCCCAGTCAACACTTGTTTGCAGAATGCTGACATCATAATGAATACAATTTAAAAAATGTATTAAAATTCATACTTTTAAGGTAAAGTTGTGTTGCTATAGATTTAGTTCATTTATACGCCAAATAATTTTATAGTTATTTTATCTACTTTAAAGACTTGTTATTTGTGTGATTTTCTATGTCTAAGTTCAACTTCAATGAGATACATGTCCAGGTTGTATTTTAACCTCTAAATCAAAGAAAAACAACAAGATAATGAAGCTTATTTTGCTTTGTTTCAAGGACTAAAATTTAGGGTACGTTACACGACAACGATGTACTAAAAACGGAAAAGTATTTCCTTCATTTTTTCCGCGTACGGACGACAGTATTGTCAAAACGATCACCGTTCACACGGATCTGTGAAAATGACTAAAATCATGCCAGGGTGACGTTACTTTGTAAAAAAACACTACACACCTATAGACTGAACATGTAATACGCATGCGCATGACGTCACCGTTTTCACTAATTCACGTTTTTGTAGTGACGCAATTTTCAAAAACTTCCACTATGAAACTCCTTTTCAAAAGTTTGAGCTTTCGGGCTCCCAAAACGCTGTTGTCGTATAAATTAACGGCCAAAAACGCATAAAAGTTTTCTGTTTTTAGATGAAAATTGTGTTGTGTAAACAGCCCCAAAGCCCCATTTATTTCATATGAGATTCCACCTCTGTTATTGTTACCATGCATGGCAAGTCTTTATATCTTGCTTTTTGTATTTTAGAAACATTTTAATAGAATAGGCTTGGTTCTTTATTCGTAGGACTCTATTTCAGTAGTACTTACAGTGGTGTGTGTGTTAACTGCTCCGTTGGAATAAAATACAGAGATAATGGGCACAAGGGCTCAATTACAATCTTCCTTTGGCCCGAAGTACATCAGGGGCCAGACTCAGTTACACAGAGATATAGAAGGCAGTGAAAATGACCCCGTCTGTTCCCACCTCCACCTACCTGGATACAGTATACACCACTGTATACATTTCAAAATATAAAAATACATATACTCTTAAATGCATCACCTTTCATTTAGCATGTATAGAGAATTATTCTGAATCATGTCAAGTCATTTGTTAAATCAAATGTATGCTGCTGGACTAATAGTGTTAATTTTTGTATTTCTAAGCTTCGTATGAGCCGGATCTATATAGGCCTACTGTTTTTGTAGCATTGTTCAGTAACTAACTGTAAACTGTCTGTTTTGCTTGTATAAATGTATGTATGCATTTATGTATTTGCCATATTCTTCAAAAAATAAAGATATTTTAAAGGACTTCCTGTTTCTGTTGCTAAAACAAGCTCCAGTTTATACCAATTTTTAAATGGTAAAACAACGTGGTAAGAATGAGAAGACTAAAAATTATGAATTACATCAAACAAACAAGATGGTTAGCATGTTCAGACTCTCTAGGAGGGTTTTTGGGAACTTATGCTGGTCAGGTTGATAGACCCCAATGTTGCTAACCAACTTAAGTCTAAATGTATATTTAAAAAGTACTTCAAAACGGGACAATGTTAAAATTATGTAAATACGTTTAAGTATGGGAAAACTGACATTTAGCTACAGTATAATTCCTTCATCACGTGCAGTTAAAGTTAAATTTCTTCTTATTTTGACATTAGATATGTGCCTTATGCTACAGGTCGTGTTCTTTAATTAAGTTTTGTTTATTGGTAAACTATACCTGAACATTTTCAAGTGTAGACGATCCTCAACGACGACCCATAGCGACGACCTGAAGAGAACTTTTGACGGAACTTGTCTTCCGTTTAATTTTTACCCGGACAAAATTAGCTGTAACGCCAAACAACTTGTCACTTTTAACACGTGCGGGTCCTTTTCTGTATGTTTGAGCGTCGTATACACATAAAAACATATATTGAGATCACATAGTGAATCAGAATGGTGGGGAAAATTAAACGGATCCGACAGAAGCTCCATCACGGCGCTGTAAAGCTGGGGAATGAACATGAAAACAGACCCATGCTGGGGAATCTGGAGAAGATAGCGATCCAATCCATTCAACTCACAAAAACAGATTCACGAGAGCCTAAAACCAACACTTCTGACCGTAGTATTAGCAATAGTTCAAAGGTATGGCTATTTGTTTGTTTTATTCCATTTTCAAAAGCTATTCAATAATTTCACATCATGTCCGTGCCATACTGTATTCCCAGTGTAATTTCTCCTGTTCTACATGAGATCGTTATTCAGCTTCATGTGTTTTCCATGTAGGGTTTCAGTTTTCCCACTGGAGTTTTTGCTGGAACTAAAATCTCCCCCGACTCTTTAGTTCAAACACTGAAGGTTGATGAACAACCCAACGTAAACAAACAGTCAGCAGGAGAACAGAAAGGTGAGTGTTTTTTTTTTGGCACAAATTTTCTGTTTTAAATATTTCAATATTTCAACTGAATATATAAAGTATTTAATTATATATATATATATATATATATATATATAAAAAAATTCTCACATATAAATCTGAGTAGTCAAAGATGTTTTTTTTTATGATTTTGAAAAATATAAATACTTTAATAATAATTTTACTTATGCTATTATACTTTTTTGCACAAATTTGCTTTTAAAATATGTATTTCAACTGTATATTAACTTTTTAATAATACATATTCAACAAAGTAAAAATGTATATATTTCGATGTCCTGTATTATAATACATAATCATATTTTTACATTTAAAATAAAAATAGGCAAAGTTTAATGAATTTGATAAATGTTAAACAAAGAAAATTTAAAATGAAGAATGTTATTTTAGTTATAGATCATCACTGAACATTTATTTTACTTTATTTATTTTCACAGATTTGCTTTAGTTGTGCAATTATTAATCAACAAGTATTTAATGTTCATCCATGTACAAAAATATATAAATTATTATATTGTAATTTATGCTGTCATAATTCATAATATATTCATATTTTTTACATTTAAATCAGATTTTTTTAATGATTTTGACATGCTAAATGAAGAAATGTTTATTTCTTTTTATTATAGGTCATAATCATTTAATATTAATTTAACTTTTTCTATTATAATATTTTAACGAAGATTTTTTTGTTTATAAATAATTGTTAATACATACTATTAATTTAACTTTTACTAGTATAATATTGTCATTTTATATATTTCAAAATATAATTACAATAATATCTTAAAAAAGAATGTAATTATATTTTTAATATTTAAATAATAATATTTAAATGCAATTTCTTTTTGGCAAAATGCTTATGGCCACAAGATGGCAGACAGGTTTTTGTCAATTCTATTCAATTCTAGGTTTTTGTCTATTTTGGGAAATCTGTAATATATATTGAAGATTGGATGTTTGAAATCAACGAAAACAAAGATTTGCTTCATGCTAGAACTGAAAGCCGAGGGCGGCGTAAAAGATCCAGGCTGTTGGAAAAGTTGTTAGAACTAAGAACCAAGTAAAGTTAGGAGCAGTTTAATAAATGCATATTGTCATTAGATGAAAGCGAGAGTGTTTTTCACCTCTCACATCCTCTAGCTTTGATTCCCTCTCTATAAATGTCAGCTGTGTGTGAGTATTGAGGTTCTGCTCTATTCCTGGCTGTCTGCAGTATAAATAACTCATGCGTGAACATCACAGTGCTGCTGCGTCAATGCACTGATGTGACGAGAGCGAAGCACAGTTTCTCTCTTATCAAGACAACTAGTTAGGGTGTATACTGAGGAGCCGTTTCTCTAGTGCGTCTGAAATCGTGTACTGTCCGAGTAGGTACTTCATTTGAATTTAATTTGCGACCATTAAAAAGTATGCTCTATATAGCATGAGTATGTACTACATCCGGCGTGTTGTTACTGTCATGTGACCTCCAGCGTCAGTTGCGTTCAGTTCACTGCCATTCATAAATCCTCTCCCGTGGCCTCATGGGATAGTAAAGTGTCCATCAAATGTGCACTTCCGAATCTCAGAGGAAGTATTAGGTCATCCGTGTACTTTTCACCTACTGTTTTTCCAATTTTTTTGATATTTCTGTAATTTACAGTATTTTTACTGTTTATCTTCAGTATGTGGGTGTTTCTTTAACTCCAGGCAGTTTTGGCACTGCAGACTTTTTAGAAACTCTACTTTTCACACCCTTAATACAATTTGATTTGTTCTGCATTGGGAAAAGCATGACAGGATTTTGTCGTCTTTTAGTTTTTTTCATTAACGTTTCCAGCACATCTCAGAAGATATTCAGTATCATTCTGTGGCAGAAGTGACGCTTTAAACATTTGCTGTCTTGCTCACGCTAATTTCATAGCTAGCATTTCTATGTATTCTAAATACACATGAAATCATGTTTCAATTATATTTAAACAATTTATTCAATAAATTATATAAATAATTTTCATACAATACATATTAAAAAGGTTTATTTTACTCTTTATATATATATATATATATATATATATATATATATATATATATATATATATATAATTGTATATTTGTAAAACATCAAAAATCTTCTGTTTGTTTGAATATATATAATATTGAATATAATACAAATTATTATAAAAATATATGTGTGTGTGTATATATATATATAGTAGTCAACATTTGAAGTGGATCAAAAAAGTTAATATTTGAAACAAATCGATTAAAAATCTAATAATTAATGTAATCAATTTAAATATACTATATATATATACGTTTTTGTATAACTTTTGACGTTTTTGTAATCCTTGATCTGTTTCAAATATATAAATGTGTATATAGTACATTTTATTAAAAACATATGTATACATATATATATATATTTGTATACATACACATATATTTTTATAATAATTTTTTACTTGCTTCATATAATCAAACTAGATATTCAATATTAGATATTTTGTACATTATATACATTGTGTGTATAGTGCTTAAAATTTAAAACAATTGTTCCATTATGTTGATATTTTATTTTAATGTTTATCTAATAATATATATGTATATATACATTTCTAAGTATGCTTCATATGTAGATGAAGCCATGAAGGATCTATTTCTCTTGAGATACGCGTCTGCACCAGAGAGAGTTTGACACAGAGAGACGATGTGCCTGTGGCACTGCTTTGACAGAACGAGATCGTTCGTCTCTTTAATTGGGGTATCAGTGTCTCGGCTTGACCTCGGAAATTCACCTCCTTCACCTCCAGCTCAGCTCCCCTGACGCCCTGCCGCCTCCCAGCGCTGCGGGACGGGGAGAGGATAAGTGCAAGTGCAGAGGGCCAGGAAAGGGCAGCCGCTTGTTCTGTCCGCTCCTAATTGGCGGTGTCCGTTTCAGCCAGCTCTCTGAACATGATGCTCTCTCTGGGATGGATGTGGTGGGAATGATGGATTTTTTTTTCCCTATCCCTCGTTTGCGGCAAACAGACGGATGCAAAGGCGAGATAGTGTTTCCTGCGTCAGGAGTGGTGGAGGGAGATATCGGCAGGACGGAGATCCCTATCGGGCAGATACAGCAGAAAAACACGAATGTTGTTATTTCTGTGGTGGCTGATGGTTGGATCGACTCGCTGAGGGTTTTTCTGATCTGAGAGCAGTTTAGTGATGCATTTGAATGGTTTAGACTAGGATGTGAGTGTGGAAAACTGGTTGTGGATCAGATAGAGCCTGGAAAATGGCAAACAAACGTTGAATGGAAAGAATATGAAGTTTTGCTGTTAGTCAGTCAGAGGCGTTTTGAATTAGAATATCCAAGTAAATTTCAAAACCGATTTCAAAATCGTAAATGCAGCGAAAGTGACGTAATATCACCTGCGTTTCAACAGCATAGCAGTCTCTTCAACCCTGTTGAGTTATTGTAAGAAAAAAATGATACATTTTTTCTTTTATTTATTAGTAGAAAATAATGAAATTACACAAATCAGGGTTTTTGATGATATTTACATGGTCAAAATATTTGCACAGAATACACACACACACACACACACACATATATATAAATAAGTAAAACAAAATTACACAAGTGTTTTTGATTGTATTTAATAATCCTGTTACAGTGTACGTGTAATATGATAATATTTATTGTAAATTTTATATATTACTTGGATATTTATACATATTTACACTTTACATATTATCACATATTATATTATATTACTATAGTTACTATATATATATATATATATATATATATGACATTATACTAAGATAATATTTAATATGATAGTATTCATTGGATATATGTATATTTTATATTTGTATTATTTATATATATATATATATATATATATATGTCAAATTGATGAATTGCATCTAACATAAAAGCTTGTTTGTATAATATGTGTGTGTGTATGCATATGAAGAGTTCAGATGCAAAAGCCTCTATGTGCCATCTGAAATTTTCTTCTAGAATGATCATTTTTATCAAGCTTGTTTATTTAAGTTCAATAATTTCACTTAAATGACAATTAATAGGTAATCTTCATTGCCATTTAAGTGAAATTACTGAACTTAAATATACAAGCTTGATAAAAATGATCATTCTAGAAGAAAATTTCAGATGGCACATAGAGGCTTTTACATCTGAACTGTTCATATATATAAATGTGTATGTGTGTTTGTATGTATACACACACACACACTTATATAATACATATAGATATAATATATTCACACAAATATATTATATAAACACAATGCGATTAATTGATTTGACTGCACTTATATATGTATAATAAATAAATAAATAAATAAAATAAAATAAAAAATATATGCAGGCCTGGCTCTACCTTGTTGCCCCCTTGTTGTTTTTTCCTCCTGTGTCATAAGCATAAAAAGCAAATGTTCCTGTTCTGTTTATCATATCATTGAAGGATGCAGGCCCAGGGCGTTTTTGTCTGGACTTTACATGTAGGCCGTTCTGTCAGAGATAATCATCAGTGTGGATCATGAGGGCTAGTGGGGAAATGTGGGTCGTAGGACATGACGTTTATCTCTCTTATCGAGTCGCCTCTCCAGACTGTTTTCCAGAGGTCGACCACAGCCGCGTCATGCCCATATACAGACAAAAACGCATAGACGTCTGTGTGTGTGTGTATAAAGCTTTGAGGGTCTGTTAAAAAACGGGGCGAAAAATTGTTTTGAAGCGTACATGACACGTAATCGTTCATGACTAATAAGTAACACTCGTGTTATTCTCTTGGGTCGTCCTGCAGACGGCCAGCATCCGATCTGTAAAGTTTCAGCTTTCCTTCACAGGAAGATGACGGTCATTTGAGATGTTGTTTCTCCTGCAAACACACACAACAGGCCAGTCGCCTCCGAGTGATTGACACATACAAAACAGCAGACATACATTCACAGAAATGCTACGGATGTGGCTACATTCTTCCAATTGGATTACAGAAGTTAATTTGCTTCGCATGGCTTGGAAAACAGTGAAGACACTATCTGGCTTAATAATGTGATTGAAATCATTCAGTTTGGAGATTTCGATAGCTTTTATTGCTTTTTCTACTATTTCTGGTTTGCTTCAATTTATTTTAGTTTGAATCATTTTAGCACTTAGCCTAAAAATGTTTTCAGTGTGTTGCCAAGGCACTAATTTTTAACTGAAAATATGTTTAAGCTAAGTTCTTGAAGGCTATTGTTGTTCATAAATGTCCACAGCAGGGCTCGAGAGGTCAGCGCAGGTCATTCAGACTCTCACATTTTCCCTTCCATCTCTCAGTGATGGACCTTTGCAGAGATGTGAAGGTGTTTTTGATGACCAGATAACTCCTATAAACGCTCTTTTCCTCTGAATGTTGCTCATAGCAACCAAAAGCTTGTTGAGCTGAGCTTCTCCCCTGGTGATCGAAGTCGCAGAGGTCAACTCATTTTCATGCGTTTCTCTCTGGGTTTAAATGCATTTGTGTTATTTTTGGACCAAACTCTAGCTCAACTGGGTTTTTATTTTATTTTATTTTTATAAGTTGTGTTGCCTAACACGGATCATTTCATAGTGCCAAGTTATTTTTTCAATGCATTATTTGAACTAATAATAATTTTAATAATGAATTATGCTAACAATCTGTTATAATAATACTAAATTAATAACACTGTGATGCATGAATATTTAAATCACAAATTATTTTTTGGTTTTATTTTTATATAAATTGTATATTTATAATCATTTTCGTTTAAGTTTTAGTCATTTTGTTCTTTTGTCATTTTTATTAGTTTTTTAATATCTCTATTTAGCTTTATTTTATTTGAGTAATTGTAGTACTCTCTTAGTACTCAATTTTAATAACTTAAATTTTTCATGTAATATTTAGGCTTTATCTAATTGATTTCAGCTTTATTTCTCAACACTGTTCTTCATTTTTTGGGGTGTTTTTATGATTACATATCTAATATGGAATTATTCATTCTGAGAGAGTTACGCATCTGTAATAGTCACCATTCATCAGAGGGTTAATAATAATTTTAACATTATTATCAAGCACACAAAAAGTGCATTTTCTGAAACTGAAGAACATAAATCTTGTGACATTTATATTTTTTCAATGCACAGTGATATAGTTATACCAACAATCTCAGTATATTAACTGATTAATAATAATTTCTATTAAGTGCATTTTCTGTAATTGAAGCATTATGTAAGTCTTGTGTTTCAGACATAAAAGAGGTTTATTTGTGGTTTGACCTCTGTGGACAGTGAATGACCTCTGTCAAATGGGAATTAAGCTGAAACATACACAAACTGATATAGATTTCACGTCACACTCAATACAATTGTTAAAAACACACAATATGCTCCTCCCGATAAGACTTCACTATCTGGGAACAGGAAGTTACATGCAGTTAAAACAACAGACATCTGGCAATCTACACACGTTATTTTCCATTCGATATGTACAATCCCACAGCCACGGCACATGTATTCACATGTGGACATTTGATTAAAAATAGTGACTTATTGTGAAAAACAGTGTGTAAATTCAAAAAACTAATTTTATTTTATTCCAACCCTACATTATTTTATATGAAGAAACGTATTGCTACTGCCGATTTACAGTGTTTATGTGTGTTTGAGATCCAAGCAGTGCAGTTCCTGCATCATTCCTGGTGGGAACTGAACCTGCAACCTTTGTGTTAGCAGCAATCGTCTCCTTAACTGATTGGCTCCCACTACGTTATTTTGACAGGTGCACCGAGTTCAATCTCTGCAGACTAAACAAAACCAGAATGAACCAAAGCACCTGCATTCACACCAAATATAAAGCCCTCTTCAAAGAATAACTTCAAAGTCCAGTGCATTTGTGTTTTTTTTTTTTTTTTTTTGCTTTAACCAGTGTTGTGATTTAACTAAAACTATTTAAATTGGTTTCAAATTAGAAATATTGCCTTGCAACTAACATGTATATAAATAAATAAAATGTAATTTTATAAATAAAATGGCTTTATATGATGCTGTTTTATTTTGATTTTATTTAAATTTTTTATTCTTTTTTTTCCATTAGATGTATTTTTTAAAATCATTTTACACCAATTTAATCATTTATCGTTTTACAGCTTTATATTGTGCCTTTTTTTTTCATTTTATTCCTGTTTTGTCTTTTATTTAATTTAAGTGTTTCCTTTTAATCAGTTTAATATTTATGTGTTTTTTTGTTTGTTTAAATGCTTAAATGCATAGGATCTTCACAGGTCATGCATGTTGTTGAATTGATCAACAATGAATGATCCATATGGAAATGCCTTTTTTTTTCAGGCACGGAGGAAAAGAAACATCAGTCGAAGAAAGAAAAAATGAAGGAGCGGAGGGAAAGATGGCTCAACAGTGAGTGATTTTTTTTTTTTTTTTTACCTTCTCTTCTTAGGACTTTTTCCTTTCCCGCAAATATCATCAAAAGTCCAGAGAACACAATCCCGAAACGCTCATGTGGGGATATTTCTTTCATCGTGAACTGATCTGCGATTCTCTCGTGGGCCGACGGGAACCTCAGAGGTGGATATGGCAGGATCATTAACGCCACACCCCGATTCTGACGCCTGTAATCGTTCCGGCCGATCAATGCGTCGGGTAACACAAGCTCCGTCCGAGGTGGTTATAATTAGGATCTAATGGGGCTCACGGCTCCAGCCGAAACCCAAGCCTCAGACTGCATGTCAGATTTTCAGGAAATTAAAAAGGGGGGAGGATTAAGATGTTGATGGATTCATAAAGCTCAAAGACCTTCAAGGATTTAACAAATGGTGCACAGTAACACTTATATACAGGGGTGTAGTTGTAAAATAAAAGATCTTAACGGCAGCAGAAAACACCCGAAATGGCCACTTATCAGGTGAAGAATGGCATTTCATTTGTGTTTGCAAAAAGACGAACATGTAACTAAGTGCTTCTGTCAAAGATCTGTTTTTTTCCCCTACATGTACTGTGTTGTTTTTGGACTGAAGCACCTGGTGTGTCGGTGTCCTGCTTTCTGTCTTTAGATGGTCAGGTGATGGTAGTTATTTTCTGTCTATGACCTGGACAGGAAGTCGTTCTGGATATAGGCCTTCCACAATTAATTGACCCTTTAAACCAACTTTTTATCTGAAATGATGTGACCTACTGTAACATTACTGTGATGTCTGGGATTTCAGACCATTTTTTAAAAACAATGCATTTATCCGATTCTTTAACATAATTAAATTAAATTACCATAGTTATTTTGTCTTGTGTATTCATTTATATATATATATATATGCCTTTTAATTTTTTTTATTACATTTTCATTTTATACCTATTTTTTAAATAATTAAATAATAATAAAAATTACAATTTTTTAATGAATTTATATTTTAGTTTTATGTTTTTTATTTGATATTTTATAATGTATGCTTTTTTATTTTAATTTATTTAATTTAAATTTTTAAGCATTTTTTTTGTTGCCATTTTATTAATTTGTATTTAATTTTTGTTGTTTCTATTTCATCTCTTTTATAATGTATATCCTTTTTATTTTACACTTTTGTTGTTTATTTTAGGCTTTATATTTAAAAAAAATCCTTTTATTGCTGTTTTATTTTATGAATTTATATTTTATTTTTTGGGTTTTTATTTTATACCTTTTTAATATACCTTATTTATTTGTATGTTTTTTTAATATATTTTTTTATATAAATGTAATATGAATTGTTTATGCTTATTATTTTATGCCTTTTATTTAATAATTTTATTTGATTATTTTTTTATGCTGTTTGCCAGAGAACAAGATAATGGCAAGAAGAGGAGGATCAAACTTGTTGACATCAGCACAATAGTGTCTGAATTTGAATGAATGAGCGCACAAGAATTTGCATCTACTGCTCTGTGATCAGAAAACCACCTTTTCCCCCCAGCGTATGCGTCTTGGTCTGAAGTGTGTTTGTCTCTTTATCATCTGTAGAGATCAGTGGGATCAAGCTGGCCCGGGAACAGCAGGTGGCACAAGCGCGGAGGAAGGCCACTCCTGTTGTGGGCGACATGAGGCCGCTAGCCGACGCTCTTCCTGAACTCTCCCAGCTCCTCCCTTCTTTCAGAACCACCGCCAGAGCACAGCGGAAAAATAAAGCGTAAGTACTCACTTTCTTCATTTCTACACCGACACATGATTGTGTATGCTGGCAGCGTATCCTCTGTGATCATTTGTGCATATTCATGTATTTGTTGGCACGAGTAAGCGCTCGTTAATAGTCTCTAAACAACACATTGTACAAACAGATTTCATGTAACACCTGTTTCTCTTGCAATGGGATTCAAACCGAATTTGTATTCATTTTCTGCAACCCAGTGTACTTTTTTTCTCTCTCTCTCTTTCTGCCGCCTGATTCATTCAATATTTATAGTATTATTAAAGTGCCTCTATTATGCTATTTAAACCTGCAACAGGTTTATATGAATCCAAGGTCAAACCACTTGAATTTCTCATAATATACATTGCAAGATTCAGTCTCTCTAAAACCCTCCTTTCTGAAAGCTACTCCGCTCTGATTGGTCAGATAACCCAGTCTGTTGTGATTGGTCTTCTCTGCTCTGATTGGTCAGACGACCCAGTCTGCTGTGATTGATCTACTCTGCTCTGATTGGTCAGACGACCCAGTCTGTTGTGATTGATCTACTCTGCTCTGATTGGTCAGACGACCCAGTCTGTTGTGATTGGTCTTCTCTGCTCTGATTGGTCAGATGACCCAGTCTGCTGTGATTGATCTACTCTGCTCTGATTGGTCAGACGACCCAGTCTGTTGTGATTGATCTACTCTGCTCTGATTGGTCAGACGACCCAGTCTGCTGTGATTGATCTACTCTGCTCTGATTGGTCAGATGACCCAGTCTGTTGTGATTGGTCTACTCCGCTCTGATTGGTCAGACGACCCAGTCTGTTGTGATTGGTCTTCTCTGCTCTGATTGGTCAGACGACCCAGTCTGTTGTGATTGGTCTACTCTGATTGGTCAGACGACCCAGTCTGCTGTGATTGATCTACTCTGCTCTGATTGGGTAGACGACTCAGTCTGTTGTGATTGATCTACTCTGCTCTGATTGGTCAGACGACCCAGTCTGCTGTGATTGATCTACTCTGCTCTGATTGGTCAGACGACCCAGTCTGTTGTGATTGATCTACTCTGCTCTGATTGGTCAGACGACTCAGTCTGTTGTGATTGGTCTACTCTGATTGGTCAGACGACCCAGTCTGCTGTGATTGGTCTTCTCTGCTCTGATTGGTCAGACGACCCAGTCTGTTGTGATTGGTCTTCTCTGCTCTGATTGGTCAGACGACCCAGTCTGTTGTGATTGGTCTACTCTGATTGGTCAGACGACCCAGTCTGCTGTGATTGGTCTACTCTGCTCTGATTGGTCAGACGACCCAGTCTGCTGTGATTCGTTTACTCTGCTCTGATTGGTCAGATGACCCAGTCTGTTATTGATCTACCCCTTGCAGCAAAACTTCCATTACCATATCAAAAAAGCATATTAGTGGCACTTTAATTTTTTAGATCCCTTTCCCCAAAAAGACCTGTAATAAAATGCTGAAGCCAAAACATAAAATTGCATTTTGTTTTACAAATTAATTCAGTATCAACTCAAGATAAATACCCGCTATCAATATTTAACATTTTTATTTTTACATATATTAATACATTTTGAAAAAAAAATCTAATATTTAAATAAAAATTAAGATTAAAAATAAACTGTGTCCAGTAATCACAAACAACTGGAAAAGTCATACATTGGTCAGGTGTGGGAGACATGTAAATAAAAAAATAAAAGAAGGTGATAAAAGTTTTGTGTGGCTTGTGAAACAACAACATGTCATTAAAAGTCTCTGTGATGGCTAGTATTTATAAACGCGTTTGTGTTATGGTTAGTGTTGAAATTTAAACCTTGAACAGCACTCAAAATGTTTTAGGCACTGATATTTTTTGGCAATCTCCTATAAGCAGATTGTAGTAAAAAAGAAAAGGTATATTTATATCACACACAACAGGCTCTAAGAAATGAAGCATCCCACGGGTCGGCGGCAGTCTTGCTGTTTATTAGATTAATCAGGCGTTTGGCTGAGCGTGTGAAGGTCCGAAGCTTTTTCCACAACTGTGTAATTGCTTTGATCCAAAACACATTTGTCTGTTTTTCTCTGTTTGCGTTGGTACTTTTTTATCTGTTTGATGTATGTTGTCTTGCATGAGTAACTGAAAAAAATAACACTTGTGTGGGGAAAGCCTGTGCTCTGGACAACTTCAAAGCGCATCTTCAAACATGCCTTTTAAGTCTCTCTATATAAAACATTTTAGCAGACAAGCTTTTTTCCAACTTATTTTATGTGAGTAAGTTAATGATGCTAAATATAAATGGTTCTGCATGTAACACAAATGTTTGTTCTTGTTTTCTCGTCTCAGTTCGGTTAAGAAGAAACCAGAACCCACAGACTTCAGCCAGATGAAACCAGCCCAGAAACGAAAACTACTGTAAGATAATGGCTTCCCTCTAACTTCCAAACTTTGCTAATGTTAATTTCACATCAGTATTTTATTTTAGCAATCATATAGAATCATAAAAAAAAAAAAATAGTTTACCCCCCCCCCCCCCCTTTTTTTTCTTT
Organism: Semotilus atromaculatus; assembly: GCA_031834385.1. Classification (NCBI taxonomy): domain Eukaryota; kingdom Metazoa; phylum Chordata; class Actinopteri; order Cypriniformes; family Leuciscidae; genus Semotilus; species Semotilus atromaculatus. The sequence goes on along the minus strand of JAULUF010000013.1, from coordinate 11,198,891 downwards.
TTTCATTTTTCATTATTGTCATGGCAATTAAGCACATTACCCTAATGAAAAAACAATACATTACAAAACTACTATTATTTTGAATAATGTAATTGTAAATGTATCATACATTTTAATATTTTAAATTATTTATTTTTAAATTAAATTAAATTAAATTAAATGAACAAAAACCTAGGGGTTAATGGGAAAATCTCACAAAACCAAGAACATGTTCAGGTCATGTTTATTTTACCTCAATAAATAAATAAATAAGTCAATAATAATAATAAAAAATACGTATTTTGGTAAAATATTGAATGTCTATTTTAAGGATATTATTATTTTTTATTTTTTAATAATTCATTATTTTTTGCATTTATTGTCATGACAATTAAGCAGATTACCTTATTGAAAACTATAAATTAATTAAATTAATATTTATATATAATATTTAAGCAATGTTTAATTTAATTTTAAATGTAAAAACATATGATTTAAACCTGTATTATTATAAATAATTAAGTAGTGCAAATGTGTATTGTATTATTATAATAAATTATTTCTTTAATTTATATTAAATTAAATTTAAGTATTTAAATACAATAACCAAACATATAATTGCCATGTAAATAATGTTACTGAAATGTCTCGGGTTATACATACATATAACCCGAGTGTCAAGTTTTGGATTTGAAAATAAGGGAAATTTTCCGGCGCCCACCGAGAGCAGCCCCCCCCCCCCCCCCCTTAAATAAAAGCTTAAATGAAAACACAAAAGGGTATATATGAAGAGCATTTATTTAAAGGCTTATTTGCATATTTTCTGTTAATTTAACATTGTTTGTCTTTACATTTTATTTCCATTCCACACATTCATTTCATATTGCTTTTCTTTTACAGTTTTTCTTTTCATTTCACATAACTTTTCTTTAGCCTACTCTTTTAGTGAGTTATTGTAAAAATGTGTTGCAGACTTTTGGCAGGAGTGCCTTCCATCTCTGTCGTAGCGTCCATCATCCGTCTCTGTTTTTTTTTTCTTTTCTTTTTTTCTCGGGTTGTCACTCATCATCTGACTTCACACACTAACCTCGCGACAACTGCCAGCTACAGTAGGCCTACTGCAGGTGGCAGTTATCGCGAGGCTAGTAGTGACAGAGCTCATATTGGGATTTTTTTTTTTTTTACTCCGCCCGGGCATTATTATTTTTTAATAATAACGCAGGTTAAAATACGGGAGATTTACGGGAAAATACTAATACGGGAGGACGGCGGGAAAGAAGGGTAAAATACGTGACTTTCCCGGCCAAAACGGGATACTTGACAGGTATGCATATGAAGAGTTCAGATGCAAAAGCCTCTAAGTGCCATCTGAAATTTTCTTCTAGAATGATAATTTTTTTAAGCAAGCTTGTATTTTTAAGTTCAGTGATTTCACTTATCACAATGAAAATGACCTATTAATTGTCATTTAAGTGAAATTACTGATATTAAATATACGAGCTTGATAAAAATGATCATTCTAGAAGAAAATTTCAGATGGCACTTAGAGGCTTTTGCATCTGAACTCTTCATATATATTCTTGTTTTTTTCACGTCATTTTTTATTGTGCGCAGATTATTTTAACAAAGTAAAATTCTAATCAAATATTTTTTTATATATTTTTTTATATTCCAGCGAGACCGAAGCATCTTACTTCAACGAAGCCATGAAAAATCCCGCCTTCAAGACCAACCCTTTGGCTGCAATTGGTGATCATCTGCGAAAACGACTCAAACAGGAAGACGAACAGAGTTAATCGCAACTCTGGAGCGCCGCCCTGTTGTTAGACTACAGAAACTGTATCTTATTATTATACGCTGGAACATCGAAAACAAACTGATACATTCAAATCGGTTTTGTACTTCATAACAGATTATGAAACGAAGAGGAATGCCAAGATTAGCATCATTTGCATTATCTGGCACTGTATAAACACTATGGAGGAAAATGTGTATCGCAGTTCCTCTGTGTAAATTCGTGTAAAATGAATTGCGTTAGTGATCAGATATTATGAGTGTTTTCATGCTGTCTATTCCACATGCTTTTGGCAAGATAAAAATAAATCCAATGGAAAATGATTACGGTGATATTTCTTTATTCAGGGTGTTTCCTAAGACAGGCATGACTTGCAACGATAAAACTGGGAATAAAAATGACTCCACCTGCTGCGTTTGTTCACAGACAAAATCCTCTAATTAAAGTGAGATCTCATATATCAAATGCCTCTGCATTTCCATGACAACACGTTGCAAAAAGAAGGAAAGGGCGGCAGCTCTTTTAGAGATAAAGGAGACATGGGAACCCGAACCCTGACTTCTCGTCATCGCTTCATGGCTCTTGGATGTCTGATATTGAGGAGGATCTTTTCTTGGATCTCGTCTAGATCCACTTCACAACCCTGTCAAATGCTGGGTTTCTCATAAACGGCCAACATTATCGAATAACACCAGCTTAAATGAACACGAATGTAATGTTTCATGTTTGCGATGGACTAATGTGATTGTTAGTCCATCCAGAGAGAATCCAGAGAGAATCTGAGAAACCTGATGGGAATGTGGGTATAGATATTAGATGATGTTCACCCACACAAATGTGTTCTTGTTTTGTCCTAAGTCCTTTTATTTTAGGTAAGATATTAGAATGTGTTCGCTTTCAGTGACAGTAGTTAAAAGAGAAAAATAAAAGCAACATTTGCACATTATCATCATCATCTCACCAATAATTATTGCCACATTTGCAGTCAGTGTCAGTAATTATAATAGTTTTATATTGACCCCTGGAATCTATATTTTGCCTCAGTCAGCACACAGTTTCATACTTTTGTCAAGTAAACTGACATGTATTATTATAAGCATGTATTATATATTTTTTTCCCCCTCACGTTATGAATTATATTTTTATTTTAAAATTCATTTTTTTTCTATATCTATCTATCTATCTATCTATCTATCTATCTATCTATCTATCTATCTATCTATCTATCTATCTATCTATCTATCTATCTATCCATCTAGTTACTAATCTAATATAATTAGCCTACGTTTATATGTGATGTGACAAAACATCAATTTTTCCCTTGTTATAAATTTTCGTTTATATTTTATATGTATTTTTTATTATCTTTTGTGTGTGTGTGTGTTTATTTTATACATTTGTATTTATTTATTTACTTTTATATAGTAGCAAATGCTTTATTACAGTAATTAGAATTTCGGTCTTAATGGCCCATGAAATAAGCTTCATTTTCATTATGGTTTTAGTGTGAAATCAACACAACATAGACAATAATTAGGCTAATGGCATGTGAGTGGAGTTTGAGATATTTGGTCTTAAATTATTTGAGTGTTTCTGAAATAAAGAACTGGCTGTTATATAAAGCAATATGCGTCAGTGTATGGAGGCGGGTGGCCGCTGCTCGCGTGCCCGTGCTGTGATTCCTCCTCGTCTCCTCTTCATCCTTCAGTAGGTCGGGCTCTTAACCACAAGCGACACCACCCCAGAATCCCCACTCATGTGAGTCAACACACACACACACACACACACGCACACGGGGTCAGCAGGAGACACAGCGATTGTTCTTAATCATAGTCTCGAAATGTGCAGTATTTAGGCTATATAAATAATTATTTATTTAGGCATATACAGGCTTCTTACAAGCATTTACATATTATATAAATACAAATAGAGAGAAAGAGAGAGACGTCCCAGATAGCAAGGTGACATTGATTAAATGTTGAAATTCCATCAGAATCATCATTTTGGTTGAGGTTGAAAATTCAATGCTAAAATAATATTGAATCAATGTTGATAATTCAATGTTTTTCAGTGTTGAAAAGACAAACATTGAATCAATGTTGATTTTTGGTCAGCTTAAATTTCTCCACTGGTTGCCAATCATTGGTTGCATTCCAACCGCCAATCAGATCAAAGCGCGGCATAACAGATTTCATGCACGGCATAAGTAGATATCAGGCGCGAAACAGACACACAGACGAAGCATTCGGGCAACGACGGAGTGTTTTTTTGAGGTAAGTTAATCTTATAAATCTCAATTTCATTTCTCATTTTTACTTATCTATATTTCTTACATGTTTGCTTTTCCTGTTTGAATGAACTGCAATGTTACATTTATTAGTCACATGAACGCGCGCCGTGTACAAACCAACGGCCAGGATTTTACCGAATAATATATTACATTTCAGTTTGTCTTTTACCAAATGCCATCGTGGCTAAAACCAATAGTGGGTAACGTTAAATTGTTCATTTTCATTCTAGGGCGAACTAAACCTCAAGCGCGCTTTTCAGACAGGACGCAGAATGCGCGGCTCTGGCCGCTGGGTCCAGCGTTGCCCTTCAGATACACTGCGATTTGCGCTGCGCTATAGCCAGAGCAAAGTAGGCGGAGTTTGGATGTGCAGGTGCCGCTGCACAGCCTATGAGCGAGCCAGATGCTGAATGTGTTAGCTGTGCAGCTGCAAATGCGTTTTACACGTTTTACATATAATCTTCAATAAATCTTCAATAAATCGAGGAAAATGAGTTTCCCTGCACATTTACACATATTTAGAGAAACGAATACCCCCCCCCCCCTCCGTTTTCAATAATAACATCGTTTCCTTCTACTGTTACTGTGTTGTCTTCATGGTTGTATCCAATCCTGTGTCCGTAAACGGGTAAAAACGGGTAAAACAGTGGATTGGCCGATGCCAGGCGTTTACTTTTATTTGATTGGAAGCAGAAATACAAAGCGCCTATATCGCCTAGCAACTGCCTCTGCTGTCGGTCGGTCGCGCGCGCGCATTCACACATCCAGGATTAAACAGTGCAAGTTCAGTTGCTAGCTAGCTTTTTTAAAAACTTTCTATTTACCTAACGTTACTCAGTTTTGTGGACAGCAAAAAGGGATGAGAAATACACATGGAAAAAGAGGTGAGAAATGTCAGTCTTAGGTTGCCCAAATGTACTAAGTTAACAAACAAAACAAAGTTGTTTATAATCTATTATAATACATGTTATCATGTTTTAATTGCTAAAGAGTATAGCTTATCTTTCTACAAATCTTTCTTTGGTTGGTTTTATTTCTGTTTTGGTTCTCCTGTTTTATGGTTACTCTTAGTTATGTTGCTCTTATTTTATTTTATAATGCTTGTTATATCGTGTTTTAGTTTTTTAATGCATGCTGTATCTTTTGATGTTGTTCTTCTGTGAAGCTCTTTGGTCTGTTGTAAATGTGCTACATAAATAAAATTGAACTTGAAATATTTATCAGAGTAATGTTTCATTCTTTCTTACCTTAGTCCTGTGCTGTTTTTGTCTTTGTCACCACGTAATGCCATTTTTGTTTCTGAATGTGATATTTCCTACTCAGTTTTGGGGGCATAAATAAATACATTTGCTTGTGAACTGAAAGATGTAGTTTCCTTTGAATGACATTTTTGATTAAAACCCACATTTAATTGCAAACCTATATGGTCTCTGACTGAAAGGAGTCATTTAAAAATTCAAGAATAGTACAAGCCTAACTAGCATAGAATCTTGCTGTAGCCTACATAAAGCAAGATTGATTTTACATTGATTTAATGTTGATTCAATGTTAAAAAAGTGATTTAATTATGGTTGAATTAATATTGATTTTATGACCATAATGATTGATTTTTCATTGATTTTTCATCATTGAAATAACATTATTTCAGGGTGCAAACCTGATGAAAAATCAATGTTAAATTTCAACATTGATTCAATGATCTTTTGGTTAATGCATTAACATTGATTCAATGTAGATTCAATGTTGGTCTGTTATCTGGGGTATGCATGAAATCATTAAAGAAATTGTGCATGCATGCATGCATAAACTGCCAAATAAATAGCCTACAGTAAATAACTAAAACACTGTGTAGGCCTATAGCCTACATAAATATTTCATATTGAAATAAATGTTTTAAAAATATATATTTTATTTATATATAAATAATGCAAAAGAAAACGGAGAGTGTTCATTTTGTGGGCTTTTGGCAGTTTAACAGAGTGTTTTAGGATGTTTCATAAGAGAATCATAAATAATCAAGCAGCATTTGAAGAAAGAATCCAAGATAAGATTAGGATACATATAGTGAGAGGAGACAGCTGTCAAGATAAAATAGGCTTTTGTGCATTTCGATAAAGATCTATCTATTTTTCTATCTATCTGTTTATCTTTAAATATGACAGATATAGCCATCATGGTGTATAGTAATGTAGCAATAATATACCTTATGCATATATAATCTCATATAATATTAATGTTATGTTATGTTATTTAAAAAAAAAAACATGTTTTTTTCTGTTGTTCAAGTATGAGTTTTACAGGTCTTAAGTTTCTCCTTATAAATTAAAAAATACGACTGCTTCTCTGACCAATCAGCGCGACAATTTTACCTGTCAAGCTCTGGTCCACCAATCAAACGGCAGTGAGTAAAGAGCCCGCCCACTCTTTGGCCAATCAGGGTTCTGCATCGGCTAGTATTCCATATCATCACTCTATTCGTATCACAGATGCAAACAGGCATAATTAAATGACTCTCGGTGTGAAATGCTGTGATGCTCCGCGTGCGATAATTCAACGGGTGTCGACTAGATCTACACGCCTGCTTTATAACATATTGCATTCGGCATTTATATTTTATTCCTTTTATTACGTGCTGTTCATTGGAAGCTTTTTGTTCATAAGGATTCATCTCTAGGATATCAACCAAACATCGTACTGTGAGTAATATTCACATGTAGGCTACTCATGCACGAAAAAAATAGGCCATGCATTTAATTTACATTATTTTGTGTTTTTACCAATGCTCAAAGATCTCTGTAGTCTTATTATATAAAAAGATGAACGCAGTGAATGGTCCGTGATCTACAGTTCAGCATCCACGAGCTTCAGATTTGACTTAGATACTGAATGTGGTTGGTCTCGTTTTTTTTAACTACTAAACCTCAGATGCACTGACTGGTGAGTTTTTAGACACTCTCAAGTGAACTGAGCAGTGAGCATCTGTCCAAACTGCCTGTCACGCAAAGAAATATTGATATATTGTCATGATATATATATATATATATATATATATATATATATATATATATATATATATATATATATATATATATAGTATGTTACTGTTTCCAAAATCACATGAAAAAAAAAAAGATTTGTGGTTAGTAATGTAATCTAGATTACTCGTTTAGGTAATGTATTCTGACTACTTTTAGATTGCTTATAGATTACTTTTGAGCTAACTCGTTTATCACATTGAAATCTTACAGTACAAATACAATACAATGAGAAGGAAAATATATTTAATTCTTTATTATCAACAACATGAAGTAAATATTAAATATTACATTACCTCAGGGTTTCCCAGACTGGGGTTCATGATGAAACTGCAGTGGGTTTCCTGTGTTTAATGAAAAGCTATTTAGTCATAAAAATGTAAATAAAATAAAAACAATCCAATTTTTTTTTAAACTGATTAAACCATTAACTGATATCAGAGAACAGTGAACTTAATTTTATTATTATTGATTATTATTATACAGACATTTTATAACTTATTTACTTAAAATCAACAAAAAAAATTAAGTAAATATATTAGGGCAAAGAGGTTCAGTTGCCAAAAAAGTTGGGGAATCCCTGCATTGCATGTAAATATGAAATTGATGTAAATTTGTACATTTTAATGTGTTTGATACTTTTGTACTCCCTATTGCACTTTTTTTTTACAGTGTTCCGAAGTAATACAAGGTTCAATGACTCACTGAATGAAAATTCAAATGATAATTAATGTGTTCATCAGGAGCTGATTAGATATGCAATGTTGTAATGTAGAGAATAGACTTCTTAATTGTGAAATTATTTTAAACATTTGGTCCAAATTTTCCAGGGATCAAATGCTATGTGGGTCTCATTTATAGGCACATGATAGTCCCAGGTCTGTGTGAGCGATTCCTCAAACCTGAAATATCTTCTGAACATATTATATATAAGCAGTAGGCATTTTTAGAAAGGAAAATCTAAAAGATAACAAAGTAGAATCAATTAATTATGAATCATTTACTGCCATTGTGAGAATAACATGCAATCATGTAATCAATAGAAATGTAATCCAATTACAAGTTAAAATAATCTAATTACAAATACTTAATTTTTGGAATCCAATTACTCAGTACTGTATGTCTATACTTACAATATATATATATATATATATATACACTCACCGGCCACTTTATTAGGTACCCCATGCTAGTAACGGGTTGGACCCCCTTTTGCCTTCAGAACTGCCTCAATTCTTCGTGGCATAGATTCAACAAGGTGCTGGAAGCATTCCTCAGGGAGTTTGGTCCATATTGACATGATGGCATCACACAGTTGCCGCAGATTTGTCGGCTGCACATCCATGATGCGAATCTCCCGTTCCACCACATCCCAAAGATGCTCTATTGGATTGAGATCTGGTGACTGTGGAGGCCATTTGAGTACAGCGAACTCATTGTCATGTTCAAGAAACCAGTCTGAGATGATTCCAGCTTTATGACATGGCACATTATCCTGCTGAAAGTAGCCATCAGAAGTTGGGTACATTGTGGTCATAAAGGGATGGACATGGTCAGCAACAATACTCAGGTAGGCTGTGGCGTTGCAACGATGCTCAATTGGTACCAAGGGGCCCAAAGAGTGCCAAGAAAATATTCCCCACACCATGACACCACCACCAGCCTAAACCGTTGATACAAGGCAGGATGGATCCATGCTTTCATGTTGTAGACGCCAAATTCTGACCCTACCATCCGAATGTCGCAGCAGAAATCGAGACTCATCAGACCAGGCAACGTTTTTCCAATCTTCTATTGTCCAATTTCGATGAGCTTGTGCAAATTGTAGCCTCAGTTTCCTGTTCTTAGCTGAAAGGAGTGGCACCCGGTGTGGTCTTCTGCTGCTGTAGCCCATCTGCCTCAAAGTTCGACGTACTGTGCGTTCAGAGATGCTCTTCTGCCCACCTTGGTTGTAACGGGTGGTTATTTGAGTCACTGTTGCCCTTCTATCAGCTCGAACCAGTCTGGCCATTCTCCTCTGACCTCTGGCATCAACAAGGCATTTCCGCCCACAGAACTGCCGCTCACTGGATGTTTTTTCTTTTTCGGACCATTCTCTGTAAACCCTAGAGATGGTTGTGCGTGAAAATCCCAGTAGATTAGCAGTTTCTGAAATACTCAGACCAGCCCTTCTGGCACCAACAATCATGCCACGTTCAAAGTCACTCAAATCACCTTTCTTCCCCATACTGATGCTCGGTTTGAACTGCAGGAGATTGTCTTGACCATGTCTACATGCCTAAATGCACTGAGTTGCCGCCATGTGATTGGCTGCTTAGAAATTAAGTGTTAAGGAGCAGTTGGACAGGTGTACCTAATAAAGTGGCTGGTGAGTGTATATATATATATATCTTGGCATGTTTTCAGTCTCTGTCGCTGTTCTATACTGATGCTGAAAGCTGCTTTGCTCCTCTTGTTTGGATTCCAGTCATAGTTTGATTGTAGAAAAACAATCTAAAACTCTTGCCCGGGCGAGTATGAATTCTGCAAGTAAAGAAATGAGGTGTGCTAAGATGTGGAACTGAGCGTGGTCTGATTAAATGAAAAGAAAAACAAAATAATGCACAATCAAAAGTCAAACAGAACTCCGAACACTTTAAAGTTTGGTGAACGTTCTAGACTAGGTTTAACGCTTTTTACTGGTTTAGGATCGTTTCCTGTTTGTGGGTTGGTTTTGAAAGCTTTGGTAAGATGATCTTACTGAATTGCTGAGCGGCAGCCCATTTTAAATCTGACAGTTTAGGATGGGGAATACTACATTTAAGTCCATTACACTAATTGCACTTAAACTGCATTAATATTACAACAACTACAGGCTCCGTAGATCAGGAGCGCAATAGCTTGCATTCCCTTGGAAAAAAAACCTGCTTTTTTAAGGCATTATAAAAATTGCAATAAATCATATATTTGTAATATTTAATATATACTTTTTTTTAAATATATTAATGGAAATAAATAACAATAAAACATGATTTATTAATATTTTAATAAAGATAATTCAAGATTGAGATTTCTTCATTGTCATTCCACAGTACACTGTAGTACGAAATTACATGCAGAGTTCACAGCTTAAAAATATAGCACAGAAACAATCAAAAGCACCATAGAAAAACGAAATATTAGCTACATGATAAAATAAATAAAAATGCTTATATGGGTATGCAGAGCTAGCCTGGCTGCGCCCTCCTACGCACTTCCGCTCAATTTCATTTTCCTTCAGTACTACGTCTGGGATTCTGCTGTAGACTTTGGTTTTCTCCGATCAATTTTTTGTAGGGCCAATCAGTGAACAGAGGGAGTGGCTGAGAACGATGACGTCGTGCGTTATTTTGAGTTGTAGTTCAGTAATGGCAGTGGAGAAAGATGCGAGCGAGGCCACGGTCCGTTGTAGCAACGCTGCCGAATATCAAGAAGTTAAAGCCGGAGCAAGAAGAATCTTTGCATAGTTTTGTTTTGGCCATGATGTTGTGGCCCTCCTCCCCACGGGGTTCGACATACGTCACGAGCAAACGTTAGCGATTGGTGGCAGATCCAGAGTGACTCTGGGCAGATCCAATCGTTTTAGACTTCAATAGAGTACCCGCCTACAAGGAAGTTAACGATTGTCAATGCAGCGGTGCCAGACTCTCTGTACAAATGAAATGTACGAGAGTCTGGTAGAACCAGGCTAATGCAGAGCATGTATGAGTGATAAATGTAAATATACAAATGTTTAATTTACGTATCTAGATATATACAGTTGGGAGTATAAATATCCATATTTAAAAATAGTGCACTTGAGAATAAATTGCAGTTAGAACAGATAATTATGTACATGTAGTATTCACATTGATTGGTATGTTTTAGTGTGTTTTAGCAGTAGGGAAGAAGTGTTGAACCTTGCAGTCCTTGTTCTCAGACCAGAGGGGAGGTGGGAAAACAGTTTGTGGCCAGGGTGAGTGGGGTCCTTTGCTCTTGAAAGGCATCTTTTCTGGGCCAGCTCCTGAATGGTCGACAGAGTAGTCCCAATAGTCCGCTCAGCTATCCTCACCACTCTGCTCAGCGCCTTTCTCTCTGAAGCTTTACAGTTCTCAAACCAGAGAGAAATGTTGCTGGTCAGAACACTTTCACTGGTACCCCTGTAGAAAGTGGTCAGGATGGATGGACTGAGGTGGGACTGGTGTGCCTTTTTGATGAGGGAGGAGGAGGTGTGCAGATCCCAGGACAGGTTGTCAGCCACATGAACCCCCAGGAACTTTGTTTTTTTTACGATCTCCACAGCAGTCCCATAGATCGGGGCGTGCACAGGCTGATTTCTCCTGAAGTCAATCGCCATCTCCTTGGTTTTCTCGACGTTCAGGGCTAACAGTTGTTCAGGGCTAACAGTTGTCCCTATATGCCCTCTCATCTCCGTCCTGGATAAGACCCACCACTGTTGTGTTGTGAGTTTTAACATACTTAACAATCTAAACTGTTCAATAGTTTACATTTTGACTTCTTGTAGTCTTTGATAGTTTAGTGATGCATTAGTCTTTGTTTTGTCCTGAAGTGAATATTCCCACTGCTCCTCTTCTGTTTCCCAGCATGCTCTGCACATTTGCGCTTTTCTGCACAGTTGCTCAGTGATGTTGAGTTCCAGGAGATCCAACACTGACCTCATATGTACATAGCCCAGTCTATTTTTCATTCCATTTTTTTTTTATAAACACTGCTTTTTGGTTTGCCACAAGGTTTGTTTCACTAAATAATACAAATATTCCTTTCTGATAGTAAAGTTGCTAAAGAGTTTAGCAGAGTTTAGGACCTTGAACTATTACTTATGTGAAATAGTATGCACAATATGAATTTTTGTATTGAATACATAGTTGGCATACTGCGTTTTCCGAAAATGCAGAGTGTTCTGCGTTGGATACTAGCCTATATCCCAGAATGCAATGTGTCCGACTTGACCTTATTTCCAGTGTGACGAATGAATCCCCGTGGCTCATTATTTAATCAGATTTAAAAAATGGAGCACTGCATACTGCACACGCAGTAGCTATATACTGCATTCTTTTCCACTTTAAAAACAGTGTGCAATATACAAACTTTTCAAACTGTGCAGTGCTACCCTACCTCAACAAGTGGTAACCGGTTATCTCGAGAGTGAATAGATATTTCATCCAGGTTTAAGTCGGCATAAAACAGAAGTTGCGATAGTCTCTTTTCTTCCCTATTGTGATGTACAGTACATCCAAGTGAAATTGCTTCTAGAACAAGAACAAATGTTGGGTGGGACTTTATTTTGTCCATTTGGGAATTGATTGGGCCATTGGATTGTTGCCTGCTATTGCTGCGATCTCGTTTTTATAATAAAAAATACGGCAATATTCCATATAAAAATAGGAATTGTCCATTTTTATTTTGAAAAATATGTTGCCATGACTTATTGATCATATACTTTTTACAGTGTATGGTTAAGCAGATTCCATTGTGGGATACATTTCCATTCAGTGTGTGGAGAATATAGTCCATAAAAGGTGCGAAACGTGGTGTAGCTCCAGCAGCTAATTCAATGCCATGTTATCATGCCAAACCGTGACCCTTTTGGTTAATAAACTGAAGCTAATTAATAAGCAGGTGATCTGAAAAATATGCAGCAGGTGGGCTTTTAGCGGAGTCTTTGTGGTGAAGTGGCTCTTCCCGTCATGATGAGATGCATTTGTACTTTATCTCTTTTCGTGTGCAGTCACGAGCCAGCTGTTAGCAAAGACACATCAATCATCTCTAGCTGAATCATCAGGTCACGAAGCATGATTCATCATTTTTGGCTCACGGGTTGCGTGAGAGGCCTCAGTGCACTTTTTCTTTAAAGGGTCAGTATTTTACACTCTTGTAATTTAAATGTTCCCTCAATATAATGTCAGTCGAGGTATCTTGGACCAAATAGGTCGAACTTTACGTGGCAGATTTCAAGTTTTGAGCGACTGTAAAATCGTGTTCCTTGTTGTTTTGAAATTTTGAAAACTAAATGTTTTCTTTATAAAAGCATGCTTAATTATTTCTCCCTCAGTGTCAATGAGTCAGTAGTAAACACACAATAGTAAAACCATATTTCATTTAGTATTTATTATGGTTTTACTGCTAAAATCATAGTTAATCCATGGCTACTGTAGTAGGCTAATTATACATGGTTAATTTTTAGCTACTATGGTTTTACTGCAAATGCTTTAGTAAAACCATAGTAACTGAAAATGAATGGTATTACTACAAAAACATTTTTGTAGTTACTATGGTTGTATTGCTAAATCATAGTTAAACCATGGTTCATTTTCATTGGGGTTCATTAGGGTTTCATTTCATAAATTCGTTAGATTGAGAATGCTAACGCTAATGAATAGCTTCATTACTTCAGTGCAATCCAGAAGTTGTACAAATTTTTTTTTAAAATCATTTTCTCTATTCCGTGAGTTGAATTATAGAAACAAATAGCTGTGGATTGTTCAAGCATAAAACTGTTCCCATTTAAGTATTGATCTTTATTGAGTGCATTGCAAGAGGAAATAAATTGAATCCATCTCTTTTAATGATCTTCTGTCAGGCGGTCCCATCTGTGCAGTGTTATTCCCTGCAAATGAATGAGGTTTTGGAGCAGGGTTGAGTAAAGACGGATTACTGAAGATTTGACTGTCTAGTTTGATGTACAATGTGGGACTTTAAGAAGGACGGAAAATTGGAAATGTGTCTTTCTAGGTCTAGTTCTATGAACTCGGGCTGCACAACTTCTGTTTCTCACTTCATTGTGTCTGAATTCTGCGTTGTATTAGTGTAAACCGCCTTCAACTGGCCATACCCGAAAGACACAACAGAAAGGGTAAAGCAACAGTTTAAAGATCATTTTGCTGTGGAAGTTAAAGTTAGCAAAGTATAGCTAACATTAGTAGCCAAAATAGCTCATTTCAACTAAAGTAACTGATTTGAGAGTATCTTTCTTGGCAAAGTTGAAGTTAGCCAAGTTTAGCTAAGTTGCCATCTCTTAATTATGGTAATTACGACATGCATGAACGCAGCATAAGCTCGTAGTTTTGGTTCAGGAAGAACTGTAAAAGGCGGTTGCAGTTTATTTTGGGTATACATTATGTTGACCGGCAGCTAGGACATCCAAATGGACAAGCATTTATTTGGTCCATAGAAGATATATGTAATTTTATAAATATAGACCACCTCTATTATTGATAAGTATCAGGATTTGAAGAGTCTTAACCGTTTTAACCAGTATAACAAAGTGTTTATGGAAAACATTGCCTGCCCTACCTTTAATATAATTTTCACCTTGAATTGATATATTGTGCATTTCTTTGCAAATTGTCCTCTGACGAATAACACTCGTTTGCAGCTGACACAGCGAAACATTAGTTCGTACCCTTGCAGATACGAGCCCATTAGAGGCGTTGGGACTCAACAGGAACATTTTAATTTGATATCCTCAGAGCAGGTCAAACAATTTTTGCCGGTCATTTTCAAGCTTGTTTTTTTAGTTTTTTTTTTTTTGCCTGCACGGCTATTCGAATAATTAGTCTTAAGGAAGCTCTGGTCACCTGAGCCTGATTGGATGAATTTAAGCGATGTTTACATGAGACACATTATCTGCAGAAACTGAAATGTTAATTTCCCCAATATTAATGTATTTAAGTGTTCTTTGGAGTATCTTTAAATGTTTTGGCCTTGGAGACTGAAGCAAGTAGTTTTTCTCTTCAGGAGGAAAGCTACTTTATGAATTATATATTATCCTACTATTATAACAGATACACCGATTTGCAGATTTAACTGCTAATATTTAATTTTCCAATAATATGTTTTCAGTCTGCCCTGTGGTTTCATTTGACGTTTCTCCTGATGTTAAATTTGAATTTGGATACAAAAACAGCTTCTGTCTAATTATACATTGTTTTTTTGCAGCTTGTATTTGTCTCATAAATGGGACTGTGTGTGTTTTGCGCAGTGAAATTGCGACCACAGTTGAACTGTGGATACCGCTGCATCTATTTTTAGCTTTAATTGTGAATATTAAGCAAAAGGGAGGGATTAGACGAGGAGTCGTTTAAAAAAAAAATGTATTTGCATGTTTGTCGTGCGGCGTCGTAAATGGTGTTTGCTGGGAACGTTTCCTCCCAAGGGATTGCAAAAGAAAAGTAATTTTAGTGTTTTGTTTTCTTGTTGTAAACGAATCAGTATATTTCCAAAGAATAGGGAGTTACTAACATTTTCCATACGGAGCCAATTCTAGGTAATTGCAGGGGTTAAGAAGCACTTAAATGCTAAATGTATCCAACTGAGGCTAAATGATACAGACTGAAGGTCTAGTCTTAAATGTTAAATGAGTTAACAAAGGGACCGTTATGAATCAATGCTAAGGGTCTGATGTGATCCTCAGCCGGGCTCTCTGTGTGTGTGTGTGTGTGTGTGTGTGTGTGAGTGATACAGTTTCGGTGTCATGGTGGTTTCATTTTAATGTATGTAACATTCAATCACCATTTTCTCCAGTTAAATGGAAATGTCTGTTAAACAAGTTCAAAAATCTAAAGTAGTTTGATTTGTCAAATAATTTTTTTATACAGTATATGAGCTAATATATTTTCCTACGATTGAAACTTGCAGGTATTTATTAAATGTTTACTATATATATTTGTATTTATTTATTTGTATTTTATTTGTAATACTTTATTTAAATTAGTATTATTTATTTTAATTTGTATTATTATTATTGTAATGTTTATATTTAAATGATTTTATTTTCATTTGTTGTTGTAATGTTTTTATTTAAAGGTTTTTATTTAGTTTTTAAATCTAATTTAAATTTGTATTATTGTTATTGTTAAGTAAGAGACCTGCATCTATTTATTAACGGTTCTAAAAATAAAATATTTAGCTTTTTTCCTTGTATTTAACCACACATGAGAGCTCTGTTTCAAAATAACGACATAATTCAGTAATTCAACATAATTAAATTAGGCAAACATTTGTTTCCTGCATAGTTTGTGAAGAAAATGTCCTGTCAGTACTTGTTCTAGCTCATGTTTTTTTGTTGGTGCACATATGTGGGCTCTTATCGCAGCAGGGGGTGTTTTATTGTGTGAGTTTTTACTGTCTCAGAGGTCAGTGAGAAACTCTTTCTTTAAGAATATATCAAATATGTTTGGTAGCACTTCAGCTGTAAGCGATCACAACTTTAGTCCAAACTTTGTTTAGTTTATAGTTACTCATTTGTCTTTTTTTTCCTCGTCAGTATTGCTTCAGCTATCGTTTAACATCTGGTCCATATACAGATCCTCTAGTCTGAATGAAAGAGACGGTTCTAGGACTTCCTGTTCCCTTTCAGCACAGTGAAGCACAACACAAAATGCACATACTAACATCCAGTACATGATGTGAAACTGGTCTCTTATTTTAGGCCTAACACGCTTACGCAAGGTCATGACAGCCAATCATAACTGAAGGTCTTTTGAGGTTTCCTTCTCCTCTGATATAACTCATGTCACGAAGAACCCAAACCC
The DNA here is from genome assembly GCA_031834385.1 of Semotilus atromaculatus. Taxonomy (NCBI): domain Eukaryota; kingdom Metazoa; phylum Chordata; class Actinopteri; order Cypriniformes; family Leuciscidae; genus Semotilus; species Semotilus atromaculatus. The sequence continues at coordinate 11,182,241 of JAULUF010000013.1, read as the reverse complement.
TTTAAATTTCTCAAATTAGGCCTAAAATTCTTCTTTTACAAATCTTTTTTTTTTTTCACCTACATATTTGATGCTGACATGACAATTAAATCTATGAGTATTTGAAGGTAAATTAGCGTTAAATTTAAAGGGACTCTGAGTAACTTTTTAGGTAATTTATTATCTAAAATCAATATTTTTATTCATAAATATGTCCCCAGTGGTGTACAAATACCTCTGCCAATTATCTGACTTATCCTCGTAAACGAAGAATTTATTATATTTATATACATGGGACGGGTAAGTCCACGGAGGCTTCCATGTCGTTCCGCCATCTTGAAAAACTATAATAGCAGAGAGGGACAAAAAGTACGCCAACGCGTTTCCACAACGCGTTTTCGTTCAGAGCCAGCGTGACGTAACTGACGCAAAAGAAAACATTGCTCTCTGAAACATTTTCTATAGCTCTTTTTTTTCATAAACAATCAATTAGCTCAAGTTGTGAATATTTTGCTACGTGCATAAGATTGTAAAGAGAATGAAAATGAATTGCTACAGTTACTGCTAGCCACATAAATAGTACAAACCTCGGTCGCTTCTCTTCTCTGCCTTTGGAAACTTTCAATTCTATCAAGATCGTCTCTTGTAGGTCGTTGTATTGACTCTCGCTCTCCTCCTCTTCCTCGCCTAGATCCCACTGATCCACTGCCTCTCTGTCCTCTTCCTCTTCCTCTACTTCTTCCTCTCCCTACTGTTGAATCATCTGATGATGAGATCTAACAGTGCACGTACTTCAGAAAATATAATGAGTAAACAAGGCATAACTACTAATTACAATAGTTCATGTTTTTGACACTCATTAATTCATACTGTAACATTCGTTTGTTCGTTGTGTCAATTTGAAGTTTGTTTAAAATAACAAACCTGTTCACCCGAAGGAAAACTCGACTAAGTGCTATTAGAAGACATCCTGTCATAGCTTTTTGGTACATAACGGCTACCGTAGATGCAACAGGCATTTGAAAACGCAAGGCGCTGGAGAGCACAATTCGTTTGAATGCAAAATACAATTTCACCGCTAGATGGGAGTAATTCTTCCTTAATGCCCCTTTAAGTTTATTAACTTAAAGGGATAGTTCAAAATTCTGTCATTACTCACCCTCATGTCGTTCCAAACCCATAAGACTTTCGTTCATCTTCAGAACACAAATAAAGATCGTTTTGATGAAATTGAGATATTTCTGTCCCTCCATTGACAGCTACGCAACTGACACTTTGACGCTTCAAAAAGTTCATAAAGAGATAAAAAAAATAAACCATTTGAATCGAGCAGTCTAGTCCAAATTTTATGGAGACACAGTCGCTTATTATGATGAACAGATTTAATTTAGGCTTACATTCACATATACACATTTATCAACTCACACATCAGTTGTGGTAAACGGAAGCTCAAAGCATGTTCACTTGACGTGAGAGAACCAATGAGGTTCATTCTAGTGTTACGCAGCATGTTTGAGCTTCTGCAAGAACCAATCAGGTTTGTTCCCATGTAACTGGTCCTACTCGGGATTCAAACCAAGGACGCTCAGCTCTTACTGGCCTACGTACATTACACTCAGAATCAGGTTCTGTTGAGCTTCTGTTTGTGTGAGTTAATCAATGTTTAAATGTGAATGAAAGCCTAAATTCAATCAGTTAAGCGTCATATTAAGCGATCGAGTCTCTTCAGAAAATTTGGACTAAACCGCTCAATTCATATGGATTAGTTTTACGATCTCTTTAGTGTATCTCAGTACACTAAAGTAGGCAGTATCTCTTTATCTCTATAGTGGGGCAGTTGTGGCCTAATGGTTAGAGATACACAAACCGTAAACAAAGCAGTGTGTGCTTACCGGTTTGAATATCAATCCTGCTAAACACTTTCTTTATTCCACTCCTCTCATGTTAATATGGAAATATTCGCCAAGGAACACTCAGGTAAGATGATGTAACATTAGAACAGCCTTCTATCTGTACCATTTTGACTTCTTTCCTCGCTGTTTTGCTATTATTCTCGTGCACTAAGCTGAACAGCCAATCAGAGTTCCCTCTTTCACAGATTGCCAGATGCCGGCCCAAAAAAAACCCCGACGGCGTCCAACTAGAGCCAACGGTGCGGAACACACCGGAAAAACCACGTAAAAAAAACAGCTTGGCGTGTCCCGGGCTTTATGTGTGCGCAAAGGACAAATTTCATACTTGGACTTCACATGTCACTATTTTTATGAACTTTTTGAGTCGTCAAAGTGGTAGTTGCGTAGCTGTCAATGGAGGGGCAGAAAGCTCTCCAATTTCATCAGAAAAGATGATGAAGATGAACGAAAGTCTTACAGGTTTGGTACGACATGGGGGTGAGGAATTAATGACAGAATTTTCATTTGGGTGACCTACCTCTTTAAAAGCAAAAGTGCTGGGTGACACAATTAAAACTACAGTTAAAGAGCAGGATTTCGAATCAACAAGATTTGGGTGGGCGGAGCTTCACAGCATGACAAACGCGACACAAAAGGAAAGAGAGTTCCGCATCACTTTTGGCTTTGACACATTTGGTAGATTTTGTCATACAGAATACAAAGAGCGACACAATGTTTGTGATGATGTTTTGTTTTCTTTGGGTGTATCTGTTTATTTGTGTCTGTTTCTTTAAAAAATCTGCATCACAGCTCTCTAAATGTTCTAATTTATATTAGACATCAGTTTGAGGACGCATGAAGTTCTCCCTGTGTTTACACTGAGGTTACAGCGCCGTCTTCTGGCAGCATTTAGCGAGTGCGCTTAAGATTTCAAGACATTCACGTCTTAAAGTGATAGTTCGTCCAAAAATGAAAGTTCCGTCATCATTTACTCAACCCTCAAGTTGTTCAAAACCTGTATGAGTTTCTTTCTTCTGTTAAACGCAAAAGAAGATATTTTGAAGAATGTTGGTAACCAGACAGTTGACGGCAGACATTGACTTCCATAGTATTTTTTTTTTCTACTATGGAAGTCAATGGCTACCGTCCACTGTAATTATCCACATGCTGTACCATCAAAATGCTGATATCTTTGTGGTTTTGTTACAGGTTAAACACTGTAAGGCTTGTACAGAAAAGGAGGCCAAAAGTACAGGTGGGTTTCATGTGTTTATACAACTTCATATGCAAAATGTACAATAATCTGCTGCTGCTCTGATTACCTGGTTTCTATACTTTGCATTTGTTGGTGAGTTGAGTGTAGGTAACCCTGTTTGTGGCTGCATGTCAGTTATCAACTGTGGCGCGTTTTAGTGAATGTCCACCAGAGGGAGGCAGAGGGTTGCTAATCGCACTGAGTTTGTAGGTATTCCGACTTCACCGTTTACTCTCGTTCTGCCTTAAAATGTCAGGATCGAGTTTTTACTGCTCTTTGTGTACATATACACATCAGAGATTGAATTATTTTAATTCAACTGTATTTGCAAGGTTTTTTTTTTAACTCACAATCCAAATTCATATCAAAGAAACTTTAAAAAGACCCCCCCCCCCCTCAATACTATTCATTTTTCATTACTATGCTCAATACTATTTTTCATTAATTGAATAATACAATAATTTTTTAATTAAAATAATCTAACATGTAAATAATAAATTATTATTATTTTTATTTATGTAAAAGTATATTTAATTGAAATGCATATTTTAAAATTAAAATATTTACTAAAGATGTACTGAATAATGGTCTGAAAAGATATTGTAATTTTCATTTTAATTTAGTTTAATGAAATAAATTCAATAATAATTTTGGTAACACTACAATAAGGCCTCATTTAACATTAGTTAATGTAATAACTAACATGAACTAACAATGAGCAATACATTTGTTACATTATTTATTAATCTTTGTTAATGTTAGTTAATAAAAAATACAGTCATTCGTTGTTTGTTCATGTTAGTAGAGTGCATTAATTAATATTAACAAATAAAACATTTGATTTTAACAATGTATTATTAAATGTTGAAATAACGTGAACTAGGATTAATAAATGCTGTAGATTTATTAATGCTTAGTTCATGTTAACAAAGAAACATTCTTTGTTATTATTTTTTTTCATTAATTTTATAATGAAATTGATAAAATACAAAATTTTCCATGTATTTAAAATTAAATGTGAATAATAAGTTATTTATTATTATTATTATTAATTTATGTAAAAAGTGTATTTAATTTACATTTATTTAATTTTAATTAAAAAAAAAAAAAAAATAATAAAAATAATATAAAAAAAAAATATATATATATATATATATAATATATATATATAATCACCCCAGCTTGGTGCAACTAAAGATATTTACTGAAGATTTATTGAATAATGGTCTTAAAAAAGACCACATTGTTATATTGTTTTATTTAGTTTAATGACAAATAAATGCAATACTATTTTCATTAATTGTTTAATAAATTGAATCAATACAATATTAAATACAATATGATTATATGTTATTATAATAAATAATATTAATTAACATCAAATGTAAATAATAAATAAATTATTGTAATTATTTTAATTTTAGTCAAATGTAATTTAAATAAATTTCTTTTAAAAATGAATCTTTAAAAAAAAAATCTAATTGAAAAATGTGACTATTAACAATACAAATCGTCAAATATTGGTACTTCTGTTGAAGGTAAATGGTGTTCTGTAAGCTTCTGACTAAGGAAAAAAGCTGAACTGACAGTGACAAGAGGGAGTGACTAGTAGAGTTCACAGCAGGTACATCCCACTATCAGCCCTATAACAGTCCCGTCAGCCCTCCCTCTCCACAGAGCATCACTCCTGCTCTCCTCCCTCTCCTTCCCTCCGTCTCACCCCTCACTCCAGAGAGACAGAGATCCTGTGATTTCCTATGGCTCAGTGTCAGAGCTGCTCTCAAAGCATGGGCGCGTATTACTGCCTCGTTCGCAGGAGGTTCAAGAGAAGACGCAAAAAACGATCCGAACGCAAAGGTAAACTGTTTGTTTTTCCACATGAAAGCTAAATCACTTTGAGCCGCTCTGGATCTAAGTTCAATGTAAACATTTGTAAATGTTTACTGTAAACATTTGGCACTTGTTATTTTATTTAGTTTTGTTGGATTTATTTGTTTCAACTACCTATAATTAATCCTTTAAATAACTATTTATTTTGTGTGCAGAAATGGTCCATTAGCATTGTTTGCGTGCGTCCCTTTTATTTGCGATTTGTTAGCGATGCCGATATTTAGTTAAACAAGGTTCAGGGTCAATTAAAGGTTTTAAATCATTTTTGAAATTAGTTTTTAAATAATTTTTGAGGCTGGAAAAATAATATAATTTTAAATCGTTTTTCACTTTGCGCAGCGAACATATTTATTTTGAGTTGAGTATACTTGATTTCTGTTTGTACCACAAATTGTTGTTTATTATTTTCAGTGCATTTTATCGGCATCAATAATGCAAATAAAAGTTAAATGTGATTCCAACTGCCATGAATTATAATTTTTTTGTAAATCTATTAAATTTCTATTCAATTAATATAAATATTCAAGCCACTGAAATGTCTATAGTAGACGTAAAATTTTAATGTTTTTAAGTTATGCTCGGCTCTTAAACATTTAATCCGGTATTTTTTTGTTTTTGTGACCATAAAATGACAGTAATGTACTAATGGAAAAGCCATGGAAATTCATTGGACAAAAGGTGTTTGAAGAAGTTCAAATAGCTGTTCATTACAATATCAAGTCTCAGACTAGTATACTTGCATTATTTCTACCTGGTGTGTTTTAGCTGTCAACCGTTATTTCCCTGCGTCTTGCCCTTAGACGAGGTTGGTAAAGCTCATGTACTGTTTCTCTCTCTCTCTCCCCCTCTTCTTGAGACTGCCGTGTCGGTGCTGAAGGCGGAAGATAGCAGGTTCAATTCAGACAGCTCCTCATGTGTGAAGTTTAATCCGTCTCATTAGAACGGCCACTTCACGCTGCTAATCTCTCACCATGGTTACGCCGCCAATCCAGTCCAGTGCAGCCACGAGTCCAAAGATGAGCAATTGAGTTAGAATTAAGATACAAGATAACCTTTTAATTTACTTCCGCAGATATGTGATGCTTTGATGGACCGACTTCCTTCCTGAGATATTAATAAGCAGTTGTTTAAGTATAAAACTAACTTTGCCTTTTGATATGATCTTGCCTTTGTTCCCCTTTACAATGGCAATGATTTCTTTGGTGGTTAAGCAATTAATTTTGCATCTGAAATGATATTAAGTATGGATGGGAATCACAAGTAATGGCATGTTTGATTCGTTTGAACGATTTAGATACCTTAACAACGATTATTTTAGTAGTTTTGAGGGAGAAAAAATTTGGAAATGTTAATTCTTATTGCATGTATAGTAGCCTGTTTTCAGATTATGGGAATAATTTTTTTTTTTAAATGCAAAGTCTTCCGGTTCTAAAGGCAAATTGAATGGATAAAGTTGAATGATTTTTAAAATGATAGTAAAAATGATTTTTACTAAACGAATTGACCCGTTCAGATTTATTGTATATAGAAATTCAAAAACGAAAAAAAAAAAGTATATATTTATTTTGGGGGGGTAAAAATTTTTTTTTTTTATAACATGTCATATAATTACTTATTTATTTGTATTACTTTATTATTTATTTTTACGAATTGTAATTTTTACTGAAATGGTTTTGAAAAAGAAGTTCTTTATTTCTTTGGAAAACGCTGCTTACAATCCTTCTTTTTTTTTATTTTACAATGGTTGACTGCTCTCTATCCTAATCCTAAAGCAAGGCTTGCAGACATTCTGGCATCGGCTGGGTGACAATACACACACACACACACACACACACACACACACACAAAAATTAACCGGGAAGTTATTCGCTTTTGGATGCCTGGTTGAAAATATTAAATTTTTTACAGAAATGGGGCACAGCAAATTAGATAAACATGGTTACTTAAGCGTTTCTACACCCTGTGCCATCGTCTCTCATGCTCAAACATGGAGATAAAAAAACCCATTTCCTCTAGACCAAGTGTAGTGGAGTGAAGTCCTGGGGGACAGACTGTGTGTTTAATCTACTGGAGGGGGGAATAAATTCAGCATTAGCTCAAGCGGTTCAGGTTTGACCAGCCGAAACCGTGTCCAGTCCACCTGTCTCCTCCTCTCACTTTCACCCTCTCTCCCCCTTTTCCCTTCTGATGGACTTTGCGATAAATGCGTCTCCGTGGCATGTGGTCTGTTCTGGAGCTTTGCTGATAAAGTGTGTTATCTTTCCCACCTGTTCTCATCCGTAACATCAGTGGCACCTGTGTTTGCTCCTTTAGACACTCCCTCATGCATTGAGGATAATGGTGGCTTTTCACTTTTTTTTTTAGAGGTTTGCTCCTAGTTTACTCAAACATAGAAAAGTTACGTTGTATAATCGCCCTCATGGCATTCCAAACCGGTATGACTTGCTTGATTTTGTAGAACACAAAAGAAGAAATATTGAACAATGTTTCAATGTTTTTGTCCATATATAAAGTCAATGGGGTCCAAAACAACATCAAAGTGGACCCCATTTAAATCAAATGTAAATGACTGACTAAAACATTTTTGGATGAATGTAACACTGAATTTTATTAGATTTTATACCTTGTAAACTCTGAAAATGCAACTGCCACCCCAAACTCACACCATTGTCTCAGTATGTCTGACTCCATTTTTCTAGCTCTCTGTCTATCTCATTGTTAGCGTGTATGTCTCAGTACATGTGCGTCAAATGATGAAATTGCTTGATTAGCTTTACGAATTGACACACAGCCCTGTCGCTGCCCGTCGAGTCCCTATGGAGTCGGCACTCAACGAATGCTGTCATAACATTTTTACAGATCCTGTGGTGAAGACATGACAATACTGGCAGATGCTAATTGTCTAAAAGATGGGAAGCTTTATTTGATGACTTGCAGTTATCATTGTAAACTCCAAGTCTAAAGTGGCTATGACACATTCGCAAAGCTGAGCAATGACATTATATTGGACACATCATTTTTTGTTGCTTTATCAGTAATGTTGTTGAATTTTATATATATAGAAAATGTTTTAATTTGTGTGCATGTTATGTATTACGTAGTAACTCATACTATGAAATTTAAATTAGATGTTGGTCTGTCACTAATATATATATTTTTGCTTCCACAGGGATCTTCCACAAGACAATGAATGATGGTAGGGAAAATATAGTGTGTGTCTATTAAAAATATATGTTAAATTTTCATGTATTTTTAAACTAATAAATTTGATGCACGTTATTGTTTAAAGAAGCTCTGGCCATAAAGCAGGACTTTAAACACAATACATTTCTAAAGACCGCTTTATGAGACTTCAAAGCATGTTTTTTTCAGTGACCTAGGAAATTGTAAAATAACTTTTAGGGTTCAATTCTAGTTTCCACTCAAGGAAACGTTTTTTCACCCGTTGTAATTTCTGCCTCACTAGTGTCACCAAACGGAAAACCCATGATATTTTCAAACAGGTTTTCTTAACATTGTACCTCTCTGCCGTTGGTCAGCCAAACAGATAGCCACGCCCCAAACTCACAGCCAAAACAAAGCAATGTTTGGTGAAGAATAATAGACAACTGGGTTGAAGGAGTTAGCATTTCTGTTTGGTGATGCTTGGCTGTACTTTTAATCCAAGACCAATCATATTAGTTGTGGACCGTAATACCTTATAGGCTGACTCTGAAAGTTTGTTTCTTTACTTTTGCTGACACTTGGAGAGAATCAGGCCAAGTGTCTTTCTCTATCTGCACAGGAACAGAGTGAAAGTCTGTTCACACTTCCAACACACACACCTTTCTCTGTGCAGATTCTGCACAGCTCTCTTCAGAGTCTCATTTCTTCAGCTCTCCCTTTGGTCTCTCTCACTCCCATAGTGTTTCCTGATGAGCTGGAGGGTCGTAGAGCTGAGCTATTGCTCGCGTTCAGGCTGCGTCTTATGATCGTACATCTACCCTTCACTCAGAAAGACCCGCTGTGCATTTAAAGCCGGCTGCTCTCCGTGGTTCTGAATTCATCTTTCTTAGCTCGTAGCTCTCCATGGTGCTGAACAAGTGGCATTTAATGCAACGTCCCGTGCTGTTTTAAAGCACCAAATGCAGTTTCCAACATGCTAAAAGTGTCTGCGATGCCATTTCAACTCAGAAATGCCTGTCGCTAATAGCTGATATCTTAAACGCTCCGTTAATAGAGCCAAGTGTTGTTGTTTTTTCAACTTTAAGAGTGATGAAGTTTACAAGTTCAAGTCGAAAGTTCCGTTTCAGAGTCACAAGCAAGTTTAGAGATCACTGAATACAGTTTGACTCCAATCTGACTGAAAGCGAGAAGAAAAATTGTGGTAAAAGAGACGATAATTATAAGATTAAAACAGATGTTGAATGGTGAGTGATGTCGGCTAATTCAGCGACACCACTAATGTGCCAGGCGTCACACTGTGAGAAATGTTTCCTATTATTCCACTGGCTTTCATTTCCACGAGGTTTGCTACCGCTAACCCTTCTTTTATGGCATTTTACCGTCGTCAACATCAATCGGTGATCGCCATCAACGAGCAGGTGCACTTATCTCAGAGTGAAATGTGTTATTTGCAGTTATTTTCCACTTCTTGCATGCATAATGGTTCCTAAGAGGAAGGTCTTTTGATTTCGTGTTTGTTCACCTAAAACATTTTCTCAGCTCAGTCCGGCATCAAATGGGACATTTCGGAAATATTGAAAACTTGAGATGACAGGAAATAAAATGGTGTTTATGTCTTGAGTGTCGGTATATCGGCTTTAAAAAGCTTCTGTTGAAGTGCCTGCACACGTCACTCGCTTTAATAGCTTTCATGATTTATCGAGCTTCTCAGGCTTGTTTATCACAGAGTCTCTTATCGACTGTATCCACTTCACTCAGCCCCTTCAAAGACTCATACTGACGGCCGTATCCTCATTCAAGCCAATCCGCACAGACACTTTCATATCTCCCTGCCTTTGGATTCGGTTATTTTGTTTCTGCCAATATTTGTTTCTAAAGATTTCATAAATGTTGCTACAGAGGTGTGGCGGAGCTTGGGAATGAGAGAAAAGTGATTGTAAAATATCTTCTGCTGTTTATTTTTTTCCTCATTGATGTTGCTCCTAACCGGTATGACCTCGGATTTTAAAGCATGTTCAAGTATTAGATCCAATAAACGGTCAACTGTTCCTCCCCAACAGACGTCCACTTCTTCTGAACTTGTTCCTTGCCTCAGCTCGAGTGCTAAAAGTGACGGTTTTCTCAAAGTGTCTCTTTCCCTGATTCATTAGGGGAATGTTAGCATTTAATTGGGCAATAATTGCACCTGCACATTAGATGTCTCCCGTCATTAAAGCTGGTTAATTAGCCTCATTAAGGGAGCAGGCAGAGGGTGTAAGTGGGAACAGATGACTTCAGTAAGCAGAAATCATGATCAGAGATGAATTTTAAATGTCCTTCCCTTCGATTTTCTGTAATAGGAGCCAGTGGGCGGCCCAGGGGCCAGCAGAAGTTCTGCAGTCTGGATGTGGATGAGGAGAAACACATAAGTGAGTGTTTTGTCATTTTTCCTTATCTACCTCCATCTATCTGGAAATTCATATGTGGATAAATTATCTTATGTGGAAAGATGTTTCAGTTTCAACAATGTTCTGATTTTGCGTAATTAAAAGAGTTGCAAAGGGCGCCAATATTTTTGGCACAAACTGCATTTATTTGTAAGTGGAAGATGGGAAGGAGTATCCTCAAGACCTATTTAGATATTCCTGTCTCTAATTATAAGTTCAGCATGGTATCTTTTTGGTCATCTGGTCTTGTTATGGCTGTGGCTTAGCAGTTACCACAAATTTTCCATGTGCATTGAGACTTGGGAGACTATGTAGGAAATGAGTGAACAGTCATATATAGTATTGCTATACCCCCCCTTCGCGTGTAGGAACGTCGGTGCTGACCGCACATTTTACAAAATAAGATATTTGTCAATAGCCAAAGTTACGAATTTAACTTGTGCGAAAAATTGGAATATCGCATTATACATTAGCGAATAAAGCACTGTTTACATCCAGTGAGCCGAAGAGAATGAAATCATAATTTCCTGTAAAACTGGCATTTCCCCTAAATTAACCGCCTCAGAGCGCACAGACGAAACGCAATAAAGTTATGTTGCTTTCGTATGCGGATGCCTGCTGTTTGGGAACGCAGTCATGTAAGACAGTTCTGGGCGGTTATTATACTGAACCACTTTGACAACAGACTTTGGCATTTCAGAACAACCAAAACAGCATTTCAGATGCTGTGCAACGAGAACGGTCCGCTGGTTAGTCCAGTTATGTTGTCCCATCGCAAAGTCACGTCTTTTTTGATGCGCATCGAGGAATTTATTCTGTAAATGTGTTTCCATCATAGTTTATGCGCATTTTTATGCACAGCCAATGACGCTCAAGATCTGTTGTCAAAGTCTTTGCAGTCACGTACCAAATCCTCCGCCATCGTCTTGTCAGTCATCTCTCCTTACTCTTGTCACGTGATAATGAAATCTTGAAATCTGACTCCTGCTGCTCTGTGCTGCGATTCTGAGTATTGAAGCGTCCATAAATTGTAGCGCCCGTTGTCCAACTTAACTAAATGGTTATTATTTTTTATAAAAAAGCAAAACGACACGTGGAGGCCAAGCAATGTAATCGGTGTACAGAATAGCGGATGTACAGCCCTTGAATTCTGCTCTCTTCTGCTGGTTTTCCACTCTATCAGTGATACGTATTTTCCACTTGATTGTTGTCTTTGAGGGTACTGTGCACTAGTACACAGTCTGTAGGGGGCATGGTCAGGAAGTTAACACCTAAAATTACTAAATGTAAATACCATGCCCAAGAGGACAAGTTACCAACAGAATACCTGTGTGGAGTTTTGAAGCATTGTTTTGGGTAATTGGTTGTTTAAACTGTTTTATTTGAAGATGCATCCATGGTCTCCATGTGCTGTTTGTTTTGAGCTTGTTTATTGCACTAAAGGTTTACGAAAAGGGTCTTCAAGGTAAGGAGATGGGATTGCACCTTGACGTCTCAACCTTCAACCCTTCCAGTAGATCTCTTTCGATCTCTTTCAGTCTCTTTCTGACACTAATTTAACATTATAAGCTTCTGAATCAAAAGGCAAAGTTACTTTCTCTGGACATCATAGGTTGGTTTAGTATGGATGAAAACCACAACCTGGACAGATTATAAAAGAAGCCATTGGGGATCCTTGGGGATTAGACTAGAAACAACCACGGCCAGGATTGTTTGACAATGATGCTCAAGAAGCACAGGTAAACATTGTGCAACTGAACAAGATGAGATGAGGACCGAAGTACAAACTGTTGTCTCAGATGGGGCCTGCGGATTGACCTGTTTTCATGACTGTAGAAGTTAAAGGACAGCTGTTTGTAGGAAGGGACAGCATGAAGAAAAAAACCCAAGTGAAATGCAGCCAAAAATGCCTGGCATGCTTTAAAGATTCCCAGTGAAACCGAGGCTCACTTCTTGGCATGGCATTTCATGGCATTGCCACACGTCACTTCAAGCCATGTAGACTTTCCTGACCTGCTGCCTGATGTCCTCCAGACAGTGCCAAAAATGATGGGACAATCCTAAACAATCAAACTAAAGTGCAAACTTTTGGTGGAGAGTGGCCAGAGTCACAGCAAACACCGCTTTTTGTCCTCTAATGGGTCTTTATGGTAGTGAGAAAGGGATATTCCTTATTGATCTCAGCAGTCTAAACCTTACAGCAGCACTTTCTCTTTCTTTTGTCTTTTATTCACATTATTTTTGTCCTAAGCACCTGAGTAGTATTGTACTGTAGGATGTTTTAAGTTTATGCTCATGTCTGCATGATAACTGGTTGCGATTTTTATATATATATATTTATTTTTTGTAGCTTGCGGTTCCTCATCATACAGGTCAAGTTTTTGAATACTAAATTTACATTGACATGTAATCATGGGCGGTCATGCATTTAATAGTTGCAAAGTGAGCAAAAATGCTTTAATAGTAGATTGAACTTGATTTTTCATGATATGATCTGTTTAACAAAAACATGTACCTGCATAATTGTTAGTGTTGTTTGCCATTGATTCTTAGAAGATAACATTTAAATCGAGTTACAGGGAGATGAATACATCTTTTGAAGTTCTTGCACCAAAGTTGCTCACTCTCTGAACATCACAGGTTTGTGTAGCTACCTGTGTACATCCTCCACCAAAGATCCCAGGAACAACCAAAGTCATGTCCACTCCACTTTCCAAGAGCCTGTAAAGTTTTGGTCTGGCCAAAACATTCTGTGACGCACCTTGATGGGGTACAGGCCCAACGCAGAAGAAACCCAAGATAAATGCAACGGAAAATGCTTGCACTCTTTACAGTTTCCCAGTGCATCTGAGGCTCGCATCACCACAGAATGCACATCACTAATCAGAAATTTGGGAAGACCATAATGACACTTCTGCAGCAAAAATGACACAATTGTCCCAAATGAGCTTCAATTTGGATTAAATTGACATCTAACACTGACCTTCTGTTAGCACTGTGTATTTCAGTAGTGTCTTGTCTCTGTTTTCTCTCTAAATGTATTTTTCCTGAGCACCAAATGGAGTAACTTGTGCTTTTACTGCAGGATGTTATAAATGAGAATTTACCCTCATTTCCATCAGCTTTGGCAACTGGTTGGTTTGATGTTACTTGTTTTGGTAGTTTTGCTTCTTTCCTGTGACATATTATACAGATATTTATCACATTTTCTTTTGGAAATTGTGTAAATATCTATAGAGTTTTTAGTGTGCTTTGCTTTAAGTATGATCTACAAATGTATTTGTTGTCGTATTAACAAGGTAATTAGCTCTCCATCTGTAGTTAAAAATTCATTTTTAAAACCATATTAATATTGTCTTAATGTTAAATTTTTTAGATTGACTTTTACGATTGTATCATTTCCATCCAGTTACAAAGAAAGATGAAAGAATCTCTAAATTTTACATTTACAAGGTCCTGCACTGAAGGCATTGTAAGTTACTCTCTCTGGACATCACAGGTTCGTGTAGCATGGACGTTAAAGAAAACCGCAACCTGGACAACCTCTCCTCCAAGGAAGCGCTGGGGGAGGGGCCTCACGTAGCCAATGGGAGCGCTCGGGGATTGAGCAGGAAACGCCCACTGGAGGAGGGCAATAAAGGCCACGGACACTCCAAATTCCGCCCCAAGAAGCGCAGGAAACCACAAGGGCCGGTCTTGCCGAAAAATGCTCTCATGCAACTGAATGAAATCAAACCGGGACTGCAGTATAAACTTCTGTCGCAGACGGGGCCGGTACATGCACCCGTGTTCGTTATGACGGTCGAGGTTAACGGACAATTGTTTGAGGGCTCCGGCCCAACAAAGAAGAAAGCCAAACTGAATGCAGCAGAAAAAGCGCTGCGCTCTTTTGTTCAGTTCCCCAATGCATCCGAAGCTCATCTCGCGATGGGTCGCACGCTGACCGTTAACGCAGACTTCACCTCAGATCAAGCTGATTTCCCGGACATGCTTTTTAACGGTTTTGAGACGCCCGCACAGCCTGATGAACCCTTCTACCTGAGTCTCGGCAGCAATGGGTCTCTCTGCTCTCTAAACAAATACCCTCTCTATGTGACTCTGAAAAACAACAACAGGTTACATCCTCCTCTCCCACTACCCCCTGCACTCACAACGCCCCCTACAGGCAGTGGCAAGAATGCTGTGATGATCCTAAATGAGCTTCGGCCAGGACTGAAGTATGAGTTCGTGGCTGAGAGCGGTGAAAGCCATGCCAAGAACTTCATAATGGCAGTTACTGTGGATACGCAGATGTTCCAAGGTTCCGGCCGTAATAAAAAACTGGCGAAATCGAGGGCAGCCCAAGCAGCATTGTCAGGTCTCTTTAACATGCAACTGGACCAGACGCCATCTCGACAGCCAATCCCCAGAGAGGGACTTCAGCTACACCTGCCTCAGGTGAGAACTGTGTACCCCGCTTTTTTTATTAGGGGTTGTCATTTACAGTACTTTCCTCTTTGCATGACCAACACACAGCAGCTAAATACAGTCGTCACTCTTCTGAAATAACTTTTTCATTTTATGATTCATTCTACGATTTTTTTTAAATGGTTACCATATCAAAATTACCTGTCAAAACTACCTCATATAATGGGCTAAGACTACGATGCACATAACTGACTACGCCATAAATGAATTCAGTTCATTTCTATAAGACCACATACATTGGACCTCTGTCTTGCATTTTATCAAGCTTGATATTGAAAAAGGAATTTTAATGCGATTAAATGCTATGCTTCGGTAGCTTTGCCTAACCATCATTTGTCCTTTATAAAGCTTCTGCCAGTCTTCATTTAACAATTTTAATTAAATCAGAATCTACACATGAACGTTTCAGTTGGATTTCAGATGAAGTCAAGCATTAAACCTTTAATCGGTGCGCCAGTGTACACAGCATTATTTACACATTAGCTAATCCTGTTCATAATCCCTCCCATTCCCCCTTGATAACAAGCGAAGAGAATAAACAGAATCTTAATTAAAATCAGATACAGGAGCACTTCTCAAACAAGAAAACGCATCACTCTCACCTTTCTGTCTAAAGAGATCTTTCAGTAAAAGTCTGTCAGTCAAGCAATTCATTTCTTTTGAGATCAAGCATTAAACACGCGTTTTGTCAGCCATGTTCAAATAGAACGTTCTCCATTTTAAAAGTAACAACTTCATGTATTGTTTTGAATTTACACAAATACGTTGTACGTTTTGATAGAGATGTTTGTACAGTTACAGTTGTGGGTTCCACAGGTCCTTGCAGACGCCGTCTCTCGTTTAGTTGTGGAAAAGTTCAGCGAGCTGACAGACAACTTCACGTCTCCACATGCACGGCGGAAAGTCCTTTCAGGTGTTGTCATGACAACCGGTAAGCACAATGCACACTTCTGATAGGGACGTTGATCTAGAAACATGTTCTCTTTGGCTAATTCCCGTCGACCATTTTATCAGGTACGGATGTGAAGGATGCTCAGGTGATTTGTGTCACCACGGGAACCAAGTGTATAAACGGAGAATACATGAGTGATCGAGGACTAGCTCTTAACGACTGCCATGCTGAGATTATCGCACGCCGTTCCCTTCTCAGATACCTGTACAGTCAGCTGGAATACTTCCTCAGGTGACGCGCACACACACATCCATCTCTTATGTCTTATAAAATGCAATGTATTTTTATTGAATGAATGTTTTGTAAATAAATAAAATATAAGTGTGTGTATATACAGTGTATAAAAAATTTGCAATATATATATATATATACATTCATATATATGAAAGCATGCAAATATATAAATTTGCATGCTGTTATGTAACGGCTATCAGTTTAATGTTCATTTAATGTGGTTAAAATTATAGTATGTAATAAATACATAAATTATATATAAATATTTATTTAAAAAAATAGATATAATTTTTGGGTGCTTGCAAAACTGTCTAATAATGATTTATTTTGTAATCATTAAGAATTAGCATTATTCACACTAGCCTGTGGATATGCACAATTATTTTATGTGTGTGTAATCAATTAGACATGACCTTTTATTCACTGTGAAATAATAAATGACAGATTTGATGAGATGGATGTCAGGCCAAGGACCTATTTTCAATTATAGACATTGCAAAGCTCTTTTAGTTGCCTCTGTTGACATCATAGATCACACAAGTGTGTGTGTGTTTATTCTCTGTAGCGACAGCACTGAAGAACATGAGAAATCCATATTCAGATGGTGCAGTGAACATGGCTACCGGCTAAAAAACGATATTCAGTTCCATCTGTATATCAGTACGTCGCCCTGTGGAGACGCCCGGATTTTCTCCCCTCATGAGGCCGCTGCCGAAGGTATGTAATTTTTTATGACGGATGGATGGATTCGCACATTTTGTTGTTGCACTAAAATAAGGACGGGCTTTTAAAAAGTAGTAAACTTAACTCTATTCTCTTTCTTTGTAGACCAGGGTGATCGGCATCCAAACCGCAAGGCCCGTGGACAACTGCGAACCAAGATTGAGTCTGGAGAAGGTACGATACCCGTCCGTACGAGTAACACCATTCAGACCTGGGATGGAGTCTTGCAAGGAGAGCGACTGCTAACTATGTCATGTAGCGACAAGATTGCAAGGTATGGTGCCATCAATAAAGAAATTAAATAGAACTGCAAACCATTAACATTGCTTTCATACAAAATATGTGGTCTCAATTGCCTCTCAAATTAATTTACTCCAAGTCAGCATAAACCGGAAGTGGTGATTTTACATCCTTATTGTGATCTATATCCGAATGAAACGGCTTCTCGAACAAGAAAAAAATGTAGGACGGGGCTTGATTTTGTTCATGCATGGGGAATTGACTGGATGGTTGTGGTTTGATGATGTGCACAGATAAATAATTTACAATAAATACTGCAATATTCCATAAAAAACAAGTGGAAAAGTGGACATAAAACCAACTTTTGTAACCTATTTTAATTCCATATGGTGACATATTTCAAGATAAAAATAGAGTGGGACTTGTTTTTATCGATCAGGAAATGTTTGAATTGTGTATTTTGAAGGGGTGGGATTGAAAAATAAATGTGTATATATATATATAAATGTATATGAAATAATGTGCATTGATTCATTTAAAGATCTCTCTCTCTATATATATATATATATATATTGCAAATATTATAATTATGCAAATTAAAAGTTTGTCTTTGCAATAGTTATGAACTTCAGTGGGGGTTTATTCTATTTTGCAAATCTATTTGAATTTGTCCTTTTCATGTTTTATGCTAAAACCGTTTCTTTTTGATTTCTATCTTTGAAGTATGCAGTTTAGACAACTTTTTCTTTGTAAAACACAGCTGAAGCCTCAGTTGATGATTCGTATTGAGAGAAAAAAAAGCTGCTGACATCAGGTGGCCCACTTTTGTGTCGACACCTATCCTTGATCCACTCAATGTCGAACTCTTCCTATGACAGTCTCACTTTTTTCCTGTCGCCCACCCCCCCCCAACCTTTAATGAGTCCATCTCATTAGCATTCTGTCGCATGCATTCAGCGGCACTCAGAAAGCAGCTGATTGGCTGTCTTCTTGGCTCTGAAACCCCAATCACTTCAGCTCTCTCCAGAGCGGGGGGCTCCCTGGAGCAGGGGCATTTGGACCCTGATTAGGACTCTGATTATGGCCTCCAAAAAACTGCCGTCCTGCTGAGGGAAGCCTGCTGCCGCAAACACATCCGCATGCCTCATGTTGGATGCCAAGAATCCCACTCCAGTTAAACGCGGTCGTTATCATCCAGCTGTGAGCTAAGGCTTTTCGAGAGCTCGGATCTCATGCGTCACCTTTGGAAAAAACTTGTTTTAAAGGCCTTGAAGAAATTACAGTGATTGAGATTATAGACCCCAGGTGTTATTTTTCCGATCATTTCAATGGTTGCCGTAAATGCGTCTCTGTGCTAGTGCTTTTTCTTGAAATCAGGATGTAGTTTCTTTCCTTTGTGGCTTGTTCTGCAACATAAGTATCGTGCTGTATGTCCACAGGGGGTGACTCATTTTGAACCGCTTACATACGAAGACTTTAACGTTTCCTTCCATCATCAATGAACAAGGTTCACCAGGTGCACACCTGTATTTTCAATAACATTTCCGGGTGTTCTTTCTGCCTTTGTAGATGGAACGTGATCGGAGTGCAGGGATCTCTTCTGAGTTACTTTTCAGAACCCATCTATTTTTCCAGTTTAATTTTGGGTAGTCTGTACCATGCCGACCATCTTTCCAGAGCCATGTACCAGCGCATCGCAGACATGGAAGATCTGCCCCAGCCGTTCACCCTTAACAGACCCCTTCTTAGTGGTAAATCATCTCAAATTAATAAATGGTTGATTGTATCAGTTTTTCAGCTCTATGCCCAGCCACATTTGTGTCTTCTCTCATCTGCAGGTATTAGTAACACAGAAGCAAGGCAACCTGGGAAAGCTCCAAACTTCAGTGTCAACTGGACGGTCGGAGATCAGGGGTTGGAGATCATTAATGCTACCACGGGGAAAGATGACCTTGGAAGACAGTCTCACCTCTGCAAACATGTCCTCTACAGTCGCTGGGTCTGTCTGCATGCCAAGGTAAAGCAAGGTGGATGATAATGGATAAATCAAAACAACCAAGGATTCATTTTTAAATAATATGGTAACTTGGTATATTAAAATGCCAATATCCATTTACCTCTCTCAGCTCAGTGAGACTCTGCGGATCCGAGGGTCTCGTCCGGGCTCCTACCACGAGGCAAAACAAGCGGCAGTGGAGTATCACGCAGCTAAACAAACTCTCTTCAAAGCTTTCAACAAAGCGGGACTAGGAGCATGGGTTGAAAAGCCCATCGAACAAGACCAGTTTTCCCTCAACCCTTAAGAGAAACCGAGAGAAAGGGATTGTCTGCAAAAGATCTTTTGTACATTTACATGGAATGCAAGGTTTTAATCTAACCTCCACAGTCGTCACTTTTTTGCTTCTGTTATTATTGCAAGTCGCTCATTTTCTTTTACCTATAATGGCTGGCTTAAAAAGAACCCAACTGGAAACTTGCCACTGGGTAAGAGGTGGACAACATGTTGCGCTAAACAAACCCAGTTAACCCTATTGACTATGGCTACGTCTACATTAATCCGGATACATTTGAAAATGACGTTTTCATTTCAAAATGTTCCCTGTTCACACTAGCGTTTTCCAAAAGTTGTTCATCCACATTGAAACATCTGAAAATGCTTAAATCACCTTACTAAACATGCGTCATCGTTTTCAAATACCTCAATTTTTACAGTCAACGCAGTGTTTGTAATTTTGCAAAAGTTTTACAAACGCCATTGTAACGTGTCCAATTTCAAAACAGTTTTCACATGATGAATTTGGAATGTTAAAGCTTGACGATTTCTAAAATATGTGATGAAGGAAAAAGGCAAAAAATAAAGCATACCAAGTTAAAAGTGCAATCCAGTGACAGTTCGTTCTGGTAGAATTCAATTTGTAGAATTGATATGATATGTGTTAGGTTTCCTACTCTGCTGCATTGAAATAATTTGGCTGCTTCAGAGTATAATGTGAGACTACAGAAGTTTTTCTAGGGGCTTTCGCACCGGGTAGTTCTAGGAACTAGTCACCAGGGTGGTTCCCCGGGAACGAAATGTTCCCTATAGGGACATTTTCCAAGTTGCATTCGCACCGCCAGTAGGAACTCCTGTCTCCGCGCTTGTTGTTGTGACTTTTATTTTGACGGCGCAGAGAAAGCCAGAGCCTGAGCATACAGCGCTCGCATTCTCTGTCTTTATTAGTTTACATTATTAGAAAGAACTGCAATACAAAGAAAGTAGACAGTATATTTTAAAAGTATTAACATTTGTCGTGTGGTTGATACCTATTGTCACTAGCTCAGCAGAAATACATAATTGTGTTTCACTTGGTCCCCTCAAAGTCGCGTTGGGTTTTCTCAGCATAAAGGTTGAGAGGTCCATCCATCACTGTTTTCCATGTTTGTAGAGTTAGTTTGTGGAGTAAAGATATAGGCTATAATCTGTGTGTGTGTACACGGCTTTTTTTTAAATGGCGGGTGCTGGTGTTTCGTGTGCGTTCGGCCAATCAGTGTTTACTTACGTCACTGATAGTTCCTATTGTGCTGGGTTAGAACTCTAAAGTAAGAGCTAATTTAGTTCCCCATAAAGATGTTCCTAGAACTAAAATCCTTCCCAGTTCCTGCGGTGCGAACACACCAAAAAGTGGGTACTTCCAGACAATAATTGTAGGAACTATAAAATGGTTCCTCCTGTGCGAAAGCCCCTTGTCTCACAAACCTTAAAGGACGTTCCCCACAGAAAAGATTGATATCACAAACCAATCAATATTATGGTTGCCATAACCCAACAGCTTGGTTGCACAAAAATACACAACATTGTGAGCATTGCGCAATACAATATGTATTCACCGATGTTCAATAAGAACAACATCTGATATCTATAGTTTGGTGGTATTGCCACCTTTTTAAACACCCTGATATTCAGTACATAACTCAGATTACAAATTAATAATTGTATTCTCTATAGTATCTTTGCCACATTTAGCTAACTTAAAGTGCTTTATGAAAAAAGTCAAATTCCGATTAGGAAAATAAAGTGTTATTAATTACCAAGCTAGAGATGCGTTTTGCAACTACCTGCTTCCCTTTTGATTGATAGAACATAAATTGGCTGTTTAAATAATCAGGCGATGTTTAATAACTCAGATAATTATATATTGGCCAATATCTGATTAACCAGTCCATGCGTAGCTAAAAAATTATCTAGCAAAATTACCCAACAAGCCCAACTTAGCATTTAGGTCAAATCAAATAACCCAGCATCTTTTAGAGAATAACATTGTTATTTTATTTTATTTGTAAATGTATTTCTGTGTCTATGTTTTTGTCTAAAACTATGTTTCTGCTTAACTGTAAATTTAACAATTTAGTTTTCTGTTTAAACTGATTATTTTGTCACCCAACTTCTCATTTAATGTTAAGAATGAAAAGCTATTTTATTGACTAAATGACACCAATCACTGTATCATCAGAAATTTGATCAATCAGATTGAGGGATTTGAATATCAGATGTTTTTCAATTATTGTAATTATGTAAATACTAAATTACAGTGTTACAGATTCCAGAAAACTGCTTTGGATTTCATATCGGTTACTTTGGTCTTTCCCCAAATGGCCATTCTGTGTGGATTTGTGTTCTTGTTTGCATGATTCAGAAAAGTGTTCTGAAGCCGCAGTGCACACTATTGCAAAGCGCTGGTGTGAACTTGACAGCGGGTTTCTACCCAACAATCTATGCTGTATTGCATCACCAAAGTGTGGACTGAGAGCAACATTTGGGAGCGGGCCTTTCTTGTTTTTGTTGGATTTTGTTTGTCTCTGCTCAGCAGGAGATCTAGAATTATTATAAACTCTAGAACTCAACCTAGTTATGTCGATACAAGAACTTGTCCTGGAAAATTCCCATGATGCCACAGTGTTCTGCAATTCAGGTTGCTCTTTGTTGTCTGAACTAGAGTCCCGCATGGATTCGGTTTGAACTGGTTCTGCCGGGCCGGAATCAGAAGTTGCTTTAAGTCCTGCATCCAAGCAAAGACTCAAACGCTGCATGAGTTTTCACATGAGAAGAAAAGAATAAAAGAACAAGCTGTATTGTACGAAAATAAAACCGTCACAATCTTTGTGGTTTACTTTGGTTCATCAATCTTTTGTCTCATGTTTCCCAAATAACACCAAACATAATGGACACTGAGAAAGGTTTTTCTCATAATCCTGAAAGTTGTGTTTAATTTCCAATAAATAGCATTGTGTGCAATTGTACAGACTTTTGAAAGTTTTTAAATACCCAAACAATTTAATTAGGGATTAAAAAGCATTATCAGTGTTCTGCGTTCTTAAGAACAAAAGAGTTTCAAGTGGATTCGTTTCTTGAATTCTAATTCCACTAAATTATGACCTTTTGTTTACCCGCAATAGCGATAGGCAAAATGAAGCGATTAGCGGTGTGGTAATCGTAGTGACTAGAGTGAAATTGTGTTTATCTGAGCTTGCAGGCTTGTTGTGCCGGATTGGGCTTTGAACAATGGCACTTTCGTCTAAAGTGCTTTTATCCGTGACTCCGTTAATTCAAATTCTGGAGTGTTTTCTCTCTTTTTACATCAACATTTATCAGCTTTGAGTCCTAAAAGCATGTTTGTATCCTGTTACAAGTGTGTTTTTACAGGCTTACAACTAATTTTAACCAATGATTTTCCAATAATATCAAATAATACACTTTGTGTCCAGGTTATGTTGTGCAATTTCTGTTGACCTCTACATGTCTGTTTAACCTATACAATTTATAGCTGTATATTATAATTAGTATTATTGCTATATTTATTTGTCTTTTTGATTTGTTTGTGTCACTGATTAATCCAGCCAGAATTTTGTAGGCTGCTGTCATATCTCATTTTGACTAAATCCGGAAAATAATTTTAAGCACCAAATCTTTGTCACTTTTTTTTTATTTTATTTTTTACAGTGTGCACAAGTCATTTCACTGCAAAGATAGTTTTGATTTGCTTAAAAAGGAAGTATGAACAATATTTTCCCATATTCTATGTACATCCAAAACAAACTAAAGTATAAAATGGAGAGATATTCTCAAGCGATTATTTATTTTTTCCTCTGCCCTTTGTATGAAAGTAGAGAATGGTATCTGATAATCCGTACAAACCTGTGGCTTCCCTCTCACAGCTGTCCCACTTCTACCCATGGTGCATCAGGAGCATGTGGGTTTGGGCCATATCAGCTCTCCACACCTGTGCAAGGTGAGAAAGTGGGAGATAATCCCGGCATGGATTTGCCTCATCTCTGCGCTTCACAGAAACCTGAACAAACAAAATAAAGTAACCTTATCGGCCATCAAAACTTTAAAAACTTCCACCATCTGTCGGCACCATCTTTAGCTTCAGAGAACTTCCAGTGCGAGAAGAAGAAAGCTGCCCTCCGTTTGTGTGAACTGTGTGGATGTATTTACGGTTTAGGAAAGAAACAAGAGATTTGCGGATGATTTTCAGAGTTCGATCAGACTCGAGGTGAGGCAGGATTAGCGTTTGACGCCTTTCATGGCTTCCAGCTTCAACCTTTATCTCCAAATTGCCTTTCAGGAGGTGAAGTGTGTAAAAAGAGAAAAGCTGTGCTCTTTCTGCCCTTGTCGTTGGAGTCATAGTGGTGCGTTTCACTCCACTTAAACAGTTTTTGTTGAGCGTAATTTCAAGGCATTGTATGCGAGCACAACATGTCGGTTGTTTTGGTTGCTTCAAATTGCAAAAATGAGATAAGATGATTTGAAGTGTGAAAAAAAAAATGTCAGCGGCTTTTTGATGAAAGCATTTTACCTCAAAGAAAATTGACTCAAAGAAAATTGACTCAAGTACTTATGACCGAAATCTCAGACAAAGCATGCAAAGTTCAATATATTGGTTCAATTTGTATTTCGCTGATAGTTAAAATCCATAAACAGTTAAATTTATAATAACTTTCATTTATAAGTCAATAACAATCATTAAGTTTCAGCTGGCCTTAGTCAAGCTCTAGACCAAATCAATGGTGAATGAGTTGGCCTACACTGTTGCGATAACATTGATTTGCCAGTGTCTTTAATCCAGAAACCTCTGCATCTCGATTAATTTGTCACAGCTCGTTTATTCCTTCGATTTGCCGCCATTAAACTACTTAATGGAGCTTCCTGGCCTTTTAATGTCAACAGACCTGAGAACAACAGACACCATCTTACCTGAGTTAATGGAGCATTGTGAATCTTTCACCTGCTGCTGAAAACATGATCTACCTGCTCAACATGTCAGGATGAAGAAATAAGCTTCAGTCTAAGAACGTAGAATCCAATGTGAAATTTACCATGGTTTTACTACAAAAAACAAACATGATTACTACAGCCTAACCATGGTAACCACAAATTAAATGGTATTGTAGGTATTGAATGGTATTTGCTCATACAAATGGTAATCAATCCGCCAAAAAACATGGTTAGCCTACTACACTTTTACTACTTACTAGGCTACAATAAAACCATGGTTCATTTTCGCATAGCACAGAAAAAGACTGAATAAATGAGTAAATTAACAATACAATATAGGCTATAGGATCTCTGCCATCCACTGTTGAAGGAGACCTGATTTTACACTAGCGATACTAATAACTTTGGAACTTTTGACAATAGTGTAGATACCCTGGTAATTTTCACATTTTCAGGGGCAAAGGCACATTTAGCCTCGGGAAAGGCAGTTTTCGCCTCATGGATTGTGATATGGTACGTACGTTTTTCATGTTTACCAAAATCATATTTTCAAATTTAACAATCTTATATATATAGCCTATATATATATATATATATATATATATATATATATATATATTATATATCTAATAAGTCTCATTCAGAACCATTATTTTGCTCAGGTATTTTACTCACGTAATTTGTCTTCTTCATTAATGACGCATCCTCCAAGGCGGGAATATCATTGTGCGTGTTCGTCTCGACCATTTTTTTTTACAGTCTATGGTCTCGACACATCATTTCAGTTTGTAAAAGTTACGTTATTACTTAATGTTGGACTAATTACCTTTAATTTTAACCTAACACATATGTGACCCATCTTACCTGAATTTCTTATTTGAAACTTGTAATACAAATAATGAATACGAAATTGTGTTATTACTACTTTACATATTTGAATATTAAGAAAATATTTGTCTAGTAATTTTCCAACATGATGATGCTGCTGTTTGAAAGCTCCCCCGCCCCCCCGCCCCCCCCACATATCTCTCTCTCTCTCTCTCTCTCTCTCTCTCTCTCTCTCTCTCTTCCCTTTCTTTTTCAGATAGTGGTGAGATTTGCATGCTGACCTTCATCCAGAGGTGAGTTTGCCCTTTCCAAACCATGGCTGCACACTACAAGAAGAGCGACACGAAATGCCACAGAATCCGTCAATATGGAAGTGCAATGAGATAAGAGGCTCAATAAATGCTGTCTGTTAAAATTGATTATGGAACAGGTCATGTTTGCATTTTATGTCAATTTTGATCCACTATTATCAAACAAGGCATTTCCCCCTATAACTTCCAACTGCTTTTTAAAATATTATTAAATTATTAACAAATATAAATATTAGAATTAAATATTGTACGATGTATTTGTATTTTCATAATATGAAATAATACGAATAATACATACCTTATTTTAAATCGCTTTTAATGGTTCTGCAGCCATCTAGTGGACACGAGTAGCTACAAGCAAGTCAGTTTTTAAGAGGGAAACGTCAGCACCGAGGCGCAAACTACGTAATGGGCGTGGTTTAGTCATTCTGTCCTCCTATTGGTCTAAATACGGGAAGTGTTTCGTACCGTCAGTTTCCGCTGTTATTTGAAACCGGTTTGAAACAATAAACAGAGAGTTGGTCCGTTTATAAAATGATAAATTGAAGACGTAATAGGTTAGTAATTAATCATCAGTGTTTTAAGGTACGGTATAAATTAATTTTGTTTGAAATGTTTTACTTCAATGTAATTCAAGCCGCATTTGTAGACACAGTTTTTCCTGCAGTGTTTCTATGCTGCTTGTTTTGTGTTTACCATGGTAATTCCATGTTTTTGCGCATTGCAGTATCATATTTTGCCATGGTATTGAAATAATATACTTTTTTTTAGATTAGTACTAACTTTCTTTACTTCCAAGAATACTGTAGTATGGTTGCAGTGTATTTTTTTTTTTTGTATGTATTTACACTAGTTTTAGTACACAAATACCATGATAATACCATTGTATTCCCTGAAGTATCAGCGTTTAATGCTATATCTTACACAAATTGACAAACAAAATCTCACTTTAATCATGTGCAGTTCCATCAAGGTGCATTACAAACTAAACATGCATCTGTTTTTTTTCTTACAGGGTTTCAGCTCAGGATGGAACAGGTGAGCAGTCTCTCTTTACATCATGTCGGGGTGTTTCTTATTGTTTTTTCTGATAGGAGGGATAGTAATCCGATCTGTGTCGGTTCCCTCCACCTGCTGTGGATGGATAGAGGGGGATTGCAGTGCTGATCAGGTCGGAGGAAAGGTGGAAGACACGAGAAGATGCTTAAAATAGTGCTGTAGCTCATAGTTCATGTGTGATTGGCATAGATAAAGATGGATAGAAAAGCTTTGACTGCAGCATTGCAGTCCAGGGACAAAACATACGTGTTTTTGTGGAACTACAGCCAGTTTCAGGTAGCAGAATTGAGACTATTCAGATATGTTTGCGGTTATTTCAGATGTTTCAGCATGCATTAGTTTATGAAATGAGGTCACATGTAATAACTCATGTGAGTATAAGATGTGAATGCTCTTGCAGCAGGAGCAGAGAGAGTGGGACGCTGTGAACAGGTTGCTGCAGCACCATGGGTTCAAACCTGTCAACTTTGCAGATCCAACGGAGAACAAGAACCTTGCAGGTAATGTTTAAAGAAATATCACTGATGTGTTCGTGTGATATATTAATATTTGTGCATTTAATTATATATAAATATATTAAATATTAAGGATTTTTTTGGCTCAATAATTCAATCATATTTATTTGGACAAAATTGGACATTTTACTATTTTTAGTGATTGAATATGTCTATTTAATATTTAACTGTTTTTACAGTTGTTAATTGTTTTTAGAAAAGCACAATATATTGCTGACTACATATACTATATATTTGTCATATAATTGTTTTATATAAATGTTATAAATGACTCCGCAAATTCGGACAGATAAAAATCAGGGCTATGTAAATTATAATGTTTCGATGCTTGATTTCTTTTGAAGAAAAGGATACTTTTCTAGATTTTTTTGTGCTGATAAAAGGCTAATAGTAATGTTTTTTTTTAGTTAGCAGCAGTAAACATAGGGTTTTAATTTAATTTATTAAATAATTTAAAAACGACAACAAACAAAAACAGTATAGATAAGATGTATAATATCAGTTATCTTTCTGGCTACTAACCAAATAAATAAATATTAATTATCAGTAGTGACCAACATTTCTGTGTCATGTTTGTTGTCTAGATTTGGTTTTGTTAGAGCGCAAGTCTGCTTCTAACTTCCGCATGATGTTGAAGACTATGCTGTCGGATTCTGAAAGAAGACAAGGTCTAATTCAAGAGCTCATTCAGTCCAACAGCCAATTAAAGTGAGTCCAGCATTCACAGATGCATAATTAATATGATCTATTATAGTAGAGTCTTTATTATGTTTATATATTGGGTTATGACACAAATTACGTGTTTAGTACAGTGAATTTCACAATACCTGTTACCACATCCGGGTCATTTTTCACCTTAAAATGAAAAAGTACAAAACTATATTTTGCATAAAGAAAGTGAAGCTGGTTTAATGATTTTTTTTATATATATATATATACAGTATATAACAAGTAAACACATTTCCCCCCAATTCACATTACTGTAATGCCTAATCTAAAGAATGAATACATTTTCATTATTAATATCAGGCAAAAGAGTATACAATATCGACAGTAATTTTGTTTATTGACCATAACTGAAAAATAATTAATAATTAAAAATAGTTGCATTTAAAAGTAAAAAAGTATAATTTATTTGTAATGATTAAACATGTGCTAAATTATTTTTTGTGTGTATTTTAATTAGAAAAAAGTCATTTAACCCAGGTTTATGCCTGATCACATTTCACCTCTAAATCAAGTGAATTAAATAATAAATTATATTTCGCATTAAAGCTGCGTTCCGTAACTTTTTTGGGGTTAAAAATTATCCAAAATAAAATTGAGCAAGTACATAACCAGTCAGTGTTCAAAACTATCTGCTTGCTTAACAAACGACAATCACCAGTGACAACTGGACATTCACTCTGTGTAAAATCAAATGAAAAAGATATATACCAACAAGAATTTCATTACTATATTAGAGTTTTTCAAAGAAAGATTTTTTTAAGAAAGATTTTTATGAAAATAATGTTACACTAGAAAATCCTAGGTCTCTTAAAAGTAGACTTTGTTTTCTTTATGCAAAATATAATTTTGGGGTGAAATGTGACCTTGACACCAAGTATTACTTTAAATACACATGTTTTTCACTCCTTTCTTGATGGGCATTTCATCATAGATATTCAAATGTCTCTTTAATATTTGAATCGTTTAGCACATGTTGTTTCTCCAGGGAGGCTCCTGGACAAGCACATGCTCAATAATGTAAACGGTAGTGGTGCTGACCACCTGCTGTAATGTGATATAATCCGAGATGAGTCTAGGGATATGAGATCAGCTGACAGGACAGACGTGTTCCCTGCTCATTCCACAACACAGCTGATCTACGCATACTGAAAGTGCAAAAACTAGCAGATTCTAAGATGCTTTCGTCATTTTCAGAGA
The DNA here is from genome assembly GCA_031834385.1 of Semotilus atromaculatus. Lineage (NCBI taxonomy): Eukaryota > Metazoa > Chordata > Actinopteri > Cypriniformes > Leuciscidae > Semotilus > Semotilus atromaculatus. The sequence continues at coordinate 11,153,124 of JAULUF010000013.1, read as the reverse complement.
GGAAGTGCAGAAGCATCAGACGCGAGCCGCCCAGCAGTCTCAGAGGGCTGTCGAGCTGGAGGGCATCCTGGATGGGGTGAAGGTCAAAGTTCAAGACCTAGAGGACTCGTATATCAGTAAAGCGGCCCAACAGCACGGCCAGTTCCAACAGCTGCAACAGGAAAAGAGAGATGCTGAGGTATTCATGCATTAAAGGTGCAGTAAGCGATTTATAAGAAACTGTTGATATTTGACATCAACTCAAACAAACACACCCTTCCCTTCATTGCTCCTCCTCCAAAATGCACAAACACACAATGCAAGAGTGGATGTCTCTTTATCAAGGCTGAAGCGAAGCAAAATAATGCTTTTTAACAGTTTTTCTTCAAATCTCACTTTCTAACTCTCTCTCCTCCCCCATCATGAGTGGACACGCCCCCTTACTGCTGATTGGCTACAAGTGTGTTTTAGGTGCTCAGTCTGATCCACTTTTAACAGCTTACTGCACATTTAAATGATCTGCTTTCTAGTTATCAGTATTGGCCATTAAAAGCTGTTGTTTTGTGTGTTTATGTGTCCGTGCAGAAGCGCCGTCAGTCTCTGGAGCAGAAGCTTTCTCAGGAGAAGGAGCAAGTGTCTCATCTGCAGAAGAAGCTCGAGTACGTCGTGCGGGACGAGGAGAGACGCGTGACCCGCCAGAACCAGGCTTTCCAACAGATCCACCGCAGATCAGCCCGACACAACTCCACCACCGACCAGCAGTGAGTGCCAAAGAGGATCATGGGATCGGCTGTGTGTTTATGTCATGGAAATGAACTGTTTATAGACATTTCTATTTGACTATTATTATTTTAATTTATTTATTTTTAAATGAAATATATTATTTAAATTAGAATTGTTTTAGTAATTGTGAACTCAATTCTCAGTCATTGGTCAAAAGTATTCAAAGAATTAGAATTTTACTAAACTTTCTAAAATAACTAATAAATCTCTCTCTTTATACAAATGCGAACAATGGAAACGTTTTATTTCTGCATTTAAAAAAATATAATTCATTTTTTAAATGGATTTTATTTGAATTACATTGCATTTTAATTTATAATTTATAAATCGCTCAGTTATCTGTCATAATTCTTTTTTTTTGTATTTATTATATGTATTATTTTAATATATTTTTATTTGTGTATTTATAATTTTAATTATAATTTGTTTAGTATTTGTGGACGTCATTTGTCACAAGTGCCACTGCAAATGATTTTTATTTAGTTATTTTGTGGAGGCTTATTTTTATTGTTTATTAAAATGTTTTAAAATTGAAAGAAATAGAGATTTATGAATATTTTTTTTATTACTTTTATTATTACTATTAAAAATCCTCACTAAATAATTTCAAACAATAGGAAGTCATTAGCCTAAATAGATTATAGAATGTAGTCAATATTTGTTTAAATTATAAATTTCACTTTTAAATGAATTATTTTTATATTTATTATTTAAATTATAATTTTATTATTTACATTCGAATTTTTTGATGACCTACATTTTATTGATTTTTTTTTTTTACAAAACAATTTTACATTTTCCAAAATCATTTATAAATTGTTATATATATATATATATTTTTTAAAGTATTTATAAAATTGCAAGAGAAGAAATAATTTCTGGGCTTGCAGAAGCTTACACTGTTTGTTTTTTTCTCTAAAGGATTTTGGACGTCATTGACGTGTACGAGTCCCAAATACAACAGCTACGGAATGAACTAATGTAAGCATATTAAATATTTTAATTTCAATTATTGATGAAAGCTCCTCAAAACATCAGTGTCATGTTTTCCTGCAGACTGTATAAAAGCAGCTCAGGAGAGAAGAAGGACTCCTCAAACTCCCAGAAGAACAGATCCACAGTGGAGAAAGATGCCATTGACTATTCCTCCAACTATAAAACCCTTTTAAAGGTATGATTAATGATAAAAGTTTGATTTCTGTTCGCTGTCTTGACATGTTAACATGGTTCTGTTCGACTTCAGTCATACCAGGAGCAGCTGAAGGAGACCAAAGCCCAGCGAGAAGAACTCAGGACCCAAATCCAGCGGTTAAAAGAAGATCTGGAGTCCAGGTCGATACCACATTTTTGGGGCTTTTACTATAGAGTGGCATTAGTGTCCGCCTACTTTTTCAATCGATTTCCCGATGGAGAAAATTTTGTTATTTACTTTGTATGTAACCTGACTGTTGCAATTGGTTTATTTGGTGACATTTTTAATGTTACATATTTTAGACCCACCATAAAAGAACTCAAGACCTGCAAAAAGCAGTTGAGATGCTTGGACCGAATGATTCAGCAGAGCAACATCAGGTAAGATCTGCAGTGAGCGAACACTGGTCTTCTAATGAATCAAGCTAATGAATGACTTGTTGAACAGGTCATCTCAAGCACTCAAAACACAGGACTCGGCTGAGACGCCAAACACGGATAACACCAGCATCCAGCACCTGGACGCATCCGACTGCAAGAGATACCTTACGGTGTGTGAAGGTTTGCATTTACTGTTTGAATATTTATGCGTTTTATTTGTATATTTATTATTTGATTTGTTTAGTCATTGCGAACAACTGAAAGTCATTGGACACACTTAACCCTGCAATTTTTGGGGGTTTATTTATTTTGGGGAGGCTTATTTTTATTGATTTTTTTATTTTTATTTTTTTATTCTAAAATAATTTATATATATATATATATATATATATATATATATATATATTTTTAAGTTGTTGTTGTTATTATTATTATTATTATTATTATTAAAAATCCTCACCCAGTAATTGTGATTTAGCAGGGTTTTATAGTTAACTAAAAACCCATAAAAAAATTGTTACTTAAAATAAAATAAATGTTAACTGAATTAAAATATAAACATTTTATTTAAGCTTTTCTCATTTTCATTTAGTTTTACTTGATGTACTAAAATAACTATAACTGAAAAAAATTATATAGACATTAAAAAAAATGTGTACAAAGTGTACAAACTTTTTAGTTCAAATGAAAAGAAAATATGAATTTAATATAAATGTGAAATGTTGCCTTTATACCGCACCTTTATACAACTGAGCACAGTGCAATATTATGTATCCAACAACACAGTGCGCTCAACTTGATTTCCTGTTTTCAATGCGAATAATACGTTTTTGACTCATTATTTGATAGGACTGACGAAAGATAAGATACGCAAAAATTATGCAGCCTGCTGAATGAACTCTGGTGTACTGTAAATGAGGTCATGTGACGATGTTTTTTGCATAACGCATGCTATTTAACATACTATTTTAAAATAGAATGCAGTGGGCTACTATTCCATTCGGAATGTAGCCAATGCCTTTCTGACATTATGATCTGATTTACCTGGCAGATCCTACATGACATCACCACTGTCCTGACCAATCCGAGGGCTCCGTTGGGTTTGCTGAGGCAGCGTGTTCAATCTAACCTAGAGCTCGGCCAGGAGGCGCAGTTTGAGCTGATTGTTTCCACCCTGGATGTTTGGAGCCAACAATTAACCTCTCTAGCAGTGAGTAAAATCTGGTTCACTTTTAGGAAATAAATTTAGCTAAAGATGTGGTCACATTTAGCTTTGTTCGGTGAATTTTCGAGGGTGAAATTCATTCATTTCAATAGGAATCCACGCAATCCTCAGATTCCGCAAGGGGTACAAGTGGATTTGCCGTGTTGACTACCTGAAAGCTGCTTGGTTTGATAGTGACCTCGTACATCGTTATACTATTGACAGTATACAATGTACCTTTTTTGCAATAAAAATAAATCCAGAAATGTAATTAATAGTGTGGTGGAAATTACCGTTGTTCCACAAATTTTCACTGGAAAATATTAATTGATTTCAATAGGAATCTATACGATTGGGAACTTCGCTCGAGGGTGAAAGATTTACGTGGAATCACGCCGTTAACCAGCAGAAAGCTACTTGGTTTGAAAGTGACTTCATACATTGCTAGCTACACTATTGACAGTATATATTGTGGCCACAAAACTTTGCTGAATTTTTTTGGTCAAATTTACCGTTCGACGACTCTTCACATGCAAAATGCAGTCATTTGAGTTTATTATTATTTCCTTCAGCTGAGACACTTCAGATGCGCACTGTTCACCACGATGGTTTTGAATTGCTTGAAATATGATTGGAATTACTTCAAAAAGGAAAATAGTTAAGTGCAACAAAGTCATATAGGCGACATCAAATTATAATGAGAACATTATAATTGTGTCCTTGGGACATGACATTTATGACATTTAGTGGTGAGACTTTTGTTTTTGTAATCAAGCTCTCAAAATTATATAAAAATCGGTTATCAGCTTTTAAATATAATTTGTTTCTGAAGATGGTACTTGGTTTTTCACTTTGGTCTTGATACTGTCGATTATATCTATCCTTTAAGTCGAAATCCAGTAATTTAAATGAACAATCCAAAAACCAATTGGACAAACGGCAAACAAGACAGACATGTGCCACCATATCCTCTGTCTCCAAAACTGGGGTTTAGAGCTGAAATTCCTGTATTTTTCACTTGAAGATTGTTTTTGATTGATTTCCTATTCCTCAGAATAAAACTATTGAAAAATGTGAACCAAACTAGCCAAAAGTTGTAAACAAAGCTGGTACAGAACGTAGAGTCGAAGAGCAGATCTAAAGTCCAGCAAACAGATCAGCCATATGCAGTCATATCCTGTTACTCCCATGTTGTGGTTTAAAGCTGGTAATCCTGAGTTTTTCCATAAATTAATGTTGATTTCTTTCCCATTTGAATAAAACTGCTGAAGAATGTAGAACAATCCAACTAGAATTCACAACAAAAGCTGGTAAAAGAGAGCGGGTGTGGAGCCTAACAAACCACCTCCTGGGAGCCATCTTGATTCTCCTTGATAAATAATTATCTGTATCGGCCAAAATTTTCATATTGGTGCATTGTTGACTGTCAACAGTGTAGCGTATATGAAGCACAGCTCACACTGAAATATTGCTAATGTGACCTCACCTTAACTGCAGAAGGAAGTCATTGGGTTTGAATGTGATTGCTTTGGTTTACTAGGATCTTCATCGTGCCCTCATCAGACTGCAGAAGAGATTGTTGCCATGGCAGCCCGAGAGCAGCATTACCACATCTTCAGATTCCATCCGAGTGGAAGACTTGATGCTTATCGTCGACACGCTTCTCGATGAGACGGCATCAGAAGACAAGGTTCTTCTCCTAAACTCATCTCTCCCCTTAGCGTTATCAATAATCCATCAGCTGATGATATTCTCGCCGTTCCTCAGGTTCTGCGGAGTCCCACCAGACACACCCTGGAGTCAATGGTGGCCCACTTCCAGAAACTCTTCGACGCCCCGTCACTGACTGGAATCTATCCTCGCATGAATGAGGTCTACACCAAGCTGGGCGAGATGAACAACGCCATGAGGAACCTCAGAGATGTTCTGGAATTGGGTATTGAGATGTCTGAGCATATCTACATGACAAGTGTGAGCTTCCTCATCCTCTCTGAATTAATGTGGTCATATCTTGTGATAGATGACAGAGCGCCCCCTAGCGAGGTTGTCAACAAGGTAGCCGCGATTGTGTCCCAGTCAGGAAACGTAGCAAGTCAGGAGCTCCATAGCCTTCTGGAAAGCAGCGACATTGACAGGTAGGTCCATGTTTTGTTTACATTTTTGATTGTGCCTAATGCAGAGCAAATGTGTGTAAAACTATGTGGCAGGCAACACTTTATGATTGTTAGCATTAGCTAATGCATGAACTAACTAAACAGTGTTTTCCCGTCATTTATCTACTTCTCAATTTATACAACTTGAAATGTTCAAAACATTAACATTTACCCGATTAATAAATGTTGTTCATCAAACCTGAAGTATTAACTAAATTGACATTCTATTCAATGCTTTAATTTATGTAAAATTGTTTATTAAAAAAATATAGTTTATGCATGGAGTTAAATGTGAAAATTCGTAAGAATAAAAAGTTTTTGTTGATATTAGTTCATGCATTGGGTATTGTGACCTTTTAACAGCATTTACTCTCATCTAAGTCAGTAAATGTAATAATATACTGTTGTTTATAATGTTAAATCATGTTCTTTCATAATACAGTGTTATAATACCATTACTTCATAAAATGTGCAGTTACATATCTATATCAAGTCATTAACGTTTATTTTTGTAGTAATTAACTAAATTAATGAATTAACTTAATGATTTCCAGCTCATGTAAATTGATTCAATGCAATGTTTCAATTTATGTAAGAATGGTATATATTGAAAAAATATTGAAAAGGTTTTTACAGTATTTAAGTTTATATACTTGTTTCATGTTTTCATAATACAATAATTTAGAACTTTTATGATAACCAGTACATTAATGAATTGAACATTAAGGTGTTGCCAACCTTTCATGTAAATTGACAATTTATTGCTATGTAAAAATGGTTTATAAAAATTATTAAATTAAATATGAAAATGGTCTTTTAAAAAAAAACCTTCTTAAATTTGCATTTGAGAAAACATGATTGCTTAAAAATCTTTGTAATTTTTTTTTTAGGTCAATTTAATATCAATTTGCATGAGAATGGTTTCAGGAACAATTTACACAAAATACACGAAGGCTCATTTCTTCATTTGGAAACTGCAAGTGAATAACAGACAGCAGGTGTTTTCATAGTGACATTTGTATTTCACAGTATAATAGTCAAGCTGAAGGAACATGAGGAATTCTTTCCGGTTTTCCACTCATTTATACTGGAACTTCTGCAAACTCTAGGTGAGACCAAACTTTATTCATCTTCAACAAGAGTCAGTCAAACTCAAATGAAAAGTACATACAGTACATCAGTATTCTAGTGTATCTGAACTTCAACCATGAAAGTGCAGATCTCATGTTCTCCTAAAAACATTGTCACAGACATGTATTGTGTTGTGGCACTAGTTGAGTTCCAGTTTCCTCTCTTTTTCAGACGTCTTGACTCTAGATGATGTTTTACCGACCGTACGCACTCTCAAGTCAGCGGCGTGACTAAAGGCTGATGTGTTGTAAAGCACCATGTGGTTTCAGAACTGAATTTAAATATTTTGCTGTGTATTAATTAGAAAATACCTTTTGTTCATATTTTATAAATAAATTAGCATTTTTGCTGTGTTTTTTGTAACATCTCGTATTCAAAATCTCTTTCATTTTAAGAAACTACTATTTTTTTGGGGGGGGGGTAGAAATGCTGTGCAGAAAACGTCCATCAGTCCCCTTCCTCTAAAGAGCTGGAGTGTCCTTGAAGTTTCTCCATGATCAGACTGTTGGAAGGCGCGTTAGTGATTAGTGTCAACACAAAAGTGGGCGTCTCCTTTGATACGTGACGTATGACCGTACAAGACGCCAGGTCCTCGATGTGAAAGCCAGCGTGACGCTGAACATCCTGCTGGAGAACGGAGTCCGCCGTCTGATCGCCAAAAAACTGCAGTAAGAAAAATACACAAACCTTATAAGGGCTGTTTACACAACACTGTAAAACTTTATGCGTTTTGGCCGTTCATTTAGATGGCAACACTGTTCTGAGAGCCTGGAAACGCAAGCTTTTGAAACCGATACCGGTATCTCCATGTAAACTACAAAAACGCGAATTCATGAAAACGGTGACGTCATGCACACTACATGTTCAGTCTATAAGCGCGTAGTGTTTCTTTACAAAGTGACATCACCATCTACTGGCCTGGCATGAATAGTACAGCGATTTTAGTCATTTTCGCGGATCCGTGTGAACATCTGTGACAATGTTGTCGCCTGTACATGAAAGACGCAAAGGAAAAACGTTCTGTTTTTTTATTACATCGTTGTCGTGTAAATTCACCCTGAGTTCCAAGCATCTGTTTCGACAGAGATAAAAGGCACTTACAGCTTTCCCTGACAATGGATTGATGAAATCGGCCCAGTATCCTCCTCTCCACAGCGTGAAGCAGATTTCTTTAGCACCGCTGACAAACTGCAACAAGACGTCACATGTGTCAGCCGTCTTTAACGTACATTTTAGACTCGCCACAAGAAATAATTCAGAGTTAACTGACGAAATGGGAACATTTCTCATAACCTGGTTATGGACCACAACATGGTCATATTCTACACCAAAACAAAATGCAATATGTTTGAGGGGAATTAATCAAATGTGACAGTAAAGACATTAGTTAAAACATTTTTTTTTTCAAATTACGATGATTATCATTGTAATACAGAAATTATTTTCAATTAACATACACTAAATTATATCAATTAAAATACAAAATATACTATATGTATACACTATAATATTACAAATATTGATACAATAATATATTAATAAACAGTCAAATGTATAAGTATAATATATAAATAAATATGTACAATTAAAAAATTTGTATCACAATGCAATTAATATAATTTTTAATATGTAATTTTTTCAGTCAAACTCACATGATCCAGTAGTTCCTCCTGATCTCTGTTCAGTTCCTCTGTTCCCAACGTCTGGTTCTTTTGTGTTACCGTGACGACAGTGATGGGACTCATTGGCAGCACTGGGAAAAACAGCTCTAACTCTGTCAAAACAGGGATTTGGTTATTAAAAAACTGTTCTAGTAACTTTAAAGACTTTAAAGTATTTTCTATGTGCGTACCTTTCTTCAGCAGCTCTGGACAGGAATGCATGGAACACTCCACGTTTGACTGACTGAAATAGTGTTCAGCTTTACTGACTCTCTGTGCCATGAGAGAAACTTCTTTACCCTAAACATATCAAATCAACTCCGTCATTGTAAGAATAAAGAACAAAACTGAAGAATTTTTACCAAAGATTTTTCCAAACTGATTTATTACCTGATATTCATTGACGAACTGTGCAAGTATGAACTCGTGCCTCTCTGCGCTAGACGGGGTGGTTAAAAGCTCCGGGACCGTCCGGTGGACCGGGACTTTCATCTGTAACTCGGTACCTTTGAGGTGACAGTCGAAACCCACGTTGCCTGGCAACTGAAACCTTTGATCTTGAGGCCCGAACGGACCCATCGTCTCATCTGGCCATACTGTTGTAGGACCTGTCAGAAAGACCATTAACAAACATTTCATGTTAAATATAATAATATAATAAAATGTATCAATTTACACACACATATATATTATATGCATATAGATATAATAACAAGATATACAACCACCCTATATTAAACATTTTATGTTAAGCAAAAATTTATCAATAAATTAAAAACATTTCAATAGATTCCAAATACATAAATGTAGTAATATAAACGTAAAGATATATCCATATTTACATTGTTATAGATTAATATTAAACAATGTTAATATTATTCACACATACATTAACATATCATATTTATAAATATGTAAATATATGGATAGACAAATAAATAAAATAAATCACATTTGTATCGTTATACACCATAAATATATATAATTTATTTATAATTATGAATAATTTTCAATTTTAAATGTTTCTTCAAGAGCAAGAAACAGAAAACCATGGCCCCTCCACATATAAATAAATATAAATCACATTCATGTAACAGAAACCTTCATAATGACCTGAGTTTTGAGATGGTACAGCTATATATGGCTCATCTGATCCAGACGAACCTGCGGCTGAAAACCCTCTGACAACCACGGTCCTCTGAACCAGTGTGTGAACCACAGACGACTGGCTGACCTGTCTCAGCCTCCTGCACAGCACCTGCATTATTCAATACACACACACACAGTTACACACACATCAAGACACTCATATCGAATCATATGATGATGAGTGATACTCACACTCGCCATAATGCTGTGCACAGCTCCACTTCACTTCAACCTGCAAACACAAACAAATATAGCAAACATTAAAATTAAAGGGCTGAACTTATATCATATCAAATAAAATTATGAAAAAATACAATAATGTGTCATGTAAAACACAACAATAAATAAATATACCCAATACACATAAAAAGAAACGTATGGCTCCTCATAGACAAGTATTATCAAAAATTACATAATTTATATAAATTACATAACTGTTTTCAAAAGGTTAAATAAGTAGAATAAAATAACTTGTAAATATTTTAGACTTGAGCGTTTCTATCATATTGTATTAAACACTGTACTCAACAAAAATACCCATAAAAGTCCTTGTTTTCCTTGCTTTTAATGACACGTTCTTCATAAATTGCGGTAAAATGTAAAACTCTGTCACATACACATGTATATAAGTACAGACGGTCACGGCAGAAGTTTATTGTTATTTTGTTTTCACCATAGATCAGCTTGTAAACAACTCAAACCAACACTGTTATGATCCGCTCACTTTCACAAACCACAACACGTGACATTAGCGTCAAACTCATCGACACGCTCTTCTGCTATTACAGGTCTATATGACACAGGTTTAATAATTATGTGTCGTTATTTTTTTACCGCGTTTTCAAGGTAAAGGACAGCGTGTTCCACTCACTCACCCTGTTTGTCTTTTCCAGGTTCTGATCTGCTGATCATCACGTCCGCACGATCAGCGTCATGACGTCATGACGGAGCGCCGCATAGTACAAAAGCAGCAAAAAAAAAAGAGGAAATGTTAAGCACATTTAATTATAACCATACTAATAAAAATATATTAATATGATATGAATAAATATAATATGCTTTATAATAAATATGCAAAAAATTCTAAAAAGTACCACAATACAAAAAAGTACCACAATACAAAATTACAATATTATTATAATATATATTCTAATAATATATATTATAGAAAATGCAATTGTGAAAATTAATTAACTTTTTTTCACTACTTTAGATAATATTAAACAGAAAAACGACTTAGCATTTCATCACTTTAACTTGTAATTGTGTTGCCCCTGGCATTCATTGTTTTTTGTTTTCCCTTATACACTCATCATCTATGTATATTTGTTTTCATGTGAGTTGTTTATGTTTGTACTTTTAAATATATTTTCTGTAATTTAAAAACAAATGGCCAATTGGATGGTCAAACCGGTTGGTGACCGCAAAAAAAGAAAGAAAAAGATTGTCACAAATACGCATGCGTTGACCGATAACGTCCTCTAGGTGTCAGTACAAGCAAACGCTTGTCATTCTGCAACTGTGGCAAAAAATCTAATTCTAATATAATATGCCACCAAGTAATTGCAGACAAAAACAGCATAAAAATCATCAGGTATCAAAAGAGGGGAAAAAAGAAAGAAAGAAAAGAACGGAAGGCTGTCATATCTGGTGAATGTCACTGCATTGGAAGGTTAGACAGGGCGAATATGTCAGCTGGGCAGAAAAGCCTGTTTGAAAGGGGCAGCGTGTCTCCCTGAAGACTGGCGTGTCCTCAGAACAGAGTTGAAATAGAGTGAGGTTTGGGCCAGAGGCTTTTGCTGTCTGTCTGCACACATACATACACTTGCATCTGCATCACTAGCAGCCACCATCTGGCATCTGGACGCGGGGACGAACAGGTCAGCAGGTCTTTACTTTGCGACGGGTGGGTGACCAGACCATCTCTCTCTGCTGCACTGCAAGGTCAACATGCAAAAGCACACGACAGCATTTTGCGTTTATTGTGAATTTATATTCGCTAGAAACTAGCCTACTGTGTGGATTGAAAACATATAGTAGCCTACATATGTAGCTACGATTCGTTTAAAGGGATAGTTCACCTAAAAAGAAAAATTCTGTCATCTATTAGGCTACTCCCCTTCATGTCATTTCGTTCATCTTCGGAACACAAATTACGTTTTTTTTTATGAATCTGAGATCTTTCTGTCCTTCCATTGACAGCTAACGTTACACAACTGACTATTTGACGCTTCAAAAAGTTCATAAAGAGATCATAAAACTAGCCTAATCCATATGAATTGAGTGGTTTAGTCAACATTTTCTGAAGACTCAATGATAAAGAGATTGAATTTAGGCTTTTGTTCACATATTAACATTCATTAAATGTACTGTGTCTTTCAACATAAACTGTAAAAAATGATATGATCAATATGTTGACAACATAGGGTGATTACCTTGCCAACATTTCTTATAAGAATTGAATTGAATTGAACAATTACATTTTCTACAAGATTCAAATTATTTTCAACTCAAGTCAATTGAATGCAATTTAAGTTGAAATGACTTAAACATAGTTGATTGTACTTAAAACTTTAAGGAAGCAACTTTATTTTACAGTGTAGCTTCTGATGTTCATTCATGTGTATTTAGTGTTTAACTAGTAATAAAGAGAAAAACAGATCGATTCGCATGCCACAGCGTTACAGCGATTTGTTAAAACGGTATTGAAAGCTGAGACTTAGTTTCATATCAGAAGTAATCTGTCTTGTCTGTCGGCACTTTTTCAGGGTCCTCATTGCTCTGCAATATTCTCTCACTGCTTGAGAAGATGACTGTGTGGCGTAAGAGCATGTGAACAGTGCTAGTATAAGATTTTTTCGTTATTATTCTTTCTGAAGAAAATGTAAGGCCATTTTCACATGCAAAACCTACGACAATGTGCGTGTTGCTAAAGTGTTCCAAGTAATTTTAGATGTGTTGCTATGTGTTTGCTAAGTTGTTTTGAGTGGTTTTAGGCTTGTTGCAAAGTGGTTACAAGCAAGATGACTTAAAATACAATGCAGAGAATTCTGGGAAAGCATTTGAGTCCAATGATCAATGAATCATTCATTAAAACAAAAGAATTGATTCATTAAAATTAATCGGAAGTGCCAACTTCTATCAAGCATGGGCAAATTATTTTTGACAAAAAGAAAGAAAAAAAAAACAATAAGAAATTATTAAAACAAGATATACCAAGGCTAGATTAAGGCCAGAGTAAAAATATCACTGAAATAATATAATTCAGAGCTTTCGCCTGCTGTGCTCGAGTCTCAGAACACACGACACGGGAGCAGCGCTAGTTCAAATCTGAATCGTGATCAGAATCTTAATTACTTGGCATTTGTCTGCAGCAGATATTAAACTGTATATGATTATATCTTCCTTCTCATCACACTAGAAACTCAATTATGGAGTCTGAAGGACATTTATAAGCTGTAGGACACTGTAAATAAAATGAATAATGGATTTAGCTGCTTCTGTGTGCAAAAAAAAAAAGGAAAAAAAAGATTAGTCCTTAACAGATAGCTTTGACGTTTTTGGTCCGTTCTCATTTGTAACAGCCAAATATTCACAATCCAGTCAATCCTGATGGATAACTTTAAAATGCCTACATTCTCCACCATAAATATCCAATTTCATGCAAAAATATGTCACATTATCGAAGTAAAATGGGTGTGCCATGTTCATATGTCCAAATGGACTGATCTCACAGACAAAAGCGTGTATTTAGGTCACTCTTGACAGTTTTGACTTCAAACTCTTCGTATTTCTGGTCTGGGGAGTGTAGCAGAAACGCAGTAAGTCAGAACTGGGCTTTTTATTGCTGCGCTGTCAAGCTCAGAGAGCCCCAGTGCCAAGAATCAGCACTTTTCCAGGGCCGTTTCATTTCTCTGCCTTGTCCTCCCTCTTTTTTTCTCTCAGGAGAGATGGTAGGGGGCTGTTGGAGCCTCATTAACTCGCCTGATTTGATTTTTTTGCAGTTTTCAGAGGAGCGCGATAGTCGCCTGCTGTGAAAACCGACTGCATGCAAACCTCACAAGTACCGCAGAGCTGCTTGAGAACTTTCAGGGTAAGACTAATGTTGGTTTCACAAAGGCTGAAAACCAACTTTCCATGTCATTACAGGTAAACGGCGGAATCTTAATTCCTGTTCGCCCCATGCAAATAAAAGTTTAACTGCAGCGGGTCTTTGAACCAAAGCTGACTGACAGGAAACAAGTCTTTACTATAATCTTTCCCCTCAGCAACATGTGCTTCGCCGGTGAAAGTTAGAAAAGAAAAAGAACCACATTTCTCATTCTCTTTCCACACCCTGACTTGTTTAACCCTTGACAAGAAACTCTTACGCTCTTGGGGAGATTTGGAAGGTGTTTGTGTGATATGTGTAGAGCTGGTTGAAGGTTCACCGCTGATGAGGGTTTACGTTCCATCTGATCACCTTTGGGCCGAAATATGCAGCTGTCTGTCTCAGCTAGGCCCCTAGAAAGCTTCTTAGGATATGTTTACACATCAACGATGTACTAAAAATGGAAATGTTTTTCCTTAGATAAATGATCCCCATTCACATGGATCCACGAAAACGACTAAAAACGTTGTATTATGCTGCCAGGCCAGTAGATGGCGATGCCATTTTGTAAAGAAACACCACGGGTATTGACTGAACATGTAATACGTGTGCGCATGACACCGTTTTCACAAATTTGCATGTTGTTTTTTGTTATTCTGCCAAAATTTCTAATGGAATTGTAAGGAATTTAAAGTATTCCAGTTCCATTAACAAATACAAATGATAATTTCTCTAATAAATATTTTTTAAACATGTTCACATTGACTTTGTTGTAGTCTTTTAGATCAAATAAAATTTCATTTTTATGAAAAATATATAATGACATACGTCATGAAAAACCAGAGTATAATTAGAGGGGCCATTTACACGACACCGCTTTCAACTAAATACTGAAAACTTCTAAGGCGTATTTCAGTTAATTTACACTACGGTTTTGGGGCCTGAAAACGCAAACTTTTGAAAAAGTGCACGTTTTTGAAAACGATATATTACCTCAACTTCACGAATTTGTGAGAAGTGACGTCATGCACATGTGTATTACGTGTTCAGTCAATAGGTGCGGACTCGGAGTGTTTCTTTACAGAATCACGTTGCCAAATACTGGCCTGGCATAAATAATACAGTGATTTTAGTCATTTTCGTGGATCCGTATGAAAGTGATTGTTTTGAAAAGTCATCTTTCCGCGAAAAGCGTGAAGGAAAAACTTTTTTTTAAACGCCATTTTTAGTACATCATTGTCATGTAAATGAACCCTAAGTCTTACAAGCCATAAATCCAACATAACAGAAAGTTGTGACCTACTTATTCTGATTCATTATAAAGATTTCACAATTCTCAAAACCTGCTCACGGTTACGCTGTCTTTTTTTTACGCAGTAGATTTAGAAGCAGTGTTGCATCGCCACTGAATAGTAGTCCAGAAAACTCTGTCAGAGTATTTTAGTATGAGTAAAACACCATTATAGAGAGAGTTTGCTCAGTATAAACCGCCTTGCCAAAAACTGTATACACATAACACAGTTCTTTGCTATTCAGGACTTTATACGTTCTGTGGAAAAAGCTGCTGTCAGTTCAATTTGTGCAAAGAGCCGTGTAGCTGCTCCAGGGGTTGTCAGTTCAGCCGGTACCCAGAAGACCCCTCTCTGTCCTGGGGAACACAGCCCTCTGATCTGTGTGTGGTGGGTTTTGTTCTTTCCCTGCTTTGATTCTGAAGAAAAGAAACGGGTATTTAATTTGAATAGTCTTAAAAGTAGGGAACAGAGGAGGTAGGGAGGAGAGAGAGAGCTTTGAAAGGAAATATTTTGCATTATGATTATGCTACCCTCATTCTGAAAGTGGTTACAAAGTGTTAAAATATTGTTGTTAACCCTGTCCAACGCAACCAAATCTAAAAATTCAAGTAATAGAAACCCAAAAATGACAAACTCATGCAATGCATATACATACATCATTCCGCTGTCATCTGCTTTCTGCTCTGATCACAAGTTTTCCTATGCGCTGGCAGGTTTGTGTGTGTACATATGATATTTGTGTGTGTGATTGCAGCAGAATTGCCGTGAGCAGATCTCTTCCTCTCACTTTACACACACACACACACACACACACACACACACACATACACACATGGATGTGTTGAAGGAAAGAGAGCAGAACGGTGACATTTTGTAAAGCTGAAATCATTGTCACACTAAAGCATTCTGTCACTTTATGTCACACCAACATAGAAAGAGAGCTGGACTGCAGAGAATACATTGTTTTTCACAGGTGGACATTTACAAGGTTAGCCAGAACAAGAGAATCAGAAATAAACTGTCATGGTACTTCGTTCGACGTGCCAATAAAATTCGCAAACATAATGTCAAGATATTAATTTTAACAGTGTTTGTTTGCTCTTTGTTTGAATGATCAATGTGATTTGCAAACAAAACAATACATGTTCTAAGAATGTTTGTTTGTATTTTGTAAATTGTGGTGAAAAGTCGAACAAACTAATTTCTAAAAATCTGTTTTTTTTTAACGATCTTTATGCTTTGTTCAGCATCTCACCACAATTTACTTGGTTCATTTTGCCAGCTCAGTTGACTAACAAAAAGCTAAATATCTTATCTAACATTTGTTTGAACCTTGTTCAAATCGTCCCAGAATTTGCCAAACAAGATACTAAATCAGCTTTAAAAATGTTTGTTTGCTCTTCGTTCGAAATCAATCAAAATGCCATATATCCACTAAAAAAAATATTGTTCATAACATTTTGTAAATTCTTACCTCTATTCTTACCACTATATTTATGTTTGTTATACTACTTCTTGACTTCTCAACAATATTTGCACAAAAACATTACATATCTGTTTTGACAATTTTTTTGTCATGTGTTTTTGTAACAAGTTAACAGACTGTTAACATATAATTTAACTTGCCAATAATTTGCAAACAAAACGTATTATATAAGCTATAAAACAATTGTTTATACTTTTTGGATTTTTTACCACTATTTGCTAAATAAGTGCTAAGTATCTGCTTTAACGTTTCTTTGTACTTTGCTTGAATTCTCAACAGAATTTGCAAAAAACACTATCCGCTTTGAAAAGATTCGTGTTTTTGAAATAAATTACACGTAGTTCACATAGCAAGATTATCTTACACAGTAGGAACTACTAAATAATTGGAATAGTACCGAAAGCATAAAGCAGAAAATCATGGATAAATAATATTGTGTTTGTGTTCTAATGTAGTCTTTGTGTTTACCTGAGTAAAATACGATGAAACACTAACCCAGACACACAATATGCAGCTGATGGCAGTGCTACTGTCAAAACACTCTCACACACTCGCAGACTCTACCCCTTTAACCTCCCCTCTCAACATGCATCACGCACACACACACACGTTTGTGGGGTCTTAACCTGCCTCCATCAGCACACATTATGCACGGCATGTGTGTTTCGAACCCTGACAGATAAAGGGGAATGGGGCCGCCACACGACACCTCTGTACACGTATACAATAATAAATGCAGATCGGATTGACTTTTCCTCCAAATACATTCACAAACATTATAACACATTTTGGACCTTCAAGCATCCCTTTTTGAAACAAAATTGTGGCTAATGCCAACAGATACATTTTCTTTAGCTAAACATGCAGTTTTGGGGACAAGTTGAACATTGTACAAACAAATGTTGTTTGAGTGGGTATTTAACATTTTGGTTGGGAACTGGGTTGACAAGTGAAACAAAATGGCTATTTAGTTTGTTTGTTTGCAGATTGTTGTGACAAGATGAACAAAGAACAAAAAAATTACAAAGTACAAAAGTACAGAAGTACAAAAAAATGGTCAAAGCAGATATTTAGCTTTGTCTGCAACCCGTGGTGACAACCCGGATGAAGCACAAACAAACATTAGTGGATATTAAGGATTTTGTTTGCAACTTGTGGTTTGAAGTACAACCAAACATTGTTAAAGTAGATATTTAGCATTTTGTTTGTGACTGGTGACAAAGTGTATACTTAAAGTTTGTTTGCACATTGCGGCAACTGAACAAAATGCAAACAAACATTGTTAAAGCAAGTCAGACGAAGTACAAAACAAATTCTCAAAGCAGATGTTTAGCGATTTGTCTGCAGCCCCAGACTGATCTCATGAAATAGCGTATGTATGACACGCCAATTCGTATTTCCATTTTTGGCGTGCTATCAACACGCATAATCGCTTTTCAGCGTGTTTATCAACGCCATTGACTTAACGTTACATTACTATATATAAATATATGACCTACCCCAACGACGTCCCTAAACCTACCCGTCACTTGGGTTATTAGCATTTATGACTCTTCCCCTACCATCCTAGGAAAAAAAATATCGCTCCCCAGATGTAGATATTCATTTAGCTTAGTTTCGCTCGGAAATTTAACGGCGTACACATACACGCGGCGTACACATACACGCGGCGTGGACATACACGCAGCGTGGACATACACGCGGATAGCTGAAAATGCGTATAGATAACACGCCACTTGATTTGAAAGTGGCGTGTATGTTTACGCAAAGTCATGATGTCATGTTGGCAGCCCGTGGTGACAAATCGGAAGAAACACAAACAAACATTGTTATAGTGGATATTAAGGATTTTGTTTGCAATTTGTGGTGAGAAGTCAAAACAAGCATTTTAAAACGGATATTGAGCGTTTTGTTTGGTGACAAGTCGGATGAAGTACAAACATTGTTTTAGTGGTTATTTAGGGTTTGTTCGCAAACCGCAGTAACTAAACAACATGCAAACAAAAAGCAAGTCATGACGAAGCACAAAAAATGGTCAAGGCAAATATTTAGAACTTTGTTTGCAACCACTGGTGACAAACAAACATTGTTTGTATTGTTATATTTGGGGTGTTGCTTGTAAATTACTGTTACAATGTTAAAGCTGATTTGTAAAGTTTTTTGTTGTACTGTAAATTATGGAAAAAAGTACAAAGTGTAGTTTAAGTGCTTTGTTGGTAAACTGAGGTGACAATTCAAACAAAGTGCAAATAAACATTGTCATAGTAGATTTTAAGCATTTGTTGTATAGTGGTGACGATTTGAAAAAAGTACAAACAGACATTGTTAAAGAAGATTTTAAAGTTTTTTGTTGCAAATTATGCGACAGGGTATACCAACAAATAAAACCAGAGTATATATTTAACTTTCGTTGGTAAATAGTGTTCATGATTTGAACGAAGTACAAGTAAATATTGTTGCAGTGGATGTTCAGCGCTTGAGACAGTAACAGGAATAATACGTCCTGTCAAGTGAACTGGAGTGTACTGGTAGTACTGCAGTCAGTAACACTGTAACTCCTGAAGCCCATCGATTTCCAGAGTCAGTCAAGCGAGAGCAACTCCAGGTGAACATACACACACACAGACACACACAGATGGTTTTGATGTTGTCTTTCTCTCACGCTCCATCAACCAGCATCTGTAATTGTTTGAAACAGAGAAAACATGAACGGTTTTCATATAAGTAAGTTTACCTTTCTTTCTGTTTTTCTTGACCCAAGTATTGCGAAACACAAGTTGGTGGGAGTCAGTCAGTCAGTCATATTTATTTATAGAGCACATTTAAAAACAACAGCTGTCGGCCAAAGTGCTGTACAAAGTGTAAACAAGTTTCCATAAAACATAAGACCACAGATAGACAATGCACATAACAATACACTACCACTACAGTCACTTATGACCACACTGTAAAAAAACTTAACTCATTATTTTGAGTTATCTTTTTGCATGTTTTTTTTTTTAGTTTAACTAACTTATTTCAATAAGTTGAGGACAAGAAAACTTAAAATTTCTTGTTGTCTGGACAATCTAGTTAAAAAAATAAGTTGAAATAACTAAATTGCTAAAATATTTTTTACAGTGCATAAGCAGCAGTAAATAAGAGTTTTAAGCAACGATTTAAAATCAGTGTATGTAGGTGCAGTCTTTATATAAGATGGCAGGTCGTTCCAAAGCTGTGGAGCGGCCACTGAGAAGGCACGATATCCTTTTAATTTTAGCCGTGACCTTGGAACAGTCAGCTGTAGACCACTGGTTGACCTGAGATTTCTAAAAACATTATGGTGGAATGAAAGGAGGTCCGAGATGTATGGAGGACCCAGTCCATGCAATCCCTTATAAACAAACAACAGTGTTTTCAACTCAATGCGATGTTTAACTGGAAGCCAATGGAGAGAGACCAATACTGGCGAAATTTGTTCTCTTTTCCTTGTTCCTGTCAACAATCTAGCAGCAGCATTTTGGACTAGGTGAAGACGTGACAATAGGGACTGTGAGACACCCAAGTATAGTACATTACAGTAATCTAATCTTGATGAAATAAAAGCATGTATCACAGACTCCATTTCTCTGGGTGACAGAAATGCCTTAATTTTCGCAATATTTTTTAAATGATAAAAGCTATTTCTGACCACTCCATTGATCTGTTTGTCAAAAGTCAGAGCAGAGTCAAAAATAACACCCAGATTTCGAACATGTGTATGAAGATTGCCAGGGAGTATCAGCTGAGCTGTTTGGAAACGTACCTAGCAAATGAAACCGTCATAAAAACAGTGTCATATGATATGTCCATAGACTGAAACCTTTAAAGTGCCCCATAAGATATTGGTGGTTGTTGAGGAGATTCCCCCTTGCCAAGAAAAGTGCTATATAAATGTAACATTATTATTATTGTATTTTTTCCATTGTTTATTTATTTGATTTAATGGTCTGTTATGACAACATATATTATATATACAGCATTTAAGGGTATTTCGTGTATTTCACAAATGTTCAAAGTGCACAACTAGTTAGTGATGGGGAGTTGACTCTTGTTGTTGACACTGTTGCTGTGTCCAAAATCGCTCACTTTCTTGAGTATGTACTTATTTTGAACAATTACTTCACGGCCGCTAAAAAAACAGCCAATATCTTCCTTCTTATTTAATTCTGACATAATATTTGACCACAGCTGTTTCTCGTGACTTTTATCTCTGTAAAATTAGGTATTGGCAACAACTAGGTAACAATGTTGATAACAACTAGTTGTCGACCAAAATAGTTTTTTTTTGATGGCCGATGCTGATATAAAGCCGATATAGGATGAATTTTGACATTGTCATCCTGGAATATGGCCATGACTAATGAAGACGGAGAATGCTCAGCCGCTGCTCATCCGACCACTAATAACTACACATAATTTCAAGGTCATGTCATCGCTAAATTGGACTAATTTGGACAGTCACCCTAAAAGAGTGTTGTTTTAATAAGGGGAAATTAAGGTTTTGTGTCAGGGGAAAGAAATGAGTGTGTAATAATGGCTGTAATCTTGTATTCCTGGCCCTGTTTTGATGTAAAGTAAATGGATTAGAGTGGAATCGATTCCTATTGTGGGAGTCGGGAGTTGAAGTCAACTGAAAAACCTGGAACTGAACACCTGGTTGTAAAATTGCTACTTTTATGACAAAAAAAATGTTTGTGTCAATCAAAAACGACAATGACAACTCATTGGATCACATACGGTGATGGTTCAACAGTACTTCAACATGTTGACATAACTGGGTGAATTAAAATTCATAACGTGGATAATAAAAAAATAGAACTGAAAAGCATTTTGTCATGGTGTATCATTGCAACACGCACTCATACACACAGAGGCAGACAGACACACACAGTGTGGTACAGTAGGTGTCCTGGGGCTGGTGTGTCTAGGTACGAGCATTGACCTTTATTGTCCAGATGAGGGGAAATATTCGATTATCACTGACCTGATTCCGCTACTCACTCGTATCACCTGGAATTAACATCATGCGGAAAGCAAACACACATAGCAACAAACACGACACACTAACCTTTTCACAAATACAAGCCTATCAAAACCAAAATGGATTTATAACAAACACGACCCTCAATTGGCCAATGGCATACTACTACTATACTACAGTACATTTTTTATGGTTTTAGTTTTAGTTAACGATAATAACCCTAGTGGCACCAAAAGGATTTACAACAAATGCACAAAAAAAGAATTGATCTGGATGACTTATAATTGCACATTAAATTGAGATATGAATTGAGAATTCACTTTTTAATGCAGCATAATAGGAGTCTGTTTGCTGTCACGTCACATCTAGATGTTGAGTTTAACATCACATCCGATGTTGACTGAAGCCTTCAACACGACAAAGCCAAGCAGTTAATGAATCTGTCTGAGAGCTGGCATCATGTCTGCACTCGACTACAGAGAAAGAGAGTCAGATGAGCCAGGGGGACAAAAAGAGAGCAGATTCGTCAGAGTGATTTGATTTGATATGGCTGGGCCACGAGCTCGTCTAATTGCAGGGAAGTTGATCTGACAAATGGATCTGGTTGGTGTTATCATGCTGTACATGTGCCTTGAGGGTGAAAAACACTCTGTACAGCTCCATTGATACTAATGACGCAAACACACTCAGCCACTTTAGATTAGTAGCGGTTCCTTAATTTACCCCGCCTTAAAAAAAAAGTGTAGTGACCGATCGTACCTTGAGTCTATGGGAATTTTTATTTAAAGAAATAACCTGTTTTAAGCCACAAAGTTATTTTAGTATCATTGATATAGTTTTTGTTAATATTTTGTTAATATTTTCTGTTTTCAATTTAATTTCAGTTGTAGTTTTAGTAATTTTCTATATTTTTAAATGTCTATATGTTTTTTATTCATGTTTATTTATTTGTTTTGGGTCATTTAGCTTTAGTTATTTTAGTACTTCAAGCTAAACTACAATGTTGAAAAAGTTGCCTTGGCAACTAGCTGAAATAAAATATATTTTTTCATACTTTATTTTAATTCAGTTCATATTTATTTCTACAGAGCCCCGTACTTGACATGCAGGAAAATATATGTATATCGAAGCCATGAATTAACAACTCGTTCGCACGACTTACTAATACGTCAGCATGTTTTACTAATTCGTTCCCTCGTTTTAAGTAAATTTTGTGCAATATTTGTTGCCTCGTTTAACTAAATCATGGCCTCATTGTAATAATTCGTTCCCTTGTTTTAGTTAAATCAAAACGAGGGAATGACTTTATAAGTCGTGAGAACAAATTCTTTCTTCATGGCCACGATTTACTAAAACGAGAGAATGAAATCTTAATTTGTGTCAACGCTATATACATTTTTGTCTGCATGACATGCAGGGCTCCTTATATTTTATTTCAAGTAATGGATCTAGTCATTTTTTAACGGTTTTAGTTTTAGTTTACGATAATAAACCATAAATTCTAGGCAACTTTAAGACAACTGTGTTGTCGCTTCGCATCGGCTTCGTGTAGACCAAAAAACTGCGCTTAAACACACCAAACGGACTAAAGGCGACTGTCTACTAGCAAGTGTGTTCTGCGCCTGCGTGTAAGTCTTGGTGTGTCACGGCCCTTAAGTTCAGCTTGGCATAAACATACGTGTGTTGTGAAGCTCGCGTGAGAAATGGCGGTCCTCTGTGCTTCCGTGTTACTTCTCATGCAAACTTCACAACGCACTTTTACGTTAATGTCAAGCTGAACTGCGCTTAGTCTACCTATTGTCCAGAAGCGGTGGTTTATAGTTAAAAAAGTTTAGAATACTAGTATTTTTCTATCACACACCGATCATTTTGCTTCAGAAGACATTGATTCATCCACTGGGGTGGTATGGATTACCATCACGTTTGCTGTGTGTGGTTTTAAAAAACTTGCATTATATTGACTCAAAGAGATTGATTATTTTCTTAAAAAGCTTTGTGTTTATCTGAAGAAAGAAAGTCATACAGTACATCAGGGATGGCATGAGGGTGAATTTTTATTGCTGGGCGAACTATCCCTTTAAGAACTTCCTTATCAGGCTCATAGTAGTACTCCTACACCCAAAGGATGCAGATTAAACAGCATAAATGAGTAGATAGTGGAGCTAAACTAATTTAAAAAGCCTGATTCAAACCTCATGGGTGTTATACGGCAGAAATGCATTGGTGTAGCTTCCTTGTATGGATGCTAAACCAGTTTAGTAACCCAAAAAGCACCCCAATTGAGCTGTGGGGACCTTTTCTACACAAGTACACAACACACAATACTGTGTTGATATCCTTAAGCAAAGCCCATGAGAATAGCAAAACCTGCTGACATTCATGTTGCCAATCAAATGCATGTTGTTTGTGAAGCAGTAGCGGTTATGTTCTCTGTAGAGGTAAACTAGTAAACTACAAGGTGAAATATCTATTCTGGGAGCATCTATGACTCTGTGGAGGTTAACTCAGAGGTCGCGGCGGCTTTCAGTTCTCCATTAGGAGAGAATAATGCTTTGGTGAAAAGCAAGGCCACTCGTTTTGATGTGGACGGCTCCAGACTGGACTCCTACTTAATAAAACACAGTCTGCTGGTGTTTCAAGACCACTCATTTGATCCTGATGGAAAATAAAGGGGTTTCTCTTTCAGATCTGTCAAAAGCGGTTTTCCTCAATTCTACCTTTTGTTTAAACCCACCACCATTTACACACAGATCAAGACGAACTCATACAAACACGCTCTTTGCTGTTATTTGTACATTTCCAATCTTAAATTACTCATAATACATTATCGACTTCTATAACTCAATGTTAGGCTGCATAGATTAGGTCAGCCGGAACTGGAAACACTTCCCTTAAATCATGATGTACTCGTTATCTACGCTAATTTTAGTGTCTTGTTTATCCCGAGGTTTTCCCGCAGCCTGCCGGACCCAGGACGTATCCAGATCTGACAAAGGACCTTCGCCTGGACCCGATGACAATACAGTGCTGAAGTGCCAACTTTAGCCTCTCCCTATGGAGGATCCCTTTACCACTCTACAAATAAAGCGTTGTGGGAAAATTCGGTTCGCGTACCTACCCCGAAGTGATCAAAACTTATGGGCAAGACAAGTAGTTTGTTTTGGCATGGTTTGTAAGGAATTACAAACCTGCACACATAACTATAGAATCAAGTCCACAAGTGAATCAATCAAACCTAACTTTAGCTGAAAATAACATTATTCAAGAACCAGTATAAAGCCAAAACAATCTCTGTTACCTTAAATTATGTTTATCTCTGTAAAACAATCTACATTGTTAAAAGCGATGACTTGACTTAAAAGATGACTTGACTTAAATTTATATATATATATATATATATATGTATATATATAAATGTTACATGCTGTAAAATTAGCGTTCAAAATGGCAAGTCTTTCAATTTGGTAAATTGTGCTGAAACACTGCTTGTAGCCTCAGGTCATGCTTGGGATGACATATACCAAGTTCGGTCTGAATACGCTAAAGCGTTGCGGAGATATAGCCTAATATAGCCTAGATATCATTTGGCATGCTTTTCGTCAAATTCGTTTGCGCATTATTCGAGAACAGTTGGTTTTATCAAAAAGCTTTCGATATATTTTTTGCCACCATGATCTCTTTTTTTGGTCAGGAAAATTTGCAATTGCAATCAAAACGTCCTGAGGCAAGGTATCAGAGGGGAAAATAATTTAGTTTCTAGCCTTTACAGTTCAAAAGTTATTAGCATAAATGTTGTTGAAATTGTGGACAGTTGGTGTTGGCGAGGGATTCAGTTAGAGACTAACTCAAATTTACTGTGGTGAATTTTTGGACAAACCTCTGTGTACCAAATTAACAACTTTTTACCATATGGTTCTATGGGCTGCCATAGATTTCCAGAGCGGAAAAAGAAGTGGAATAATAATAATAAAAATCTTGTCATCATGTACTGTACTTTAATATTGGCATGTACTATGTAAAAATGTAAATGTTTTCTCAAGTGTTATGTGCTTTCTGTATTGTGTACCTAAATATTGATGTCAGGTAAATCGAGTTAATTGTGTTGTTCTGGGAGATTGTTTAATCCTCTGCTGATGTTCGAGAAGTGAAGCGCGGGTCCATTGATCGTCCTCCAGGGCAAGAGGGGTCACAATCTTCTGGCTACGCGATCGATGTCATCCGTTTCAAAGGCGATGGGACTCGATAAAGGTTTTCTTCTAAATCCAGAATCTGCTGCCCTCCATCAACAAGTACTGATAAACAGATGGAATTAGAAGAGGGATTTGCAAGGTCAAAGTCGGATGGAAGTTTTAAAAACACTTTATGGTGTGATGATTTCACACACATGTTGGTTTGCATTTGTCACCTTGACACCATGTCGCAACCAGACGCAATGTGGAATGTTTCCAAACACAAATCAGTCGTAGTTTATACACATAAACATATATACATACATTTTGTAGTATTATTTGTAAGGATACTTACAGAGGTTAAATTGAGCCGGAGCGCACTGGAGCGCAGCTTGAATTATTTTTTATCTTTTGGCAAATACATGACCTATGAGAGTGAATAATTAGCAAGACTACACAGAGACACCCAGCCTACATGGCAAGGTCGTCGTCAGAACATAAAGAATGGGAGGGCATTTCATTTTCATGGAGGGCACACTTTTTTATGATCTACAAAACAGACAACATGATCTACCAAACCAATAACATATCATTGAGCCTAATATAACTGAAATAGACCACATTCTATATTAAAACAACACCAAAACACAGAATATTACATTTCGGATCATAGGTGTAGGGTGAACAAACACCATGAGGATATGGTATATAAACAATGTATTATTACATTTTAATAAAGGTATAATTACGCATTTATTAATAAAGGTATAATTACACATTTATTATTACACTGTAATAAATGTATAATTACACATTTATCATTACACTGTAATAAAGGTATAATTACACATTTATCATTACACTGTAATAAATATATAATTACACATTTATCATTACACTGTAATAAATATATAATTACACATTTATTATTACACTGTAATAAAGGTATAATTACACATTTGTTATTAAACCGTAATAAATGTATTGTTACACATTTGTTAACATTGTGTAATCATACCTTTATTACAGTGTAATAGTAATACATGTGTAATTATACCTCTATTAGAGTGTAATTGTGTCTTTATTACAGTGTATTAATACATGTGTAATTATACCTTTATTACAGTTGAATATTTTTAATACAGTGTAAAATGTGTAATTATACCTTTATTAATAACAAATGTGTAATTATACCTTTATTACAGTGTAATAACAAATGTGTAATTATACCTTTATTACAGTGTAATAATATCTTTATTACAGTGTAAAATGTATAATTATACCTTTATTACAGTGTAATAACAAATGTGTAATTATACCTTTCTTACAGTGTAATAACAATTGTGCAATCATACCCTATTACAGTGTAATAACAAATGTGTAATTTCACCTTTATTACAGTGTAATAATAATAAATGTGTAATTATACCTTTATTACAGTTTAATAATATCTTTATTACAGTGTAATACATTGTGTAATTAATTATACCTTTATTACAGTGTAATAACAATTGTGTACTTATACCTGTTAGTGTAATTATGCCTTTATTACAGTGTAATAACAAATGTGTAATTTCACCTTTATTACAGTGTAATAATAATAAATGTGTAATTATACCTTTATTACAGTTTGATAATATCTTTATTACAGTGTAATACATTGTGTAATCATACCTTTATTACAGTGTAATAATAAATGTGCAATTATGCCTTTATTACAGTAATAACAAATGTGTAATTATACCTTTATTACAGTTTAATAACAAATGTATAATTATGCCTTTATTAATGTGTAATTATACCTGTTAGAGTGTAATTATACCTTTATTACAGTTTAATAATATATTTATTACAGTGTAATACATTGCGTAATTAAACCTTTATTACAGTGTAATTAAATTACATTAAATTACACTGTAATAATAAATGTGTAATTATACCTTTGTTACCCTGTATTAATAAATGTGTAATTTACTAATAAAATTGTAATGTAATAAACAATGTAATAAATGTAATATAAATAATGGAATAAAATACCTTGATTACAGTGTAATTATACCTTTATTATAGTGTAATAATAAATGTGTAATTATACTTATTACAGAGTAATTATACCTTTATTACAATGTAATAATACATAATAATACAATAGTTTATTGTAACGACACCCAGTTCCAGGAATGCTCTATGCAATGCAATGCAGGTTTGAGAGGTGGTGCCCCGCCAAATCTTGAGAGAAACACGTCTTGCTTTACGGCACGACGTCACATACATCAATAACAAATGAAGCAGCCTCTAAGGAAGACATGTGCACATTTCATGAGTCAATGAAGAAAACGAACAGGCACTCAGCGACTTTGTGTGAATAAGCTAAATTCAACTTATTTACGATGAATGATGACCATTCACCGTAAATAAGGGCTCCCCCTCCCTACAAAAGCCAGCTTAACAACTGCATACTCATACACTAAAAATATTACTTTTTGTGATAATTTTGATATTTATTATTTAAAGTTTTATCATATTTTTAATGTATAATATACCTTTTAGAATACACTGTTTACATTTCAAAACTAATATCCCTAGAAAACCTGAACAATAAACATGCACAGATAAACAATGTGTGAGTAAACGTACAGTGTGTGCTCAATAGTCTATATCATAACATACTGTATGTTTGTTTGCCACATCCTCTGACTTTTGTCCTTGTCTTTTTTGTGTGTTTCATTGAGCCTGTGTGATTTCTAAAAGAACGAGGGGAAAAAGAAACGTACATTAGGTTGAGTTTGTTTGCACAGGTGTCGTTGACTTTTGTTTGGTGACTCACATGTTTGTGCAAACGAAACAGGTGTGCTCACAATGGGAATGTGGCCGTCTATTGGACGTTTGACAAAAGGAGAGCGCGGAAAATGGCGTTAAAGCAGCAAGAACGTTTATCTTAGCAAAGAAATCCCATTTTCAGCCACTGACTGTACTTTCATTCATCTTTACTGTCCAAATAAGAAAGTCTGTAATAAACTACAGGGGCGTAAAGGTAAAGATTCCAATAATGCTGAAATTGCTGCATTTTATTCGATGACAGTAATTGCTACGAGAAAAGTAAATCAAGTCAGTCCACACATACGCGCTCTAACATCCAATTATTTCCCCTCTCGGAAGAGCACTCCAGTTCCCATTTCTCTAATTGCCAGGCTTGTGTTGTTCTGCACAGTGTTGCATTCTGGGAGCTGTTAGGAGACAGGTGAAAGACCCTCTGAGGGGTTCGATGAACCGCACGGCACGGCAAATCAGAGAAACTTCCAGAGAGCCGAGCACACAAAGCAAAGGGGTCAAGGACAGGTGACCTGAACAGAACAGCATGACGATGATGATGATGGGCGGCAGAAAGGGAAGCGGTTTTAATGATGGAGAAGATACTTTTAAACTGCTACTACGTATGATAATAAAAAAATTGTAAACTATACTACATTGATGCTAGTTAAGATGGCAATGTGAGATCATATTATTTATTTACTATCTTCATAGTATATTAGGTGTATATTATCACTTAAATACAAAGAAAATTGGTATAAAACAATGAGGATCCAACATGAATTGTTGTTTAAAGGAAAAAAATAAAAACAAAAATATAATAAAATAATATATTAAAAATAATAAAATGAGAAAGTGTGATTTTAAAAAAAGAACATTATTAAACAGTTCTTTTAAATTGTAATAAAATGTCACAATATTACTGTTTTTTCATCAAATAAATGCAGCCTTCTAAAAGAGAAGTCTTTCAAAACCATTAAAATAAATTTGTCTTTTAGGCATAAATTCATTAGGTTGAAAATTAGTGTAAGGCCCGTCTATATCGATCCAATGGCAGCATTCGATTAGTGGGAAAGGTTTGTCGCGTGTTCCGTCTTTTCTCGAGGCAAAGGGATTTTTGATTACATGCAATACATTTTCTCATGTATTAACTCGTTATTTCATCTGACTCCATAAATGAAAAGGTTTCAATGATATCTGTGCATCATTAAATGTGAGCGAATGTTTGACTATTCTTTTTAACTCTTTAATGAAAATAATAAAGTCCGTTAGAATAAAATCAAATGTTTACAATTTATTATGTCAGGTAAATGCATCATGCCACTCCAGTTCAAAGATAATCAATACAATAACATCGGATGCTCTAGAATAAAGAAAAAGAAATGCAAACCCGGCATTATGAAATGCATGAGGCTGAGAGTATCTGATCAATTTCCTATCTTCCTTTGCGTGCCAGTTTCTCTAAACTTCTAAAAACCTTCTTACCTTGTGTTTTACTCATTGGGAATGAGACATTTGTACCAGTCACCCTGAGACATTTTAAATGATACTAAACATAATACTCAATGATAATCATTCACATTAAACCATTTCTATTCTTGTGTGAGTTTTAGATGCCCGTGAGAGAGGGGAAGAGGGGGAAGTCAAATGTTAATTTCCAGCAAGATCCTTTGTCTCATAGACCAGTGGTCAGGTCGATCTCTAACCAGTTTTTCCCAGTCATACATTAGTAAATTAGTGTTAGTGTTTTATACCACAATGCAGAATGTTTTTTTAAATACACACACATATATATATAGCCTATATATATTAAAGTATGATTATATATAATATCATTAGTATTATTATAAGTATGATTTTAGATATATATATATATATATATATACTGTGGCAAAAAGTAACTAAATATTTTAGAGCCTATTTTAGAACCCTTTCAGACACAATTCAAATATTTTATAACCTTTTAACTCATAACCTTTAAAGGGGTCATGACATGAGAAACAAAATTTCCCTTGATCTTTTGGTATTTAAGAGGTCTTTGTACCATTAAAACTTCCTACAAGTTTCATAGCTTAAGACGTCCTCCCCATTATAAACGAAGCATTTATTTAATCAAGCTCTAAATACAGCTCGTTCTAGATCCTTTGAACTTAGTGACGTCACGGTACGAAGTGATGTACCAGTCGTTTGCATACGATCGCCTCTAACGCAGGACAACTACGCCTCATTTCGCATCATCGCATCGTTCTCGCGCCCACAGGTGTTCAGTCGACGTGCAGTGAGTGGGTCTGTTTACAAGAAGATTGCGATGCCACGCAGATTTGCTGTTCCTGGCTGTGGACAAACAACATGTTTGAATACGCTGACGGCAGGGATGCAGTTTAGTTTTTGTGGACGTCCCAGTCACGGCAGTGTTAATATACGCGTGTGTTCTCTACATTTCAAGGATGACTATTTTGAGAACAAACTGCAGTATGATGCTGGCTTTGCCAGAAAACCTTTGCTTAAAGATCAGGCCGTGCCCACTATTCTGGGCCCAACAACGATGCCGCAAACTGTAAGTAATGTATTTCATCTTAAAACGACTTTTTATGCATAAGCACTGACGTTAGCCAATCATAACAGTAGGCGTTAACACTGAACTCTTAAAGGGGAAACACCCCCAAAACAGACTGTTTGAATCAGAGGTTGAGAAAGAGGTCATAAATCACTCAATTTGAAAAGGTTTTTGTCCAAAAAACTATAGTAATACTATAATTGCACCTAAGAGAACATATTAAAACAAAAAACAAAAGCCATGTCATGACCCCTTTAAATTAGTACAACAAATAAAACTTTAGAATTTTAATTTTATATAAAATGTATAATATATAACTTTATAATATAATTTTAATTAGCAACCATATTTTTTTCATTCAGCATTACTGACAAGATGTTTTTGTAGTGCTCATAAATGTATTCTGCATCATTATTCCCCACCAATGAAGCTATCAGAGCTGAACAGGTGAAATTGGATGGAGAGATGTCCCTCTCCTCCTCTAAAAGAGCATTCACTTCCTCACCCTCTCCTAACATCAGCTCATCACATCATTAATGTGTCATTATTCCTCCCTATGAGTTCAACAAGGCCTCATTTTCAAAATCACACAAGTATGAAACATCATTCGTTTTACCTCCAGGCTCTTTGATGACCTTGCCAAATATAGACGTGACCTCTTCCTTACTGTGTCCATTTGGAGCGTCTGGGGACGGATGTCCCTGCAGTCCTCGATGTGTCTGTGTTTGCGTGTTCATTCCTCAGGCTTCTCCTCACTGTCCTGTCTATAGAAATAACTCGAATAACCGAACACAGTCCAAACTCCCAGCGACAGCCGCACCCTTTCTGCATCAAAGCCGTCCCAACAGCTAACATCATGAAAAACTGCGTTGTCAACACAAAAATACTGAAAAGATGCCCTTCAAAACCAAGACTGGCAACGTATCTGAAACAACATCTCCACAATCCTCAATCTTTGGCAGGACCATGTTGCAATGATGGTATTCGATGGTAATACCATGGTAAACTTTGATCAATTACTGAATTTCATGTACTGTGGTATTTACATGGTGTGTGACAAAATACTTACAAAAATACCATGGTATACGCCCAAAAAGACATAAAAAGCAGTATCATATGACAAATATCCAATCATTTTTAGTTTTTTTCCCCAATTCTTTGTATGAAAGTATATATAAAAGTTATCATTTACAATAGTGTTAATGGTAGAATGTATATATTATAAATATATATATTATATATTTTTATTGCTTTAAAAAGCTCTCTCTATCTCTCTCTCTCTCTATATATATATATATATATATATATATATATATAGCAAAAAAGATCTATGCTACCATAATTTTTGGAAGCGAACCATGTTTTTAAGATTAGGACTAATAGTAACATAATTTATATACCATCAATTCACTATTTTATCAGTCATTTTAAAAATCAGTCATCAATTTTACTTCAGAATGTTTATATTAAGAGTACCTTAAGAGTACCGTGGTCTAGATCTAATATTACTATCTAAATACAATACAATGTAAAATACATTTCATGTAAAATACAATACAATTATCAAAAAATGTAATGGTAGACTATATCATAGTACTATGTTTTTTAGACCATGTCTTGTATTCTTTGGGTTTAATATGGTAATCATTCTGTTCCATAGTACGGTATCAAAGCAACATCAATGTATGTTTTTTTGTAAGAGAAAACAGTTGCATTAGTTAGTTTGCATTGGTTATCCATTATACAACCTGACTGTACTCAAATGAAACCAAGAACAAAGAGTGTTTATGTTGAATCATTTGAAACACACTTTAAAGAGGAATCTGACCTGAAAGCCAGTGTTTTTGTTTTGTCTGCTGTCTGATGTTATTTCTTTTATTGTGTCTGCGAACGTGCAGGGCTTTACATCTATTTGCACACATTCCGTTATTTTTTTAACCCAAAAACCAAAGCAAATATCAAAAGATCAAATACAAGTGAGAGTTGATCTGCAGGGCACGTACACATCATTAACACGCTTGCACCTGAGCCTGACCCTCAAGGTTAAACACACACACACACACACTCACACACACACACACACACACACAAGCAAGTATAGGGAGGTTTATGGGTCACGTCCCTGAACGTTACACAAACACACACACACCTGTCTGTTTCAGTGTGTCAGTGGTTCAGCAGGTGTCACATGATGTCAAACAGTATGTGGCTGATCCAGGGAGATCAAACCCGCAGGTCCATCCTCACAGAAGAGAAACACACCCTGAGGTGATGTCATCCGTGAAATACAGGAGCAAAAAAAAAACAGAACAAAGACTAAGTGTGACTGGAATTTAACTATTAAAGATACAATATGTAAGAATTTTGTAATAAAATATCCAAAAAGCACTTGCACAGTGAAGATTTTTTATTTCAGAGAAATTCCCAATTTAAATAAGTGGCCCTCCCGGAAATTTTTTTTGCCTGTCAATGACGCAATATCCGCTATCCTCGGTTTCCGCTCGAACTACCATAGCCATGACGTAACCATGGCGACAGACGTGGACAACTGCATAGTGCGTAACATTTAGCGGCAAACATTATAGACCATGGCAAGCAGACTATGGGACAAAAAAAGGAGAACCAAAATGAGGATCAATATCGGCGTGGCGTTTTCGAGATGCAGAGAGCTCCACCTCCGCGACTAACTTGGACTTGACAGAGCTTCAAGAGTCACGACTTGACAGCGACACCGCTCTTGCACATACTTTATTAGACAGGTGAGCAAATGTACATAAAACCAAGCAATAATCAAGCTCAACATGATGAAATGTTAGAATATGATCAGTGTGTTATTCTAATGTTGATCTAACGTTAGCTTACTCCTAGTATCATACAGAAAAACTAACTAACACATAGAATAACATTATAACTTTCAACACACTCAAATGCTGTTTAGTATGATAGTGTAACGTTAGACCAAGTGAAACAGCGCTGTGTTACCTCACAAGTTTAATTCGTCTAATAAACTGACCAGTGAGTATTAACGTTAATTCAGCACTTGTGGGTAGTTTGGTAGAATTAAATGTCCTTATTCCTTTATATCCACGGGACTCGCTTGTGATATCTGTCTCTAATTAGCAATCGCGACCCGCTTCATACCACTATAATGTTAAAAAACATGAACGTTTTCACTCTGCTTGACAGCAAGTCTCATCATTCTCGTCACTGCGTCATAAACCTACGCCTTTGTTATTGTAAGATATTAGCGACTCCTAGCGGCGGAAAAAAATTACATATTGTAGCTTTAAATAGAACGATAATAAGATTGAAAATTGTGCTTAACCATATATTATGCTGTATGCCTTACACAAAATAACAATACACACTCATAGTTTAATTTCTATTATTTATTTAATAAACATAAAAAAGTGAATAATATTAATTCATACATTTCTAATATCAATTATCTATCTATCATTACACTTAATACATTTCTAATATTAATTATGTATCTATCTATACACATAACAATATATATATATAACAATAATAATTATATATTAAATTAATAATCATATAATTATATGAATACATTAATATTTTATATTTTAATATTACATGTTTTGTCATGTATTAATATAAACATTATCATATTTTATTAAATTAATATGATTATAATTAATAAAAAGAGTTAATATTCTTTCATTCAAAAATTTACAACAAATATATATAGGGTGAATTGCCCTAATGTGGGACACTGCCTAATGTGGGACACCTAAGGTCTAGTGTTTGTAGGTCCCACATAAATACATGAATGACAGTGAAACTATGGGTTAGACAAAGCTGTGGTGTCATGTGATCAAAATAACATGACCTATCAAATGTCCAATCATATTTGAGGGTGGAGCAATCATCAAACTGGAGGCACCTTGTGTGAAGACCATCCAAAGGTTAATGACATAGAGTTTTAACAAATTTGATATTAAGGAGTTAAATACATTTTAAACAAATCAATCCTGCTAATTTGTATCCTAATATGCTTATGAAATGTTTGTCCATCAAAAAATAGTGTAACTTTGTGTGCATAAACTATATATTTAATATTTTTATCAAATTTCCTAGTGTCCCACATTAGATAAATATTATATTTAATAATTATAATAATAATAATAATAGGCTATATAAAATATATATATATATATATATATATATATATATATATATACATAGTTTCATTAGGCCTATATTGATAAATTACAATAATCATATTATGGTAGGCTATACGTATATTATAACTGTTATTAATAATAATAATAATAATAATAATTCTTAATTAAGTAATAGAATCTTTGAATTATAATATATTGCTTTTAAACATACTATATTGCTTTTTTAACATACTATATTTCTATTGTTTTTACATAACAAATTTTCATTAAAACAATATTTTACGCAGAAAATTCATTATGTGTCACTCTATGAGGTTAACATGTAAAGTGAGCAGGTATTTCACGTGACGTGAATCACGTCTTAGCTTTTTTTAAAAGCCGGGTTTCAAAATAAAAAATAATTTGTTCAGATGTCCAATATCTTGAAATGTCAATTCAAAATAAGGCACAAAACAATTTAGTATTAATTACTTTTCTGCAAGGAATAAAAAGGCTATCTTAGATCTCAGCAACCCCCAACTGTCCATTCGAGAAATAATACGAGCTTTTTTAATTTAGATCTCTGATGAAGATTTTAGGGCTCGGAGAGGCGAACAGCTGTGTTTCTGCCCTGATAAATGACTCATTTAAATGAGTTTCATTAACAATACGTAGGAGTCTTGTTCTGTGCCGCGATATGTTTTGATGTACAACAGCCGTTAAGACAGCAGGGGTTTGTGCGGCAGTCCGTGAATTAATGGAGTCAAATGGAAATTATCTTATGGCTAACACATCTCTGAATTTAAATGTTCCACAAATATTGAAGTCAGGCTTGTCATATGTCGTCTGGCTATCAAATTATCAGGCTATACAATAGAAACCAAATGACCTCGTAAAAAAGGATGTGGAATAATAAATTAATTATTTGGTGTTGAATGTTGATATCTCTTCCCGCTCATAACACATGCTAGGTTGAAATCACTCACGCGTGACTAAGTGTTTGACGATGTGGCCTGATCTGCAAACAGCTTTTCCAGTTTCTGTGCTGCTTAATTTGAGGGTTTGGGAGGTGGAGGTTTCAATGAAGGATTAAATGAAGTTAATCCCGTTTCAGATATCTGCAAACAAACACGCCAAAGCAAAGCCCTGCCTTAGGCAAAACGTGACACAATGCTTTAATCTTACAGGTACAGATACTGTCATAAGTGCTTTTTAACGGACATTAACGGAATGCTTACAAACAGGTTTTAACTTCAGTATATCTATTCCTTACCACGTTGAAATCAATATAGATTTTTAAAGCTTTTAAGCACTTTAAATTTGTTTGGTAGCCAACAAAGTAGATGCAAGCTAATATTTAGCCTATAGTCTACTGGAAACATGTTTCTTAACATCAGTTGATAAAATATGCAGGATATAAAGTGGTAATGTCTTTATTATTAACACCATAAAACACTGTAGATGAGAATTATTCAAATCTACCATATACTGTAAAAAATGTTTACATTGCTTTAACTCATCAAAATAAGCAATTATCGACTCCTTTATAAGTTATACAATATTCAACTCATTTTTTTCAAGTCAGTTTAATGTAATTTAAGTTAAAATGACTTAAACATCCAAGTTGATTGTACTTAAGGTGGCAACTTTTTATAGTTAACAATAGTAAAATCATGGTTAGATCAATGTAACTACAGCTACTATAAAACAAAATATTTAAAAATGTAGCTTTTGATGTAGATTTTACAATAAGGTTTCATATAACAAATTAACAATGAAAATATATTTTTATAATCAAAACAGTATATTGGCACAACTTGAACAGATAAACACAACTAATAAAACTAGTCGAAAAACAACGGTAGCATTTAGCTTAAAATTATAATATGCTACCAAAAAAGATACAATGACTCAAATTAATAGCTAGAATCTTTTTTTAACTGATACTATCTGAACAAAATGATTTACTAAAATGAAATTGACTTACCAATGCTTATTTAGAAATCGTTGATGTTCCTAAATGGCGCATTCAAATTTACAGCCTTGGTTTTCTGTAAAACAGACAAAAAAACAATTTAGCGTAATGTTACGCTATGGAAATAGTGGGAAAAAATTACCTTAACTTTTGCGCCATACATTGAAAATTTTTGGGTTAGGGTTTACTTTGAAACAATTTCCACTAAGAAAATGCTAGTAAATTTCACAAACAATTGGGCAATTCCATGCAAAGGTCATCTTTACCATGAAAAAATAAAGTTTTAACCAAAAGAACAAAACCCATTTTAAGTTGTCCATTTAGGTCTGTAATATACTGTATTAATGTGCTTTAACAAAAAATAAAAAAATTACCTTGTTTATCCACCAGATATGAGGTGAGCAACAATGCTTAAATTATATGTTCAACCAGCCATATTTCATGCTTTCAAAAAAAGGTATCAAAGACCCCCCTTTTTAAACTTTATTTTAACAGTAAGCATTTTGCAGAAAGATGGAGGCATGCCTGAGAAATAAATATACTAATTTGGTCATAACAGCACTGCCTGTTGAATTTATAAGGGCTATAATAAAGAGGTCTTGACGCTTCAGTGCACTGTCACGTCCATAACGTTTTAAAGGTTTAGTTTATTTAATAATCTTCAGAATCATTTCAGATAAGTCTTCTTAATGTGAAAACACAGCTATTATGCGTCAACAAAAGTCCCATGCTGGTTTGATTGTTTAATTTAAAAAAATATTCTATGTATTTCAGACGCGTCACATCCATAACAGGGTTTTTGTCACATCCATAACGTTGGTTTTTCCTCATAATACACTTCATAAAAATATATATATTTTAAACATTGATATTTTTATGTTCAGCTAAGACCCCTTCATCATGTGGATAGCAATATTTATACATTGGATTTAAAAGTTCACAGACTTTAAAGGAAATCGAACAGTATACCAAAAACTCTGTCATTTCCCGTCACATCCATAAGGCATGCATATTTTCCTCTTTTGGGGGTGCTTAATTATATTTTAGAAAAACATATTTTGCCTGTCAATTCCCCAGATGGGGTGCTCTGAGAATATGCATTTCCCATTTAAATATTGTAAGAAGTTTTTTTTTTCTGAGACATTTCACCTGTCATTATGAGTTCAAATATAACATCCATAACGCTGGAATTGCCCAATTACAAAGAACTGGAAAGTAACCGTATGTTCTTGTAAAAAGTAACCCAATCTTATGTAACTTTTTTATTGTAAAAAGTAATCCAAGTAATCTTCTTAATTTGCGACTTTGTAAAAGTTTCTTTGTTGCATGACAATAAAACCAGTTTAGCTAATGTTTACGAAGATAGCTGCGTAAAACATGGTAAATTATCTCTCTTTTGGCTGTAAACCTACAATTTTGATTTTTATAAGGCATCTTCAAGTACTGCATAAAATCCTACATGCTCATGTGACTCAGTGACCGAATTTCCATAGCACGAGGTGAATTACGGTCAGAATTTAGTCACCCTCAGAACTGAGTAGCATTTCAAAGGGCGTTTATAAACCAGTACTCGATAGCCAGCAGCCATTTCATATAGGAACTTATCACCGAAACGCAGAGCGGTCCTCTCTTGCACGCACACTTACGGATGCTTGACACCCTGGAGAAATGTAAATTTCCCTGTGTTAATTTAATCTGCTGCAGCGTATGGCATTTATTCAGAAAACAAAGCAAACTGCAAGGAAAGAAATGCTCTGATTTCATTAAAGTTGATATATGTCGTCAGTAACACAGCTTTGGGAATGAAACAATCAATATTCAACATCACTACCGCATTGTTAAGCAAAAAAACAACAACCACCATATATATTTTGATTACGAATCTGCCAGCCTGGCTTCTTTTAGGACTAGAAAAACCAAACATGTCCAACATGCGCTTATATGTGTGTTTGCCTTTGCACAAAACCCCATGAGCTTTGAGCTGTCGCATCCATCAGTGTCAGGACTAATTATTGCTCCACACTTTTCTGTGTGCCGTGCAAACATGGTGCAAGCTTCTGTCCCTCTCTCTCTCGAGATCGTTCCATCTCCATTTGAGGTCACAATGGCCGTCTTTAGTTTTAACAACCCCCCTTTTATGTCTTGAGACCTTAAGGAGTCATGCGGATGCATTTAAAGGGCCATATTCCACACCATTTAAGTCCACTTATAACGTTAGTCAAGGTTTCTGGCACTAAGAAATGTCATAATTTAGTTTCACAAGACCATTTCCCACCCTCTCTCTGACTCTTAGATCTGAAGGGTCTGTTATTTGCTTCTGCATCTTTAAAAATGTTATTATGTAAACGACCTCTGTTATGATTAGTTTGAACTTATCTAGCATTCACAATCTTGAGACTCTCAATTCTTTCTGAAAAAGAATGTTTTGTGGAAAAAGAAATAAAGCAAGAACAACTTAGGCATATTTTTCTGTAGATTGTTTAAATAAATACTAATAATACTATAAAACTAATATTTAATAAAAATGAATAAGTTAAAAAAAGGAGAATGGAAGAAATTTATTAGAAAATTATGTCCAAAAGATGTGGTATATTGAGTGGTCAAGAGTTTGTTAAAGGTGCAAAACGCAAGTCTCTGAGTTTTTGCAGAACTACGCCCCCTCTGGCGACAAGCGAAACTGCAACCAGAGTGGTGGCACTAGACAAAATTGTTATTTTCTTTACTTTACGTGGAGTTTGTGTTGGGGTTTGGAATGGACTACAAGCCGGTCTCTTTGAATCCATCTTCTACCTTTGACGCACGAGTTGTCTTCGCTGATGCGGAGAATGGCGGCTTATACACAAACCTGTGAGACATAGCCTGGTGAGCGTGAACGCGCATGACGTCACGCCCAGTCTCAAATTCGAGCCCGAATCCCTCTTATATATTTTACTGTACAGGATTATAGAGGCAATCTCAGTGAGCAGAGAAGGGCTCATTCAGCCCATCAGGCAGTTCTTTAAGCTTGTATAGGATAGAAAAACAGGTATTTTTAACATTTAACGTTGCGCAATGCACCTTTAATAATAATAATTAATAATAATAAACAATAATAATAAGAGGAATAATTATTATTATTTTATGAATAATTATTATTATTATTATTTGACTGTGGTAATTTTGATTTGGAAATAAAAAAAAATCTTGAAAAAATATTTTACAGTTTTTGGACCAGCTGATATATCACTGCACTATACACCGCAACAATACATTTTTATAAGAGTTCTTTCACTGCAGAATTCATTGTATCTTTATATTCCCTAGCTGTATACCTTCATAAATTACCAATGCCACTTTTTATATTCACATTTTTATTAAGTTGTCAGCTGTACCGAGAGAAATTTAACCTGCATTTCACTCTCAGATAATGAAGTTTCTTATTATACAGATCTAAAGTTCTCTGAGGTCCACAAGGAACGGCTGTCCGCTTTGGAATCGATTCAAGATTTCTGGAATCCAGCCTGCGCTCTATTGATTCACCATTAATGCCATAATGACTGTTTTGGCAGCAGATTTAAAATGGTGAAATGCTGCTTTGGGACGCCGGTCATTAAAAACATGTTGTTTGATTAAAATCAGAGAATGTTTTTCATCTGTACTGTGGGTTCAGAACAGGACCCAAAAGTGAGATACGCTAGAGATAATCTTCAAACACAACACACACACACACACACACACACACACGGAAATGCATGCACATTTCCGCCACCGCTGAGGTGCGATATCACGATGTCAGTGAGTTTGTCACGGTGGGGTGCAGGTAAGTGTGAGATTCTGTGTTGTGCTAACACATTAGCTCTGTTCCAAAACCTAGCAAGCTGCTTTGCTGTTTACAGCATACAGTACAACTGAAACTGCACCTCATAAACTGCTTGGGAAACTAAACAAGTTAATCCACCTTATTTAGCTACACTACACACTGATAACTTGGAGGAAGCTATTACTTAGCATTGAAGAAAGCTGTCTGTTAGCATTCCAGTTCATCTCAATGGGATTTCCTCAGCAAGCATATAGCACACCATGCTATTTGAAATAATGCTAGCTTTGCTTATGGGCAGTTTTTGAGCCAATAAAATATTGTATCACTTGGAGTTACTGTGCTAACACATTAGCTCTGTTCCACTTGGAGAGTGACCTCTGACCCGACGCATGATGTAGGATGTAGTAGTAGCGTAAGCTTAGGTGAGAGTAGACGCCTCTCGCGGTTCAAACAAGAGCTGGTCAACAAACTCAAGCTTCTCCAACATTTCTCTTTAAAAATTGTTGTTTTAGACTTCTAATTCGTGACCGGTGTTGCTCTATCCTCTGCGCTTACACGTTCGTCAATACGTCATACGTCGAGTCAGAGGTCACTGGAACTAGACTCGCATACGGCCGTTACTGGAACCCAGTGATTCTAGTTTATAAAGTTATACATATGGATATTTTTCTTACAAAAACTATCGCTTCGCTTCAGAAGGACTTTATTAACCCTGGAGCCGTATGGATTACTTTTATGATGGATGGATGTACTTTTTTGGCCTTTAAAATCTATGGTAGGCTACCCCACTCACTCCCATTGGGAAGAGCCAGGACTTTATTTTAAAATATAAATCCCATTCTGTTTGGCTGAAATAAGAAAGTCATATTCACCTAGGATGGCTTGAGGGTGAGTAAATTATGGGAATTTTCTTTTTTTCGACAAAAAAGCGTTTTCAAACATTTAAAAAACTATGTTTTGAAC
This sequence comes from Semotilus atromaculatus, assembly GCA_031834385.1. Taxonomy (NCBI): domain Eukaryota; kingdom Metazoa; phylum Chordata; class Actinopteri; order Cypriniformes; family Leuciscidae; genus Semotilus; species Semotilus atromaculatus. Next base: position 11,111,218 of record JAULUF010000013.1, on the reverse strand, counting down.
GTTCAGAAATTATGTACTGAACATTAGCAAAACGTTCTTAGACCATATTTTTGTAAGCCGGGAATGTGTTACCAAACAGGAAAAAAACAGGTTGGATGGACAGAACCATGAGACAGTCTGAGATGTCTGACACCAAGGAAAACGAAGGACGATTTGTCTGACAACAGGAGTCAGATTAGTGACAAACTCGCATGTACAGCAGCGTGCGGGTGTGAGGAGTGTGTGTTGTGTCAGTGCGCTTACCGCCTGTGTCTATTTGTGCTTGATTACACACAGCATGCCCACAGAGGCTATTGCCACTTCTACATTTACGCGCAAACACACAGAGGCCTTTTCTTCGCATTCCTCACTAGTTTGACAAGGAATAATCGTGAAAATTGCACGTTTAGAAAACGGCGTCATTATATCAGCTGTGGCCGGTAATGACATATCATGGCACATAAAGTGTTTTCACATCTCCTGTGGCGCTTTCAGAGCGTTTCAATTCACACAATCTCTGCTCATCACTGCGACGGCGGCGAGGTAGTACGTTTGCATTTCATACTATCAGAGCTACAAAACACAAGCTGTATTCGTCACATAACATTTGTTCTTGTTAGGTTTGTTAACATGGGTGGAGTAAGCAATGAAGAATAATGAGAAAATTAGACTAACATCACTAGTACCATTGCTCATATATGGGTTTACAAACTTGTCGTTTAGCGCTAAATATGTCAAATATACATCAAAGTTTAACAGTTGTGTGAAATATATCAATATTTCATCTGGCGGAAGCAGAAAATCTCATAAAAAGAGAGCCGTATCAACACCTTGGCAACAACCAAAAACATTATGCTGGCATGTTTTGAGCAAAAAAAAATAAGTTTTTCCTTCAGAAAATGTAGACTTCTAGGTGTAGTTGAATGTTTGTGATTGTCGGTACACTAGCCTGCTAGCTAAATTAGTCATAAATTGTCCATGTATAAGAAATTACATTTTATAAAATGATTTTCATATTCTGTTGAATTTCAGAAAAAAAGCTCAGATAACTTGCTATGCTAAACCGTAACTAGCTAACTGTTATGCTAATCAACTATATAAAAATGCTTAATTAAAAAAGTAGAATTGTCTATTCTGATAATTATTATGCAAAATGTATTATTTCTTACATATAAACCTTTTTTTTATCATATTACTGTTGTCATCATTTTTTAAAAGCTCCACTTTGCGTTCATACCTTACCTGAGGTCAAATTACCATAGCGCAAAAATTGTTCATGGCTTACTGCTTTAATATAGATTGTGCCAAATGTTGCATTATTTATTGGTTTAAAACGTCAACTATCTTGCCATTTAGGTTTTTAACAACAACAACAACAACAAAAAACGGTAAATCGGTTCTAAACGTTTTCTTCGCGAACTGACTGTGAATTGCGAAAGACTGCTTTCTAGAGAAAATTTCTAGACAAAACTTTCAGCATAATTACGTATTCTGACAGCTGACACACTCAGAAAACACCTCTGGCAAACTGGCACTGTCCCACACATTCTAGTGTCACAAACCCCAAAAAGCAGCAGAGAGAAGCACAGATGCTGATGATGTCTGACATTACCGAACTCTTAACAGCGCCGCTAATTACATGTAAATGCTGATCACCGCAGGCCTGTTTAACCCCGCGGCTATAATAGCCTTGGCTGGAAAAACTAAATTTATTCGAGTCCAGGGGAAGTTTTATCCAACATGGACACAGATGACAATGATGATATATCAATTTAGAAAACGACTAATGATCTGAATTTGCTTGCGAGTTGCTAATTACGCACATATGCTCTTAAAATGTGCAGAAATTTGTATTAATTTGATGAAGTTATTAGCAGTATACTCTGTCAGAAGTCATGTGGCTTCTTTTAACCATTATATTACCATAACCATTGCTTATATACACAAATGTGTGTGTGTGTGTGTGTGTGTGTGTGTGTGTGTGTGTGTGTGTGTGTGTGTGTGTGTGTGTTTCTATTGGCAGATAATCTACTGCAAAGGCAGCAGTGCAATTAAAGTGACAAATTGGCCGTGGGCATAAAGAATCTTCCCTGTGTGTTCATATCCTACAGAGCCAACTACACCCATGAACATACACACACACACACACCTTCTGAATGACTGCACATATAATTGGGTAGCTATGCTAATTGCACACAGTACATAATTTTTACCGGGTCCTTTCAAAGGCCCAAGGCCTCATAACATTAGCGGGTGAAGACCATGACAGCAAGATCGCACCTCAAGAATTACCACCTTCACTTAAAACTCTTATATAATACTTCCTTTACTTATTTATAGAGTGGAAGTTTGCTTATTTATGAGTACAATAAACACTATACCAGTGTACACCTGAATAAATGCAGACCGGAGCATTGGAGACACGAAATATTACAACGAGAGAAGATTAATGTAGTAAAATAAGCAATGTACAGCCAAATAAAATAGAAAAAAAGATTCAAAAAAATTATTAACAACAATTAATCCCACATAGTTCTTTAAAAATAATAGTCTTTTCAATTTATAAAAAAGCTGCTGCCTTAAATTAAGATCAACTTAAAATACATTAAACTGACTTAAAAATATTAGTTAATCTTGTATAACTAAATTGATAATTGCTTAACTTATTTTGATTAGTTAAACCAATTTAAAAACATGTTGTCATAACTTATTGATCATAATTTTTACACACACACACACACACACACACACACACACACACACACAGATCTATAATATCTCTGAAGCCAATGTCATAACACGTTACATTAAAATTTAGATGAACCTGAATGTGTGCCAGGAGTCACATGACTAAGTCACATGACAGAAGACATCTGTAGTCTCAACATTAGTGATTGGCTTCTACAGTACAGCTCAGACGACTATACATGAATAAATGGGTTTGAATGGTGCCTAGTTCCTATTTTAGACCAAATAAGAGTCTTTAGACAGAACAAATAAGAAATAGACAAATAGATGTGTGTTTAATCATTATTATTGAATCCTGTGAATGGCTTAAAGAATAAACTGTAGAGTCAGTCTGGGTTTAGACAAAGATCAGTGTGGAAAGATTGATGCTATATGCTTTCGTAAACAGCAACAAATCTGTCGTCTTCTCATTTTCCCCACTGTCATTTTGAAAGGGGAACATCATAACAACCCAATTTCTGTCTCTCTTACATTCTTTCACAAATTTACTGCCTTTCACAATCATTCTTTCATGCCGCCATCTGTTTTTTCCCTCCACAATTTCTCCTTTTCTCTGTGTTATTAATGGTAGATGTGCAGTATACTATTTACATGCACAAAAACAGTTTGATTTAACCATGAAAGTTGAGTTTATTCACTAATGTTTTAGATTCAGGCTTAGATATCAGATGAAAAAGAAAAACTTTTCTTTGCAAAAAATGTTGATCTTAATTAGCAATTTTCTTGTATTTGTGTGTGTGTGTGTGTGTGTGTGTGTGTATAGGCCTATATTTCTTGACAACAATCAAACAGACCTGTTACCAAAATTCTTCATATTAATATTATTAAAAAATAAAATACACCGAAGAGAGAGCAGAAAAAAAAGTTTACAATTTATAACACTTATATCATTTTCTGAGGAAACTCTAGGCTAGCTGCAAAACAACAGGAATGCCACACTTTGAGGAAAACCTTGTTGTTTATTATGGGGGTAAATCATATGACTCATTTGCTACCCATTCCAATTTTGTATGTTTTCGCTCGACCGTTTCAAACACATACGCTAATTTGTTTGTTCAAAACAAACATGCGAGCTTAACGAAGTAGGCCTAGGTAAACAACTTATCTGAAAATCTCAAACCAACTCACTCAGACGATGCAGAGCAGGTCTGATCAAATTTTACGTTACAACAAACAATGCCATTTATATATAATATTTATAATCTGCATTTTAAAGGATCACACCAGAAGGATATGGCTATGAACAATAAACAAATACAGCAGCGAATCTAGCCACGAATGCTCCCTGGCGTGCAGGTTTGTGCCGTTTCCTGAGTGAGGGGTATTTTTAGAGGTGATCTGAGTGTGTCATCTCCTGAGTTTCACAGTGTGTCCTCTGCAGCTGGTGTCAGACGCTCAATCTGACACACGACCCTTAGAGGAAACGCTGGATTTGGCCTCGATTACAAGTTCATTTCAAATTTCCAGACTAGTTCAAATGGAGTTTCTTGGATCGAGATTATAGGTGGTAACCTATAATAATAACCTATATGTTGTATAGGTGGATTTAATCACCCAAAAATGTACATTATCATCATTTACTCACCCTCATGGCGTTCCAAACCTGACTGACTTTCTTCTGTGGAACAAAACTTGTGAAGGTATCCATACGAAAGTGAATTCGGACTGAGGCTATGAAGCTCCAAAAATGGCACAAAAACTCCACAAATGTACCATAAGGCACATTTCAATACAGAAACATAAGTTATATTTCTCCATGTAGCTCTCAAATCCAAATAAAAAAACACACTTAAGTAGGCTAATCAACATGATTTTATGGATGTTGAGAGTAAAAAACATTTAGGCAGATATCAGAATACTAAATCATGTGTTATTATGAGTTTCACTGATGGAGAGAGTTCTGGCTCAGTTCGGTGACACAAAAATGCATGTAATAGCCTATTGTTGTTTTGGCATCTTTGATATGTAAAATTAGCCAACTCTTAAACATGCCGTCATGAATTTACAACTGACGTTAATGTCTTTAGGGGTGCACGATTCAGAAAATGTCACGATTCGATTCGATAACGATTTTTAGGCTCACGATTCGATTCAAAATCGATTTTCGATTCAAAAACGATTCTCGATTCAAAAAACGATTCACAGTATGTAAATGTAGTTTACTTTTTCTTATGTGATTGATTGCAGTAGACATAAAATTTAAAAGAAAAGAAACACAACAAATTAAATGTAGTTTGATATTACGTTATATGTCTTCATACAAAAATAAAAAATAAAAAGTGCTAAGCTTTGGCCAGCTTCCATATACATTTAATTCAAGTTTAAAATAAAACTTAAATAAAACAAGTTTACATTTAGCTAGAGTATTTCAGCTACAGGTTGACTGTTGAAATGTGAACTCGACCTGGCACTTGAACTTCCTAAAATTCCTAAAAAATACTAATGTCATAGAACCCTTGCAAAATTGTTTTAAATAGATTAAAAAAAGCCACCGCTACTATGGTTATATTGATAACATCTATGGTTATATTGATTTGTTTAGATCCAGTGAAGTGGTGTCATAGGCGTGATTTACGGATGGGACATGTCCCCACCCCTTTTTCTCAGGATCGATATTGTCCCCAAATAGCAAAAATTTTTTAAACATTGAGGCACGGATGTACCTAATACAAATAAATAAAACATCCCCAGTTCACTAGCAGAGCATTAATTTAGTTCGCTATTAAATAAGAGATCTAGCGCTTAAATCTGTTGTTTTTGAAATCCAGCTGAGCGCTCGTTGCCGCTGCTATATCAGTTGCATGGATACAGTGTTCTCTTGTCTTGTGGCGCGTGCACAGTCTCTCTTCACTCGGACGCGCTCTTCAATCTAAACGCTGTTGCAGAGATGCTGACCAGCGGGCAGCGGCCGCACGTCAGGCCGACGGGTGTTGCTAAGAACTTGCAATGTATAGCCTAACTATTATACGACCGGCCCTCGCGGCCACGAAACACTACCGGCCCATTGGGAAAAGTCCCGACTCCCCTATTGCCACTCCGCCCCTGCACGCCGTAAAAAAAAAAAAAAAACTGAATCGATTTTTGGAATTCTATTAATCGATTTTGAATCGGTAAAGCTTGAATCGCGATTCAGATGTGAATCGATTTTTTTGCACACCCCTAAATGTCTTACAGTGCATGATTCATCAACTGACATTTATAAGGAAACAAATATTTGAATTTCACCAAAACGAATAACCAATTGTTTCATTCTTCCAGCAGCCATCACCCAGTAGCAAGACTGGTTGCCCACTGAAGCTAAGCAGTGTTCAATCTGGGATGTGTTCCCCGTACAACGACGTAACTTGCTGCTTCACTGCCGTAGTAGCCTACGATGCATCATTGAAGAAATTAAATTAACTTGCTTGTCACGACTGTTTCCCGAAACCGTATTGTCGCAAATGGTAGTTCAACCACGTCGGTTGTAATGTCACACAGGTGGTGGAGTAATAACTAGCCGACTTTTAATGAATCTGTTTGAGATCGAATTGATGCTAGATGGTTTGCTATAAATTACGGACATGTCATCTGAGGACCTAACTCGTGTTTTTCTCAGTTATTTGCTTTATTTCCAGATTCAATAGGCTCGGTCTTCCGCACTAGCATGTAACGTTACGCACATGCCCTTCAAAAACGGTGCTTTAAATCTATTGACAAACTAAAATACGTAAAGGACATTTGTATGTCTTCTGAGATACCTACTGAATTTCATCTTGCTTATTTGGCTCAAGATAATAATTTATTAAGCCCCCATGTTATAAAAACAACACAGCTCGCGACAGCTGTCGTTCCAACCACACAACTTTACGATGCTGTTTCAGTGTTTGCGAATGTCCTTTGAAACTATGGTTTCGGGAAACACTGACTCGTTGAACTATGCTGATCATAGACATCATATAGATGCTAGGTACTTCTTTGAATGAGTGTTTATGCTTTCGAGGTTTTTAAATAAGCTTGATAGGCTATGTGTTTGGGAAGATGTTATGTTTATGTTTTGTTGACATGTCGAGTGTTTTCGGTATTATATTTCGTTTTTTAGACTAAACAGCACAAGACTTTAAGTAGGCATTCTGTTTGTGCTGCGTGATTTAAAGGAAAGTGCGCACTTTGCTCACGCGATCAGCATTAGGGTGGCCATACGTCCGGGTTGTTGACCCCGGTAGGTTGTTGACCCCGGTAGGTTGTTGTAAACAGAATTAGTAAACAGACATTTCTTAATATATATTTTTGTTATATTGTTGAAAATTAATAGATTGAGGAATTATAAGAATGTTGATGTCTAATTTTAAAAAGCTAATAAAGGGGAGGTAATGAATGACATCCTAGGTCCATAAAGAACAGAGGTATGCGTTTCAGGGTTAAGTTATTTTGTAGGCTACTAACTGTTGTATAAAAGCAATGCAAAGGAAATGTCCATTTCCAAATGTCCATTTACTACAGTAGCCTACACAGCACAACAACAATAATAAAACGAATCACTTGATTAGGTATTCCATAGCTACCCCCCCCCCCCCCCCTTAAAAAAACAGCAAAATTTTTGTTGTCGCACTAAATTTGCACTCCTTTTTCAGTCCCTGAGGGAGTGTCATTCACTCAACGACATCTGTACACACACACATGTATACACAAACTAAAGTAATAAAGACCCCATGATGGAGTCTCAGCATGCAGGCCTGTGGGCTTTTGACAAGGTGATTAAGAACACTGCATATATGCACCCCCCATACCCCCTCCCCCTCACTCTCACACACACACACACACATACACAACAGTGTATGACAGGAGCCTCACACAAATAAGCTTTCTTCCGGAACAGTTTAAGAAATAAGCTGCACCTCAAGACCTATAATGTGTGTTTGGGAGTGAGTCTCTCTGCAGTTGTGAAACATTCCTGCAAATCTAAAAGGGAATATGGGAAAAAAACATAATACATGATGTAGGCCTAATGATTCAAATAATTTCAAATAACAAAAAAACTTTCTAGGAAGTAAAGTACAATAGACAGAGGGCCAAAATGCCGCAATGAACCACATTAAAGTGAAAATCCGCTACCTATCAAAAGTGAACTTTGATCCAGATTGACCGTTAATGGTGATATGCAGTATCTGTAAAACACAGAGACTTACACGCAGTTGTTCTGGCCACACAGGTAGATAAAGAGACCCATTAAAGCTGGTAAAGTGCCACGTGAGAGCAGTTTACTTGATTTATGTTAACCAGTATGAGAGCCAACACTGCTGAAAAAAGAACTAAACCAGTCTTAAGTGGTTTGCTGTATGCTCCAAACTGGGTTAGGCTGGTCTACAAGCTGTTTTGCTGTCTCTTCTGCTCACCAAGGCTGCATTTTTTTTATTTAAAATACAACAAAAAAGCCCACTGTAAATATTATGACCATTTGAAATGACTGTTTCCTATTTGGATATATTTTAAAGTGTAATTTATTACTGTGATCAAAGCAGATTTTTCAGCATCATTACTCCAGTCTTCAGTGTCACATGATTCTTCAGAAATCATAATATGCGGATTCGATGCTCAAAAAAACATTCTTTATTATTATGAATGTTGAAAACAGTTTTGCACATTCCATGATTAATAGAAAGTTCAAAAGAACAGCATTCATTTGAAATATAACCTTTTGTAACATTATAAATGTCTTTACTTTAACTTTGATCAACTTTTTGAATTTAATTCGTCCTTGATGAATACAAGTAGGCCTTACTGATTTCTTTAATTTCTTTACCCCAAAAAATAAAATAAAATTCTTACTGACCCTAAACTTTTGAACGGTAGTTTAATGTTACAAAAGTTGACTATTTCAGATAAATGTTGTTCTTTTGAACTTCCTATTCACCAAAGAATCCTGAAATAAAATGTAAAGAACTGTTTTCAACATTGATAATAATGAGAAATGTTTCTTGAGCATCAAATCATCATATCAGAATGATTTCTGAAGGATCATGTGACACTGAAGACTGGAGTAGCCTACTGATGCTGAAAAATCAGCTTTGATCACAGGGATAAATCACACTTTACTATATATTCACATAGAAAACAGCTGTTTTAAATTCTAATAATATTTCACAATATTACTGTTTTTTTTATCAAATAAATGCAGGCTTGATGAGCAGAAGAGACTTTAAAAATATACCGATCCAAAACTTTTGACTGGTAGTATGTGTGTGTGTGTATGTATATATATATATATATATATATATATATATATATAACAATAATCTATAACAACCCGTGTGTATGGCAATCTTAAAGCACAGCAGGGTGGATATTGTTGAGGCTTTGCGCTGAGGGGGTCGTTTTACATTGAAAGGAAAACAGCTCACGAGAGACTTTACAGCTGCTTTGGAGACATATCTCTCTCTCTCTCTTTGCTCATAGTTAATCACGTGCAGTTCCGCAGACATCTGGCCGAAAGCCAGACCTCAGAGAAATGCGTATGTAACCGGATTCGCTTTACAACGTGTGTATACATCTGTATGTGTGTGCGCGCGCGCATACTTCAGCTCATCCGGCCTCAATGAAGGTCTGGATTGAGAACAGACCTGAGGTCAGATTTGACATGTTGTTCAGGGACGGTTATAACTGTGTCTGGCTGATCCAGGTAAACACAGACAGGGTTTCTCCATCTGGTTCCAGTGAAGCTGACTCCTGCACTGTACAGTGAATGATTACACCTCCATCGAGGGCAACGGTCCAAACACAACCTCTCTACAACACGCAGGAGAGCAAAAACATGACGTAAAGCACATGTTTGCAATCAAGTCTTCTGACCTGACCTATTCAGGACTTTTTTTCTCCCAGAGGAAATCAGGTAAAATGTGTTTACAGGTGATCTAAAGCCTGTCTGGATCAAAAGTGCCAGTACTAAAAAGTACTAGTTAGTAAAGTAGCTACTATTAAAGTACTAAAAACTGTTAGTAAAAACTGAAGTGTAACGGCATCCTCTGAGAAATCTATTCCAGTCAGAAATGTTTATGATTGTGGTATATGCACATTTTTAAGCAGGCAAGAATCAGGCTATATTTATTTCCGTCGTAACTAAAGCTTTGTGCGCTTTCATTATTAGTAAATGTCAGACCAGCAAGCATCAACATTTTATAACATGTTAATGAGCATAAAAAGTAGTAATGTATTTAGTTACTGTTTAGGGAGTAACAATATTGTAATGCGTTTTAAAAGTCATTTTCACCAACACTGGTCTTCATTATAAAAATAAAAAAATATTTGTGTGTGTGTGTGTGTGTGTAGGGATATACTAATTCTGGCTGATATTGATAAGCCAACAATTATTTCCATGATGTGACTGCAAAAGTTTAAATTGCTGACATTAAAATTCTACACTATTTTATTGAAATATATACAAAATATATATTATTATTAGTGTATATTGTTATAAATAATAAATAAATTGGCCTACATGTATATAAATAATGTATATTGTTATTAGTCTAAAACATATTATTTTGTATTTTTATTTATCTTTATTTTAACATAAACTAAGTTATTACTATATAAATAATAAATTAAAGTAAAACAATAAATTATTTGAAATGCTACAAGTGATTTCAGGCATCAGAACATACAGGTGAAACTCGAAAAATTTGAATATCGTGCAAAAGTTATAATTTTGATGATTATGGCTTACAGCTTATGAAAAATCCAAATTCAAAATCTCAGAAAATTTGAATATTACAGGAAATCAAGTTTAAAAAAAAAGGATTTTAAATACAGAAATGTCGGCCCTCTGAAAAGTATAATCATGCATATAGCCTAGTTATATATACTAAATATTTGGTTTCACCTTTTAATTTGAATTACTGAAATACATGAAATTTTGCACAAATTCTATTTTTTTTCACCTGGTAATGTATGAAAAATAGATATTCACTGATATTTGCTAAAGATTGCATTTAACATTATTATTAAATTATTTGTGTAAGATGACAGCAAAGGTAATATATTGTAAAAATATGGGAAATAAGCATACAATATTGACAATACTGATATTGATATATCATCTGATAATCAATACATATAGGCCTATATTTATATACTTATATATATGAATGTACATATAAAAGGCAATTTTGAGGAACATTTTTGCACCAAAGGATGCATCACTATACTACCATGAGAAATCATCATAATGTCATTTTCATAATCATAACTGCCATGCTATAAATAGACCCTATAGCAGGGCACACTGAGGATGAAAATACATCCTCTATCTTTCTCCCAATGGAATTCTATACGGATATACACCTTTTCATTAGATGTTTCTGTTATATTATTCACGCTATGTCCATAAATTTACATAAAGTGCCCCTCTTGCTTCAGTAAAAGTGGATTTCTTTCTACATGGGAGTTGAAAATGGTCCTAAATATATTTCATTATAATTTCAAAATATTATCTCTTTTGATTTTGGGGTGAAGTATGATCCGAACATGCTCCTGACAGTTTGGGTGAGATTTCCACAAATTTAGCACAAATCACATATCGAATGGAGTTCTCAAAGAAAGAAGGTCAGCCCTCAACGCTACTGATGTTCAGAGATGTCACACAATAGGCAGTTCACTTTTTTCCAGGGCATTACGTTGTGACATTCCGGACTGTAAAGACCCAGATATGTCATAAATGTGATATTTTGAAGAAAATGTCATCTCTGAACTCAATCCAGTTCCACCCCAGTGGCTTCGGGTTGCTTCCAGATTGGTTTTCTATAGATGATTCTGTCACTCTGAGTAAACATGACAAAGAATATGTGACGCCCCTGAGCCAATGCTGCAGTGACTTTGGGCAGGTTTATGATGAGACACTGGAGTCTCATTGGCCAGGAGCTGAGGAATTAGGAGGAATCCTGATATCCTATTGGCTAACAAGTCGAGCGCTTAGTAATTGTTGCCTACACAGCCACAGGCAAAACATGCCGTTTACATACAGTGCATTCGTACATTTCTGTGTATTAGAACTTAAAGATCATAGAATATTAAAATTTACCCTATATTTGAATAAATGTCCATGGTTTTATTGTCCTTGACTCAGTGTACATTATAATACAGACAGACAGATAGATAGATAGATAGATAGATAGATAGATAGATAGATAGATAGATAGATAGATAGATAGATAGATAGATAGATAGATAGATAGATAGATAGATAGATAGAAAGGGATCTGTCTGGTTGCCAGGATGTTGCTATGTGGTTGCTAGGGTATTTGGGGTGGTTGCTAGGGTGTCGTAATGTGGATGCTAGGCATTTGCTAGGGTGTTCTGGGTGGTTACAATGTGGTTGTTAGAGCGTTGTAATTACTTGGATGTTCAGGATGGTTGCTAGACAGTTTCTAATGTGTTATGGGTGGTTGCTAGGGTGTTGCTATGAAGTTGCTAAAGTGTAGTTCTTGTTTGCTAGGTGGTTGCTATGGGGTTTTGGATGGTTGCTAGAGTGTTGCTAAGCAATTTCTAACGTATTTTATCATATCGTTTGTTTACTTTTTTAATACACATCCCTCAACTTCTGCTTAATTCCTCAGTGCACATTTTTATAAAGAAAAAAGTTTATGTTCATCAACTTTAATGAAAATGTGATCACATCCACATCTAAGGCAATGGCCAATAATAAAAAATATTATCGAATAAAAATTGTAGCCTGCTTTTCACGATCCAATCAAAGTTTGGATTGGTCCCACCCACATAATTTCATAGACAATTATTTTCCCGCTTGAAATGACTTTGCATTATAAAAGTTAAACGCGTTTCATGTTGTATCTAATACAATTAAAATGAGATCAGAAAAACAAATGTAATCATGCTAAAAAAGTAATCCAGGTTTATGAACGATGACACCACAATAACTCAAACAATCTTCCCTGTCAGCACTGTCAGTTTTAATCCCACACTGATGCATTTGTTTTCCATTTAACCAATACGGCACATACTTGTTTTCTTTGCGCTGTGAATAAGGCAACTGCTGACACGCGGATTATGCAGAGTCACATCAGCATGTTAATATCGCCTGAATGCTTTTATGATACAGATGATGGGGGGGGGGGGGGGGGGGGGGGAGAGAGAGAGAGAGAGAGAGAGAGAGAGAGAGAGAGAGAGAGAATTGCAATATTTCTTTCTTTCATCTTCTAAAGCTGAGGTGCTTGTCAGCAGTGCTGAGCCGAGGCTTGTGGGTTGGATTGTATAATGCCGCAGTGACAGTGAAAGGCTTACGGAAAATCATAAGCCAAAAACCTCTCCTCACGCTCTGTCGTTCTCTCCTCGTTCTGTCCATCATGTCCAAGAAGTGCTCAGAATGAGGATAAAACCCCTCAAGTGTCAAACCACTATAGCATCCCCCCCCCCCCCCCCCCCTCCCCCCTAAAAAAGTGGTCTCACATAAATAATAGACCTGATCTTATTTTATTTATAAAAAGTAAGCTGTTACATTATTGGTAAATATTATTTTTCCCTACCCTGTGACTTTTTTAACATCAGCAGAAAAGTTGTTACAAAAGCAAGTATTTAGTGAATTTTAGTAAGAAAATGAGAAACAGAAACCAACAAAATGTGACCAAAACTTATTTTGAGCCAATCACCTGAGCGGTACATGCCATGTGACTTGTTTCCCTGGGGAAAAATATGGCAACACTGATTGGATAGTGGCAGTCAATGGAATCAATATCATTGAAAATATCAGTGATGTCATTCAAAAAACAAAAACACAAACAAACAAAAAATCCCCTAATAAGCAAACAAGAATTCAAAAACAAAGATAAAGTGACAAAGATGCAGACCTTTCAAAATAAAAGTCTTGAAATTACTTGAATAAAACAAGAACAAGGAAAACAGTTGGAAAAAAGGCAGCACATATAAGACTTTTTTTGTTTTATAAATACAAATATATTTTATATAATATTATGTTTTAATATTTTAAAAAAGACAGTCCACTAAGGATTATTACATTCAGATTTATATATGCAAATGATTAATTAAATAAATATTTGAATACATTTATTTTGTTTTATGTACAGTAAATTATTAAATGATTAAATAATTACATATCTGATATAATTAACTATTACATTTTATTCTTAAAAAAACATTTAAATGTGATTTTTTTATTTAATTTGATGCTTTATATGTAAACATGTGATTAAATAATTAAATAAACATTTTATTAATTGTTTTAAAGTAACATGAATTGATTAATTTAGCCCAATATACGACTAGTGACTTTTATTTAAAAAGTAATTGCAATTTATTTTGAGTTTATTATTTGTCTTAAATATAAAATGGAAAAATTCCAATTTTCCAAATTCCAATTTTCCAATTCCTTGGAACAATAAAAGGGAATGAATGAAATATAATACAATAATTTTATTTCCCTGAAGTTTTCCCAAATCACAATATGAAAGACAAGAAATCATTTATAAACTTAAATTGTACATCAGTATACCATATAATATGTCAAATAAATACTTTAAATACTAATTTAAGAGGATCTCAAATCAAATATTTTGCAGTCAGGGTTGACGTCATTAACACTAAACGCCATGGTCATTTTGGGGGATTTTTTTCAAGTTTGACTGTCACAATATGCTTTTTATTGTAGAAAAGAGCAACATGAACAACAGCGTTCGTGAAAAATTCTTTCTATGCGTTCAACAGAAGAAAGAAAGTCGCAGAGGTTTGGAGAGACACGAGGGCGAGGGGTGATCTATACTTTTAAGAAGTTCCTGAGATGAATGTGTCCTCTAGAGAGCAGGTTGAACTTCAGAGTATACCAGTGTTTTTGATATGAGATCACAGGCAACCTTACCGTCTCCATAAGGAGAAGCCGTGAGTTGTGTTTCCATGGTGCCGTGAATCATTTCAGCAATCACGCACATACATACATATAGCTCATGCTTTATGAGGTGTTGGAAAAATTGAGTCGAGGATTCGGCTACTCCAACTCCCCTAAAACGAAGGAAAACATTCATTTCCTTTAGAAGTAATCAACATTCCTGCTCTTTTCGGGAAAATTCATGTTAGGGTTGAAAGGGACTCACTAATGCTAAAGTTATTACCTTGTGAGATAGCAGAACATCTTAACGTTGACTTGCAGACGTAAGAACAGATGTCTTCACACTCGGCTAAATCTAGATCTCAGTCCTTTTCTGAGCGCATTATCCTGTAATATTACATAAGTGTGTAATATTCACAGTGCACATTTTTATTTCTGTAGTAAAATTATCATATATTATTGTGTCAAAAAAGCATAAACAAAACGATATTTAAAAAATATGTTCTGAATATTGCAATATCGGATACTTAAAATGTATTAGTCAAAAACTTCAGTCAATCTCTAGTTAATACATCTGAGGTCGCCAATTTCTTCGTCAAAAATAGGTAAAACCTAATGAGTTAAACTGCCATCCATGTTTCTTGTTGTGAGAGTTTGAATGCTGAATTTTGCACACACACATATTGATATTTTAGGAGATGTGGCCTACATTTCTTGATGTTTCTGCCCTAAGTGAAGAGTACATTTCTGGGGTTGCAAAAAAATAGATGTTTTAAAAGTGGAGTTTCTCAGAAACCAGCGGAAAAGATGCAGAGCAAACAATCTGAAATGTCGAGAAATAGAGCCAACGCATGTGTGTAAAGACGGGGTGTAACTCCATGACTTCATCAGAACGAATGAGGCCAAACTTTCAGGTCAAAATATTGGCAAGACGAGGTGGAGCCCAACAAATGCATCCAAATAAAAGATTCTCTATCACACACACACACACACACACACACACACACACACACACACACACACACACACACACACACACACACACACACACACACACACACACACACACACACACACACACACACACACACACACACACACACAAGCAGAAATACACAAGAGTCCAACTGGACAGCAAAACCCAGAATAAAACAGCTTTCTGTTGTAATTGTGCCTGCTGGTTTTGGTTAGTAAAACATAAAATCATAACACGTACAGCCCATCAAGAAAAAAAAACAATTAAAAGTAATGACGATGTGACAAGTTTGTTTCCTTGACAACCTGGTATGAGTTCTGCTCATGTTTTTCCGTCTGGTGGGGTCGTAGGGAACACACACACACACACACATTTATATCCCTAGCTGAGAAAAAAAAGTGAGTATGATTCTACATTGTCTTATTTCATTTGGAGAGAAAAGCCTGTTTTTAATCACAAAGAAATAAACCAACCACAACATTTTTGTGACGGGTTATTAGTGATGGATATATCAGAAAGGCGATTAATCGGATGACATTTGGCCATTTTGAGACTATTGGCAGGTTATCTTGAGGTTAGCGCAAAACCCATTTACTAGCCTGGCTGACATATCAATCTCTAATAAACCACATTAAATGTATGCTGGGATTTTGTGGTTTGCGATTAAAACCAGACTTTCTTCCGCGAAACTGCTGCACAACATGATGTAATCACAACCAATTATAAGATATATTTTTTTAGATAACCAGTTATGTGAAGCAACATTGTGGATATGTAGTGGCAAGTCATCAAATGAATGATTCACTGATGCATTTCCTGTGCGGAAAGCAAAATTAAGCAAAACTTAATGTTGTTCAACTATGTTATTGTGTTTTGTTTAATTGTAATGCTGCCACCCTAATTAAGATCTTTATTATTTTGTGTAAGATTAGCTTCAATGTATAGATAGGTTTTGTTAGCTAATTGTCTTAGTTAAAGGTGCCCTAGAATGTTTTTTTTTATTATTTTATAATGTTTCCTGGGTTGCCCTTATAATGTTAGTATGTTTTTTAGATCAAAAATAGTCATAATTTAGAAATAAAAGGCATTTTTCCTAGCCTGATTTTAGTCTCTGATTTGAACACTCTGTTGGAAGGGGCGTGTCTGCTGTGAGAACCGGCCACTGCTGTGATTGGCTGACATGCTTGCATATGAAATATGACATGTGAAACTCTCTCGAATACTTTTATTACAGCTGTTATATACGTTTTAACTATTACAGCTATCGAGATTAACGAATCGTGAGATGTTTTTAAAGTATTTAAATCTATTTCCATCACATAAAATGTTGCTGTGATGAGCATTGAGCAAGCAGATGACAGTCTGTTGATCGCGAGACAACGCAGTTTCTCTCTCTAATGCTTTCACCAATGCAAACGATGACATAGCCTACTTCTATGAGAGCTTCGTTGTGCAGTGTAACAGCGTCATTGATTTCATAACGAGTTTGGCAAGAGAGATAAACTCGCGCTGTGTGGATTGTTCTTTGACCGCTTTCTGTATACTTTTTTCACTGAGAATTAGCCTATTTAACGTTAGTTATGTATGCTCGTTACTTGGAGTTTGCTATTACTGTACTAGGATCTTGCGCTGGATCTAACACAGTGTAAATTATCTTTAATAAAATCACTACTTACCGGTTGCGGGAATATAGTTGGAATTACCCCCTTCTTCAGTTTGAGACGCTGAGAGAAGCTTGATATTGTCCCAGGTTCGAAAATAAGTCCGTGGTGAAATGGGCAGAGCAAACTAACAACTTCGAATTAAACTGTTGCGGTATCCGATTAATATAAACATCAACCACGCGTCCACGCCTGTTGACATTTCTTTTCTGTGGGAAGGGTATGAAAATACCTCACATCCCCTGCACAGCCTGGAACATAGCATTTATTCCATGATCTGCCATTTTCTCTCTGATCCTCGCTTGTTCCGATGACTCGGCTGCGCAGTGCTTGTCATTGAGGGCTGGGATATGCAAATCTTTGGAGGCGTGATCCCCGACTGTTGCGTCACAGTCGGTATTATGTGGAGATTCGCCTGTTTTTCAGGGGTGTTTTTTAAAAACGAGATTTAAATAAGAAGGAGAAAACAATGGTGTTTGAAACTCACTGTATGTCATGTCCATGTACTGAACTCTTGTTATTTAACTATGCCAACATAAATTCAATTTCACATTATAGGGCACCTTTAAACTGTAGCTTGCTAAGCTAAACGAATCATTTCAAGTATAGCTTCCCAAAAGGGGTTTATAAATCTTGTTAGATAGCTTGTAGTGTAGTTAACTAGTTGTTAATCGGTAGCTTAGCAGCATTTTGTAACTTGATAAGCTAATCATAATGTAAAATACCTTTCCCAAGACAAATTTCTAAATCTTGAGCTACTTTTGTTAGCTTGTAGTGTAGTTAAATTAGCTTTAATCTTAGTTCAATCCTTGTCAACATCAAATCCTTGTGAAATACAACTTTACACTGACTAATCTTTTTCTGATACTTCCTCTAGCGGAAATAAACTACACCTGAGGTTACATCAGTGACAGGATATGACCTCGTCAGATGACTTCCTGCATCCTGTGCGATTCAGCTGAAGGGAAGTGCTGTATCCGTGTTTGGATTGGTTCATTTCCCCTCCCTGCATCATGATGATGGACATGAACAAGAAACACTGGATGCTTTTTTAGACCTCTTACAGAAAATACACTGTTTTTACCATGGTAAAATTATGGTATCAGATGATAATGTAATGGTAATTTGATAAATATTTAATATTTATTATATAATATACATGACCAAAAACATGGTTTTATTACGGTACATGCCATAAAAACATGGTTAAACCATTGTGTTTTTCGTACTTTTTGTTATAGCTAAAACACATATTTATTTTCAAGCCACAAGTCTTCATCATATCATTCTAGTGATGTTTTTACCACAATTCACTGACACACTTACACAAGCATTTCTTTGATTAATTATTAATGCAACTGAGGCGTATTCTCAGATTCATCCGAAGTGGCCGTCAGCCACAGAAGATGAAGATGAATTTGTGTACGATCAGACAATAAATCACCAATATTACAGTTCAAAGGGTCGACAAAAACATCCACACTCAGCGAGTCAAATTTCATGTTTACTGATTAGACGAAATTAAAAGTCAATCAGAAACGGAATTGAATTTCTTTTAAATAAATGCCACTTGGTTTGATATTTTGCATTGACATTCAAGCATTTATAAAAATGTCCTAACTTATTTTAGGGCTATTGTATCTAAAAACTTCCCGTTTCATTGCATATTAGAGGGATCTAGCTGGGTATCTAGGGCAGAAACCTTACTAGACCAGCCTGAAAAAGACTGGAATACAATGAATAAAGTGCATGCATATGCACACTTACACACCTTAGCAGGTCATTTGAGATGCATGAGAGCGCGATTAGAAATTTGGCAAGAGAAGAGCAGAAACGAATCATAAAAACTAGAGAAGTAAGATAGAGAGCGACAAGGAAGAATAGTCAGTGTTTCAGGCTTAAAATTTGACACTGTTTCTATATTAGGCAGAAGAAAATATGCCCTAGATCGCTTGAAGCGTGAGTGTGTGTGTCTCAGGGGTCATAAGGGTAAAAAAAAAATCACCTCCTTTGACGTCATAAATCCCCAAAGGCATCAATAGAAGAACCATCGCAGTATGCGTTGGTATAACCTTCATAAAACGCTGATGAATTGCCATGCAGCCAGTCCAATATGTTTCTCTTATATAACTAGCAAATGCAGTTTTATATGCAGAGTCCAATTCATTTTAATGAAATGGCTCATTTGGGTGATCTGTTTCAATGAACTGGTAGTGCAATATATATGTCAATATATATAACACTAACGACACCAAATTGCTTAAGATTTTTGAGAAATCAAGATAATGAGATTAAAAACAAATAACAATAATAATAGAATTAATACAAAACAATATAATTTAATATGAGCACATGAATTTAATTATTATTTTTTCATTTAATTTTATGCAACAAATATCGGTAGGCTACTGGCCGATATGTTCATTTTTAATGTTGTCGTTATCTGCCCAATAAGAAAATGTGGCTGATATATTAAAGCCAATAAATAATGTATTATTTCCTTCAGCTGAGACACTTCAGATGCTTCAATTTGTGAATAATTCTGAATAAATCACTCAAAAGAATCAGAATAATCTGTCATTATTTGGAAGACTTTGATCTTCTAAACATTATCGCAGGGAATATGCGTGAGTTTTCACACTTTGACATCTAGATAACCCTTACTGACGTAACACAGCAGACAAACTTGTTTAATACAAGTCTGTACACCCATAAAACAGGAAATCGCAGACACAAATGGCGTTCTTGCTGTTTGTGAAACACTAAAGCTGTCGAAAACTTAGAAACAAAGATAGACGTTGTTCATCTGCAACTGATGTTTTCCAATCTGTTCTTTTGGCCTTTGTTTCTTTTTAAACTGATAAATGGATTAAAATACTGTCCGTTGGTACCTTAACGGCGGTTTCATCACATCTGTATCTCTCGGGAAACAAGAAATAGATTTGAGAAAATGTGTCTGCAGAAACCCTGAAAGCAGGAACATTAGAGCCATTTCCTGATCGTTCTCCTCAGGCGAGATGTGGCGTAGTCAATTGCTCAGTGTGGCGGCAGAAATTGCATTATGATCGAGGACCATTGGAGTCCTGCAATATTCCAGCACTGCACTGCCTTATCAATCAGTCCTGAAACTGGGATTGGTGGAGGTATAGACCATCTTAACACATTGCTGCTTATTCTGGCCAAGAACCACCCACTTAGGCCATCATCTTGACATACAATACATCAAACCACAGTTGTGGGTGTCAAACAAAACTTTCAATAATTTAAAACTATTAGTTCCTCCTCTGTGCTCATTGTAAGGAACTTTCCCAGCTAAAGGCACCCACGCACTACAAGATAATCAGGCCGACCTGGGGCCCAATTCTCCCCTTCCGACAATCCTAGTTAAAGTCCTGATTATCTTGATGGTTCCACAGATTATTTTATCAGATTTTCCCGTGGTGTGAGGTGTGTTAAGTAGGGCTGGGGTAAACGATTATTAATTAAACGATGAATCTGGCGATTATTTTATCGATTAGTCGACTAATCTATTGGTAAGCATTTGTAACATTTCAAAAAGTTTTATATTTGAAAATCAACAAACAACAAATAAAACAAGCAGCTCTATGCACTTTTTAAAGCAAGTTTATATTCTGTGGCATTTACTTGCTTATAATGACTGTCCTCATAGCAACGCATATGTATCACGCGCTCTCATTCAAAATTTCAAATACAACTTGCCGTCTTGACTCGTGCGTCTCCGTTTTGAACAGCAGTACAAAATGGATTTAACAGGTAAGATTTAAAACATTAATCTCAATTCAATATGTCCCCGTAATTATGTGGTAAAAAAAAAAAATCGGTATAATAAGTGTAGGCTAAGTTACAATAAATATATACATTTTATTATCTCTAAAATGTCACTCTTAATCGTCTTGTTTGAACCTGTTCATTCGTCTTTGGCTCAAATCCACTTGCTGCGAACTTTTCTTCGCGGAAGTTTCATGTTTAACGTTATATCAAGTGAGCGAGATAAAATATTTCAACTCAAAATAAAATTTTGTGCCCAATTATTTCGCAGACGTAGTTTTGGTATTGAGTTTAAAGTTAACTTGCCTTGCATTCGCTGCTATACAACAACAGTGGGTGATGGTCACTCAAGACGATCGGCAGATTTGAGTGTTTCTATTGCAGCCACTGTTTTTGAGCATGTTCTGCAGACAGGGAGACCATCCTCGATTAAGTTTCCCTCAGGACTTTTGTAAAAACCAAAATATGACCAGACAGATTTGGTCCTCTTAAAAGGCTGAAAAATCTCCCGAGCATGGTCACTGCTTCCGCCATTCCTTTTTCTTTTTTTTTTACTGTCTATGGTGCCGACTGCCGAGCTGTACCTCCGGGAACGGTGAAATAAAAAAAATAAAAATAAAGAAGTGTCGACGAAAAAATATGACGTCGACGAAATTTTGACGTCAACGTCATCGACGCGCCGCTATAGTGTTAAGAATCCAACATGTTAAATATTTATGATCAGGAATCCTGTTGCGTGGGGGGGATTCCCCCAAGGAGAACACACACAAAATCTGTAGAATGTCAAGTGGAACGAAATTATACCCAATTAGAGACAAACGCATAACACAACTTCATCCAATCCTTTTTCTTTTCTTCGTGAATTTTCTATAAAAAGCAATCCAAACACTATTATTGCCATTTCTTCTTGCCCATCGTCTGCCATGTGTATTTACTCTAAAGCCATGCGTGACAGCGAGAGATTTTGCGTTTTTTTCCCATCTTCACAGTCGAGACTCTGGTTGTTTGTGAATGGAATCATTGCCATATTTTGTCTTCACTGAATACATTTAATATAATTAATCTTCGTTAAAGCTACAAAAAGTGATTTTCTCTTTGAATTGTTGTTTGATTAACAGACATCAGCAGGAATATTATGGAGCGGTCACTTTAAGGTTAACGTAGATCCAATATAATGATACGCATCCGTTCTCATTCTTAAATGTTTAAGTTGACGTAAGATGTAAACGACTGTTTTCAAGGATACTCACTGAGAAGGGCATTTTGACTTATACATGTCGGTTCAAGCACAAATAGACACAAACGAGAATGGAATTCGGTGTTTGTGTGCTGTCGGTGCTGTTCCGAATTTAGGTCTCTTTCGCGTCTTATTACACTCAAATGGTCTAAAATCACTTGAATGTGTAAACTGACCGGACCTAAAACACGTGAAAATTATCAACCTTCGCTCTATGATGGTTAATTACTCCAAGAATCGCATGCGTTTTGGCTGGTCTGGACGGATCAACTACGATCCCTGTACTTGACATCGGATATGCGCACATCGCAATATCGATGTTAAAACAATGTATCGTGCTGCCTTAGTTTTATCATGTTGCTTTGTGTTTGCTACAATGATCTGAGTGGTTTTAGTGCACTTCTATGTGTTCGCCACGGTGTTCTGAGTGGTTTTAGCAAGTTGCTATGCAGTTAGTCTTGCCAGAATGGGTTGTTCTGAAAACTTGGTTTGGATATCGTCCCACTCCCAAACTCTAATGTGCCAACTCCTGGTTTAAGACCATCAGGTTTTAGAAGCACTGGAGTGATTTTCCCAGCCCAGAACCACGCAAAATTGTTCTAGATTCAACTCTGGCACTAGCCTGGCATGCCAGACCTACATCACGATGTTAGGTCTGGGAACTCTCCGTTGACTGAGTTCAATACGAGGGGCGGGATAAACGGTTGTCTTTCAAATTCCCTCTGCACGCAATAGGACAGCGCTACAACCAACCAGAGCAATGAAGAAGTCGACGTCTTTTGTAACTTCCTTTTATTAAAATGACTCAAGTGCCGTTCTTTGTTCATGTTTCAAACATTATTTTTAACTTTAAATCCTCCAGAGTCGCGGTCAAAGCCGATTCGAAAGACATCTGTTCGCCAGCAGCAGGAGCCATTCTTTGTTTTCAAGTAGCAGTGAACCGTCGCAACTCTGCCGTCATTATGTTAAGCCCGCCCACCGACTCTATACACGACGTGATTGGCCTGACCAGAGTTTGGTTTTTCCAGCTAAAACGTCTATGGAGAGTTGCTAGACTACACTCGCTGCGAAATAATTTTTGCAGCCGCTAGGTGGAGTCTAGATTTCTAGGCTACTCTGGCACCAGCAGTGGCACCATTTGAGACGTAAAGACAAATTTAGGCCTGTTCCCAAATGTTTTAAGAGGTGCAGAACACTTAAGATTGTAGGATTTAAAATATCCTATAGCTTAAATCCCTCTATTTTTATCTCCAAATTCCCTTCTTTAGCGGCAAGCTAATAGCTGAAGCAGTGAACAAACGAAGTGAAAATGAGACATGGGGAGTTCTCTGCTGAGCCGACCTCAAAGAATGTGTCCGTATCAGGGTGGAACGCTACATCTGCAGAAACGAGGTCAACAAACCCTCTTGCTTATTTCTAATTTTCTCCAAAAATTGCCCAACATCTTACAGAGGCTCCCCGACCAACCATTCCCAAACACATCTGGACCACAGCGAGCCAGAATTCGCTCCTAATCCATCCAGTTTTCCTTGGCTCTAAGGATTTGCCCCAATGCTGCCAAAAGCCATAAAACAAACAGTAGGTTAAACCCAAAATCCCCCACTGCAGACATCAACATTCAAAAACACAGTGTTTGCCCTGTCTAACCAAAAGAGAGGGAAGATGTCTCAGATTCGCACAGATTTAAACGCAATCATGTCAGAAACGCTATCAGATTATTGATTAGCGGCTGCCAGGAGCTGATAAGACCCTGCAACAGCTCGGATTTGAGCCCAGATGGCATCCTGGTTCACTCCTGCCCGATAATATGGAGCCCATGCCTCGAATGCTCAGAGAGTCCCTGACATTGTTGGCATAAGGGGATATTGCAAGCATGTCATGGACAAATCTCATATCTCTTTGTTTATTTCAGGTGCACTCATTAAAATACCCCAACCGGATCCCTCCCGCCTCGGATCGCTCTGCTCCTCTTCTTCGTTCCTCCATCCTCCCTCAATCTCCCCGTCCCCGAGGGCGTAATAATGTCTCCCATCTCAGAGCACATTAGCATCACAATTAAAACCATAGTTAACCCTTTAACACGCAGCTGTCTGGACTGGAGGGAAGCACTCACAACTGAGAATGCTGTGAATGATTCAGATCCATTTTTGCAAAAACAAGAGGTTAAACAAGATGATTATGTTTGTTAATGGGTCTCTTTCCATGAATTGGGTACAAAGAACTGTCAAGTGATAATAATTGAATGTTAATTCATTTAATATAGTGTTATTTTTATTTTTAAAATATATTTTCTAATAATTACAACTTATTTTTATTATTTAAATTAAATATATTAAATATTCAAAATGATTTTAAACAATTGATCAGCATATTAAATGTTAATAGTAATATTTTTGTGTATTTTTATTGTAACCTCCTGAGGTAAACTAGCTTTTTTTTTTGAATAAAGGAGTAAATAAATGTGTTTTTTTTTTAAGAGTTACAGCTCTATTTTGTGCCCTATTTAATGAAATATATTAAGATATTTAGTGTAAATTCCTGAGGTAAAAAAATCAAAATTTTCCGGTGGATTTTTTTTCTTCATTCAGATAAGCCCATCTTGTGCCCTATTTGTGGAAAGTACCATAATCACTCTTTCTTTCACTGTCAAACAGTAGGCTACCATACCAAACCATGATGGCAGCCATTCATAAACTGAATAAACTTAACTGAAAGGGTTTTTCTTCAGTTCAGAGAACAGAGGCAGATATTGAAAAAGACCCCCTGTGTCTTTAATGCTGTTAAGATAATAAAATATGTCCTGGGTTAATGAAATCTATCCTGGGTTAATGAAATCTGTCCTGGGTTAATGAAATCACTGCTCATGTTCAATTAGTCTTCCAGACTCCGCCCACTCTGAGAATTCTTTGCTCCCTGATTGGTCATTTCCTGTGTTGAAGTTCCAATGCACCACCCATGATAGCAGTAGCCTACTGAAAAGGGTTTACAGTCAAACGAATAGCTGATGCTAATGATATTTAGCTGATTATTTTGAAATTGAAATAAAATCTTATTCTATTCAAACATGAAGACAACACAACCACAATTGAGACACACCAAATTGATTAATCGCATCTAACATAAAAGTTATATGAATATATAATATGTGTATCTATATATGACCCCCCCCCCCCACACACACACACACACACACACTTACAAATATTCATGTAAGATGCAATTAATCCCAATTAATCACATCTATACACACATGACATATTTACAAACTTTTGCGATTAATCAATTTGACAGCACTAAAAATAACCAATGTCGTTTGACATCACTAACATCAAACACAAGAAAAAACTGACAAAGATCTACAACTGAAGTAAAAAATATATATATATATATAAAAATGTATGTAATGGTGGCTTAAGTTGTGATATAGTGTAAAACTCAAATTCAGAGATGAAAACAACAAACAATCAAAAGAAAATTTGTACACAATACTCAATATTCAACATGACAGGCATGAAAACTTACCCAAACTTTTATGAAATCATCCATTCAATGCACAACAAACACAAACCTGCAGGCAAAATGTATAAAGTTCACAACAAAATGAAAGTCAAAACACATTCAGAATGGAAGACTTTAAGACATGACATTTCAAAATAAAAGTCCAACATGAATAAAAATCAACAAACTTAACAGTTTTCTGTTTTTGAGTGAACTGTGCCTTCAAGTTGTTAACATCCAGTTCATCTCTACTTCAACCTAAGAAAATACAATTTGACAGAGAATGAATAAGATAACAAGCCCAATACCAAACATTTACCTAATCAGAAAAGCAAATATTTTAGATATCTGCAGCATTTCAGCACAAATTCCTGCTACTTATTCACTTACTACTGACAATTTTGTTTAAGCAATTTAATTTTACCATTATAGCACTCCAAAATGACCTTAGTGTCAGGAATTGCACGCTACAAAAACAAAACAAAACAAAAAAAATTCCTGGTAATTCCTTTAGTAGGCCTACAAAACAATGCATGTAAATATCCCTTCGTTCTTAGCTCGTTCTTCATTCCTCCCTGAATCTTGAAAGTTGGAATGTTTGTGTTGGATTATTCCTATCCACAGACATTTCCCTTGTAAGTCTGATCTTTTAATAACAATAAACATTATTATATATTCATGACCGTCTGTGTTGTTTCCTGCACAGCACCAGAAACAAACATCTCTCTCTCTCGACACACACACACACACACACACACACACACACACACACACACACTCACACTGTCTGATCTTCATTCGTGGTTAACACACAACATAATTACAGCATTCTGTGCTTAATGAATGGATTAAATGTGAAAGCACTCTTTGGATACATGAGGGCTCCTTTTCCGTGCCCTACAGGGTCACATGAGCACACCCAAACAGCTCTTCACACTGACAGCATTTTCTAAAGAGTCCATTATTGGACTGGACCTATTCATTAGCGGGGGAGAGACGGGCTCGTCTAGAGCAGGAAGACAGGAGGGCCGACAGACAGGCGAAATGAAGGTGAATATGGTGAATATTGTTGGAGACAGCTGGCTGATGGACTGATAATGACCCAAGCGTGTCTCTGTCGTGCTTTTTCTCTGTCGCTAAAATTTGGTCAATCACTCCTCACTGGGGTGCGGGTCATTTTACCACAAAATGAAGAAATTATATTTGCAAAAAGACTCTTTAAAGGCCATTAAGATTTTTGGTATTAGGACATTATTTTCTTGTAAATTAAGCAAAAAAATCGTGTATGTATTATTTGTACGTTTTTTTTGCAAAATTCACATCACGTTTATGCAAAAAAAACATTTTATTGAATATATATTACATAAAATGTACTACATAAATGAAAAGCAGTACAACATATACTATTAAGATATAAATATATATATATATATAAAAATATATATATATAAAAAATATATATAGCCTATATATATATATATATATATATATATATCTTAATAGTATACTGCTTTTAATTTATGTTAATTTATATATATATATATATATATGTAGGTTTACATTTACACTTTTGTCCAAAGCGACTTACAGTGCATTTCAAGGTACACATTTACATTCTTATCAGTTCCTGCTGTCCCTGGGAATCGAATCCATGACCTTGGTGATGCAAGCACTATCGCTATACTGTTTGAGCTATTATATATATCATTTTTTTCCATTATGCAACGAGAGTGATATGTTTTACATGAAGGTAATGAATTCAGTGTTGTTATTGCTAAGCAAAACTATTAAAAATCATTTTTGTAAAATCATAAAAGCTGAAATAAAAATAAAATAGTAATATTTGATGAAAAGCTTTTTAAACATTTAACTAAAAATATTGCCATAAACTAATTGAAATATTTAGTCAAAAGTACTAAAAATTCTTACAATTAAAATAAATGAAAGCTAAATGGAATTATTCAAATTGACAAAAGCACATAACAAATTTACTAAAACAAAAACTGAAAATGTAAAAATAACAGCTAATTCAAAATATTAATAGACACAGAACTATATTAATACTAAAACAACACTGGATATAAAAAGTGGATAAAGTATCTGCTTAATCATAATTAAAAAAATAACTTAGGCTATTGTCTTTGAGCAAAATATAATGACTTATTTTAGTATGTTTTTGGCATGAAATATGACCCCGGACATGTTCTTGATAAGCTTTGTGAGAGATTTTCCCTGGGAATTCTTTATTTCTCGGACAATTTCTCTCTACGCTGATCCCATTATGATAAGAGACTCCCCGCTAATTGAGTCATTAGTGAAAACCGACTGGTATTATCATACGCACGCGCTATTTATTCCAATATACGACCTGAATTAATTTTGTACAGAAGGGTAAAGAAAATTTCATGCAATCTCTCAGATAATTACACACGCTCACATCAGCAAATAGAAAGACCCAAACATACACAGTTCCAGCTCCCAAAGGTTTAATGTTAATGCAACGCAAAATTAGCATGACCTTTAAGAACCACACACACGTTTATCTCGTTTATCACGTATAGTTTCTGGTTCCCAGAACAGACATCCTAATATTCTCTGTTGATTATCCAGTAAAGTTTTCTTTACGTAAATAGAACATTCCCATAGGTTTAGAGAACGTTGCTAACATTCCCAGTGTGCTGCCAGAACGTTCTGAGAAAGTTCCCCTAACCTCTTTACTCCGATATTACCCTGCTGTTCATCAGTAACCATCTAGCACCTGTATAGTTTTTGGTTAAAAAAGAAAGAAAAAAAGAACCTAAACATGTCCATTACAGAATGTTCTGTAACTATACGTAAAACACAGAAACTTTAAATCAATTAAAAAAGTGAATTTGTTTGGTAAAAACCTCTCAGATAATCACACACGGTCAAGAGCACGTTTCACACACACTTTGTCAAATTAGCTTGACCTTTAAGGTGAGGACCACACACATCAAGTGTCACACATACAAATACACAAAAGTAAATTGTCCTTTCCAAATGCACATTCAAAGTATGATTAATAGACTCCTTTTTAAAATGACAAAATGATCAAACGGGAAATTAAATGATGCGTGAAAGAGTATGATTGGTTTGAGAGTCTCAACTCATGCTCACACTGGTGGCCAGGGCCAGGTGTGTATCTACCTAACACACACACACACACACACACTCACTCTCTCTCTCTCTCTCTCTCTCTCTCTCTCTCTCTCACACACACACACACACGCACACACACACACACACACACTTTATCTCTGCCATCTGTTATGCTCTTTGGCCTCTGTGTGTGTGCGTGTGTGTGTGTGTGTGTGTGTGTGTGTGTGTGTGTGTGTAATGTGTGTGTGTGAGTGTGTGTGTCTGTGTGTGTGTGTGTGTGTGCGTGTGTGCGTGTGTGTGTGTGTGCGCGTGTGTGTGTGTGTGTGTGTGTGTGTGTGTAATGTGTGTGTGTGTGAGTGTGAGTGTGTGTGTCTGTGTGTGTGTGTGTGTGTGTGTGTGTGTGTGTGTGTGTGTGTGTGTGTGTGTGTGTGTGTGTGTGTGTGTGTGTGTGGCCAGAGCAAAAGGCACTTTAGCATATGTTCAACTGGCTTCCCACTGTGAGAGAATTTACGATTGTGTGTGAGCTAATGATACAGCTATTGTATTGGTGTCCTTTATCCTCTGTGATCTACAGTGTGTGTGTGCACCGGCGTGAAATAAAGTGTTTGTTTTTAGTCAGGGTTCATAAACACAACCATGACTCATGGGAAGCCTCATGTAGTCAACCGGTTATTAGTCATTCTTGCTAAATAAATCCCAATGTTAGGTGGAGAGGCATTGTAAGACTGAAGAACGAGAACCGGTTCTTCTTCAGAATCTCACTCCTCTGGCCTCAAGAGTCACACTAGTGACTGACGCTACAGGCTGCAGTCCTTATCATCCTTGTCAACATGCACGACCCCCATGCCTGAAACACCGGTTCGAATCCCACTCAGAGCGGGACAAGTAGGACCGGTGGGGTTACATTGGTGCCGTGACCCAGATGGGAGTGAGGATTCGGAGGATGAGTGTAACAGAGGCCAGCTAATAAACTTCACACCCCTGATCTCAAGAGGCGCACTAGTGACTGATGCTAGTGGCTGCAGTCTATAATGTCCTTGTTAGCACACCTGCCTCCCATGCCAGAAACACTATTAATTACGTAACTCGCTGCTTCACCACCATAGTACGATGCATCGTTGGTGAACTTGCTAGTCACGACTGTTTCCCGAAACCATATTTGTTGCAAAGTGGCCGTTCAACCACCTTGGTTTATGATGTCTCGCACGTGGTGGAGAATTTTAATAAAAAATGCTTCGAAAGATCGAATTAACGCTAGATGTTTTGATATAAATTACAGACATGGCATCTGAGGCATCTTACATAGTAGAGCACGTTCGCACATGAGCAGTCTTCAAAAACTGTGCTTTAAATCTCTTGACAAACTAAAATATGTAAATTACATTTGTATGTATTCTAAATAAAAGACACGGGTTGTACTGAATTTCAGGTTGCTTATTTTGCTCAAGATAAGGATTTAATAAGTCCACATGTAATGCAAACTAGAAACTATGCTTCTAAACACAGCTCGAGAGCTGTCGTTCCAACCACACAACTTTGCGATGCTGTTTGCGAATGTCCGTTGGAACTATGATTTTGGGAAACACTGACTCGTTGAACTATGCTAATAACGACGGAACTTGCGAACATAGTTGGCTAATGATGCTTTCAGGAAACGCACCCCTGAACAGTACGAGTAGAACCGAAAGGGTTACACGTGCCCAAGGCACAACCGCGTCATAATCCCTCCCTGACAAACATTGTACTAAAGTGTTTTAGCAGAGAACATAGAGCACAACCAGTGTAGTACACTGATTCTCATGGGATTCTCATGAGTCGGTTCTTTTATGTGAATTAAGGTGATTGTTTGCAATAATGTTGTGTTTTTGTCCATAAGAAGGCCATATGACATTAGAGCAACACTAGGGTGAGTAAATGATTACTTTTTTTTTTTTTTTAGGGTGAACTGTCCCTGTAAATTGGTGCCGACGCCCCAGCATGCAACACACCGTGACGTAGCTTCACATTCTCTATATCCTATAACCACTACTTACTTACTTAATTTAGAGCAAAATGATAAACATGAAACTTACAACTTTATTTGCTTATGACAACAGTGAAATATTTAGTGTCAATCTATGCAAATATCTGAACGCAGAATGTTGGACTTGACCAATCAGAATCAAGTATTTCAGAAAGCCACGTTATACGTTTTATTATAGAAAACCATTTCAATTTAACTTAAAGGGATACTTCAGGATTTAGCATTAAGCTTTGTATTAGTAGAAAACCTGTAGTATTTTCGAATTACCGCGCTCTCCACCCTCATATCCACCCTCGAGATTTATGTATTATTTGTCTGTAAAAAATCCTCCGATGACACAAAAAACTTAATTTTGCGCCATCTGAGGATTTTTTTGTCCAGAGGCTAAAGACTACAGCCAGTAGTAGGGGCTGTCCCGCATGTTCTGAACCCGCCCATAGGGTGGGATCTCACTCACAGAATGTACACATAGTGTCAGCCATCTTTTTTTGGAAGCTAAGCTAGCAGGCTCTTGTTCTGTGGAGAAAGCTGCGTAGATTTTCCCGGACATGTCCGGCCTCGAGATCGTCCAAAATGTCTGGGATTCAGCTTTTGTTTTATGCAGTCGCCATTCATTGTTTACATGCACACCTTTTGTTTCAATCTAACTGAATTCATTCCGATTGAATGAACGCTAAACAAGTGATCGGTTGATGTGCGTTTTAACATTGCTAAGAAAATTCTCGCTCCTCCGTGAGAGATACGAGACCGGTGCGTCTCACAGGTGTCGCTCATCAGTAATCACGTCACCGGCCTCACGCCGTTCTCCCGCGGCCCTCAGTCTCGTCCTGCTCGCCACAGTAAACATAATGAATGGCGACTGTAGAACGCAAAAGCCGAATCCTGGACAATCTCGATCTCGAAATCCTGGGCAGGCTCATCACGGAGACTCACTAGTAGCCTAGACTTGTTGTTTAACTACTGCGCTCTGTTACCGGTAGGCGTGGCCTCCTAGGGCAGTGAAGCAAGTGCATTCTGGGAGTTGTTGTCTTTCATCCACATAAGCCAAAAACACATTTTCTGGCTTTCTCAGTCTAGAAAGCTCCAAATTCAAAAATTTCTTCTACATAAATGACCCATTTTAAATACACATTCATCTTTCCAGAGGTGAAGTAAAGTGTCCCTTTAAGATTAAAAAAAGGTTTTTGTCCAATCCTTTAAATAATTCATCTAATTTAATGTTGCTTTTGAAAATCTTTGTGAGCGTTTAATTGAACAGGTAGCTGTTCAATGGCGGTTTGCTTTGTGTTCAGATGTTTTGATCACACAAATCTACACACACACACACACACACACACTGTGGCCATTGTCTGATTTCTCTCTGTCTGTATACTGCAGCTGTGCATGACTGATTCTCTCAGCCCCAGGATTTATAGAACAAAGCTTTGCAGACAGCACCTATTGAGCTTGCATCTTGCGTGTGTGTGTGTGTGTGTGTTGGGTTTCAGGGACACGGCAAGTGACATTTTTAACATTTGAAAAACACCTCCTTTGGAAGAATCTAAAATATAACTTTGTAATATTGTTTTGAAAGTCTATATATAACGAATGTCATGCAAATAGCGCGTGAATCACACGTGACTCTTACCTGTTTTTTTTTTGTTTTGTTTTTTGACTGAGATACTGTCATAGAATCTGATAAAAATCCATTTAGCTTTCTTTATGATCTTTATGATGTCTTAATTAATGGTGCTTCGTTTATGAGAGAATCTTTTGAGTGAGAGAGTCATACATGTGGTCATCTTTTGATTGACTGAATTGTTTGTTTGACTACACGACCAATAGCATTCGAGCACGGGCTGTGGAGGAACATTTCCATTTATAAAATGACGTGCACGCCCCCTTCACAGGAATTGGGAAATAACCACTGATCAGTGGAAATAACCTGTTTTGGTTTCAATGAAGCTGCGCCAAATATCACATAGAGTCTGTGGTACTTCTTTTGAATTATTTTGGTCGTTACAAAAGTGTGGGATAATGCAGTCCAGACCTACTCATGTTGTCATTGTCATGTGACCTACTGTACCAGCATCAGCTGCGTCACTTCAATGCCGTTCATAATTCCTCAGAAGCAAGTCATCCGAGTACTTTTCAAATACTTTTTTATGAAAACTATGAATTTGGATGTTCTACCAATTTGGTCTTTTCACAACCCAGACAGCAACATCGTATCGGCCCAGATCCGGCCTACATCTGGTGGAATGCGTGGAAACCACTTGTATCAGATGTGGCCCGGATCTGGGCCGACACTATGTTGCTGTCTGGGATACTGTTTTTTTGTTTTGTATTTTTGTGGCTATTATTTATAAGGGAAGTATGCATATTTGGATGTCTTTTAGAACAAACGGATTCATTGACTCATAACACACAAAATCACAATAATTGAATTTCGAATAGCATACTAACATACTACTTTGTGTTTTTACTGTTTTTTACTGCTTTTACTGTTTTTAAATAGTAGTACAAAAACACATAGTATTATAGTAAGCTTGCATGTTGCTTCCTGTTTGCTAATGAAGTATGCAGATACTCTTGGTCCTTATACAATATTTTTTTTATCACAGAAATAGGAGTGGTATGCTAGTAGTATGTAGTATGCTCTAACAAAACGTCTTGCGTCAAAATTCGCCACAGCAGCTTCTTCAAGCTTCTTTCCCCAAAGGCATCATGGTTAGGCGGGTCAAGACAGACACCAAAAGCACAATAAAAGTCAATCACCCGTGCGGCCCATTGCTGATCTGCTCTTAGGGGCCATTAAGAATGGAATTTCAATTAGTGCCTGTCTTATCAGCGCTGTATGTGCGTTTGGGTGTTTGTGTTTCCAGCGGTAGGACATGATTTAATTTCCTCCCTGTCTGACAGGTGTTAAAGCGATGCGTGTGAATGCACTCAGTCGTCTCTATATAAGTTACCACATATGTGCCACATAATAGCTGTATGAGCCCATTATGATGACACTGTATCCTGTCTGAGACACACACACACACACAAACATATATGACCTTTAACCCCTGATCATCTCACAAAAGCAATAAAACACGTACAAAGAGGTTCAGGTCTGAACGTATTGATTTTTTTTTTGCTGGAATCCCAAAGTGCTAAATGGTTTCCTGATTCACCCAAGAGAAAAATGCAGTTCTTCCGGAGATGTTCTGAGCGCTACATATTGCTTGACATTTCATTTGTCACGTACAGTAACCTTGGTCGATTAATGCAAAATCTGAGAACAACGACGGTGACATTTACGGGTATCTGAGCACACACGGTGTTAAAACCCGCCAGGCGTCAGTTTCAATATATCGTCAAATATTCAGAGGTGTTAGAAACCAAAAGCCCAGACCAGACACAACACATCGACGGTTCTTGTTATCAGCTCTGACATTTGTCCTGACCGCAGCTGTGTTGCTCACATTCGAGCATCCGTTCAACCAGAAAACATCCAGCAGAGATACACAGTTACTCTAAACATCTACATCAGATATGATTGTAGCTTGTCTAGCTTATTTGGGAAGATTGTCTGAAGCTACAACTCTCAAATTTGAGGAACAGATGCTGAACAATTACTTTTTTTTTTATGTTAAAAGTGTTTGGAATTACACTGTATCAAGAACTAGCTTGGATTTTCGGAAGAAATATAACGCATGGACAAGTCACCGCAAAATTTTATAATTTATTATTTTTATTTTTATTTATAATATAATTTTATATATTATGTATAATATTATATTTTAATTTACAGTATATGAAACATTTTATTTATACAAAATTATTTTAAAATATATAAAAATTCATAAATATATATATATATATATATATATATGCAAGGTGTATTATGGTAATAACTATATATTAAAATATTTTATGACATTTTAAAAAATATATTTGATTTTATTTATATGAACTTATTTAATATAAATGTATGCAATGTATATAGTTTATTTATAATCTAATTTTATATATATATTCTATTTACATAAAATATCTTATATAACATGAATAACATTTTTTTATTTAATTTTTAAAAAAGAAAGTAAAATACCATGTGATGTGGTATATTTGTGCAGTATTGCCATCATTATACCACGGTTCTGTCACAATACTTTTCTGTAAGGAATTATCCAACTGCTTTTGGTTTTGTTTATATGCACAAAAGCACTTTAAATCTGACAGGCCTGTGTTATCATTCATCATGTTTTATATATATTCCATGTTTCTGCTTGTGATATATGAGCTATCATGCGTAAAGGAAACACTATTAATGTGTGTTCCAGTCAGACGCTGCTGTAATGAATCACTTTCACTCTGCGTTGTCTCGACATAACAACAAAACACTTTCACAACTCACACAATTAACCAGGGCCACAGTTCGTGTTTGCAATGGTCTGGATTTATCTCTGAAATAGCTGTCTGTCAGAAACGAAAACACCGCCTGATGCTCTTGACTGAAAAAAAAAGTGTGTGTTAGGTCTGCATTCACACAAAAAGAAGAAAGACAGCGAGGATAAAAGAACGAACATTCCGGCATTGCCTGAAGCGTGTCAATGTGGCATTTCTATACCTGAACGACAGCTTTCATATTCAGAGTTAATGATGAATAGTGTTCATTCGAACCACATGGAGAATATTTGATGCCATATTTGTCTGAGGAAAGGCACATTTAATGTTTTGAATGGTTTAGGTCAAAGAGCTTTGGCCAACTATAGGAAATTATGCCTATATTTTCAGCTCTAACTGCATAAGATGAAGCTAGAACGCTCTGAACTACAGGCCCGTGGGGTTTGTGAATGAAGACTCCGGAAAGGGCTGGGTGAAGGTCATCTGAAGGTCATTTCCTTCCGCAGGGGGAAGTGACCCGAAACCGCATGAATGAATTAGAGGAACACACAGGAAGAGATCTGATGCCCAGGGCAAAGTCACACTTGGAATGTAACAAGGAATGAGTCATTAGGAATGAGACGATGAATCTCAAACACATGCCAGCTTACATACATTATTATAATGTATAGCATATATGTAATGTATATATACTCTGACATCCCTTGTAGTTGATGACCCACAAGACAAGCAAAAGGAAAACAATTTCATATCAAAAAGATCCTTTTCATTTTATTTTTGGATTTATTTTGAAGGAAAAAAATATATATAATTCAATAAATATTATGGCAACATCAACAAAACAGACATACATGGACCTCAACACATAGAAGGCATTAAAAAAAATTACAGACATCCTACATTAGGAAATTTTGTTTTTGTTTTTTTATAAAGCACCTACACATTTCTCAACATTTACACACACCAAAATTTGTAATACTGTCTATGTGAAAACAAATGTGAGACACGGTCGAGAAATTTCTCTCCGACCCGTTAAAGACAAATGAAACAAAAAGGTTTGTTTTGCGCCAGTTTTAACAAAAAGTGCAACTACAAACATGCAGCAAATGAGATTTTGCAGCTAGCTTCAAACTTCTGAAGATTTTTATTTTGAGAAACTTTAAGCACTACAACAGTGGAACGCATATTCTTCCACGGCTCTGCAAGGCAATATACCGAGTCACAACACATTTTTTGTTTTAAAAGAGAAAGAATGTGCATTAATCGTTTTTTTCTCAATCCTCTCGCGTGTGTTCAGAAGCAGACTGCATAGTTTAGTAGAGAGAGGAGAGACATTTTTTTCTTAACATGCCCTTCGAAAAGCATTATTTTCTTGGGCTGGACAGATAGAAGCGCAGGTTTAATATGACCTTGAATTTGATATTTTATTGTTTATTTAACATTTTAACAATTGTGCTTAAAAAAAAAAGAATGTCACCAAAGGCACAAATGTTCATGTAACATTTTACAGATAACGACTTTAACAATGAAATCTAGTTATGTGCTTGTTCAACAATCATTTGTTAATGCAATAGTGTTGTTATTCTTATGAGGCGTTCACAATTTCGCCAACTCGCTATTCAATCGGTTTCTAGTATGTGAATCTACACAATGATCAATTAGTAGTTCAAAAACTGACTTGTTGTTTAGCGAGGTTGTCTAGTTTATCAAGATTTTGTGTGAAATATGTTTTTTTTTCTTTTTTCTTTTTTAAATAAATACCGGTACGCATGCTAAAAGCCTTTTGTGCACTCCCGCCATTATTTTTGTTTCAGATTTGCATGAAGTTGAACTCTAAACCTCATTGCATTGTAAACGGTCTCTCTTGCTCATGAAACATCAAATCACCAACTCTCATTGCAAATTAAAGACCTCCAGATGTTTTGTCCCTGCAAATCTCTGTCAAAGTGAATGCCCCTTCAGGGATAAACCGAATGCAAATGAATACTAAATGATCGGGTCAATTCTCAAATGTCATATTTGTGCTTCCATATAAAGCGGAACCATGTTCTTACGGAACCGTGAAAGAAATTCTCATTGATCCACCAAAAGCCCTCAAACACACATCCATCATGCACTCCAGAACGTCAAACATTGATTCATCCGACTTGAAAACCTTCCAGTTCTTTGGTTTTTCTTTTTCTGAATCCTAATGAACCGTAATGTGATTATGAGGAGTTATACAGAAAACAGCGGCGTATCCATGGTGACGGTTTTAGCTGAGCTTAGCATTAGAAAACGAAAACCACGCACACACACAAACTCGTGCTCTTGGTCTACAGAAGAAACAAAAACAGACAGAGAAGAATCGGAGGAGGAAGTGATCCGTAACCACAGTGATACACTCTCGTTTCATATCCTCGTTAAGCTGTACAGACTCAAAAAGAAAGCCTAGTAGGAAAGTCATCTTCCCCTTCGCGGTTTCGTTGCACGACCATTAATACCAACTGAAATGTGCATCTTTTAAAAATAGCTGTGAACCAAAGCTCAGCGGAAACACTGGACTCAATGGTTATGTGATTCTACTTCCTCCTTCCTTTCCTGCAGCAGAAGCTTCCAGAAGGAACCCTCCAGAGAGGAAGCAGTTTCACATCCAGGAGCAGGAAGGAAGGCCTCCGATCGGCCGAGAGGGTGGTGACATCCTCCTACTGAGTGGATAAGTTTAGGAGAGGTGGTTGGGGCCGTACTATGGGTTTACGTCCACAAGCTGGAACCCTCAAACCGGAGAGACCTTCAAGGACATCGAGTAAACACTCCCGCTCTCCACTTCTGCTTTGTGTATGGAAGGAATTCCAGACCTTTCTTGCTTCCACAGTTCACCCTCACAGTTTCCCAGAATAAGTCTTTCCCCCCGAACACCTTGCACTACATGACCGTGCAACTCTTTGCTTTGTCTTTGCGTAGGTCTGTTGCAACGGCAGTAAGATCTGGTCGACTAGGCATATGTGAGATGCGTTTGGTGGCACGTGCCGATTTGTTGCGCTTGATGTTTTTGTTGTTCTTATTTACACAAGCCAACGTTGCAACGTGGAAAATGTCCCGCACGCTGTTCTCCGACTGCACTGCAGAGCATTCGATATAAGGTGCGGAGATCTGCTTAGCCATAGCTGAACCCTAAAAGAGAAAGAGGATATAATGAGCTTTGATCAGCAATTAACAGTTCAGTCGCGATTTGTTCATGAAGTTCTACGATTACTCCTTGCAATTTCATCAAAATTAAGTTTAGCTTTGAGCACTGGAAGATTTAGCTCTTTATCACCCAGACATTTAATGCACAGATTAGATTAGTAACCCAAACCCAATGTTGCTGAACTGCCTTTGCTGCTAAACGTAATTACTGGTAAAGTAATAAGATAGACGTTAGATAACTTGGCAAATTAAAGATCTAAAGTTGAGCTTCTCAATTCCGTCCATCCAAATTGCAAATGCAGTTTATAAGAGAACCACCCACCTGATCGTAGGACACCGGCGTCTGTCTGTGATTGGACAGCTCCACTAAAGTTGTGAGGTCTGTTCTAAGGTCTGACTTGCATCCGACGAGGAGCATCTTTGTGTTGGGACAGAATTCCTGGATCTCTCCTTTCCACTGTGAGAGAAAGACACAAAACCAACACGGAAAGATGAAACCGACTGGCCTTGATCCAGAGGACAAAAGACAAGAACAAGTGTTTCCTGTTTCCATTCTCTTAGCAGATCACGTTCCATCCCATCCCTTTTTTCATGAGCACAAGAGTATTAATCTTCCTTGCTAGAGGTGAGGCACATGCTTCCTGCTGGTATAAAGCTTGCACTGTAATGACTGCTTTTCAGGGTGTGTATCTGAGTGTGCTTCTTCCCAACAATGCTACAGGTGATCTGCATTCCTGTCCTTCCCAAACAAAGCATTTTTTGTATCGGTGTGGCATTAAATCACCGGATTTAATCTGGCGGGAGACAGGCGGGTATAACACAGCCATACGATTGTTTACACAGGAACACGGACACCCTACTTTCCCTCATTCCCATGATCCTTTTGTGCTCACCTCTGGCTCCCAGAGGCCTCAAAGTTCTGGGAGACAGCACAAGCTTATTCCAAGCAGGGACCCACGTGTAGCCTGATCGTATTTCCGATTCTGCGACCCAGATTTCAACCGTTTTAAGACAATCTGGCTGAACTTCCACTCACATGGTCTAGTTAATGCCAGCATACCATCAAGGGTGGCCTAACCGAGTGAAACTGAGCCATAGGCCATTTCAGACACCTGACCCCAGACTGAGAGTCTACGAGAAGACATCCAACCCCACCCAACAAAGGACGACTTTATTGTGATGCGACAAAGAGTGGGAAGAACACAAAAGGACTTGTAGAAGAATTTCTCTGAATCAGAGTCAAGGCATTTAAAAGCCAATTAGACCGTTGGGAACCAGTAAGGTCAAGCCTACGGTTCGATATCCAAGAAAGTCACAAAATTCAGTGCACCACACCCGTATTTTACACCAAGACGTCAACTACTTAGACAATAAAACAATTTTCCTTTGTCATCAGTATAAAAGAAAGGTTGCATGTCTTTTATCAAGACCCTCAGGTGGAGCCCTAAAATCTGATTGGTTGATGGGAATGTTCTTCAAGAACCCCAACCCCAGTCCTAAAATCTGATTGGTTGGTATCAATATCCTTGATGGATGAACAACAATGGATGTTAATAAAGGAATATCCTAGTTGTTAAGCTCACATTAAGTGTGTCCGCTCAGTACTACTGGTTTAAAAATGTTTACCTTCTTTAAGACACTGTCCAGGGTCTCCGGCCGGCTGATGTCAAAACATATGATGACGGCGTCCGAATCTGGATATGAGAGTGGTCTGACGTTGTCATAGTATGGGGAGCCTGTAACACAAAAAGGTGGATTGGTCAGGAAGAACAAGTTTGCTTGAACATTCGCACGCTCAGAGAACTAAAGGAGGATAGTGGTTCTGTCTGGAGGACTGTCAAAATATTACTTAACCTCATTTAACTTTCACTCAGCAACGCAGTACAGACAGTAATTTGAAAGCATTCATGAATTTTTAAACCGCTGAAGCTCCTCTTCAGACACACTAAACATGAAACTTTTACAGATAATTGCATGCTTTTGCTTTCCAGAAGGAACGAAAAAGCCTTTAAATCGGGTTTTATTCATTAAAAAAATGAAAAATCTCAGTACACAGAACGCTTCCATATCTTTGTCACTGGTGCAATGCGGATAGTTTAGCTAGTGCAAAATTATGATTGATAGCGATTTACGCAAGCGCAAGACACTTCTTCAAATCCCTAAATCAAAGTATGAGCAATAAAAATACTGATGCTTGCCTTAGCAAACACAGTTAATAACTAGACCCTTGCCAGATGTAGCATTTCCCTTCCTGGCTAAAACCAGAGATGTTTTTCTTTTTGAGGACAGTACAATCCAGGATTTACTCTGACAGAACGAAGCATTCCCACCCATCGCTAACTCTGCCAGACACGGTATGTAAAATCCACACAGGACAAACACATTTATAACGTGCCAGATTCCAGGACAGAAGTGGTGTTTACGAGAGAGAGAGAGAGAGAGAGAGAGAGAGAGAGAGAGAGAGAGAGAGAGAGAGAGAGAGAGAGGAAGGGAGGGCTGTTTAGTTTGACAGAATGATAATTCACAGTGCCAGAAGTTAAGTAGAAAAATGTGAAGTTAAAAACACATGCCGCCACAGGACTTTACAGCTCATATTCCAGCCACAGGCCAAAAAACAAAAAACAACGAGAACAAAATTTTTACTGTTTCACATGGTATATTTACTTTTTATTATGGTTAATTATTTAATCACTAATTTGTAATGTCAAGTAGTAACTACATCTGTATCTAGATCTAATTATCAGTTATTTTGAGGAAAAAAACAATACTTTTTTGTTAGTGTGGCCTTCTGCCTTTTCTGAGACACAAACAACAGATGCCCACACACACACACATGCATATACACACTCTACTGCAACCCCCCACACAGTTTTCTCTCTAAACAGCTCACTACTAAACACATTATTTTATTTCTCTGTCCAGTGCACACATAACAAACCAAAACCCTGCAGAGTGTGTGTCTGTACAGTATTTGTGTAAGTAATAGCTAACTGCAGTGACACACAACCTTGTGGGACACCATAGCTATCACAACACAAACTACATTCCTTAATACACACACATCTGTGTGTGTGAGTGAGGGATACTGACAGCTGATGGATTCCCCGAGTGTTCAAATCCTTCTCTAAACATGTGGTGACTACAACCACGTAAAAGCACACATACAGAAAATAATTCTTGGCCACTGGCATTTTTTGGCTTAGATCCCTCACTGTCTTCTTGATCTACATCAAAACAAAGGAATAAACAAAAACAATTCTCCAATTCTGCAAAGTAAATATAAAGCGTAAACTAAGCTATACAAAATCCGCCTGAAAATCCCTTGATGAATTGCAAAATCACTATTAGAAACTTTTACAAAAAGGTCTTTTCGAACTCCACATCAGTACACAAGTTCCTCCTGAATGTAATTTCCTCCTTGACTAACAAGGTAAGAATCATTTCAGAGAACATAACGGTTCACATGGCAGTTTTTTCCCCCTGACGGCCCACCACACAATAGCTGCTTTGTGGAGTACGAGAGCAAACCTTTCCTCACAGGAATGTTAGGCATGCGGGCCCAAATCGCAGAGGTTAGAAATATGATCCAACCGACAATAGCTGACCAGCCTTGAGGAGTAGGTCTGAGAGAGCCTGTCCCGGCAGGAGCCCATTCAAATGATCCCGGGAACGTTTTGTTTTCGGGGGTTAGTTGATAATGAGGTCTTCCCTTGCTGATAACAGTCAAGGGTGGGATTAAGAAGGTTAGATAACAATGTATTAGGTCAAGACATTGAAAAAACATGCAATAGTTGAATGATACTTAGGGTGCTTTCACATCTGTAGTTCGGTTCATTTGGTCCGGACCAAGGGAGAAAAGTGATACTTTGTAGCATTTTTCAGGCGTTCTGGTTCCTTTTCACACCACACTGATTGCTTTGGTCTGAATCAGTTGATGAAACAAACCAAAATGCAGTCATGTGACAACATCCACATAACTCGTTGACCAGATGGGTCTTGAACACATTTTCATAACTGCACTTCGATTGTCAAAATTAACGTGCGGGACAATTCCAACAGAACTCCCGGAATTAAATAAAGAGGAGGAATATCCGGCAGACAACGCGCCGCTTTTTACTATGGAGAGACGACTGCGTGGGCTGATTGTATCCCTAGTCATAGTTTATTATATAGTTTGTCTACACCACTTTAGGCAAACAATAACATTTGAGAATGAAGTGAGGATGCGGCTTGAAAATATTTTATGCAATGCACGCGGCGAGTCACTTCAGGAGGGGGCGACACGTGCATTAATATTGCTAAACAGTGACAATGCACAGCGCAGCTATCTACGTCAGCTGGTTTAGTCCAAAAATGCGCAGTTCTTTGGCAGTTGGGTCTGTTCGAGGTCGGATCACGTTCTCACCACTAAAGAACCGCTCCAAAGTTTGTTTGAAAGCATACCGAGATCTCCTGGTGCGCACCCGAGTGTGATTGGTGCATTCACACCTGCCCAAACGAACTCCACCAAGGGGGATTCAACCGAACTAAATGAGGCATGTGTGAAAGCACCCTTATTTACAAAATAAAATTTAGGAAGTGTACGAAGTTTTTGAATGTATACAGAAGATTAAGCAAACACTTAGATTCATTTATAATTTAACTTCTAAATCTACAAATTCCAAATACAACCTCAAACGCTTAAGATTTATCTTTATTTGAACTCTAAAGACAACATGAGCAAAAGCTTACTATTTACCTACTTAATAATTGTCCCTGGTGTAATTCTTCAGCTTGGTTTTCATTGTCTTTCATCAAAATGAAACTTTGTACATTTTGCAAAGAAGAGTGGAAAAGTGTGCCTGTAAAAAAAAGTTGCTTAACATTCAAGTTTATTGTGCTAAAAAATTTAAGTAATTTCAACTTAAATTACAGTAACCTGACTTTAAAAATGAGTTGAATCTTGAATAACTTATTTTGATGAGTTAAAGCAATATAAAAACATGTCGTAATTTATTGATCATATCATTTTTTACAGTGCATGCAAAAACAGTGCTAGGGTCTGGTGCGTGGTTTCTATAGAACTGCTAAGTGGTTGCTAGGGTGTTCTGAATAGTTGCTAGATGGTATCTTACTGGCCAAAGTCAAAGAAAGCACCCAACACCCTAAGCCTCAAGGATATCCTACTTATAGTGATTTTTGACCATAAAGAACCACTTTTCAAGATCCAATCAAATATCAATGAATATCAAGCCACACCTTTCATTATTTCCCAATTAATAGCCTATTTCAGTGTAAAATACAATCACATTGCAGTGTAAATATGTAAGGTAAGTTGTTAGGCTCTGTGCTAGAGATGCACATTACATTTTTGTAAGGAAGTATCTATTCTAGCTTTCAGCCCACAACCTCAGCAATCTGATCAAGGAGTTTGATAAAACATGTCAGCAGCAAAAAAGTGATATCTCACAAGGTCACCCAATCAAAGTTGCCAATTCAAAGACTCCATCCAATCGAATTGTTTCATGACAGCGTATCTTTCACCGGCCCAAGGGAAGCAAAGAGATAAGACGCTTGAGGAACAATGGACTGAATTTGGCACTATAGTTTTCTGAAACAATATGCTTATTGTAAAAATGTACAACTCACAAAGGAACAAAACGATCCCAGAGCAGTGTGCATGTATTGATTGATCATGGTCTGACTGGTGGATAAGGAACCTTTCAGACAGGCATGTCAAGATCCTGGCTTCATATCTGCAGGGGGCTTCTGGTCAATAAGTGTCTGGAAGAGCAGAAATGGGGGAAGGGGTCTGATTCCACAGAGGATCGGCTGTTAGGGGATATACACATGCATGCTCATGGCCATCGAGAAGATCAGAGAGCACGCGGTCCCTCGTCACCGGTAGTGTAATCCTGACTTCTAGTGTGTCGTATAACACACAATACATGCACATACACAATTGGGTTTCAGATTTAGAAGGCCTTACTAAACCCTAGAATCAATATACTCAAGAAACTCCTAATGAAACATTCATGCGGTGGACTGGCGACGGCACTTTGACATTGAAACAATGAACAAAGATTTCTAGGTTTTGCATTGCTGTAAACGGAAAACATTTTAACAAACACAACAATGGGCGACAGTCCTATAAAAGCTCAGCTCAATCAAAACTAAAACACATTTGCATTCACCTCTTTTGTACTCGACAAAAAAACTCTAGGTTGTACTTTCTCAAAAGCTAACTGTTTGAATTCGGTATGGTACGCATGTATTCTACTGTATCAATGGGTTCCATGGCGGATCAGTGACGGATATCGCCAGCTGAATGGTGAATGGGGTCGTGACTCAACAGCTGATTGGTGGACAATGACAAGAGCAGTCAGCCTCTTGGTTGATGGGGGTGGCAGCTGTTGGAAACAAAGCAGCAAAAAGAAGAGATGCCAAGAAACTATC
The DNA here is from genome assembly GCA_031834385.1 of Semotilus atromaculatus. NCBI lineage: Eukaryota > Metazoa > Chordata > Actinopteri > Cypriniformes > Leuciscidae > Semotilus > Semotilus atromaculatus. Next base: position 11,066,383 of record JAULUF010000013.1, on the reverse strand, counting down.
CATTCGGGCAACACCCTGAATTCATCGACTGTTCCTAAGGAAATAAATTTAAGATTATTTGAGGGCAAATGCACAAGGTTGCCTAGTCCACATGTCTCTTTCTCTCATTATCTGGAATGTGCTCAGGTGTGTTTGGAACTTGTTAAATCCCAGACTTAGGCATTTGAGAGGAAAGACCGCACACACGCTGGGGAGACCTTGGAGCCTGGCTCTGACACAATAACTTACACAGTAATGAACAGCAGACTGGAAGCCCACAGCCTGAAACAAGCAACTAACTACATATCCAAACTTCAGTACCAGATGGGCGGCCCTGCCCGCAGACATCTGTCAGCTGAACACTTTCCTGTACCTACCTACATCACAAGCCAAACTGAACCACCATGCATTGAATTATCATCAGATATAGCTCTAATTTGAGCTTTAAAATGGCTCTTGATTGAGAAAACAATTCTGGATTCAAGCAATAACTCCAGATTAACACTTGGCTCAAGTAACTCCAATTTAGGACAGTGAATTATTCAGGAAATTGATCCAGATGAATCCAAATGTTGGAATTTGCTCTCAAGATTGTAGCACATTCCTCTAGTTTTAGGGAATAGCTCAAAATGTTATGTTTAGATTTATAATATAGATTCACATTTCGCAATCAGAAAATGGCAGCAGATTTGATTTTAGGTTAGCTCAGGTCTCTAGATCTAGGACTGATTCTACCACGCGATAAATGAACTAGCATGAATGTCCTTTTTTGCCAATGCTGGTTTGGTGCTGGTCTAGCTAATGAACCAGTATAGCCATGCTGTTCACAAGTATCAAGTTTTGCTGGTTAAGAAGTATAGACTCTAGCATACCAGCATTCAAAACACAACATTAGCTAGTGACCAGCTGTGCTAGACTTTCAGCAGGTCAAATTAATACATGGTTCTTGATTTAGGAAATTTAGGAAAAAACTCAAGACTGGCACATGGTTTTGGATGCAAGAAATTGATTCAGATTGAGAATATAACATTAGCAACAGGAAATTACTATTTGCACATGGCTGAAAAGACCAGCTTAGCTGATTTGGTGTTGTTCTACCTGGCAAGGCTGCAAAATCTAACTGGTAAAGTTGATCAAACAGCATTCGCTTCCTGGTTTACCTATTTAGGAAGCTTGATGGCTCAACATATGCATGGTGAAGGAAATATTTAGCACATAACTGTTCATTTCAGACCACACACAGCAACAAACAACTTAAAGCCCCAGGTTCAGGTCTGAATGCATTTAGCCCAGATCATAGCTAAGCTCCAAAGAGGCCACCGTCTAAAGCAGTCTGTCTGGCTGGATGCTTTACAGGGCCTGTGATTACCTCCAGACAGCAGGTCTGATCTCTCCTGGGTGATCCGGGCGCAAGCTCTGGAAACGTACCAAGACCCTATTCATACGGAGTGATTCAAGACCCTCCTCTAATTTGCCTGTGTGGTAACGGCTGTTTGGTTTTGTTAAACTTGTGAATTGCAGCACGACCCCAGCTGTGGCAACAGTTTTGGTTTCATTTGTTTATCCAAAACATCACTTACAGCGACGTTCCCGGTGATGCCATCCTAACATTCCTTAAAAGTGAGGTGTCCGCGGATCATATTCCACAGATGGGTGGAGTGTGTGAGAGTGTATAAACAGGGTGTGTGTGTCTGTGTGTTATTAAACGCTTGGCAGGCTGTCGTTGTGACTCAACAACCAAGAATCGCTCAACCGTTCAGAATAAGAAAGAAAAGCTATTAAGCAAATTTGGATTTTCCTCCAGGCTTAAACGTAAGCAGTAATATTCACATCATTACCCTGCACAACACAGTGATGCATCAAAATGATGAAATGTTCACTGGCTTTATGAATAAACACAACAAGTCTGGACATGTCTTCAAAAAACATCTCGTAAATGAACTAAATGGACATGAAATACAACTTCTGAAGCTTCATAGGTAAAACACTGACTTTTTAAATTGTAACAAGGCCTGCATTTACTGACTTCATTGTATATTAACAGCCACGTTGTTCACAACATTATGGAATTATATAGTGGATATATTTACTCCAATATTACACAATATTGCGGGGGTCTTCAAAGGGGTCTGTGATGCTACTGAAGGTAATTCGTAAATTAATAAATTATCTAAAACACATTTTTATTATCATATATTAACTTATTCAACTCCAAATACAACTAAAGAAGCTAAAGTTCAGCATGTATACAATAATATGGTAATATATGCATATTATTATAGACCGCACTTAACACACAACACTCAATTTTATAAAATATGTAACAATGGGCTGAGAAGGGATGAATACCCCTGTACTACCGGATATATTTAATGTATATTGCACTTTATAATACAACACATTTAAACTAAATGGACCAGGAGAAAAACATGATTTGAGACTCACCTGAGGTGTCCCACAGGCTGAGCTCTATTCTCTGCTTGTCAATCTCAAAACTTGCAGTGTAATTCTCAAACACAGTGGGCACGTAATTCTAGGATAAAGAAACATGAAAGAAAATTGCAAATATTATCAAACATGTCTATTTTAAGAGATTAAAATGTAGATAGAAAGACTACAGACGTTAAAGCACATGCCCAAATCTAATGCCTTAATCGTAAGGCTCAGTTGCGCACCCACTGGATTTTACGCATCTCACCTCTGGGAAGCAGTCCTTAGCAAAAACGTGGAGCAGAGCGGTTTTCCCACACTGACTGTCCCCCACGACCACGATCTTACACTTGAGGCTCTGACTGGGATCCATTCCGGGCTGAAGGGACAGTTTCTGAATAGATCTTCTCTCCTTCATTGATTGTCTTTACGCGCAAGTCCGCGGAGGAGCACACACGCACAGCTTTCTATAATCACTCTTGGAAAGGTGCGGATTCCCTCTGTCCGTGTTCTGATCTCTCTCTCTCTCTCGCGCTCTCTCTCTACGCGCTACACACACTCTCTCTCCTGCAGGGATATACATCAACTGCTTGAATTACAGCCCTCTCACTTTTTGGGTATGTGCTGTGTTTTATATGCGCCTGGTAAACCAATGACTGTCCTTGAAGACATCCTGAGATCCTCCCCTTTCCTTCAGCAGGGAGAGGGGAAAGAGCGCACCCTACAGGCCTTAATAAATATGAAATTGCTTTTAGCTCTATGAAGAGAAAATGTAATGCATCACCGATGACAAAATGCTCGGTTTTTTAGCAGTAGTTTAGTATGATTTCAAACATCTCGTTCCGAGGGTCTGGAATATACATATATTTTTGCCCTTCAAACTACATAACAACAATTCCATCATCATCATCACCATCATACAGAGATGTGTTAATGATGTAATAAAATAAAAAATAATAACTCTACCATTTCTGCTGTTTTATGTGCCGACTCAACTTTTTTCTTGTTATTTAAAAAAATAAACCTACACTGAAATGTGTGACAACTTACCCTGGTTGACTCTATAATACATAATAGACACTATAATACCTTAGAAGACACGGACCCAGGGTATATTTATCTATAAAATATTTTAGATGTAGTATTTCATGCTATCTTCCGAGTTAATTTGTTCAGATTTCATTTACACAGGAGAAATGTTAAGTAATCAACAAATCATGAATATAAATTTGACCACAGGAGCAGGTGTATGTTTAAATGGGACACCCACACACACACACACACCCAACCCACACACACACACACACACACACACACACACACACACATACACACACACACACAAAACTGGTCTAATAATCATATCATGTTGGCTGTAGAGCAGTTTCCCAGGTGTGGAGGCACTAGAGCAGAAACAGCCCGTCTGGAAGACACAGAGCCAACATATATTTATCTGCTGATTTACCTGACTGAGAGAGAGAGAGAGAGAGAGAGAGAGAGAGAGAGAGAGAGAGAGAGAGAGAGAGAGAGAGAGAGTAAGTAAAAGCACCAAAAAGTACAATGGTACATGCTTGTTTGGACATGCGCCATGGTGACAGACAGACAAAGATAGATAGATACTGTAGATAGATAGACAGACAGACAGACATAAAGACAGACTATATATATACAGACAGACAGACAGACAGACAGACAGACAGACAGATAGATAGATAGATAGATAGATCAGACAGACAGACATACAGACAGACTGATATATATATATATATATATATACAGTGAAGAAAATAAGTATTTGAACACCCTGCTATTTTGCAAGTTCTCCCACTTAGGAATCATGGAGGGGTCTGAAATTGTCATCGTAGGTGCATGTCCACTGTGAGAGACATAATCTAAAAAAAAAAATCCAGAAATCACAATGTATGATTTTTTAACTATTTATTTGTAAGATACAGCTGCAAATAAGTATTTGAACACCTGAGAAAATCAATGTTAATATTTTTTTGTTCGCAATTACAGAGGTCAAACGTTTCCTGTAGTTTTTCCACCAGGTTTGCACACACTGCAGGAGGGATTTTGGCCCACTCCTCCACACAGATCTTCTCTAGATCAGTCAGGTTTCTGGGCTGTCGCTGAGAAACACGGAGTTTGAGCTCCCTCCAAAGATTCTCTATTGGGTTTAGGTCTGGAGACTGGCTAGGCCACGCCAGAACCTTGATATGCTTTTGGCAGAGCCACTCCTTGGTTATCCTGGCTGTGTGCTTCAGGTCATTGTCATGTTGGAAGACCCAGCCTCGACCCATCTTCAATGCTCTAACTGAGGGAAGGAGGTTGTTCCCCAAAATCTCGCAATACATGGCCCCGGTCATCCTCTCCTTAATACAGTGCAGTCGCCCTGTCCCATATGCAGAAAAACACCCCCAAAGCATGATGCTACCACCCCCATGCTTCACAGTAGGGATGATGTTCTTGGGATGGTACTCATCATTCTTCTTCCTCCAAACACGGTTAGTGGAATTATGACCAAAAAGTTCTATTTTGGTCTCATCTGACCACATGACTTTCTCCCATGACTCCTCTGGATCATCCAAATGGTCATTGGCAAACTTAAGACGGGCCTTGACATGTGCTGGTTTAAGCAGGGGAACCTTCCGTGCCATGCATGATTTCAAACCATGACGTCTTAGTGTATTACCAACAGTAACCTTGGAAACAGTGGTCCCAGCTCTTTTCAGGTCATTGACCAGCTCCTCCCGTGTAGTTCTGGGCTGATTTCTCAGCTTTCTTAGGATCATTGAGACCCCACAAGGTGAGATCTTGCATGGAGCCCCAGTCCGAGGGAGATTGACAGTCATGTTTAGCTTCTTCCATTTTCTAATGATTGCTCCAACAGTGGACCTTTTTTCACCAAGCTGCTTGGCAATTTCCCCGTAGCCCTTTCCAGTCTTGTGGAGGTGTACAATTTTGTCTCTAGTGTCTTTGGACAGCTCTTTGGTCTTGGCCATGTTAGTAGTTGGATTCTTACTGATTGTATGGGGTGGACAGGGGTCTTTATGCAGCTAACGACCTCAAACAGGTGCAACTAATTTAGGATAATAAATGGAGTGGAGGTGGACATTTTAAAGGCAGACTAACAGGTCTTTGAGGGTCAGAATTCTAGCTGATAGACAGGTGTTCAAATACTTATTTGCAGCTGTATCTTACAAATAAGTAGTTAAAAAATCATACGTTGTGATTGCTGGATTTTTTTTTTTTCAGATTATGTCTCTCACAGTGGACATGCACCTACGATGACAATTTCAGACCCCTCCATGATTTCTAAGTGGGAGAACTTGCTAAATAGCAGGGTGTTCAAATACTTGTTTTCTTCACTGTATATATACAGACAGATTGATAGATCAGACCGACAGATAGATAGATCAGACAGACAGACAGATAGATAGATAGATAGATAGATCAGACAGACAGATAGATCAGACAGACAGATAGATAGATAGATAGATAGATAGATAGATAGATCAGACAGATTGATAGATCAGACCGACAGACAGACAGACAGACAGATAGATAGATAGATAGATAGATAGATAGATAGATAGATAGATAGATAGATAGATAGATCAGACAGACAGATAGATCAGACAGACAGATTGATAGATCAGACCGACAGACAGACAGACAGACAGACAGACAGACAGATAGATAGATAGATAGATAGATAGATAGATAGATAGATAGATAGATAGATAGATAGATAGATAGATAGATAGATAGATAGATAGATAGATAGATAGATAGATCAGACAGACAGACAGACAGACAGATAGATAGATAGATAGATAGATAGATAGATAGATAGATAGATAGATAGATCAGACAGATAGATCAGACAGACAGATTGATAGATCAGACCGACAGACAGACAGACAGACAGACAGACAGATAGATAGATAGATAGATAGATCAGACAGACAGATAGATCAGACAGACAGATTGATAGATCAGACCGACAGACAGACAGACAGACAGACAGACAGACAGACAGACAGACAGACAGATAGATAGATCAGACAGATAGATAGATAGATAGATAGATAGATAGATAGATAGATCAGACAGACAGATAGATAGACAGACAGACAGACAGATGGATAGATAGATAGATTGATAGATCAGACCGACCGACAGACAGACAGACAGACAGACAGACAGATAGATAGATAGATAGATAGATAGATAGATAGATAGATAGATCAGTCAGACAGATAGATAGACAGACAGACAGACAGATGGATAGACAGACAGATGGATAGATAGATAGATGGATAGATGGATAGAAGGATAGATAGATGGATAGATATAGATAGATATAGTTTTTCTATTGTCTTCAGTTTATAGATATCATTTATTCTCTGTGAAGCTCTGTGAATTTATTCTACAATGAGCTCTGTGAATCTTCTCACCCACAACACACAAACCCCTGAGGCCGTCAGAGAGATGATGACTGTAGCTGCTGATGTGTGTGTTGAGGGAAGGTCATTGTATATTGACACACATTCCTTCAAGTATGTTCCGTGAAATGAAAGCAAATATTGACCCAATGTACAGCTAATAATTTGAAATCTACCTTGCTCCTGTATCCAATGGTAACTGCATGAAAGCCCTCGTCTGACTGTAGCAGCCGTCACACAGCTGTAACATCTCACGTCGCTCTGTGAGGTCTGACCTGTCTGTGCACATCCCATAAAAGATCATTATATGCGTCAGCAATGATGCTAATTATATCATGATTTTGGGAATCTAATGAAATCACCTACGCACTTGGTAATTCCTTGTTCTTCCTGGTCAAAGCTGGTAAACCTGCTTAGCCATCCTAGCTGAAACACATAAAACAACGTATTCACAAAATAGAGAATTCAAACTACACTATAATACTGAACAATTAGCACAACTATCAGTAATGCTAAACAACTTCTGTGTGGTAGACATCTTTATCAAGCTTATCCATTTGCTATCAAATTAATGTATTAATGTAATTAAAGGTTGAGGTCAAGATATTATATTTGTATTTGTAGTGTGTATATATATATATATATATATATATATATATATATATATATTGGGGTTATTTTTATTTTATTCAGTGTAATGAAAACTCTTTCCTAAGTACCACTATGTTAGCATCTCCTAAGTACTTTCTAGGGTGTTTCTATGTGCTAATGTGTTCTGGGTGTTTTATATTGTTTACTGCTAACACTAACTATTAGCAATAGCAATAGTGAAGCTAGCCTTAACACACCAGAAGTGATTTGATTGAGTATCTGTCCAATTTAAACGCCTTTCTGTTGGTTTTATCACAGTAAGTGACTTAACAAACCTTATATTGTTATTTGTTTGTTTATGCGGCATGTCCATTGACTTGTGTTTAGTGATAATGGGAGATTGGCATGGTTATCCTGCAATGCACAGTGACAGTAAAATGGCCCTTTTCTTCTTAAATTGCTTTCTGCTTCACAGATCTTTCTGTCAATAGTCGCTCAGGCAGACATGCTGACATTTTCCTCAGACTAACACTGCTCAAATCCTGCTCGCTTTAAACTGAAGATTCATTTTCCTCAAGTGGAGGAGACTGCGAGAGAAAGTGCAAATGAGAATTTCAAACGTACATCACTGAGCGACAAGTTGATACATATAACATAAGAGAGAAGTGCGGGAAAGATGTTGCAATTTGACATTTCCCCTGAGCAAGACCCTCTAACTCACACACACACACACACACACACACTAGTTGGGGCCGGTCAACTTTAAAAGGTGTCGGCTTGCACTGGGGATGGGAAACAGATCTTATCTATCACTTCAGAGGTTTGTCATTGGGCCGTCCAGTCTTAAACATAGAATTAGTAGTAACTTGAGATCACAATTGACACCATTTACTTTCTACACAAGTATAACAGTAATACATTCTATTTAATTTCCACTCAACTTTACCTCAGAAATGTGTCACATTACAGAATTTATTTCTTCCAAATGGGAGTTAATGCTGTTCCACTTCACGTTGTCAAGACACAGAATATATAATGAAGACAACATGTCAACTACCATACATTCTACTCACTTTAAACACTTATGGGTATTATTACTATATGATCTTATGATTTTACATTTGTTTGTGGTTTTAGGGAGTGCACCGAATTCTCCTTTGACTGTGGAATGAACCAGAAGCATTTCACAATTATTCCACCTGTCAATCACATGGTAAAATACCAAAACATGTCCCTACGGAACTGTTCATTTAAAGGTCATTAACATGAAGCCAAGGTTTTTCAAGACATTATAAATAAGCGAACACTGCTGTAAAAACTTGTCTAATGATACAACGTGTCAGTTTGACATATGAGTAACTCCAAAAATCCCCCAGGGTGAATGAAGCAAATAGCTAACAATAACTACAGTTCCTGGAAAGACTATGTTTATGTGAAGTTTATTAAAAAATTATTTGCGTTCACAAATTGTTCACTAACTCGACTGAAGAATTTGTTCACAAACTGGACAGAAGAATTCGTTCACAGACAGGACAGAACGATTCATTCACAAATCTAACTAAAGCATTTGTTTACAAATCAGACTAAACAAATCATTCATAAATCAAACTGAATCCTTCATAAGATGGACAGAATGACCTGGTCACAAATCAGACTGAACCTTTTGTTCACAAATTAGGCTGAACAAATCATTCACAAATCGGAATGAATGATCTGGTCACAAATCAGACTTAACAATTTGGTCACAAATCATACTGAATGAATCCTTCAAAAATCGGACCGAACCATTAATTCACAAACCAGACTAAACAAATCATTGTCAAATTACCAATCTGATCAACTCCCTGAAAAAAAAGAAAGTATTATAACTTCCTAAAAATGATACACTTCACTTCAAAGCTAAATAAAACCATCAGGATTTGTTAAAGCACTTAATCTGTGTCTCTGTTGGCGACTGGTTTGTGCAAGTTCCCCGTGATTGTCTACATATGTGGTATTTTACGCTTTTGATCCACAGTATGTGACAAACTGATTGGAGACTTCATATCGTGCTTGTGAGTTATGCTTGTGTGACAAGACTCCCATAATTCCCTGGGTGTGGACGGTAGTGACATAGGGGAAAGTCTTTTGTGGTAAATCTATCCCTGAGGTCTTTGATGTGGAGTCGAGGATGTGTCGTTTGTCAGTGTCACAACAATAAGAGCCAAATCTCATTACCGGCCCATTCAGATCTCACTGTAGAAAGGCGACTGCATCAAACTGCCGTTTGTTGGCCCAGCATTTCCTCCACAAATATGGGAGCCCAAGATTGAACCCTGAGGTACTCCACGACGAAGAAGAAAACTTTGTGGAGGGAAGCGTCTGTGGTAAATGCCATAAAACTGCAGGTCGTGAGAGAGCGAGTCGACAGCTGCAATGCAGATTTGCGAAACCACACACTCAGATAACAGAGACGGAAGGGAGCGCGGACCACTTCCACCCTGGCACATAGGAAATGGGATTCAATAAATGCAGCAGGAAAGAATTTCAACGCTTAAATTAGTAGTATTAAACTATTTCTCCATCCATCCTTTAGCCATTCTAATAGTGGGTGTAACTATTCTTCTTAATGCTCTATTCTTGTTCACTACTTTTCTCTCTATCCATCTGTCTTTGTTTGTATCAGTCTTTTGTTTCACCCTCTTTCTGTGAGCTGCAGAGGGAGGCGTTCCCTCCGGAGCAACAGCGTGCCAGTCCCCGTTGACGACGGTGGCGGTCTGCGTGTGTTTAAAGGGCTCAGTTGCGGTTCACACGCCGGGAGATCGCATTGGCATGCAGCCTTTGATCCTTTAAGGGTTCTTAGAGCGTCCTCTGGTTTTAGGCAAGCGTGTGTGTGTGTGTGTGTGTGTGTGTGTGTGCGTTAGTATAATTAAGTTATGGTTCACAATTGAAAAAGGTCAACAGGGGCACGGTTTTGGGTTCTTCTACGAGAACAGTTTCTCACACAGAATTCTGCATACAAACCTCAATGAGACAAGAAAGTCTTAGAAACTACAAAGAGAGCGAACTACACAGGCAGCATTCTAAGATAAGAGACAATTTGATAGAAATATAATTCATAGTTCAATATAAAACAATAGTTCAATACAATAAAAATGCAACTATTTTACCCAATCGTTGTGTTTTTATGCTTATAAGAGTATTATATAGTAAGCTTAGCAACATGCTAACACCCTTTCAAAATGATTTAAATCAAGCCTCCAATTATAAAAGCTAATTTGGAAATTTATTTGAAGGATAGCCCCTTGAGATGTAACATCTCGTTTTCGAGGGGGTCCTAATTGCAGACATAACTGTGTAAAGTTCCTGCCGATGTATGTTTCTACATTTCTAGTTAAGTTGTTGCTGTCTTAGAAGGCAGTGGACAACAAGGCAACTCGCTAGGTTTTTGAACGGAGGCACACTCTCTGTAATTCTCTCCATAAACTCCATGCTGCGATACAGATGCTAATGCCGCATGCTGTCAGGGCCGGTTTAATAAAGGCACTACAGCAGGAATCTCTTTGAACTCCTCTTTTATGATGGAAGTTTCTCATTTAATGATTTCACTTACATTTCCTAGCCGCCTTCACAGGACAGTTTACTCAAACAGCGTGTCTTTACACGCTGGCCCTGAGTCCTTTATGAAAGGTGTGGCAGCTTTTCTGGAAAAGAAAAAGACAAAAATTTGACTAGTATAGTGTGATACGTTATTTTGTCGTTTTTTTTTTATTGTTTACAATAGTTTTATTATTTATTTTAATTATTTAAAAACTCACAGAGTTGCCAAAAACTTCAGGGTTTATATTAAATTTATTTAAAAAAAAACATATTTATTTAAAAAAAAAAATGACTTTTTGTAGCGATATATTAAGCATCGCTCACACATAAGTCACTGTCTTTTACCAACTGAACCCATTGTGAAATCTGGATTCGCTCTCACGCGAAATTCCCATCACGTGGATTCACTTGAAAATTTGTGAAACAATGGCAAACGTAATCAAAGTTAAAAAAAAATTAAGTAGCGTAGAGACAAATGGTGCGTTAAAGATTGTATTTATGAGTTGAACCACAAAGTCGTAATTAAAAGTGGGAAACTGGGATTTTGTTGGCGAGAAAACAGTGGATGCAGTGTCTGTAGTTGTCAGTAAATTTGTTAATTTATAATAAAACTAGCAAAGTTACATGCAAAATATGATATTGTTTGTATGATAGAATAATGATTCAGTGTACAGTACCTAGATTGACTAAAACCAGTGAAAAAAATGATGTCAATGTCAATACTAACTTTTCAGGCGGACTTAAACGCATCTAGTATCCAAGACAGCTTACAAGTACAGCTTTCATCAACTTGAATGAGAAATCTTTAAAACCTGGCAACAATGGTATCATCAATATAGCTTTTTTTATACCTTCCAAAAAATACCATTCCATTTTCTTCTCCCAGTTCTTTCCTGTCATCTTTCTACTTTCCTATAGATTAAAACCAAATGGCAAAAAGATAGAAAAAATGTGCAGGCCTATACATAATGGCTTAAGACTAGCATTAGCGCTTACCTTTTGCCTGTTAGCATAGCAGCTAACTCCACAGAGCTGGAAATCCAAGAAGTCCCAATCCATTCATCCGATTAGCACTTCCGCATGCCATTCCTCAGTATTTCTCTTCACATGGTCTTAACGGAGGTCCTCCTGCATGCCCAGTGGCCAAATGAACGTGATTATGATTTAAAACGTCTGAGCCTGACTCAAACAAGGACTTTAGCCGTTCACACTGACCCAATTCAGATGATTGCCAGGCTTTATGGATGCCTGATTGGGATCTTTGCCAAATATTGTTCGTAAACCACATAAAATATCTGAAATAGCAGCATAGTTTCCACAAAAATTCTGTAATAATTTCTACAGTTGAGTGTTCCAAAGATATGGCTGGACAATCCATGTTTCAATCCAAATATATAAGCCAATACAACAATTCTTGGATTATCTCCAAACATTTGGTCAGTTGGCTCTTGCAACATCCAATCTGGGCCATCGACAGCGGAGGACAACAGGGAAAGCTGTCCAGGGGCCTGGGCCAGGGCCAATTACTGGGGCTGGGACCCCCTAAGGGCCTCCTATGTGGGACCCACCCACAAAAACTGTCACATTTAAGCAACAGAACGGTTTGAATTATTTGAATTATTGAATTACACATATTTGCTATATGAATAAATGCAAAAGTATGTTTACGGATCTATTCTTACTTTTTCTTTTAACAAAAATAGATATGGACAACATGTCAGCCATGATACTCCCCAAGTATCACTCACTCTCTCACACTGAATATTTAATTATAAGCCAATTAGCAAGCGTATAATCGTTTATTGAATTTGCAGTTATTGATCTTGCAGGTGCCGCTGCGTGGGCGAGTTTTGCTTGTGATAAATAACAGAACTCTTAATGTTTCTTTTTTCTGCGGCTAGTTCTGAGAGACACCTTATGAACAGCACACACACAAAACCAGCCCCAAGAGAGATGAACCACACAAAAATGATGCTTTTATGCAAATATGCGGTGTTGCTTGGTGCTTTTAAACTCGTATAAGGAGTATTTTTAATAACGCTGTCCCATTTACAGACCATTTGTGAGAAAATATTACAACAGCAAACTGCAAGTCACCAAAACACCACAGTTTTAAAAATGCACTGAAACCTTTTACTCAGAAAAGTACCCTAAAGAACTCAATGCTGTTGCGTTTTCAACGCGTCTTAAATTGACCTTAATCGAGATTGTTTTGTGAATGCGATTTTAGCGTAACATTTCAGCAATTTAAAAAAAAAAACATTTTTTTTTTTTACACAAAATTTAACTAAAAATGCTAAATAACCACATTTTTATATTTAAAATGTTGCATATGCATACAGTTTCAAAATTAGTACACAGAATTTTAACACATCTGGTCGTAAGCCAGCAACCCTTTCCAAACATGCTCCAGTTGTACCACGTATACGGCAAAACAACATGCCAAAATGTGTTTGTGCTCTGTCAGGAATTCTCATTAAAATCTGTCATCTGATTCAAACCCTCTGTACTGATGCATACTGTGCTTGGTATTCTCTGTAAAAGTCCTGCCTTTGTTTTTCCATATGGCTTTGGCGTATTAGCATCATTATACTAGAACGCTTAGCCTGCAGCTATGGACATTAGCATAGCAAGAAAATCCTGTCCGTTCAGGCCAGCTGCCAGTCGCCTGCAGACGCATCAGTGCGAGCTGTTTTCCAGGCAACTAGAGATGTCTCCAATGAAATCTCTTCCGCAGATAAATCGTCTCGGATAGGTGGTTGATTGATCCAAAAGCTGTTAGGAAAGCAGTATAAACTTTAGGAACTGTATTGTTGTGAAGGGCTTCAGGACATTTGTATGTGCTTTTGACATATGGACTTTTAGATGTATTACGACTGGCAAAGAAATGGTTCCTACCATTTTTACCCATCTGTTACCTCAGGAAACACTCTCGTTTCTCTTTTCTTTTCCCTCTGCGGGATCTCCGTGCAGACTGGATGGAAAAAAAACTGAGGCAATGAAGTGCTTTTTCTGGAGTTTGCGCCATCATTCACACGACAAACAACAGCACTTGGGGGATTGCATCTATCAAAACCTGAGAGGAGAGGATGTTCAAACTAACTCTGATCTATCAATCATTTAATTTATAAAATCTATTGAGAAACCGTCATGTGTCATGAGAATGAAAGATAGAGAGATATGGGAGGTAGAGTAAACACAGCGGATAAATTGTACCCCTGCAGCTGATCTGTGACCTGCCGTTGCACATTGAGACAGTGGCTGCAGCTAGTGCATTTAACCCCAAAAGAGGACCCGAGTGAGAGCAGGACCTAGCGAATAACTCTGCCCATAATTCGATCAATAAAGGCGGATCAAAACAGCAGGTACTCCTAATTTTGGCCAAATTCTAAGGCAACACTGCACAAAGCCTAGGAAATCCCACAATGCATTGAATTCTGATTATCAATTATTTTAGCATATTAAAAGAGGATATTATATATATATATATATATCTCATTTTGTTGAAATGGCTAGCAATACTATGCAGGCGTTTTCCCAAACTAATGCTAATATTGATTTGTAAAACCTTTAAAACAGTTAAGTGCGACCTTCCCCTCAAAAATCAATAAGAGTAAATAAATAATATATTAACAATTCGGTTTTTCCCCCCACTGGTTACCTTCAGGAATAGTGAATTAAGACCTCTGACCTGCAGAATCATCCGAGAGGCCACATGTCCATTTCCGAATCTTTCTTTAAAAGAAAAAAAAAAAAAGAACTACAGCACAAAGAATCTGCAGGTTTTGAAAAGGGACAAAAATGTTGGAGAGGAAGTCAAGGAAAAGGAGAAATGACGAGAACCTTGGACAGACAAAAGCAATTAGGATGATGGTGGGGGTGGCCATAGTCGTTCAACATTTGAGAGAGGGAGAAACATATCAATGGGGTGGAGGCCTTGAGTGAGATGAAAGAGCCCCAGAGTGAAGGAGAGGCCCCCAAACAACAGGACCCTCGGCACTGGAGTGTGTGTTGGGGGGGTATTTCTGTGTCCAAAATTGGCCCTAAACCTCTTATGATTACCCCCCTCCCCCTTAAAATTGTATAGCTGGGATGGCTTCCATCACGTCGCTATGGCAACATGGAGTGGCCTGATGAAGGGTTTGTAACAGTATTTCACAGAGTCAGAGCTCAGACAGATGGATCTATTATAGACACAGACAAAAAGATAGATAGATAGTTACTGTAAAACATTTTTTTTATTATTTATAACATTTGTGTGAACTGTGGAAAATTCAATTTATCTAAAATTGCATTTCATCTTTCAATTCAATCATGAAACAATGTATATATATATAAAGTATGGTGCTAAAATAGGATTCATTATCTTTATGAAAAGTTTGATATTCAGCTACATGTGTGCTGAAATTGACGTTTCTGGACAGCTGTGTGAGCGAGATGCCTCTGCTGTCCCACAGCAAGGTGGACAGTTGACATGTGACCCCTGTGGAACCAGGGTCAAAGGTCAACAGGGTCACAGAGGGTCAAGCTACAAGTCATTATCTGGCCAAGCTAAAGCACTACACTGATTACAATGACAGATGCACTCTATCTATCTATCTATGAATGAGGTGAATTTCAAATGTAACTTTTTATTTTTTATTTAAGCGTCTCTACCATCATTATCATCAGTGAGAATTGAATTACATCAGCCACAATGAGTATCAGGTGAACATGTCTAGGCATGTAGAAACACGTCCTGCCATTGGCTCTGACCGACACGAGTGTGTAGGACAGCTGGTCTGTTATCACACCCTCGTCCTCCTCCTCTGGGCCCACGGCCACCGGAGTGCCACAATTATCCATCAAATCCAAATCAACAGCATTTCAATCCTGAAACATAAAGACTGTGAACACCGTCCGGGCCCAAACTGGTTATTCGGAGCTCTAAACGGCACTTTTCTGATCTCGTCCCATACAAACATCTTTCATAACACCTGCTATAATGGCAAGACACGCTTGTCGGTTAATTTATGCGGGACACACACTCGCTCTCGACTGGCAGGGAGCCGCTGCCCCATATTTTGTCCTGACAAATTCTCCATCTGGCATCAATTATGTGACAGAAAACCAGGGAATAGAGGTTTAAACACTTTGAGGTCATAAACAGTGATATTACTGTCCTAATATATGATTTAGTTTTAGATTTAGTATAATTTGTTACTGAAAAAAGAGCATATTTTGAATAGGCTATGCAAAGACAATTTTAAGTCACACAATGACAGTTAATAATGAGGTGTTATTAAAATGGTATTAGTTTTGAGTGATGAGGTCGTTTGTATCCAACACCTACTGTCTTAATCACATGGAAATGAGCCAAACACAGACGTAGTCCAATAAACCAGCCTTAATAAAGGTTATGAATCTTAAATGTGTTTGAGAAAGATACTATATCTTTGCTATTAGAAAATAAAGTGGCCATAAAATGTCTACATTTGTCAAAGCAGAGCATACCTCAACGGACAGCTACCATATCCATCAATGCACTTCGTCCTCGTGACTCATTAAACGATTCTGCTGCCAAAAGTGAAGACATTTTTACACAAAATTAGACTAAAAACACAAAATATCTGCATTTAATTCACGCGCTGAATTAAACATGCAACGAAATTCGTCGTGTAACAATAATATATCGTGTGAAACACTTACTGCAACAGTTTCTCATAATATTCATGTAGGATACAATTTAATGTGCAGTAGCCCGTAGCCTATTGTAGAAAACAGCGGTTTAACGCCTTATTAATGTTAGTACAATGGCGCCCTCTGGTGTTTCGTCGAAGAGTTACAAGTACCGTTCCTGTGAACTCAGCTCTTTTCTCCTCAGTCTCGTTCTCGTCTCTCTACTGTAGCTTTCGTATTCATAGAGTATGTGGATTGACGTGATTCTCGTTTTGTTGTTTGTTAGAATCTAGAAAAGTTGTTCAGAAATCAAATGACTTAAATAGGGTTGTCTTCTTTGATGACATAAAAAAGTATTACAAGTAAATTAGTGATTTTTGTGGGGCTATAATAAGGTCAATGATGAAATACTTGAAAAAATTTAGATTGCCATTATTAGTTTGGCAGTCTTTTATTATTATATATTTTTTCCTTAAAAAATGGATTAGGCTAAACATTGAAATTATTAAAACATGATTTTTATTAATAATTAATTAAATATATCGCAGCTACAAGGATTACATTAGGCCTATATAACATTATTAGATAGTATCAGATTTGGTTATATTTTATTAAATATTAAATAATATTAAAATATTCTCACACACACAATGTGTGTGTTTTTATCAGAGTTTCAACAAAATTATTGAATTTTAGTAGCCTACTTTTTATTGGTAGATTTAATGGCTCTAAAATATCACGAGTAGTTCGTTTGTAAGCTAAGTGAACACAAATAGGCTATTACATTTCTAAGAAGTAGCCTACATGTGTTTAAAACGATTTTTATCTTCTCTGACATCTTAACTTGTCATGACCCCTATGCAATCCTCCCTGTGCTAATGTTTTGAAGAGGTTTATTATAATCCTAACAGAACTTTCAAACACATTTATCAGCATTTCCTGTTTGAACATTCCAGGTGAGTTGAAGTTTCCGCGTGTACCTGCAGCTGCAGCATCAGTTCACGCGCTGCTCCGTTAAACCGCCCACATCCCGTCAGGCTCTTCCGCTGGATGTCTGAATGAAAGCACACGTTTCTTTGTTTGACATCAGACAGGCATGTGAACAAAGACAAACACCTCCGCGGATCCTCCGGTGTGTAATCCGGGCTTGACAGATCCTGTTCGTCTCCGCAGCCTGTCTGAACAGGTCTTCGTGGAGTTTTTAAGTAGACATCCGTCTTTGTGGATGTGGGTTCAATGATCATGGGAATGTGGGTGGAGAACTTTGACAACGTGTAGCAAATCCACACAAGAACATATGCTGTGTAGTTTATAATATAGATAGGCCAATACGGTATTGTTTATGTCTTAGCCAGATAGCGTATTTTCCCCATCTGGTTCTAGGCTATGTGTGTTCGGTTACTGACGTTACCATTTTTAACGGTTGTTTGTGCTGGTGTTTCTTTGGGAAATTGCAGTATTTTGTTCTGGTCCAACACTGGTCGTTATTAAAGCTATAAAAAATAAATAAAAAAAAGTCATCTATTCTTTAAAAAAGAATTGGTCATTTTGTCTATGTAAATTGAGCTAACTTAGCCTAAGTTACTTAGGCCTAAACATTCAAGGTTGCTGCAGAGCCCGTCTACGGAGAGCCTGACCACTCTCTATTAAGTCCTATATATTGTACCGAATTTTGGTTGTAGTTCCACCAGAGTTCCACTGGGGGCATTCGAAGCAGAATGCTAAAGCAGCGATGCTAAAGCAGAATGGGAGTCTATGGAGCTAGATGGCTAAATTTGTCTCTTTCACCCGATTGCCGTTGAGAAATCTCAGATTTGATTGTAGGTTTTGCAAATTCAACATGGGTTATAGGTCGAAAGTTGAATGAAAGAGTACTTATGTCCTTTCGGTTCCTTACAGGTTGAGTTGTTGCCAAGGGGTTAATCCACCAGTCAGAAACTAAAGTCTCCCCGGGGGCCGCCATTGGCTAACAAGCCTTCACCTGCTGTTAGCATCCCATTGACTCCCATTCATTTTGGCGTCACTTTGACAGCGAATAACTTTACATCTGAGGTGTTTAAAGTCTCCATTTGTCCATTATTTATTTCTAAAGAAACACGACAATGTATAAAAGGCTCCATTACCTTGTATCTTATGTTATGGCCCCGTAGAAGAAGTTTTTGTAAAAATAGGCTAACGATTACGTCATAACACGCGACTCCGTGTCGCACAGTAGAGAAATGACCGTATAGACAGAAGTAGAAGCTTGCACGCAATCGGCGGGACGTGGAGGCATAAAGTCTAGGGAGAAGCCCATAGAGAGTTGTAAAGTGTCTCCTGCTGCTAGCTCATGGACAGCTAATACTCACGATCTCCGGCTCTGCAAGATTTGGAAGGGAATGATTCAGATTCCTCTTGGCACAGCTACTAGAAGACGTACAACTGTCAGTCAGGTTGCTCACATGAGATATACGTCATCAAGCTCAGTTTGAGCCTGCGCAGTGCGCTTGGCAATCAGGAAGTGAGTGCTTCTAATTGACTTCACTTTGCTCCGTTGAAGTCTATGGGGTCGCTGTGTCCATTTCTTTTACTGTCTATGGTTGTTGCCCATAACACGCTAGCATTCTGCTAATTAACGCTGATTGGTCAGTGACGGACCGATTACGACCAGAGATATTGCTTGATGGCATCGTGGCATCCGAAGCGGGACCAGAATGTTACGGCGGACTTACCTCTTCTAGCACGTCTATTTACCCGTCAACTGTGTTGTCGATGCTTCGAGAGAAAATAAATTACAGAGCGCGAAAGCACCAAAGTGACTGAAGGATTGCCATAAAGCAGTATCTCTGGTCGTACAATGTGCATGACGTCATCGACATTTTAAAAGACTTTTTAAAGCAAATAAGTGACTCTAAAATATAAAAAATTATATCCTGAGAAAAGTGGATTTTGAGGTGTATAGCTCCATAGACCTCCATTCATTCTGCACTCGTCCTGTGAGCGCCCTCATATGGAACCGGAGTGGAACTGCAACCAGTTCAGAAGCCGGATGTTTACTGTGAGTGGAAGTTCTCCCATTATCAGACATTCTCTGGTTGCTCGCTCCATTTATTTTTTGACAGGAATGAAAAGTAGGCTGTGAGGGAAAGGATTACAGTGCTTTCAATGTATATAAAAAAAAAATATATATATTTTTTAAAGTTCTGAGATGTGAAAATGATGTGCTTGGAGAACCTTTATGCAGTGCATGTCATTGTAATAAAACGTAACTCTTTTAGCCTCGTTTTCATCCGCATTAAATTCAAAATGGCGTCTAACCTGCGTGACTACTGATCTTTCTTTTACCGTCTATGCTATTGATATTTCATTCCCCCTTCTATTTCTCTATGAACATCTTTTTCACTGTTTTGGAGAACACATGATTTAGGAAATGTATACAAGACAAATGTATACATGATTTGAGACAAATGTAGATAATTACAATTAATTAACCAATCAAATTTAAGAAGTACTAAATACAATTAAAATGTAATAAATATTCTAAAAGTCATTTTCCATTTTAATTAGTGGGTTGATTTTGGCTCTGGGAACGAATCTTGCTATCGGTCCACTCACCGTTTTCTTTTGTACAGCCTGTTCTCTTCTGAACCGTCTGCAATCAATCCTCGCTTATTTGTGCCTGTAGCTCAAATCATGGCTTTTGATAACTGACACCTTCAATGCAATGTAAACTGGTTTGGATAAAATTCTGCTGCATAAATGAAAGACTTACCTGGCTAAATCTCAGTCCTTCACCAGTTGATCATTGGGAAATAACACTAGAAGGACAAAACATATTGTGGGGCTGTAAAATGCAAATTAGAACCTTTAAACGTCAAGATACACATATGATAAATCGAAATACGTGATTCTTCAGATTTCACCTGTTTTGATTTGGTCGTTTTCAATTTAACAGGAAACTCAATATGCCAAAAGTGTTTAGTTTTGACATGGAATTAGTTACATCATCTTAGACCTAAGACACTTAATATACCCACAATGCACCATAATAGCACTGTAATTTTTATGCAAGTTTCATTACACCATGTATTCTTTAATGTAATCTACAACTTAAATAGTATATAATTAAAATTCATAAAATATATTTTATGTAATCAGTAACATACATATATATCATTTTAAATTTAGGATGCATGTAATTAAATGCATTTTCAAAAAATATATTTAAAAACATGAAAAATACAAGTTACGCTGTAAAAAAAAAGAAAAAAAAGTATGGTTGTTACACCTGCGAGAAACATTAAGAAAAATATTTACAAAATATATAAATGTATAAAAGGTTTGAATAAATATGTAAATAAAATAATAATAATAATAATGTATTTTTCATTTTAAATGTATATATTAAATTTAAATATATATATATTTTGTTTTATAAAATATACAAATATATTTCACCCCCTCCCCCTCTTTAAAGTTGTCAATCCAATTGGACTTTTATAGTCAATAAAAACATTTGGGACATGGAAAAACCATTATGTGTAAACATTTATTGGTTTCAAACTGAGATAAAAACAACTTTCTCCAGCAAACATTTTACAGCCTTTCATAGTCAACACATCTCGCAACCAAAATAAAACAAGAGAAAAAAAAAAAGCATTAAAGAGAAGGGGGAAAGACGTGTGAGAGAGAGAGAGAGAGAGAGAGAGAGAGAGAGAGAGAGAGAGAGAGAGAGAGAGAGAGAGAGAGTGCAATCCTTTATTCCAGTGACTTTTAATAGGATAAGAAATCTAAAAACCCATAAATGGACTGTTGTCCGTCGCCCCAAAGACAGGTTATGAGAAAGAAAGCGATAAAACCTTCCGTTTGGCCACTGCGCTGTTTCCATCAACATTTAAATTAAGTTAAAAATTCAAAAACACTCAGTCCACATTCTGGAGAGCCAAAAACTGGCACTCGGCCGAAGGAAAAAAATGACTCGCTTATTTGGATTCGGCTACAGTATAAATTACGCATTTTTGGACGTTGTTTTTCTGGCTTAGTCATTGTTCAGCGTAAACAACGCGTCCCTGTTTAAAGGCACAGGTCGAAGTGTTCCCTTGTGTCCTGTCTTTAAGTTCATGGGTCAGTTGTAACATGTTTGGTTGCTTGTTTCCATTCCTTAAACAAAAAACGGTCACAAAATTCGTATGAACAATTTGATGCGTTTTGTGACATTTGCGATAAAAACCCCACAAACAACATCCTCCGGTTTAAATTTTGGAATCCTGATCTATTCAAAATGAAAATAAAAAAGAATAAAAATGAGCCAAACATCTTATTTTGCCTTCGTTTTGGTTTCTTTTAAACAACAAAGCTAGATAATTCAAATTCGCCTGAAACCGTGAAAGAACAATTCAACTACAACATTCGAAATGTTCTCTTTTTTTTTTTAAACAAACTAGCGTGAAAACCCCATTCGAAAGTAACAAACCCGTTTGGATCAAGCCATAGTGGTGCAAAAACAAACAAACAAACAAACAAAACCAGGAAGGTGTGTGACTGAAATGGCAGGAAGTGAGCCTGAGGCAATGGTGGTGATTGGTGGAGAGCGGGGGAAGGGGCGTGGCCTCACTGAGAGCTGGATCTGGCGAGCGTGTGCTGTTCATTATGTCCCCTGCTAGTTCTCAGTTTGAATTTGGTGATGGAGCTGTTGAGTTTTTGAAGCGCACTTTGCGCCGCGTACTTCGACGGGAACAAGGCCAGGATGGTGTACGTGGACGCCAGGTCGTGAGGGGGAGGTTTGGGAGCGTCAGAGTTCGTAACGTCCGCTCCCTCTGATTGGTTGGGGGACGGGGTTTCGGGCAGCCATTTTATGAGGGCGCCAACTTTGCTCAGTTCTGCCAGTAAACAGTTCGCTTCCACTCGAGTGATGCCAGCCGGAAGGTCCGTCACCTCCAAAACACGGCCCGTGTCTGGACGCACAAAAATAATGTTACTGAAAAACTGATTGTGTATAATAAAAACTCATAGTGATACATATTGGATTTTATATACAGTCAAACCAAAAATGATTCAGACACCAGATATCATTTGTGATATTTTTTTACTAGTGGGTGGAGGACACTATAGTTGATTTATGTAAGTGAGGAAAGCTAAATAAAGTAAACTGTGACATTTTACACCTAAAAATTCTACCAGTGGACTACCAGTAAAATTTAAAAAAGTTGGGAACAAAAATTATTCAGACACTTTGACCTGACCATGTTTTGCTTAAATGTTATTCTTTAATTGCTAATGCGACCTTTTTACACCACACTGAACAGAATTAAGCATTGCTTAGTAATTGGTTGACCTAAATTGGTATTATCTAATTGTGTACTTACATTGAACAGACAGCTATTCAACCCAATTCATTTGTGGGACAGTCTAACAGAAGGATGGCCAAAACCAGTGAAATATAACTGATTTCTTGTCATATTTTATTACCATTTTCTAAACTATAGCGAATAAACTGATAATGTGAGAAATGTTGAAGGTGTCTGAATACATTTTGGTTTAAATATATTATATATATATATATACGCGTGTGTGTATATACACATACATGCACAAATACACACTCGCATGTAAATAAATAGGATTTACTCCAAACCAGGATTTATGTATTTATCCAGACATTTTTTGGTCCCCATAGTTGTATTGTATTTCAAAATTGTATTTCAGCGATCAGACTAATCAGGACAATTTATCAAAGTTTATCTATACTTAACTGAATATTTATCTGTATTTTCATAATTCATGTTTTCATACCCGTTTCTCCAGTGCTCATGTCAGTAGACAGTGATTTCTTTGGGGGTCTTCGACTGCGCACACCGTGCCGGATACCCACAGGACCCTGAGAAAGAGCCGAACGTGAGCTGATGTGTGTGAACAACAACAAACTACCGTGTTTAACATGACGATGGTGATGAAGATGACGCTAGATGCACATTAATGCTGTTAGATCACCTGAACATGAGTGTGAGAGCAGTGTGTGTGTGTGTTCAACCTGGTGGTGATGAAGATGATGATGATGGTGGTGGTTGACCACATGAGAGCCGTGCATTAGTGGGGGTCTGATGGGAGGGTTATACTGGAGCGGCTGCCCAATCAGAGGAGGATACCTGCCATCACCTGTGAACACACCAACACGAGCGTTATCTAAACTCGCACCAAAATATATAACAGAATCTACCAAAAGCTATGAGCTAATCGGATTAGATTCACTCGGGTTGGCTCACCTTGGCCTGGAGCGTAAGGGCGGGAAAACTGGGGCATGATGGGAAAGGGGGCGTGGCCAGGACGAGGCCCCTTCAGATTGACCAGATGGGCAGGAACAGGAGATTGAGCCGGAGACGGGGAGGGGCTTAGCAGCTGCTGCGGATTATTCTAGAAAGCGATAGAGAGCGAGAGAGGTCATGCGTGTTGCGTCACGTGAGAGTGACGTCACATGGGATCTGTTGCAGATGTTTGTACCTGCGTGGCGTCCTGTGGGGGAAGATCGCTGGGTTTGAAGTAGCGGTTTGGTTTCCAGTGCGGTGGAGACGGGGCTCTCGGCTGCTGGCTGTGAGGAAGGCTCAACTGCATCATCACCACTCCACCAGGAGGGGGCGGCGGAGGCACTGCTGGAAATCACACAGATTCAACAGATTTCAATACATACTCAAACCAGTGTTTGGACTGGAAATGAGAAGGGATTATATATATGTATAATTAAAATAAGATTTAAAAAAAAAAATAAGTTATGTATTGTAATAAAATAAACTAGAAATGTTTAAAAACTAAAGTGTGTATACACACATTTTAATTAAAATATACATGAAAACAGTAATAGTTTTAATAATAATTACAGACTGCAATAAAATACAAATGTTTAATCTAATATAGTACCATCACACACACACATAGTGAAGTATATATAGCTTCACTATAGCAGACATATATTAATCAGTGGTGTTGAAAATACACTGCTTGCTACTGAATTATTTGACAGCGGGCAAAAATTAAATGTACCACTACACACACACACAGGCCAATTAAAGCGCTTTATTAAACAGTGAAAGGTCAAAGAGTGTGTCGGTCTCGCCTCCTCCTCATTAAAAACACCCTCTTCTTCAGCAACATAATCATCACCTCAGATATACATCCGTACAAACACACACACACACACACACTAGCTGAGCGTTCATTAACACCGAGGTTTATTCAAATAAGCAGTCTTCTCTGAGCTTCTGAAACGTGTTATGAACTCTTCACAAACGGCCGTAAGGCACAGGCAGAAACCAGATTTGTAAACAACATTTAATTAAACAGCTAAATAAAACATTTTGAAAATGAGAAATAAACTGCGCAAAGCTCATTATACGTACTCAACTTATTAACCGAGAGATGTACGAAGACTTAATGTCTAATTAAAAGAAACCTGCCGTTAGTTAGTAAATGACACTGCGCTTTAGAGGTGAGTTCGAGTTTTCACAATAAAAAAAAAAACTGTTTACATTTAACATTTAACATAATAAAACAAGTTATATTATTAACATTTATTTAATAATACATTTTTTGATAAAGTTTTATTTAATTTAGAAATATAATATGAATATACCATTTAGTATTGATTATGTACCAAAATATATACCAAAATGTGGCCAAAATATACCAAAAATAACCTGTTATAAGCTAGTCGGCTAGCGGTTAAGATGCACTCAAAATTGGGTCACCTAGGCTTGGAGCGTAAAGCCGGGAAAACTTTTATATATATAATATTAATTTGCAACATTATGGATAGTTGTACACTGAAGGCGGCTATGATACCTGTGCACTGCTGGCCTGTGATTGGCTGAGAGCCGCAGGGGGAGGGCGCTCTGGGAAACGGCATCTGCTCTGAACCTGGCGGCGGGAGGAAGCCAACGGCTGAGCTGTACACACACACACACACACACACACACACACACACACACACACACACACACACACACAGAAAGTTGGTATGAGACACACTAGAGGCCCAATCAAATCAGTGATGCCTCAATCTGATTGGTTGAGAGCAAATGTTCACTTTTAAATGCGTTGACATGCACTGGATGCATATCAGTGTCTTACCTGATGCTAGAGTGTTGTGTTGGCGGCAGCATGCTGTAATACACCTGCATGTTACCGGAGGGCGCTGGCGCTTGATTGGTCTGTCCCTGCAGCATGATCTGTTGCTGATAGGCTGCCTGCTGAACGCTCGGAGAACCTTGCTGCATAGACACCTGCCAAACGCACACGTTACTTCATCAAAATCACTCCAGGTACTGAGGAAAAAAATGATGAGATTTGCAAAATTCAGCACTGACCTGATACGGAGGCATTGTGGGATACTGCACCATAACGCTCTGAATCTGATTGGCCATTCCGCCCTGAGAGCTGACCAGCGATTGGTTCTGAGTCTGTTGAACTCCCATCATGCCCTGGTAGCTGGGGGGTTGACCGGGCATGACCGTCTGGAAACCTTAAATGACATTCAGGGCAGAAACTCATTAGCATAAACCACAGCGAATCCGACGAATGGCGGAAAAACAACATCTGGAAGTGAAACATTAAGGACAAAGTGCAAAAACAAAGAGGGGTTTTATGCAACATTAAAGATGCAAACAACTTTTAAATAGCAGTTTAATTACGAAAAGAGTGAAATAAGTGAAATGAGGTAAAAGACACTGGCTGGTGTGGAAGAGTGGGAACAGATGGACGTTAATGCATGTCTTAGTCTTAGACCGTTTGCGGCAAATAGCAGCGCTTCTGAAGAAAGAGAGTCGCTGAGTGAAGTTCGTTTTTGTATTATTTGTATTATAAATAAAGAAATAAATAATTGTGTGTGTGTGTGAGAGAGAGAGAGAGAGAGAGAGAGAGAGATTGTTTTTTACACTTCCATTATTATTATTACTGTTATTAATGTAAACATGTTATAGTGTAACAATATTTAATCATAGGCTATGTGTGAATGTGTGTGTGATTAGAGATTTTATAGATGATATTATGCAAAAACTTTCTCCCTCTCTGTCTGTGTGTGTATATATATATATATATATATATATATATATATATATATATATATATATATATATATATATATATATATATATATGTGTATATATATATATATATAGTACACACACACACATAAATATATCATATTTAATATATAATAATAATAAAATAATGTAACTGTATATAATGCTCTTTCATTTTTTTTTAAGCGACGTCTAGTAGGGATTGTGTGTAGATTGAGATCTTTACGATGGACAATGACAGAGCATCTGTGAGTGTGAGTGATTCTCCTTCCTCTGATCAGAGATGAAGGGACGGCTCGTTCCTCCTCTGAGTGTGCGAGTGCACGGCTATTTTTACCTGCCCTTGCAAGGCCAAAGTGAAGAGAATAAAAGCCTGCCGATTTGGACCATACAAGCCCCGCACACACACTCAAGTGCTTGTGAAAGGGGCTCTTTCAATGTAACTGTGGGCGTGCGCGAGCGCGCACACACACACACACAAAAATTTCTCTATTTCTTTCATTTTTCTTACAGGTTCACCTAATTTTATTTCCAACCAGGTTTTTACATTTTTAGAAGGAAATGTCAGAGAGCATGGTTGTTGCTGTGATCCTCTGAGAGCTTGTTAGCATGTCACTATGCTAATAAAAATGTATGGCAATTATGCCACTTGATACTTAGCATGATAATAGTTAGCTAAATATTTATAAATACTTTGGATAAATTCATAATTGTAACGCAAGTGTTTAAAAATAATGAAATATAATTTATTTCAATAAATTATTCAAATTTAGTTGTTTCTGGAAACACTAAAAATACACATGTAGAAACGGGAGACAAAAATTGACATTCAATACATTTAACGTTTCATTTTCAACATTTAACATTTAATTTTATCTTACATAATTTTAGATTTTTTTTTTCCCCCAAATGCATTGTTTTAGTCTAGGTTATGAATATTTTTTGCTGATTGGGTAATTCGTTTTTATTTATTTATTTTTCCATCAATATAGCCTATGGTTATGGGGTAATGAATATACCTAAACATTTTTTTTTTGCTTATTTGTTATCAATATAGCTTTAAGTGACATGGCAGTGAATATTTTAGAATGAATGTATTATTTGTAATAAATTGTTATTTTTTTTCTTTTCTCTTGTCTTGTATTGATTCCAGTGAAAAAGTGACGCTCATTTAATTGATAAATATGTATAAAGGGTAGGCAAGCAAAGGCTTCAGCCTACGCCTTTTTCGGTTATTATGTATAACTTTATTTGTTATGGAAATTTGTCTGTAGGACCGAAATAAAATCTTATGTTATGTTAAATATAGCCCATGGCACTTGTGTAATGAATCAATTATTTATTGATTTGTTTGTTAGTTGCTTTTCTGCTGTACAGCACTTTTAAATGTGATTTATGAATATATTGATAATGTCCGATAACAAGAATCTGATAGCAGAAGAGTGTGTGTGGGGAAGTGGGGATGGGGTCAGAGGTCAAAGGTTGAGGAGTGAGGGCTGGGAAAAGAGACCGGTTCACTGTGAGAATGACTACGAATCTCATACAGTGACACGGCCCCGTCTCCCAGCGCTCCAATCAGAGCGCACCGACACCAAGCCCTGTTTCTGCTGACACTTGGACAGAAAGTGAGTGTGTAGAAGCTGTTTGTACCTGTCTGCTGCGGTGGCAGTGTCTGACTCTGGGGGGCGCTGTAGTGTAGCGGCGTCATTGCTCTGTAGTGTTGGTGTTGGCTTGAGTGCGAGTACTGACCCGGAGCACAGTAACACGCAGACACCTGCAGACACACACCATTTTTTTCTTAAATGTAATATTTAATTGTAAAAAAAAAAAAAATGAGGTGAGAAAAAAATTCTACATTTATACATGTATTTGAAAAACCTAAATAAAAGAAATGCTCAAAAACATAGCTACTTAATTACAAATTTCATTTTATTAAAATGATATGATTTTATAACATTACGTAAGAAAAAAGTACTAAATAAATATATTGTAGTCTACATTACTTTAAATGTGATTTAATAGATAATTTACAATTTTAATTTTCAAAAATTAAATTAAAAATTAAATTATATATACACACCAGTATACATACAAATGAAAGTAATTATTTCATTTGATAATAAATATTTAAGTAAAACATTATGTGAGAGAAAAATATTTATAAAATTATAAACTGTAAAATCTGATTTTATAACACATATTTTATTTTAAAAAACCTTGTTGCTATATAATATAAATGCAATAAAATGTAGTTATTTAATTTTATAATAAATGGTATTTACCTTTATAAAATTAATTATGTGTTAAAAAGGTATTTTACAGACATTTTTATAATTTACACAATTGTAAATGTGAATTTAATACATATTTTACATATAAATACTGTATATATTTGACATATGAAAATATAAATTATAAAGATTATTTTCTAAGTTAAAAATAATAGCGTGTTTCTACCTGCTGCACGGGCTGCTGCATGTATCCGTGTGGCTGTAGGATGGGCTGATTGACGGGTGTGGGATGGGGGTAGGGATGGCCGCTCATGGGCTGTCCTGCTGAAGGAAGCATGTAGCCGCTGGGCGGATGGTTCTGGAGCACCAGGGATTGTGGGTAGAGGCCCGTGTGGGGGTCGGGACCGTCACCTGAAGGCTGCCGAACTAGATTCATCTGGCTGAACTGGGCACTTAAACCGTCCTGTTGCTGTTTTAATACACAAAAAACATTTCAAATGAACTTTTAGAACAAACATATCAAATGAAATAAAATGATTTTTATTAGATTTCACACACACACACACACACACACACACAGTAAAATGTAGAAAAAAGTGACTAACAAAAGGAAATCATTGCCTACTTATGTAATATTTCTTTTAAATTATTTAATAAAAGGCCTTGTGGGTTGGTAAAAATAATATTAACCAATAGTCCAATTTTACACTTCAATCTGAATAGTTAAAAAAAAAAATGCTAAATTAAAATTGGGTCATTTTTATAATCGATTTCTCTCATTTGAAACCCAAGAGTCCATCTTCATTTGATTACGCAACTAAATGAGATATATTTGTAAAAGCTGAAGTGGATCACACGCTGAAGGTGTCATGAGATCAGGGGAGTCTATGAGAAACTAAACCAGGGCATCACAGTGAGGACGTTAAGCTCAGATCAAAGTCCTGCCCCTCATCACCACTGGCAGACATCTTTTTATTAAAGTAGTAACAACATCTGGTGTGGTTCATTATTCATGTGGTCTGAATTTGTTAATGAGGGTGTTATATTTGGTAGAAACGGGTCACGCAGTGAGAAATATGACAGAAGTGACCCAATTCAGTCATTAGGCTCCGCTGGGTACAACAAATCACATGGGGATCGTTTTGAAACTTTGGAGAGATTAATCAATGAAACTGACGGAACGGAAATAAACCGAGAACAGAGTTTCTTTTGACATCCAGTTTCTGATCACAGGATGCCACAGAATATGGAAATTAATAAACAAACCAAAAGTTAAAATTACTAAAGAAACGAACAGGGACAAACCAACAAAACAACAAAGAAAAGAATTAAAGACTGAAAAATAGAGAATAGAAAATAGGGGAGAAAAAAAAATAGGACAAAACATTAAAGGGGCCATATTCTGCACTTTTGTCATAATATGTATTTATTTTGTATATTTAACTTGTTTCAAAATAACAAGAAAAATCTAATAGACAAAATACACAATATATAAAATATAATAAATAAATGTATAAATAAAAAGTCAAATTAAAAGCATTAAAATAATACAACGCATTTAAAAAGTTTAAGAGCTGTGAATATATTCGTATATTTATTTCAAATGAACAAGAAAAATCTAATCAAATAAATAAATACATTTTAAATGGATCCTGTTAGGATATGTATTGAATTTATTTCAAATGAAAAAGAAAACTAAAAATGATATACAATAAAAAATGAAACCAAAAATTATTGAAGCATTAATAAAAACATGAAATGAATACAAAACATTTTAAAAGTTTAAGAGTCGTGAATATTAGGGTATGAATGTCCTGTATATTTAAAGGGTTTCAAATAAACAACAAAAGTCGAAAAACTAAAATAAAATATATTAAATACAATTATAATAATACAGTTATAATAATAATAAAAATAAATAAATATATATATATATATATATGTGTGTGTGTGTGTGTGTGTGTGTTTTTTTTGTTCAAGAATTATGAATTCGAGGGTATGTATTGTATATTGAACATGTAAAATTAACCAGAAAAATCTAAAAAATAATAAATTAATAAATCCAATATACAGTGAAGTTAATTATTCAAAACATTTGTAAAGTTTAAGAGTGTGAATATCAGTGCATTGTATATTGAACTTTTATTTCAAACGAACCGAAAAATTCTTTCCAAGATACGGCCTCTTTAATAAATCGAGGGAAGAGAAAAGTGAAGTTTAGAGACGGACAGGCATAGTGAAGGAAGAGAGAAGTACCACAGTGTATTGTTGAGTGAAAGCAGCAGGCAGGAGAGGAGGACAAGAGACCGCAGCAAACTGCACAGGCTGAGCAGACGACTGCAGAGACACAGAGAGAAGAAGAAGAAGAGAAGAGAAGAGAGGATGAACGACGGGATCAGGCCACAACGACAAAGAGAACAAAACAGCACTGAACGGAAAAGGAAGAACCGAATGAATGAGAACGGCAGTCACGTCATAGATTAATAACATTAAACAATACGTCAATGTTCTGATTATAAAGAAATATGAACCGATAAAAGACAAAATTACAATGCAATTTCGCTAGCACCATAAGTGATGAATGTAGATTATATCAGTGAAAAAAAAACCCAAAACATATTAAAAACCATATTTTATTTTTATATTTTTATATAGTGACAGCTGATAATTATTTTACACTACGGCCAATAACCAATATAATGATGAATATCTTACAAATTAATTTAAAATACAGATTAAATATTATGAAAAACTACAATAATTAAAAAAAATGTAAATAAAAAAAAGTTAAAAGACAAATTAAATTAAATAATATAACAAGTAAAAAAAAAAATTATAACTTACCAAAAAAACGAAGAAAATAATGACTAAAAATAAGAAAAGTGTACCTATATTAAATAAATAATTTAAATACAAAGATATTATTAAACAAAACAGGACAAATAAAACTAAATAAACTAAATTATTATATAAAATTGTTATTTAAATATTTAATATTAAAATATAAGACCAAAAATATAAGACAAAGTAAAATTGATAAATAACTATATAATATAGTAAAATATATTTTCCTGACCTGTGCTAGAAGGTGATTGGCTGGCTGAGGTTGAGGGGGAGGAGGAAGAGGCGGAGGAGGAGGGGGCGGGAGAGACATGGGCTGCTGGCCCCGCCCCTGCTGTGATGTCATGGCAGGGTTGTAGATCACCGGGCTGCCATCGGGGTTAACAAAAGGCTGACCTTTACGGGACAAAAGCCAAACATAGTTACAAAAACACTAGCGCAAAACAGCTACAATCGAATTTTTACTTCATTCATGCACCAGTGAATTAGTAAGGAAAGTTAGTATGTCGAATACGCAGCGTAACCTCCATCGTTTGAAGTAAGTGTTGGTCGGGACTCATAGAAATATATACACTAGATGTCGCCTTGGCTACGGCAGTCCATTAGAACGAATGCGTCAATAGAGCCGCCATCTTGGAACAGGGGAGCCTCTCCTCTTTAATGGATCAGCGTCAATGTAGACGAAGGTCTAACGGATATAAAATCACCATAAATCGTCATGAATGCGATTTTCTCTGCTTTTTTGGTTCGTTCCAACGTTCAGACATGTATTTATCATTGATTCCAGATTTTTTTTTATTTTTTTTTAAACACTCTTCCTAGTTCAGATTTAACTCGTGTGAACATCATACGCAAGTAACGCAACACAAAAGTCCGCCATCATCCATGAATTCGAAGTAAAGGTGGAGATAGCAGCGTTACCTAGCTACTTCCTATGACAAGACCCCTGTTCCAAGATGGCGGCGGTTTTGACGCATGCTTAGAACCTCAAGGTGACGTCTAGTGTATATGTCTATGGTCGGGACTCAGGAAGTACCCACCTGTCTGTGGATTGAGCAGAACGCTGCCCGGTGGGATGGCGGTGGTGTCCAGAGGAACAATGTAGAAGCTAGCGTTAGTATTAATGTTAGAGTTGGTAGTTGCGCTCTGAGAGACCGGGACAGTTGCGCTGCCCCCGATGGGCACGGCCGGAAGAGGGGCCGCTGGGGTGAAGCCCCGAACGGGATGGGGAACAACGGGGGCGGGTAACGGCAGCTGAGCAGGCCGAGAGAGCGACCCGGAAGAGGAACCTACGCTACTAGAGGAGTCTGAACCTGAAGGAGGGTGAAGAGCGGAAGAGTTTTTACTGTCAGGTGGGAATCGAGGAAATTAATGAAGAGGGGATGATGGGCGGGGCTAAAAAAAGATATGACAGGAAATGATGTCATAAAGAGGAAGCCGAACCATGAATGGTGGTCCAAATAAAAAGAATGCAAAAGAAAATCAATCTGGTGATGGTTCGTCCAGAATTCTTTAATTCATTTGTTTTATTATTAATTCATTTGATAAAATATTAATTCTTCTTCTCTAATAAAACCATTGGAATTAAAAACATTATTACAATCTTATTGTTTTGAATCGAGCTAGATAGTTTTGAACAATGGCAGGTTACTTACTTGCTCAAATTTTATTTTGGATCATTTTTAACCCCAAAAAGTTACGGAATGCAGCTTTAATAAATTGTTATTCATTACGGCTACTTTTTAAAAACATATTTATCTAGAATAAACTCAGACCGATGAAAACTACTTGAAATCTGATTGTTCAGACTGAATCCGTTTTAAAATAATAGGATTCAAATAAAAATAAAATAGTTAAAATATTAATCTGTCTGCAAACCACATAAGTGATTTGTGTTAGTAATTAAAAAACTAAAAATATATATTTTTTTTAGATTTGATCATGAATAATAAATGAATAAAAATACAAAATGTCTTATCTGATGTGTTTATATCTGGATGAAACCACTGATGTATAACAGCAACAGAATGTGTGATCATCCAGAGGGCTGTTAAACGTAACTGGCCATGAGGAGAGATCCAGCGGTTGCTGAACGGAAGAGCAGTGCCATTAAATATTAAAAGTGATAAATATATATTGGCGTCGACTCCTTGAGCTTCTAAATGCCAGAGCATAAATAACCAATGAATCCAGAGAGCAGACGGCTCTGAATATGAATGTGTTCTCTTAGCTGTTCCTCAATGGACATGAAATAGGTGAAAAAAGAGGGCAGAGAGATTCACCACACACACGCGCACACACACACACACTCAATGCAGGGCAGCTTAAAGCATGAATACGAAATGATGAAATAAAAAATGGTCTTCAAAAGAACAAAACGCTGAGCATAGGAAAGCAGGACTGGGATAGTGAAAATACACACGGGCAGTTCATGTAGTATTTGAACAAAACAAACTAGAAAAGATCTCAAACTACAAAGGGTTCATGTTGGAATTACTGTAAATTTCCTTTACTGTAAATGTTTGGAGTTCGGAAGTTGGAAACTTTTTACTGACTGGTCCTATTTGACCGCTGTCAAAAACAAAACAAAACAACTACATGATTTATTTTTGATATGCCATCGTATCTTAGTTAATGGCATTTTATTTGTTCAAAAGAATATATAATTATGTGTAGCAATTAAGTATAAAGTACAATACCGAACAGGCCCTATGAGCATTGCCATAGAAACTGAGTCCAGGGAAGGGAATCTATTGGAGCAGAACCTCACGTCTCCTAATTACGGTAATTCCCACATAAACTGTAGTCTGTAAAAATGATATTGGCTTCATTAAAAAAACCACAGACATCTAGGGATGCACGATATATCAGGGACCACAGTCAATCTGCATATATTAATTTTAGTAAATTTATTTATTAATAAATCTATTATTTATTTAATTTGTTATTTTAAATGTGAACTTTTAAACTTGTATCGGTCTGATTAGGCTGATGTAAAAAGCAGTTTATCGCAGACATAATTATTATTATTTTTTACTCACCCTAAACTAATAACAAAAACTTGATTTTCTCTTTTTCTGTGCCAGGTTTCAAAACGACTTATCCATGTTTTCAGCAATAAATGTAGCTTAACTTTACTAATTTTACTTTAAAATGGTACATTCGAAACTGGAGCTCTAGCCTGAACACTGTATTTTAAAATGAACATGAACTGGCTTTTGTATCATGTTTAGAGTGAAACAATATTCAGCGCAAAAAAAAAAGTACTATATTAGGGACTTGATTTTATTTATCGAGAATTACATTGGATGGTGAAAAGCGTTTTGATATAACAGGAAGTTGAAGGTTTTAAAATAAGACCTTGAGGATGCAGAAATGGAAAGTAGTTTCAGAGGCAGGAACAATTATTTCATTATAAAGAAAAATTAAAGGGGAGTGGCTTAAAAATAAGGCCTTGATGATGTCAGCGGTAACGGTAAGTCGTTTCAAAGGCAGGAGCAATTATTAGATTTTGTTGAAACGATGAAGGGGAGGGGCTTAAAAATAAGGCCTGATGATGTCAGAGGACATCGTTTCAGAGGCAGGGACAAGTATATTTTGACGAAAGATAAATGAAGACAAACATTTTTTCTTTAGACTAACTAAATGAATCGTTCGCAAACGACTAAAGGTAAATAGGCATTGTTTTGATTTCATGTTGACGCAAAAAAACGAACAAATTCTGCTATATTGTGCATCCCTAAAAAAGTCTATAACCAAGTCCACAGTTAGACAGTTAAGTGAATGAAGGTGTGTTATTTACTGGTTTTAGACAGTTTCCCCATGCTCTTGCTGCTGGCCGTACTGTCTCCTCGAATCAGCAGGCTGATGCCGCTGAAGCTGTTGGCTTTAGTCATGGCGGGCTTCAGGTTTCTGTGGGAGCTGTCTGAATCTGTGCTGCTCCAGGGCCGAGGGTCCGAATACTTCAGCTCGTTCTCAGAGCTGCTCTGACGACTGTTTCCCGAGCGGCCGTCTCTCAATCTACCACAACAACAGCTCATGGATTAAAGCCCGGCCATCAACAAACATGGCTATCGTTTACTAAAAAGCGCAAATCTCTTGTCTCATTATTGGTACATAATTAAGCTAAGAAACAAAGTACACAAAAAGAAAACTACCTGAATATCTGTCGTCTTTGCTGAGTGTTAATGAAAGTCATGTCCTCTTGAATTCTAGAGGGAATTTAAGCATTACAATTATGACATACTGTATATAAGACAACAGACTAACAAGAAAGCAATAAAGAAGCTCACACATATAACTCTCACTAGTAACTGTGTTTCATATTTTTACCTTTTATCAAAAGGGAAATGTTCTTGTCCCTGCAGATAAAAATAGACGCACATTAAAAAAAACAAAAAACAATATATATATTAACTAACATTGAGCAATACTTTTGTTACATTATTTATTCATCTTTGTTAATGCTAGTTAATAAAAGTACAACTGTTAATTGCTAGTTATTGTTAGCTCAAATACATTAAATAATATGAACACGTACTACTTTATCAGTAAATGTTGAAATTAACTAAAATTAATAAATGCTTTAGAAGTATTTGTCATTGTTGGTAAATGTTAACTAACACAGTTAACTAATATTAACAAATAGTACCTTATTGTAAAGTGCTATAGTTACATTTCTTTAGCTTTTTATCTAAAATGAATAAAAAATTTTAGCAAACTACATTTCTAACATTTATATTACAGCTAAAGACCAAAACATTATTTATGCTCAAATTGACTATTATATGATAAATGATAAGATATTTCTGACACAAAGTTGTGGTTTATACCAAGTAATAAATAACACTACTTATAAAAAAAACAAAACTTAATAATAGGTTTATAATAAGATGTGTTGTATTTTGGTAAGGAGACGCACGTCTTGGGCGAAGATCCTGTCTCTGGCGCGCTGGTATTCCTCCTCTCGCTCCTCTATTGATTTACTCCGTCTGTCATCCTTAAGTCGCATCCGCAGCTAAACACACACATACGCCTACACTTTATCTTCAATACCATGTTGCGCAAGTTATTGTATACATTTGTTGGTTGTTGGATTATTTCAATCAGAAATTGCAAGTAGTTTATTTATTTGTAAGTAATATATTTAAGTTAGAATATATTTCTTACCCTGCCATCCTCCTGGTCCAAGCTGGAGTTATCTCTCTTTAAGATGTACCGCTTTTGGAAATCATCCGTTTTATCATCTTTAATGTGTTCAGAAAACTTCTGATCTGGTCTGTGAGAGAAAAAAAATAATAAAGAAAAATAAAAGTTACATTAAAACTCTCATATAGTTATAACAACTGAGGCTAGTAAATCCACACGTACATTCTAGTATTGCTGGTTTTGTTGATAATTACTGATTTCCCAGTCTGATCGACATTATGGTCCAGCCCAAAATACGCCGCCACCCTGTGAAGGAGCATCCTGTGGTATGATGTCATCGGGGGGAACTTCCTTTTCTGACTTCTGTGGAGAAGAAAAAAAACGATAATTATTTACCTCATCAATAAATTAAAGGATGATAATGTTATAAATATAAATGTACTTATTATAAAACCGAATATTTTATATTTATATTTTTGTGCATTAATCCAGTTTTAGTTGAAAACGGTGTCTTGTAAACGGCCCCTCAATCAATTTAATGCTGATACATAAATAAAATTTTATGATGAACATTTTACATACAATTATCAAAATTCAGAAAAAAAAGTAAGAAAAAAAAAAGTACTCAAAATAGCCAAATATTAAAATAATTTTGTTGTACATACATTGAAATAGTATTTTTTGATAATCAGCCTGGCTGATATTTCAACCTAGAACTGACATGCATAAAAATTAAGAAAATATAGATTTAAAAATTTTTTTTTTTATATATATATAATGTGTGTGTGTGTGTGCGCGTGTGAAAAAGAAATCACGTCAGTTTTAAACAGTTTTGTATTTTTTGGCTCGACTTACTCAATGTTACTGATGAAGTCCAGAATATCTTGCTCGAGTTTCAGCAGCATCATTCTGTCCCTGTAAGAACAGCATTCATTAGCATTTATTACAGCTCATCAGTATGATGAGTGCCAGTGCCAGAGTATTCAAATGTGTGCCTACAAGCTCCGCATCGATCCACATTAACAACCGAGAAGAGATGCAATACTTGTGCACAAAGTATTGGATTTTTCTCATACTTTTTAATAGAAATATTGAAGTAATAGTTCACCCAACAAAAAAAAA
Organism: Semotilus atromaculatus; assembly: GCA_031834385.1. NCBI lineage: Eukaryota > Metazoa > Chordata > Actinopteri > Cypriniformes > Leuciscidae > Semotilus > Semotilus atromaculatus. The sequence continues at coordinate 11,028,304 of JAULUF010000013.1, read as the reverse complement.
ATTTCGCCGTCATGTCGTTCCATCAGAACACAAAGATAATTTGAATGAAATCTGAGAGATTTCTGTAATTGAAAGTCTATTCACCCAAAATTCGGACACTTCAAAACATTCATTAAGACATTGATTAATAAATACATATGAATCGAGAGGTTTAATTCAAGTCTTCTGAAGAGACACAATTGCTTTAAATGATGAACACATTTAATTTAGGCTTTTTTTCCACATAAACATTGATTAGTAAACGTACATGATGCATTCAAATTTGGTCATGGATGCTCAAGCATGAGAACCAATGAGGTTCCTTCTTGTGTTACGCAGCGCGTTTGAGCTTCAGCAAGAACCAATGAGGTTTGATCTTGCGCGTCAAGCAAGTACGGTTGAGCTTCTGTTTATGTTCGCTGATCAATGTTTATATGTGAATAAAAGCCGAAATTAAATCTGTTCATCATATAAAGTGACTGTGTCTCTTCAGAACAGAACTTGGATTGAACCTGCTCGATTCATATGGATTTAGTTTATGTTGAATAGTTTAGTTATGGATTTAGTTTACGATCTCTTTATGAACTTTTTGAAGCGTCAGACTTTTGGGTGTAGAGAATTTCAATGGAGGGACAGAACAAAAGTTTTATGGGTTTTGAACAACATGAGTAAATGATGACAGAATTTTCATTTTTGGGTGAACTATCCCTTTAAAATGATTATTTAAACATAATATCAACAAATATATTATTTATATACAAATATCAAATAGAAAATGACCCCGAAACAAAAAAAACTGCTAATGTCCCCTTTAAAGTGACCTAGGTCACACTTTATTTTGATAGTCCACTTTAGACATTCTACTAGCCATAAAAAAAAATTGCAACTACATGTCAACTAATTACAAGTAAATTTGCAACTACATATCAACTAACTGTTAGTAAATTTGCATCTACATGTCAACTAACTCTCATTAGAGTATTAGTAGACTGTCTGCTTAATATCTGCCAAGACTTTATTCTAATGCTCCCCCAACAGACATCATACTGACTGCAAGTTAGTTTGCAAGTACGTCAACTTATTCTACTAACACTATAATGCTAAGTTAGTTGACATGTAGATGCAAATTTACTAACAGTTAGTTGATATGTAGTTTGCAAAGTTACTAGTCAGTAGAATGTGTAAAATGGCATATTGAACTAAAGTGACCTACTCTAGAAATAAAAAGCACATAAAAAAATAAAAAAAGAGCTCAATGACTCGACAGGAAGTGGCAGTAGCAGTAACATTGAGACGAGGGTGTGTTAATGAGACGGTGGGGGGATTTTCACACACCGGGGGTTGTTCTTCAGCGTGTTGACCAGAAACTCATGGAGGTCTATTCCCGTGGAGTCTGTGTATTCCTGACTGGGATCTGAGAGAGAGAGATGGAGAGAGATTCATCACACACATTCTGTTGCATCCATCTGGCCTGTGAGAAAACACCTCCTCTGCCAAAAAAACAAAGACACACACACACACACACACACACACACACACACACACACACACACCTCTTGAGAGTGTCTTCTTGGACAGTCGGTCTGTTTTCTCTGGCTTTTCTGAGATTTTCTCACTGTCCTCAATTTTGATTGAAGTTTCATCTTTTTCAAAAGACTGACTGAGCTCGATATCAATATTTTCCTGTTAAAACAAACAATAAAACAGATTTAGAAATAAGATATTAACAATAGCAAAAAGTTATTCATTCAATTATTGATATATTTGACACATTCGCATTTCCCAAGTTTCTAAAAACAACAAACACCTTTTTTGATGATTAGAAGAAAAACAACAGCTCATTTTTGTCATTATGAAGTGAGGAGGGTAATTTAAAGCTAATTATGATCTCTTTCCCTTAGCTGCAGCTAATCAGAGGAGTTTGATTAAAATACTTTGAGAAGACAATTAGTACAAGACTTGTAATCATCTCAAGTAATAAAGATTTTTCTCCTCTCACATAACAATCACAATAGAGAACCAAAAAGTTCAACAAACACTACCCAATAAACTAACTATAAAAGCACAATTAAAAAAAAGAAAATTATTTTAGATTAGTAATTTATGAATGGTATCACAATTCTGGCTATAAATAAAATAAAGAATAAAAAAAAATTAAAAAGCTAAATCAAATTTCACACAATAATATATATAGAGTACCAATAATATATAGTGGAAAAAAATATATTTTTATATATACTACATTGGACAATAATATGGATCATAAAAAAACTGCATATTAAATAAAATAAAATGCATCTATATATATATATATATAAAATAAATAATCCAAAATTAAATAATAATAAAAAAAAATCTAAAATTAAATAATCAATCAAATCAATAATTTTAGTTTTAAATTAGTGGCAGGCTGATATATCCACTGACATTTAGACAAAAGTCACAATAAAAGGGAAAAAGCTCAACCAAATTCGACATTTATAATATAATTCCACAACAATATTAATACTACATAACACCTTCATAAAGTGCTAAATAAATAAATATTTTCTGTTCAAGCACAAAAACTTAAACTTTACCAAAATAATAAAACAAATAAAAAATCTATTAAAAAGTGATACTTTTTTAGGCCAGGCCTATTCAATCCCACTTCATGAACGATTTAAACAAAATTTAATTTTGCTCATAATAAATTATGCTTATTGTTCATTCTATTATGTTATGGTAAACTGTATTAAATTTAAACAGTTCAAAACTTTCGACAGTGATAGTACAAGAAGTGAATGTTCATTATAGTAAATATATTCCATTCAGGTGCGCAGCTTTTGGGTTTAGAGGGTATTTTGGCCTGTTCTACTGCACATGAATTTATATTTTATGAATGGGATTTACAAACTCCCCCGAGGAGAAAGACGAAGGATTGTGGAGGTTATGAGATCATTCTGCCCTTCTGTGAGCTTTGGACTCGATCCCACCATGATCCTTCACTCTGATGCTAAAACTCGGCTTTATTTCAAACAGAGAGCGAGAGAAAGAGCCAGCCAAATGAACAGCAGTGGCTTTAAAGTGATAGTTCACCCTAAAATTATAATTCTTTCATCATTTATTCACCCTTTCGTGATCCCAAATCTTTTGAATTTAATTCTTCTGAGTACAAAAGGAGACGTTTAGCTGAATGTTCATGCTGCTCTTTTCCATATAATGAAAGTAAATGGGAACCAGGGCTGTCAAGCTCTAAAATTGTTTGGATTTTGTACATAGTAAATTATGACAGGTTTAATTTTTGGGTCCTTTTATGTTCGTTATAAATCGTTAGGCACTGTTTCTCATTCTCTGGCCTTTTTCTTCACCTGAACGAGGACAAAAATGTCATGCTACACGAGGGACGCGAGAGAGACGACGAATGGACAGATCGTGAATGAGCAGGTTGTGGGGGGGGGGGGGGGGGGCAGAGAGATGAGAAAGGTCTATGAATAGAGACCCTCTTTCCTCGGGGAGGAAGTCTCGTTCACTCATTCAAGGACGTAAACTTGATTAAGGACATTTATTCGTCTTTTGGATGTTTTGTCCACAAAGACCTTGAGTTCTTTTCTTCCTCACCTGCTCTTGCACTGCATGACTTCCGATTAAAAAAAAAAGATAAAAATGAAACGATCGGCTGGGTTTCTTAACAAAAACGTCTTTAAAAACCAAGGTTGTAAAATGTATTCACCGTACATAACTTTTCTCTGAAATATTACATGGTCAAGTATTGACATGCTTATAAAAATAAGTCAACAATGAGTATGAAATAACATGCAATGTATTTGGTTTACATCTCAATGTTAAATCAATAATGATAAAAAAAAGAACAATATATGCTTTACTTTTGAAAAACTTAAATGAAAAGAAAAAAAAAAAAGGTATAAATATGATGAATATATACAATGCAATTAGAATTTATTTTATCATTTCAAGTGTTATAAATAGATTCAAGAGTAAATAGATCTAGACAGTAAATAAATTAAGTTGTGCCTGCAATAGAAACATACTACGTACGTGAGTGTGTGTGTGTGTGTGTGTGTATACACACACACACACCCCCAAAGTATTATTGTGGAAAAGTAATTGTGATGTATCCATATGCGACTGAATTACACAACATATTTTTGCAGATCAATAACCAACACTACTATAGTACTATAACCAACACACAAAGAAAGTTGCAGCTTTGTATACAAAGAGCTGATGGTGTTGACCGCCTACAGCGAGCTCTGGGCTTCCTAATAGCAGCTCTGAGCTGCACACTAACCTAATAAATAGAACAAAAATGGGGTTTGGATAAGAACAGGCAATTATAGCAATCCACTGAGCTAGGCAGCTGAGACAGGAAAATTGTATTTGGTATAGATGATGGATGAATGCAATCCTGTGCTGGGGACGCGCACACCTTTAATAAACGCACAGCTCTATAAAACGTGCACACATGCGATCGACTCGCGCAAAACGTCTTTATAACTAAGAGCAGCGTTGATGTTTTGACAGCGTTATTGATGTGGGAAGCACTGGAGCAAGGAGATCGGTTTGATCATAGTCTAAGTGCTTTGCTATGAACCTCCTAAGGGGAATTATGTTAAAAAAAATATATAAAATTAAAGAAAAAAATTATATTTCAATGCTTCTGCCTTCTATCACAAATGTATTGCAATCCCCAGAGAAACTTTGTGTTTTTTGCAAAACTACTGTTTTCTCGCAAAACCAATGCGCTCCCCTTAAAAATGTGCATTTTCTCGCAAAAAGAAATTGTGCATTCTCTTGAGAAAATTTTAGTTGTCTTGCAAAACTATTGTTTCCTGAGAAACTTTGTATTCTCTCGCAAAGTATTACATTCCCTGAGAAACTTTGCATTCTCGCAAAACTATAGCGTTCTTCGAGAAAATTTGCCTTCTCTTGCAAAACGTTTGCGTTTTCTCGCAAAAACATTAGCATTCTCTCGCAAAACTATTGTTCCCCGAACAACTTTGTTCCCTCACAAAACTATTGTGTTCCCTGAGATTACCTTCTCAGGCAAAACGTTTGCGTTTTCTCACAAAACAATAGCATTCCAAGAGAATCTTTGCATCCTCTCGCAAAACTATCGCGTTCCCTAACAAATGTTTAATTCTCTCGCAAAACTATCGCGTTCCCTAACAAATGTTTAATTCTCTCGCAAAACTATCGCGTTCCCTAACAAATGTTTCATTCTCTCGCAAAACTATCGCGTTCCCCCGAGAAAATTTGCCTCCTCTTGCAAAACTTTTGCGTTTTCTCGCAAAACATTTGCATTTTCTCACAAAACTATAGCATTCCCAGAGACTTTGCATTCTCTTGCAAAACCATTGTTAAAAAAATGCGCTTTTGTAATACTATTGCATTCCCCCAAGAAAAATTTTGTTCTCTCGCAAAACATTTGTGTTCCCCGAGAAAATAACTTCCCTCGCTAAACATTTGCATTTTCTAATAAAAACCTTTCCGTTCCCCCAAGAAACGCTGCGTTCGCTCGCAAAAGCACTGAAATATAGTTTGTCCTCCCACCTCATATTATTTCCATCACAAAAGTTTTGTGAGCAAATGCAAAGTCATTGAAATTTAATTTATCCTCTTTTTTTTTTTTTACCATCACAATGTCCCCTAAGGGCCTTCATACTTTGTATGAACGGCATGCTATTTTTTTTTTTAAACAGTATGTGAATTAAGTAAACTATGTCACATGACCTAAAAGGTAAGGAGTATGCTATTCCTCTCACACACACACATAAAACACACACACATTTACCTGTTCTTGTGGCAGTTCTCGGAGCGGAGGTGGAGATGGTTCCTCACACACCGCCAAGCTGCGAACTAACTTTAACTTGCCGTTGGACTGGAGGAGAGTAACCATGGTTACCAAAACGTCTGGCACTCATTCGCAAAAAAACGTCCAACAACGCATGACTAAAAATATACAAGCACCATTTTGCAACGTCTCAGGAGACTTTTCAGAGCTCTGGGAGGGGTCTGTGTTAATTAATTAGAGCCATGTTTATTAAAACCAACTCTTATATAAACACATCTGAAACCCCTGAAAGTCTGAAAATCTCAAACGTATTATTTTTTTTACAAATAATAATAAACACAAGAGACAATTTCTTGCAGGCAATGTCAAAACGACCAAAAAGAACACAGTTTTAATGCACAAACTCAACGAAATCACAAAAACAGAGGCTGTTCAAAATGCAGAGATAAACCGACATCAAGAGCAGAGCAGAATTCGACACTAGGTGGGAACATCTCCAGAGGAGGCGCTTGGGTTTTACAAACCCCCGGCATTTTGGTTCATGCTGCAAAAGTGCTAAACGCAGCATCCCCCCTAAGCACATTTATTATTCTTTACTGACTCGAGCAGGGGCTTTTATTCCCACAATGCACTGCCGAACTCTCTCTCTCTTTTTCTCGCAAGGCACACAGAGTGCAGGCAAACAAAACAACCAACCAATCAATCAAAAAAAAAAAAAGAAAAAAAGTGGACCAACTCATGCTGTGATCATACCGTACCTTGGACCGTTTAATACTCTGAGCTGATTGGCCGAGCTGTTGTTAAAAAAGGAAAAAAGGAGGAAATTTGGATCATGTTATTAAATATTTAAAATACACATTTGTTTGTTAACGTATGACATGCTTAAAATGTATATGTATATCCAGCACCTATAATGCATTAATTAAAATAATAATATAAATATACATTATAAAAAAAATTTTTTTTTCAGATTTTAGGATATACTACATATATGTAGATTTTGTGAACCCTAATTTCAACCAAACTGCCTTTGCAGTTATGTAAAAAACCTTAAACATTCCTTTTTTTTACACTACTAAAGTCACCACTATTTTATCTATTAATATTCGGCATGGAATCATGGATGCATTAAATTGATCGACAGTGACATTAAAGACATTTAGAATGTTTTCTGGATTTCTAAATCAAATAGATGCTTTTCTTTTTGTAAAATATATAAAATAATTCAATGTATCGCCCAGTCCTGGAAATTTATGGCAAATCCAGAAGGTCAAAAAGTTGAGTTACGCATGTTATTGCAGGTAATATATCGTTAAAGGAGTGTGTGCACCAGTGAAGCAGTTAATTGTGCAGGAAAGGAGAGAGAAAAATGAACAATGAGAGAGGAATAGAGCTGAGATCAGCATGTGTTTCAATGCACCTGGCCGCTGCCCTTTCTCATTGCACCAAGACCAGATGGTGGCAAAGTCACACACACACACGCGCACTCACACACCCTGAGGGTTTGCAGATAAACCAGCAGGATTTCAGGTGCAGATTAACTGTCCTTCCTCTCTTTACTGGCATTAGCCAATCACATGCCAGCTTGGATTCGATTGGCTGATTCTACTCATCTTGTTGTCTTATCTCTGTCTTTAAGCAGAGACAATGGAAACCGCAGCAACAGCATACCACTCAGTGGTCGTTAACATCCCATAATAAGTCATTAGCAAGAGGCTGCAATCTCATTTTCTGTTGGCTTTGGATTATATTACCCATAATGCACCGTTTATGCATAATACACAAGTTTACCTGAGTTTGATGCGAGGAACTTTGGTCTGTCACACACTCCTGGGTGTGTGTGCCGTTGTTCTGGGGCGTGTGTTGGGGGTCGTTGAGGGTCGCGGGTTCGGCCATGTGCGGCCCGTCACTCTCCAGAACCTTCATAACGTCACAACTTCTGGTGTCCAGAGAAGATTCAGACATTATCTTCAGACGCAAGGCCGAAAATCACCACCTGTGAGATAAACAGACACTGGTGATTTCATTGACAGCGTAATTATGTTGATTTCTACTTGTGATGTTAAAATTACTGGTTCTTTGCCACCAAATTGATGTTAAATAAAACCTAACACAGGTTGGGTGAAATTACGAATTCTGCAGTGCCAAAGGCTCACATCACGAATAGTAATGATGTCTCAAGATGCTTCGTAACCTTCCTTGAATGTGCAGTCATGTAACCTAATTAATATTCATTTCCCATTGTAGTATTCGTTAATTAGCCAGCTGACTAGCACCAAATTATCATCATATGCCTTTTGGCCAATCAGTTAAACCTGCAGGCTAATGTCAATATACATAATTAAAAATCATAAGTACATTTTTTTCATAGATAAATTTGCACCTATAGTTAATTTGATGTGAATAAAATTGAGGTTGCGAACTTATATCATGCTCAATGTCATACCAAAATTTTTCAGGATAGTTGCCGTAGGATTCAATTCGGTACTTAACTAAAAGGATTAGTTCATAAACTGTATTAATCATAAGTTTTATTAATGTCATGCTTTATGGAACATGCAGTCACAAACAAATTAATACATTCATGAAGCATTCATAAAAACGTTACCATAGTAAGATTCGTAATTTCGCCACATATGGCAAAAGATTAGCTCATAAATATTAATTAGTTGCTGACGTTACAACTAGAATTGAGCAATTACGTAAACTAATTAATATTCATGTACCAAACCTTTTACTTTGAACGATTCATAAATCTGATTTGTTAGAAAAGCTTGCGTAAAAAATAAAAAAATAAAAAAATAAAAAAAACAGTGCAGGCTAGTCGAAAAAGAAACTGTAGAGTACTGTAGGTTAATTCTTGAAAGTCTACATTTTAATTACAGTTGCTTAGATTGTAAATATTTGTGCAAATGTTAATGCCTTTACAGTTTTTGGATATCAATATTAAGAATAGTCAAATTTTGCTAGTTAGCCGCCATAACTAATTTGCCGCAAATAAAAACAAGATTGTACGCACAATAAGGCGTTCAGTAAATTCCAAAGAATTATTCGGAAGTTTAAAAAAAAACAAAAAAAACATATATATGCATTTACGTAGTCTGTACCTATCAGTTCCGCAAGTTACATAACTACTGAAATTTACGTGAAAGAGAACGGGGTACTTCTATCCACCATTTGCGTCAAATTTTGGATTTTGACAAATTATCATGAACTAAAAACATTTTGGTATTTTGTTTAAAAGTAAATGTATTCGCACAAACGACATCGTACGAATGTTGGCGTTTACCGGCTGTGCTGTTTTCAGGACTGGGCAGGAACCTTAGGGAGCGTAGGACCCTGGGGCCTCCGGAGGCAGAGGGGCGGACTGAGAGACGGACAGGGGGCAGCAGCAGTCCCATGACCCCCGTCACCAGCGCTTGGGTCGGGTCGCCAAGCCACGGCTCACGCACACGCTCCGCATCACCCTCGGACACCTGTCACACACACACAAGGACAGAGATCAGGGGGTCAAATACAGCGAGGTCAAGAGGTCAGGGATGCATGGATACAGTAGCATCCGTGAGGGAGAACTGAACTTGTGTGTGGGTTGTTTGATGGCAAGTCTAAAAGGTCTTTCGGGAGCAGAAGCACTGCAGTGCTTTTAAAAAAGTGTCAGGGTGGTGACATGAATATGGAGAACAGACTGTGCCGCAGAGAAACAGGGACATTCAAATACACTGAGAGGAAGTCACGTTTAACGCTGAGCCTTATACGCATTTTAAGTATTTCAACCAGCTATAAGGAATACTAAATATGGCTCCATACTCAATTTAAAAGTATAGTCTGTTGATTGGAATATAAAAATAGTAGTTTTTTTTCACTCAAAGTCAATATAGCTCACGCATAGGTCTTGTGATGTTTCAACTTAAACCTTCCTATGTAGTGCAATCACTTTAATTAACAGATTGAGATAAATTAACTTGAGAAGATATTCGTCTTCGAACTGAGAAATTCCCATCTTGCTAGTCAAAAAGAAAGAGACTTAAAATAAGAAAAAGCAAGTGACATTTGGTACACTACTTGTCAAGGCGAATAGGCTAAGTATTTAAAAACAAACCAAATTTATTACAAATCCTAGTGTCACAAACAGTATCAACCCAACAAGAGTTGCGAACTTAGAAATCCTACTATTACGAACAATATGACTGCCGAAATTATCAGTACTACAAACTCAACACAAATGGTGAAATTACGAATCCTACAAACAAGTATCGATAATACCAACTTAATTTGACTGGAGTAATTGCAAATCCAACTATGAAGAATTTGTAGTACCAACTGAATACAGGTAGCAAAATTAGGAATCTGTAATCGTTGATCGTTGAATCGTGAATCGTTGATTCAATGTACTACGAATGGCGAAATCGCAAATCCTACTAACTATGACAAATATTTAGTAGTACCAACTCAAAAAAAAAAAAAAAAAAAAAAAACATTTTGGCACTACTATGATGAACGATTAGCATCGGTAGTATCCAAGCAACACTAACACAAGAAAGAAAAAAAATATATTATGAATGATTATCAAAGAATTATGATAATACTGTAAAAAGGTAACATCACAGTTGATAAGTCAAGAAATATATTAATAATTCATAGGTCACACACAGTGTTACGTAACCTTTCTATAGGTTCCGTTCACAAAACATAAAGGGATAGGCTAGGTCACCCAAAAAATGATTAATTATCCCTAGTATTTTTTTTTTTCAGCTTTATTTCGACAACAACACTGGTGCCAAATCAATACAGATGAACAAATACCAATCCTACAAATGAATGTTTAGTTCATTCAAATCAAAAGACTTGGTGATCTGACAAGTCAAGAAAATAATGTATATTTATAAGTTGTTTCATAATAATCCTATGACGTTTAAGTAACGCTTTCCCAACAGTAGGATTCATTCATTCAAGCTTGTGTCTGAATGAACTGAACATAAGTGCAAGTGTTCGCCTGGGCATTAATGACCCAAAAATGACCCTCACCTATCCTGCCACCGCCAATCTAGAAACCTGTGCCAAGTTGTGACCCACCATATATCTCGAGGTCAAACGGGCCTAACCTGCCTCAGTAATCCCGCCAAGTACGCCAACTGGGTCCAAACACACTGTACAATCTGACCAACGTAGAGTCCTGCTAGAGATTCAAGTTACCAAAACCATCATACCACGAAACACACACACTGATCAAAATTCAAGCGATTAGCATCACGCGCGATTTGACAGCCGCACAGGTGGCAATGACAAGAACAGGTGGGTTTGACCACACTCAAGACAACAACCAGACGGTCCCTCAGAATTATCCGAGACCATGCCATGACTTTTTCGTGAGTGTTTGCACATAGGTCACTGGCATTATCCCACATCACCGCAGGAAGGAGGAGTGGATAATGTGTCTCTTGATCTTCTTTGGGCTCAGAACAGACCAATCTGGGGCGCAGGGACAAAGAGCGGCACAATTGCGCACCAACTGCCGCTTTCAAGGACAATTATGACTTATGAGAGCGCTTTTCCTCCCACACATGGATTGAAACACCTACTGTTGGCAGGAATTACACGAGCGCTGTTCATAAATATCCAAGCATCTCTCTTGCTGCGGGGTAATCTCAGCGCTACCGTATCTTTTCCTCTGAACACAGCGTTTATGTCGAGGTGAAGTGAAAAATCAGAATCTGCATTTCAAAATACGCCCTCCACCGCAACTACCCTCCCCTCCTGCACGCACAACAGTTTTCACTCCATATTCAATAAGTTCTTCTGAGCATCACTAGAGAGAAAAGACTCCCCGTGGATATCGGCGGCTGCATATTTTCACAAACTTGACAGTACAGATGTCCGAGTTTGACGCTGGAGGATTAAAAAAAAGGAGAGAAAAATCAACCACCGCAGAAACACACAAATACACCGTCTGTCTTTCAAAAACTACACGGCTGACTACCTAGACAGCATTTTTGGGTATAATTGGTGTGTTTCCAGTCGATTGATGCTCAAGAATAACATATGTTGCCCAAAAAAAGCTATTTTTGCTAAGTATGATGACTAAAAATGTTGTCCAGATAGGTAGTGTACTGGATATTATATCTGAGATTGCCCATCTAGCTAGGCAGCTCACTAGGTACAAAGGCCCCTCAAAAAACAGTCAAGGTCTCAAAAGGTAAAATACTCAAATACTGCTGTCTAGATAGGCACCTTACATAATTTTCAGTATAAAATGCTCAAAAATGTGGTCGTCTTAGGCAGCCCTCTTGGTACTGTTGTCGAGGTAAGATTTCTAGAAAGGCGGCTAACTAGGTCTCATGCCCCGAATCGCCATTTAGTAGGGGTACAATTCCCAAAATGGCTGACTACAAAAGGTAGTGTACAACAATATTGTCTAGATAAGTAAGGTCATCTAGGTAGAGAGCTCGCTAACTTGGTTTGATGCCAAAACATGCTGTGTAGGAAGGAAGCTCACTTGATACAATGCCCAAAACGGCTGTCTAGGAAGGTAGCGCATTCAGTATGATGCCCACAATTGCTGTCTGGGCTTTTGATGCTTGCAAATGCAGTCTAGGTAGGCGACTCAATAGGTATAACGACCTAAAATGCATCCAGCTCACTAGATCTGATGGTCAAAAATGCGGTCTGTGTAGGTGTATAACAAGGTTTTACATTCAGATTTATGCATTAGGAGATGAAAATGATGCTCAAAACTGCTACTTATGCAACACAAAAGGTATAATGCATCTAGAAAGGCAGCTCACAAGGAATAATGACAAAAAAAGCTGTCTAGGAAGGAAGTGCACTATAGTATGATGCACGCAATTGCTGTCTAGGCAAACAGTTAATAAGCTTTTGATGCCTGAAAATGCCGTCTTGGTAGGTGGCTCAATTGGTATAATGCCCTAAAATGCATCTAGGAAACCAGCTCTCTAGATTTGATGGCCAGAAATGCTGTCTGGGTAGGTGTATAATAAGGGTTTACATTTACTTTTCTGTATTAAGCTGACAAAAAATGATGCTCAAAGTATGATGCCCACAAATGCTGTCTAGGCAAACAGTTAATAAGCTTTAGATGCCCGAAAATGCAGTCGAAATAGGCAGCTCACTAGGTATGAAACCTAAAAAATGCATCCGGCAAGGCAGTTCACAAGGTTTTATGCCCAAAAACGCTGTCTAAGAAGGAACTGCACAAATTGTGATGCACAAATGCCATCTAGGCAAAGAGTTAATAAGCTTCGTTGGCATCTAAGTAGGAAGCTCACCAAGTACGATGCCCAAAACAAATGCTTTACTGGGTTTTGAGACCGTCATAATGTCACTGAATCTGGGACGGACACACAGACTTTATTTGGACGAAACTAAAACATCAGCCTACAAACAAATACCACTTTTGTTTATTTTTCCATTTTTTCTCAACAGAAGACAAAAAAAAAAAAAAACAGACTAACACATGCAAAGTAAAATAAATATAGACAAACACAACCACGACTTCTCACAAAAATGGATGCAACATCATCTCGCTTTAACCTTGTTGTCCGAGACAATAAAGCCCATCCGTAATTTCCCATTATCAATTATTAATCACCATATTTCAGGAAGCAACGAGCACTTACCCTCCTGACAAAAGAAGCGCACCACCGTGCCGGGCTCTAGGCTACACATATTTCACTTCACCCCTGGTTTAGACTAATATGCAAATGGACCATATTTCTGGATAAAAGCGTTGCTAATGGTTTTCCCTCTTTTTTCCTCCTCCCGTCACAATCCGTGTTCTCAGTGTGTGGCCGCTGTCACAGTCGAGCTATTCTTCTCCTCTCCTCTCCTCATCAGTTCATTTACACGATTCGCCACATTAACGATATTAGCCGGGCTGCCTTCGGCTGTAATTTACACCGACACAAACACCCAGCTTTCTGCTGATAGCCGCCTCGGGCGCTTTTTTAAATTATAAAATAGAGCAATTACAAGAATGTCATTACAAAGTGTGCGCGCACACACACACACACACACACACACGAGCAGAGACTGCAATTTGCTGACGTGCAAATTTAGTCACAATGAATTGAACCAAGGTTTAGAATTAATATGGAATTAGCACTAAAAACTAATCTAGATTATTTGATCACTTTTTGCAAATATTTATTTAAAGACCAAGCTCAAATGTTACAATGGTTTCCGTTACAAAGTGTTTCATTGTAAAAATTAAACGTAGGAAATTTCAAAAGTTTTTTTTTTACTACTTTGCAAATGTATTTTTACGTTCACCTCAAATCAAATGAGCAAGAAAAAAAAAAACCCACCAGCATGCAAATCAACACGTTCAAGACTTCACACACACACACCTGCCTGTCGTTCATGATCCGCTGCTCGGCTCACATCATTAGTTTCCATAGCAGACCGAGTAGCATCAAACGGAGCGCGCTCAGTGCAGCTCTGCTCTCCTCCGTCTGAGCGTGGAGCGTTCGCGTACCTGCCCAAAGCCATCGCTGCCGCAATCCTTCCTGATTCTCCTCTCTCTCTCACACACACACACACACTCTCCGCCAAATCAACAGCTGGCCTTTGTGATGTCACCCCTCCCCTGGCCAATCAGAACGCCCTGAGGGCTGGGTGCAGTATGTCAGCGCTAAGCAGGGCTCCACCCTCGAGAGCCAATCAGATGGCCCCTGTGGACCGGAGAGAGAGGCAGACGGCAAAGACACACACACACACACACGACCAACTGTGGCGAAGTGCCACTGTGGGACAGTCTGTCAGGGTAGGAGCACGCCAGCACTGCAAATCCACCTTATTCGGTTGCAAAGGGTGCATGTAAGCTACTCATCGAACTCAGTGCCGCAGTCGCACACACGCCCTACTTAAAGTGATGTCCCCTTGTGCCTCAAATCTCCATATTTCCGTGCACATTTTTGCGGAAAAAAAGAATACCTGGTGGTTAGGCAGACGCCCCGGTTTAACAAGCAAGCACCCTTTCCATTGCTGACTGACGCAGGGATGTGAGGTCATGGAAAAAAGTGGGTCACGGAAAACGATTTACGTGTTACTGTTGAAAAGTCGCCCCAAAAACAAAGGGCAGGTAAAAAAATGGCTTTGAATATGAACGAAAGGTTAACCACAGCCAAACAAACAAGCTTTCAGACTTAACGATTTTCAGACAAAACTAACAAAATGCTGTCTATGCCCAAGCATGCGACCGCATGTTAGGTTTGATGCCCAAATTTCTTTCTGTAGGAAGCTTATTGGGTATGACACCGAAATTAATATCTAGACAGGGAGCACGCTAGGTTTGATGTCCAAAAATGCTGTCTAAATAGGGAGATAACTAGGTAAAATGCCAAAAAATGCAATTTATGTAGGGGACTCACTAGCTTTGATGGCCAAAAATGCTGTCTAGATTGGGGAGCTCACTAGGTTTGATCCCCAGAAATGCTGTCTAGATAGGGAGGATAATTAGGTAAAATGCCCAATAAATGCCATTTATGTAGGGGACTCACAAGCTTTGATGGCCAAAAATGCTGTCTAGATGGGGAGGTCAGGAGGTTTTACCCCTCAAAATGTAACTAGGATTTATGCCCAAATTTCAGTCTACTTATGCAGTTCACTAAGTATCTTGTCTAGATGGGAAGCTTACCGAGTTTAATGCCAGAAATGTTATCTAGCTAGGCAGCTCACTAGGTTGGAGGTCTAAAAATAGTGTCTAGGTAGGGAGTTGACAAAGTATGCCGGCAAAAAAGCCGCCTCGATCGGCTTTCTTGTTTAATGCTTGTAAACTGTCTACGAAGGAAAATGTTCGATGCTCAGAATGTCATCAAGGTAGGTAGCTCACTAGGCTTGATGCTCACCGCAGTCAAGGAAGACAATTCAAACCAAACATGCTCCCAGACAAAACAATATATCCAGACAACACAACAAATTAACAAACAATCATAATCTTGACATGATGGTGACTGACTGTGACAACAAGTACCGCCATTTTCGTGTGTAAAACAAGGAATAAAAGTCAAACTGACAGGTGCACAAAGCCAGTCAAGTTAAAGTAAAACTCCCCATTCACCAAGCGGCTCCTTTCAGTGAAAGAGAAAATCTGCAAAAATTCCAGCTAAACGCCGCATTACATGTGTCTCATTTGCATAACAAAAGACCAGGGGGGGGGGAGGACTGGCACTGCTGGCTAATTGTAGCCCAAGATGCCGTTAGCCTGCGGAGGAAATGTGACAGCCGCGTTTATTCTACTTTCCCCCTGATGGTGTCTGCAAGAACGGTGGGAATAGCCTCAGGATAAGGGTCGGGATTTGCAGACACCTTCTAATAAGCATGTTGGGGGCAGGGGCAGTTAGCGTTGTACTTCTGGGCTATCTTGACCAACAAAAAAAAAAAACGTTACCTATGCATAACAACAAGAATAAATTAAAAAGATATGGATTACTGAAGCAGCGGAGACAGCGCGAGGTAGCACAGTAGTAATTTGTATCGGATATTATCTCATTAGGGAGAAATGTCCAGCTCCACACTGATTACCGAAAGATAGAACAGGTCAATAACTCTGTAGCACCCCAAAATACCACAGCGCCATAATTCACCAAACTAGCCATTATTCTCATTAATACATAGGAAGAGAGAAGGTCTGCTGTCCACTGGCTTTTCCAGCCATGTAAGAACAGAATGAGAAAACGTGTTGACATTTAAAGGTGACCCGTCACAACGGTCATTTCTCTGGTCTAGTTGACACCTCGGAGACCTGGATGCTTCAGAGAAAAATGAGTCGTCGAGAGTTTTGTGGAAACCTGGATGCAAGACCCTCTCAAGGCGATAAGAAATCTTACCCGAAGAACATAAAGTGGTCCTGCTCTAGAGTCACAGTATTTACTCGGTGAACAGGTAAAAACTAATATTTTGGCAAAAAAACTTATCAAGTTGATTTTAGCCTATTTCGGGCATCAATCTAACTATATAAAACACTATACTCTCATTAACAAGGTGATTATAGATAGCCTATTTTGGGCATTCATTCAATTTTAAATCATTGTACTCTCAATAACAAAGTCTGGCTCTTCATTTCACACTACTTTTTGGGTGAACAAGGCGCACATGGTGAAAAGGTAACATTCAAAACAATAACTGGCATTTGCTAATAACCTGGTTAGTATGGCCTATTCTGGAACAATTCAACTGTATATAACAGCATATTCACTCCACACACACACACACAAAAAACTGGCAGAAAGATTCAAAGTACTTTTTGAGTGAACAAGATGCAAAAGTATAATAGATACAATTCTGTTTATTATTATTATCTGTATATTTTTTTATTCTTTTGGACCCAAATTAATTGTATATCACTGTACTCTCATTAAAGTCTGGCTCTACATCCACACTACTTTTTGGGTGAACAGGGCACACAGGGTGAAAAGGTAGCATTCAA
The DNA here is from genome assembly GCA_031834385.1 of Semotilus atromaculatus. NCBI lineage: Eukaryota > Metazoa > Chordata > Actinopteri > Cypriniformes > Leuciscidae > Semotilus > Semotilus atromaculatus. The sequence goes on along the minus strand of JAULUF010000013.1, from coordinate 11,011,088 downwards.
AACTATAACTAATATTTTGCTAAAAACTTATCAAAGGGATTGTGGCGTCTTTTGGACACCGATTCAACTACATATCACTGTACGTAAACAGTAAAGATACAGTGGATATTCCTCAGCACAAATGGCCGGCTTTAAAGCCACAGAAATTAATGGGTGAACAGGGCACATATGGTGAACAGGTAATGTTCACAATGACAGAAAAATTTAACAATTGATATTGAGCTCCTTTGGACACCAGTTCAACTGCATTTCGCGGCACTAGTTTAATTTCTTAACCCAAATGGCAGTCCACCTAGCACCTAGGTAAAAAGTCATTAAATAAAAGTCATCTCATTGTCTATAATGAATGCGGTGCTGCAGAATGAAGTGATGCTCAGGTGAAAGGGGGGTGAGGGGCGCAGGTGAGAATTCTCCTGTGGTGATGCAGATGAGCTTGTACGAACAGGAGCTCGTGGATCATTCCTTACCGCAGCGCCTCTCGCGCACGAACATTAATATTCGGCGTGACAGAAACAGGCCGGCGGCACAGGAAACCAGGACGCCTAACAATACACCGCATGAGTGTTTAAAAATATATATAAATAAAATAACAGCTGAACAATTGCAAGGTCAAAAAGAACCCCAGCGCAAGACTCTGCATCATGTCAGCGCTTTATAAGAAAAATTAAGTTCATGTACCAGATACAGGTTATATTGTTTGGCTGCTGGAATATGGTCAAAGATCTGGATTTGAAATGCAAAATGCTGCAGATTATAATATCTGTGATACCATCTGAATTAGGACTGCACGATAAATTGTTTTAGCATCGATATTTCGATGTGCACATCCGCGATATGTCACATCACAGGATGTGCGATGTCAAGACGATCATAGTTGATCTGTGAGATGTACGGACCAGGCACCACTGTTCAAAACGCACATCATTTTCGAAAGTTTAACCATCATAGAGTGAAATATTATTTGCACTGGTTTTAGGTTCTGTCAGTTTAAACATTTAAGTGATTTTAAATTGAGCGCGAGAAAGAGAATTCATTTTGTAACATTACGTGAACACCGAATTACGTTCTCTTCCAACTCTAGTTGAGCGTGAATGGACACATACATGCAAAGTTAAAATACCAGTCTCTATGTGTATCCTCGTAAACACAGATGCTTATGGCTTATGAGAACATACACAATTGAGAAAGAAAACGGTTGAGTATAATTATATTGGATCTGTGCATTTGGTCTTAAAGGGACAGCAGCCTAATAAACCTTCTGATGTCTGTCATTTTAATGTTAATCAAACAACAAAATACGACGAGAAAATCACTTTTGTAGCTTTGACAAAGATTAATTAAATTAAATTTATAAAGTCGAGTACAGTGTTATTTTACATTTGATTATTCAATTTCTGTACCTGAATACTATTTTTAGACTTACCTGAAAAACCTAAAGCACTGTTTATTTCATTTGTACCTTTGCACTATTGTATTCATCTTATGTAATTTGTTTATTTTCTATGCAGACTCACTCCCCTATAAAAATCACCCGAATCATCAATTCATTCTTTCCAAATAGAGCTATTCAAGGCATCTGGTGAACTTTTTTCAGTTCACAATATACTGTAATTGAAAAAGAAAATAGTGCAAAGTTTTTCCAATATCTTGCAGCCCTAATCAGAATCTGCAAAGATCAAAAAGCATCTGGTGACTAACCAAACTTACATTTATTTCAAGCCAAAGATTTAAGATAAAAAAGCTAAAAAAAAAAAACTAAATTAGGTAAAAACAGAGAGAAAGCAGCCCAAAACTAGACACATTTCCCTAAAAAAATATTTACAATTATTCAATATAATTTTGTACTGAAAAATGAAATAAAAAAGCAGATAAGCAGCTACTGTAGCTAGGGTTGATGTGCAAAAATGTAGCCTAGGAAAGCAGCTCACTACTTATGACACCAAATAAAAGCTGTCTAGATAGGGAGCTCACTAGATTTGATGCCAAATTTGACAAAGTAGGCCGTTTACTAAGTGACACCCCCCCCCCCCATTTAATTATTAAATAAAATTAATAATTTAATATTGAAATTAGGTATCAAAACATTTCAAATAGAAATGTACTATAGCAGTGTATAGTAGCTATACTGTGCATAGTATGCAAATTTTTTTTATGCATTAAATACCAGGATCATCTACTACATTTGCCTAAAAACATGAAATACACAACTAAGCACACTGTTCGGGATACTGTATCCCACAATGCAACAACATGCTCGAATTTCCTTTTCCAGCATGATGAGTGCACTACAAAAAAAAGCAATCTTTGGAAAAATATGTGAGAAAACTGCAGGGGGGAAACCTGTGCAGAAGAAAAAGATTAATAATTGCTATGTTTGAAATCTGAACAGACAAAAAAAAAATAATAATTACCAGAGTATAAAATCAGTGTAAATGAACAGGTTAGAAAATGTGAATAGTAAAAAAAAATAACGTAATAATTTAACAAATTATTAATTACATAAAAATTATTAATTACGTAAAAAATAACAAAAACACTTATTGTCTTGACATCTCCTCCTGGTGGTTTAATCACCTGCAAAGGCCCTTATGAATGAAGCCTGGAGCTTCATAAACCTACAAAGATCAACCCTAAAGCTACAAAAACATATCAGCACTACTTTATTATGAAACAATAATAAATAAAGCATTTCAAAGCATGAACATATCTGTGATTTATAACCTAGCATGTTTATTTACTCTTCATGTGCCTGATCTCTCCTTGGCCCTTTATATACAAGATCATTTATCACATTTACTTCAAAATATATGAGGAGCAAAACACACAGGCTGTTTATAAAACACTCTTTAACACGAAAACGAAACATTGTCAGTCATCTGAGGCGGATATTTGCTTTGAAATCATTAAAATGAGACTAAAACACTGTGGTGTGTTAGCACACATGGTAAAGCTAACTTAAATGAGTTTAAACACACATACAGCTTTTCCAGATCATTCACATTCACAGGAATAACACCGAAAATCGTGATATTAAAGGGTTAAGGATGGTAATATGTTTGAGGCTTACCTGTAAGATAGATAGAGGAATAAATATTTGAAGGAATGAAGAGAAATAATGAGTCTAATGGCTGCTAAAGGCTGAAGTCAAAGCTGTCGGTCTGTCAGCGGCATTGAAGACACAAAATTCAAACACCTGGAAGGGAAAATACAATTTTAATTGCTGTAGTAGCATTAATATACCGAAAGAGGGCGCAGAGTGGCTCAAGAATTCAACTGAATGAGAAATAAATCTATATTTTTTTAACCTAAATTATATTAAAAAAAATTTTTTAAACGCAATATGTTTATAGCCACTTTAAGTTGAGATGTGGTAAAGGTTTGCAAGAATTCAAAGATTGATAAAAATATTGTACAAAAAAAAACAACAACTAAATAATTAGTCTAATTATTATAGAAAAACAATTTAAGGTAGAATATTCTCATGCAGTGTATTTATTTAATTAATAAGTAAAAAATATTAAATCTTTAAAGCAACGTATGAGCTTAAATTTAATTGAACTTCACATTAATTAAAAAACAAAAAAGAATAAAACATGATAACAAAATAAAATAACATGCAAGTAATAATGAAAGTAAATAAGTTACTAAAACAAGTTTATTATATATACATTGAACACTTTAATATTATAATTTAAGCAAATACATTTTGAATGTTATTATTTAAATCTGAAATCTTTCTTTTTATTTTTCCTATTTTTATTATAAACACTTAAAATAATGTAGTATTAATTGTTTAATTTAATTAGGCGAATAAGATTTCAATATGTCATCATTCATAAACTAAATATTAATAATAGCAAATATATTATTTTTCTTATTTAATTTATTGAAAGTGTAAACTTTTCCTTTTGAATCTTAATGTCACGTGGCACGAGATTAACCAATCGTTGATCAGTACTTACGTCCCGGAAGTACTGCTTTGTTTCTACTGTTCTCCGCTCTAGGTTTTGTTTCCATTTCTAAGATTCACAGAAGGGTGAAAGAAACTCAGTGAGTGACATTTACTCTTAAAACTTACTATATTTGATTAAAAATGCACTTCTGACTGTTTAAAAAAAATAGTAGAACATCGAGGCACCTTAACTTCTTAAATAAACACATTTTAAGTTGCCAGACACACTCAATAAAGTGTTAGGTGGCAGTAAAATGTCTTGTATGCAAAATATTTTAAGTAACAAAACAAAAAATAATATTATTTTGACTACAAATACATATACTTTAATTTCCAGCAAATTGCCACTCGTCGCGCGGATATGACGCACAGCGTGTTTTGTGACGCAACTCACTGTATTGCCGCGAAATGTCAAATCATGGCAGTGGGAATTCCGAAATGATCGTCTCATGGTGAGTGTGAAAAAGTAATGCTGCAGTATTATATTATGGTGTATTTGTTTTGTTTTCTTAATGTGTGTAATTTAGTAAACTACAAACCACAATGCATCTCATTTAATTGTATGAATCTGACTGCATGTATTTGTAATATACAGAGAATGAAAACAATGAGAAGTCAAGTCAAAAGAGGTCCAGAGGGGGTTTCCCTACATGGCAAGGATGCACTTAAACTCCTTCCACAGAAACTGCAGGAAAAGCTGATGCCCTTCCAGAGAGAGGGTGTCTGTTTTGCCCTATCAATGAATGGACGGTCAGTTAACTTGTTATGTGAATCTATGCCTTTTTGTGTGTGTGTGTGTGTGTGTGCTCATAACCATTTTTTTCATCTTGATGTCATATTCTGTTCTTTTCTTTATTCCAAAGTGTATCAATATACAACAAATCAGGCAAAACAAGATATAAACTTGCACGTTAGAAATGAGTGGCACTTATATAACATAAATGTACATCTTTCGATACAAATAAAGCATGTACATGAGCACTGGCATTCAAAAGTTTGGGGTAATTATGATTTTTCAATGTTTTTGAAAGAATGATCTTCTGCTCACCATGGCTGAATTTATTTAAAAAATGTAAATTTTTTAACTATATTCAAAACAGTTGTTTAAAATTTTAATAATATTACTGCTTTTACTGTGTGTATGATTAAGAAATGCAGCCTTGTTGAGCATATTTAAAAAACGAAATTATTCAAAAATGTTGACCAGTACTGTAAATATTTTCATGCATCAAATAATTAAATTGAAACTAAATAAATAATAATAATTAAAAACAAGTAAAAAAAAATTGCAACTGAGAAAGCTCAATATCCCTTAGTTTTTAAATGGGAGCGTGGCGATAGATAATAGAGCCTTGTCTGCAGATCTTAATCTGGAAGGTGACAGAGGAGTAAGAAGATCTGTTTGGTAAAATGGAGCTTGATCATTAAGAGCTTTAAAAACAACAAGATTTTAAACTGAATTCTAAAATGAATAGGGAGCCAATGAAGGGACGCTAAAATTGGGGTGACATGATCATATTTCTTTGTCCCGGTCAGCAGCCTTCCAGCTGCATTTTGTACCAACTGGAGGCGACCAAGTGATGACTGAGGAAGACCCAGATACAAACAATTCATACGGGTAGCCTCAACGTTTAGGTAGCCTGACATCGTCATACTCAGAGTCTAGTCAGCATGTGAGTCTGATACTGCTCCATTGGGCTGTGATTATGGGGCGTGTTTCAACCGAACCAGGAAAAAAAATACCTCTGCACTCAATTGGATAGACTGAATCCTGTAGGAAGGACGGCAAAAACATCTTTCTGATCGACAAATGCATTGATGGCGGTTCTCTGTTCCTCTTTTAAAATGAATGCGCTGTCTAGGTCTTCTATAACAGACGCGATGGCTGAATCTACACATCTAAATTCTCAATTCAACCCAACTCATCACGAATTCAACCCAAGCACTCTTTGGTGACGTGGAGGATTACGTTACTGTTGATCATCTGTCCATCATCGTATAAAGCCCGCCCTGACAATTTGATTGGTCCGAACAGATCTGGTTCGGGCATACTTGCTTTCACAACGTATCAAGTCCAGACCGAACTTCCCATCCTCAAATGTTGTGGGCGGGGCTACGTTCGGCTGGTTGATCCCGGTCAGCAGTGGTGAGAATAACAGTGTCCCAGGAGGGACAAACCACTAACTGGCGACAGGGTGTTGGATACCCAAGGCTCATTGGTCTGAGCCAACAGAAGGCCTACTGTGGAATAAGCCACACAAAATGTTAATGATGGTTGGGGAATGTGTCGAAAGCGGCTACAATGGGCAAGTGAGCATTGGGACTGGACATGTGTAAGAAGGCTGCCTGATCCGTTGAGTCCTGTTTTTTTTTTCACGTGGACGGCCATGTACATGTGCGCCTTTTACCTGGGGAAGTGCTGGCACCAGAATGCACTGTGGAAGGGAGTGTGATGCTCTGGGCAACCCTGGGTCAGGCCATTCATGTGGACGTAAATTTGACACGTGCCACTTACTTAAAGTTGTTGCAGACCTGGTACACCCCTTCATGACAATGATGTTCCCTGATGGAAGCAGCCTCTTTCAACAGGATAATGCACCTTTCCACACTGCACACATTGGGTGCTTCTCATGTCTTATTTGTGCATCCTTGTTTCCTTTCCTCGGTTCCTTTCCCCGTGTCTAAGCTACACCCCCTTAGGATGTGAGGGAAGGATAAACCTGTGTGTCCTCGCTCATGACTCCACATGAAGCTTCCTCGCTCCTCATTCCTCGCGGTGCAATTAGAGAATTGGGATGTCCTTCAAGATGGCTGAGTTCAATCGGTTTCCGGGTCACAGGCTTGAGGAAACAAGGAAGCATCAATTTTAAGTATTGAGAAGAATGGTTTCGAGAACTTGATGAAGAGTTCAAGATGTTGCCCTGGCCACCAAATTCCCAAGATCTCAATCCAATTGAGCATCTATGGGATGTTCTGGACCAACAAATTTGGTCCACTTTGTAACCTACAGGACTTGAAGGATCTGCTGCTAATGTCTTGGTGCCAGAAACCACAGGACAACTTTAGGGCTCTTGTAGAGTCCATGCCTCGGTGGGTCGGCGCTGTTTTGGCAGCACGCAGAGGACCAACAGCTTATTAGGCAGATGGTCATAATGTTTTGGCTCATCAGTGTATGTATACTTCTTGTACCCCTGTGTTTCTTATAAACTTGGTATTGTTTCATCTGGTATCTAGAAACGGAACAGCTCTCTTTATATTGCACTCTATGTCCGTCTGTCATTCTATCTCTTAACCGGTGCCTGATTTAAGCAGGTGAGAATCTAATTTACTCCAGTTCTGTCAGTCAATGTTCTGGGTCAGACAGGGTCAGTTAGTCGACGCTGCCGAGGGGTCCCGGATCGATGGCAGGACACACAGAGTTCTGTTTGGTGCAGACAGGGTCAGTCTCTTAATTAGGCAGACATTCAGCGGGACGGATCTCAAAGGAGTCACAGTGGCTGATGGGATGGATGTAGTTACAGATTTTTTTTTTCTTCAATTTGTTCAATAGCTTTATTTAAGGGAGAGAACAAAACATAGCCAATTACTGACCGGGTTATAATAATTAACTAAACCCATAGAAAAATATGTTTTTGCTATTTCAAAATAAAGTAAACATTTACTGTTAGAAAAAACAAATAGAGCTGACAAAAACACACAAACAAAAAGTTTACAAAATAACAAAAGTTGTAACAAAAATTACATCGATAACAGAAAATATAAAAATAACTAATTCATAACTAATAACTGATAAGCATTATATTGTTTTTTTTGTACATTTATATGCACTTGTCGATAACCAAACTTTTAGTTTTTGTTTTGTATTTTTACAATTTATATGTTTTTTTACATCACAAACAGGCAGCTGTTCTTTAAACTTCCATAAATAATCATATTTTATTGAACGCATGTCATGTATGCTGTGAAGAGAGTAGAGGCAGGATCTAATCACTGCAGTCACATTTATTAATAATTCTGACAAAACAGAAATACGCAAGAACACAGGAGAATACAAGAACGCTGGAGTTTAACAATCAGCTAAAACATCAATGTAAACAAAGACAAGAACGGTCCAAGATCAATTGAAACTGAGGGCTAAATATACAGAGAAACAAAAGGCTAAGCAAGGAACAGGTGAAACAAATCAATCATTCAATGAGTTGCCATGACAGCAAATGAGAACTTTCTAGAAACCAAGGAAACAGGACAACAAAGAGTTAAAAACTAAAAGTCGTGAGTTGCGTCCTAAATGACACACTATACAGTACACACTATGCACGTACTCTATGTACTTTTGCACTATGTTCTCATCTGTGTAGTGTGTGAATTTTATAAGGTTATTTTTTCATTCAACATTGGAATCTGATAGCCCCTCCCACCCGCTGTGTAAATTAAATTTACGTTCGAGTGTATGAATTGTCCAACATTCCACCCCTTTTTTCTGTTCATTTAGTGCATATCATTTTGCACTTTTTCATTTTGGAATTTTCAGTGTGAACCCACTACTCGCACTATCTATACATAAAAATGTCATAGAATAGTGCATAAGTACACGAATTGGGACGTACCTCAGGAAAATGAAACGGAAACCAAAATGAATGTTGCAACATATTATTAAACAAATGAATAAATATAAATTTTTATAACATTTATTTTTATTCTTACATCCCTTTAAAAAAAAAATATATATTAACTGATGACTATTATATTTATGAGCAAAGCTGATAAGAATTATATTGTGCCATTTAAAAAAACAAACAATTTTTTGTGTATTTTTACATCCACAAATAGGCAGATGTTTTGTTTTCTTTTAGCTCCCATAAATAATGCATCTTTTATTGTATTATTGAACAAACAGCTCTAGAAAACACTCAAACACAATTTCCCAGTTTCCACACTGATGGATTTGGCGTAATGTGTTTGTTGCTGATCCTTAAGTTAAGAAAACCCTTAATAATTGTAAGGGTATTATTCTAAGGGCTTTCATCCTTTAAGGGGTCTGGTGCATCTGGCTGCAGAATAAACGAGCTTTTATTGACTGTAATCAAGTCTGACTGTATTCAGTGGGCCGACACTAATTTCCTCTTTAACTAGACAGGTACGCTTTCGCACAGTGCCAGCTGCTGATAGATAACTCTCTTCAATAAACAAATATCATTTTCTTCACTTTAATTCTCTTTGTTTAATATTAGATGGTTTGATGATCTGAAAACGGTGTGTGAGTACCATATCCCAGGATGCAACTCGCTCAACTTGACCTTCCATTTTTTTACATACAAAAAATACAAAATTAAACCAATTAAAAAAATCCGGATGAAGTTATGTGACTACAATGCAGTAAAAATAGTGTGTAATGTAGGCGTTTCAAACAATAGAAAAGATTTAACAATATTGCTTTTTTGTGATTGATATGTTCTTATTTGTGCACTTTGGCAATAACAAAATGGTTAGAAATACAACAAATACAAACACATGCTATTGTTTGTGCTATTATATTTATGCAAAGTTGTTCTGCAATCTAATATTGGATAAAATTGATTATCGCTGTGTTGTATGACTGCGGAAGTCCAGTTTAATTTGAATTCTTTCGCATTTTTAATGCAATTTTGTACAAAATGTCTTTGAAAATCAAGAAGTCAAAGAGGTCTATGGAAAGTAAAGTGTATTAATGTTTAAGTCTCTCACCAAGGCTGCATTTATTTGATCGGAAATACAGTAAAACAGTAATATTTTTACAGTAATATCATTGTTTTCAATTTTAAAATGTGATTTATTCCTGTGATCTAAGCTGAATTTTCAGCATCATTACTCCAGTCTTCAATGTCACATGATCCTTCAGAAATCATTCTAATATAATGATTTGATGCTCACTTTTCTTAGTTGTGCTGTTTAATCTATTTGTGGAAATATTTTGATAAATAGAAAGTTCAAAAGTATGAATAAACAATAAATCAAACATTCATTTCTTTCCATAAAATAATATCTTGCTGACCCCAAACTTTTGAACGGTAGTGTATATCATTATAAAATGTAACTTTCCTCTCAATGCACTTTTAGTTAAGATTCAATAGGATTCAAAAGATTTAATATTCAATCATTTGGATGCAGTGTCTCTGTTCAGTGTCCTGTGTTCTCTCTTGGATCTAGACATTATTGATAACAGAAGCCATGAAGCCAACATCAGTCACCTCTATGAAGCTATCACTTTATCCGAACCGGCGTGTGGATCGTCCTTTGTTTTTTGTTCTTGAATTTAATTTAGCGATTAATTTCCCCTTGTGTAGCGCTTTGATCCCGCTAATCAGTTAGTATGCGGATTATGGCCCCAGATAATTGCTCTCTAATTAAATATGTAATCTCCACTCCAGCCAATAACCCCAGAAATCCTCAACTGTAATTACTTTATCCGTACAGAGACTCTCCACCTACAGTCTAATGAATCAGGACAGGCGTCCACACGGCTGTGTGTCATCTCCGAAGACTAGCCACTTTTCATTTAATGTTTTTTTTGCCGTGGGAAATGAAGGTGGTTAGTTACTGTTTACTTTTCATATTAGACTTGACAGACTTAAGCGAAAATCTCATTAACGTGGATAATTTGAGAGCAGCGCCGATGCTGAAACGGTAAATTGATATTTGCTCCAAGGGTTCATTTAACGTTGACTTAACGTTGGCACATTCTTTTTGAGCATTTTTATTTATTAGTTTCTCATTAATGTCGAAGTTTAATGCCAGATCATACCTCGTTATCTTCTTCCCCACCAATTATTGGAATGTCCTATTTTAATTCAGAATTTCGGAAGTTAAATTGGTTGCAAATTGTTTTGCATACAAACGGTGTCTAAACAAACCTAAACAAACAAATTCCGAATGAAATGTGTCACTTTTAACTGTCTTGTCTTGAAGTATTAGAACTAGCCTACGTAAATTTAATAGATTACGATAAAAACCTAAAGTAACCAGCAGTGTTGGTAAGTTACTCTAAGAAAGTAATGAATTGCTTGGAATTCATTAACAACTTCAACAAAGTAATTTGATGTATGATAAAGTCCTTCTGACGCGAAGCAATGCGTTTTTGTAAGAAAAATATCCGTATTTATCACTTCATAACCTATAATCACTGGCTTCCGGAACGGTCGTACGTGAGTAGTTGCGTGGGGTCAGAGGTCACTCTTCCGCCGGAACTAGACTTCTTTTTGAGCATTTTACTTATTAGTTTAATATCAGATCATTTGAATGAAATCAGAAATTTGGAAGTGAAATTGATTGCAAATTGGTTCGTGTGCAAACTGTTTAAAAACGAGCTGTTGTTTTCAGTGTCAGGTTGTTAATCAGAATGAGATATTGCTGTTATACAGATGCCTCGTCGTCACAAGTGATCTTGACCCATTGAGCTGTGGTGCTCAAACCTGTGGTGCAGGTTCAATTCTGCAACAAAACGGACCGTTTTAAATTAAAGTATTAGTTTTTTTCCCCCCCCTGCTAATGTTAAAGTTAAATCAGATCATATTGTTATCCTCCTCCACACACGATTATTGGAATATCCATATTTCATTCAGAAATTCGGAAGTAAAATCAGTTGTTTTCAGTGTCAGGTTGTTAATTCAGACATGAGACGTGTCACTTTGATTAGGAAGGTATTTAAATAAAACCTTTGATTGTCTTCAGTCGCGAGACTACAGATGTGTTGTACTTGGTGGCCTACAGTTGTGGCCACTGAGAACTGAGGCAGGAAGTATTTAGTGGTGTGTGTGTTTGTTTACGTGTTTGGAGAGTCTGTTTCGTTTAATCGTGTGAATCTTTACCTTGCGGTTGGAGTAGATGTGCCCCTCATGTAATAGAATACAACCACTCTGTGTTTTCTAAACCATTGATTTCCGTTTTTTTCTCGCTTTATCTCCCACCTCTCTCTCTGCAATTCAATAATCCCCCTGAAACAGAATTGCTTCTTTTTTTTGTTACAGCACAGCCAAACCACACACTGAGACACGATACTTGCTCAGATGATGCAGTGTTTTAAGCTGCGCTGTGCTGTTTATAGCTAGATTTCATCAGTGGCTTGTTACCAGTCGAGAAGATAGATATCCGTGGTTGCTTTCATATCTTGAAAGCACAAAAGGTGAACGGCAGCCATTACTTGAAGTATTAGATCTAAGGCTATAGATTATGAAAGATTACTGTGGTAACCACAGTTTACTCTAAAATACCATAGCCGGTTATTGTTACTACTGTAAAATCATAGTGAATTAATTTGGGATCTCATTCAAAGGGCTTTTTGTCTCATTTCTCATTGCTTTTCTAAGCAATTATACTACGTTTTTCGTGTGGTAAAATAGACACAAAAGATCAGAATATTATAGAGACTTAGGAGTGAGCTCTTTTGACAAGCACCTAGCAACCACCCAAAACACCCTAGCAACTATTCAAAAAACCTTTGCGACCGCATAGCAACATGTTAGCATGGTTTTTGCATCTTTTTCTTCAGAAATAAAAAGTTAAAGGGTTGGTTCACCCAAAAATAATCTATAATTTACTCACCCTCTAGCCATCCTAGGTGTATATGACTTTCTCCTTTCAGACAAACACTATCAGAGTTATAATAAAAAATATTCTGACTCTTCCAAGCTTTATAATGGGAGTGAATGGTATCCAAAAGCCCCAAAAAAGCACATCCATCCATCCATCATAAAATCCCAGTGGGTTAATAAAGGCCTTCTGAAGTGAAGAGTTATCCATAGTTATAATTTGTATTATTTCTTTTGTGTAACGGCCGTACGCGAGTCTAGTTCAATATGACGTATTGATGAACATAGTGCAGAGGATAGAGCATCACCGGTCACGAATTAGAAGTCTAAAACGACAATTTTTAAAGAGAAATGTCGGAGGAGCTTGAGTTTGTTTCCCAGCCCTGTTTGTTTGAACCACGAGAGGCTTCTTCTCTCACCTAAGCTTACGCTATGCATAAGTCCTACATCATACGCCGGAACTCGACTCTCTCGTGAACGCGCGGACGAAAGCTAGTAATTCATAAAGTTATCATTTTTGAGGCCTTTATTTACCCCTTGGAGCTGTATAGATTATTCTCATGATGGATGGATGCTCTTTTTTTTATTTGCGCTTCAAAATCTCAGTTACTATTCACTCCCATTATAAAGCTAGAAAGAGTCAAGATATTTAATATAACTCCGATAGTGTTTGGCTGAAAGATGAAAGTCATATACAACTAGAATGGCTTAAGGCGAGGGTGAGTAAACTAACCCTTAAATGTAGTTTTTTTTTTGTTTACAGTGTTGGTTAATGCTAAATTTTACCACAGTTTTACTGCAGTAACATTAAGGTGTTCATAAAAGTAAAAAGAAAGCATTTCTACAGTAGTAGAAGTCATCTAGACTGGTTATACTGGTACAGCATGTGTTGTTGTTTATTTTAAGATTTTTTTTTACCACAGAATAGCTAGCCAATAAGCATGATGCTAATTGTGTTCTCTGTGCGTCAGCTAGAAACTAGAAACCCAACGTTTACCAACGGCGTGCTAACACGCAACACCCACGTTAAAGATGCTAATAGAGCCGTAATGCACCAGCGTATGGACTATGACTAAATGTTAATTCATCATATTGGATGATGAAACGCTATGCGAGGGCGGATTAGCATACGCCGTGCTGACACAATTACTGCGGTTTAATGAGCCCTGAACTCTGAACCACCAATCAAAGCGCTACACAACCAGCCACCATGTGCCACACAGGAGCCAAGCTATATCTGTCTCTGCATCGAGCGCCGTGGCCGAGACGATCAATAGATATTGATCTGAGATGAAGGCTGCAAAGAAGTGATACTGTACGGCCGCTTATAATTGCATCAGAGGTGCAAATGAAGGCATGGAGGAAGATTAAGAGATTATTCAATATTACGCTTGTAATGAAAGTGAAATAACAAAGCGAATTAGTGCAAATTAAGTTGTCTTTACTAGTTCTATCAGTGGCCTTCATGTCAGGGGCAATGGCTCAGGCAACAAAAACAGCAGGTGTGTGTGGACACGTTTTAAAATGCCTTGAGAAGGTATTACGGATGTGCAGACCAATATAATATTTGACTAGTTGGATTTGTGACTTTTCAGTCTATGTTGGTTAGCTTTGATATATTTACATTATTGTGAATTAGGAAACTTCACAAGCTGAAGCAGTAACATTTAAAAACATGCTCGAATTAAGTTCACGGTGTTGTTGACAGGCAAATCAGACGGGGCCCTCCTTCAGGACACAGCGGTGCATCGGTTGCAAGCGCCGTTATTTAAAGAACAGTGATTAATGTGTGAAACGGTACACACACACACACACCTGAGAGCCACTCGAGGCGTGTGAGAGCGCATTACACAGCGCTAGCAAGTGCTCCAACAATTTGAAGGCAAGAAAAAATAAAAGCCCACCGGCAGGACAGAGGCTGTTAATCATCCTTTCACAGTAAGGGAGGAGAAAACAAGATGAAATGGGCATCATAGCTGTCTCTCTCTGTCTCTCAGCTCTTTATCTTTATTTGCTCTTCTGTCGCTCCTAGACATTTCAAGAGGTCACTTTATTCTGTTATCAATACTGATAAAAAATATCATAAGGTTAAATTAGCTTACTTTTATGCCTTATTACCTCTAGTAATAGTATTTGTGCCATTTCAAAATGCAGTGACATTAATACTTTGGTACTTTTATATATAATGCTGTTTTAGTGGGGTTTGAACCTGGAAATAAACCAAAACTTTTAAGAGTTTTACTATTTAAAAACAAAGAAATTCTATAGAGATTCTGGACTATCATTTTTAAAAAAACATACTAATGCTATTGTACTTTTTGTTTACCTTATTTTCATTATATTTAAAATGTATTCTATATGTTTTATATAATATATATATATATATATATATATATATATATATATATATATATATATATATATATATATATATATATATATATATATATATATATATATATTCTTTCATTTATTATTATTTATTCATTTATTTAAAAAAAGGAATTGACACAATATGTGCCATTTTTGTTCATTTTCACATGTATGGGCTGTTGATTTAATGCCCCTAAAATTAAGCATTGTGGAAAAATACCCATCCAGGAGATTTTTATCTCATATTTATCTCATATGATACAGTTAAGCAATATCACACAAGTAATGATGTACTATGATGTCCAAAAAAACTCCACTAATACTTGATACTTTTTGTTTGTATCAATGAATCAATTAAGATGGATTTGTTTCTAAAATTGTTACAATACATTTTGCTGCATTAGACTTCTGTGTTATGTATTGTTTGGAAAATGCACTGTATTTGTACACTATGCAAATATCGCATCAGCATTAGCTAAATGCGCTGCTGTCAAGGGAGCGCGTTTATAATGACCATCCCGTACGTCATCGCCAACCGAGGCGTTGCTGGAATCCGCATTAATAAACCAAAAAGAGTAAATAAACCAAAAAAAAAAACCAAAAAAAGATGCAAAGCTCTTTCATTTTGTAGCCCTGCATGTATCTGCTTCATTTGTTCCCAGTAAATCCTTGAACATTGCCTGACGCATGAGCAATTAAATTTTTTCCCCTGAAAGAATCCACAGAAGATCAGTGTCTCTCGGCATTACTTAAAAAAAGAAGGAAAGAAAGAAAGAAAGTGAGATGAAAAAGAGGAAGCATCTCCCCTCTAATGAGTAGATCTGCTGTTTGAACAATTGATACGGGAGACTCGCGGAGCACTGTGACATTTCAGTTACGGAAATGAGAAAAGTATTGATGCTTTCTTACTGGTATCACCAGGATATAGACAAATGTTGTAGGCTGTTTTACTATATTTATTTGCATCTATCTTCAGGTGGCATTCAAGGAAGTTTTTAGATCTTCGTAGATTTATCATACACTTAACACCAGGCAACAGATGAGAAGTATATACAAGATATTCATAAAACATATGTAATTTTCTTTGGAACAAGTGTACAATGCAGAGATGTTATAATGATCACAAAGCTGCCTCTATAATTTACTCAGATCATTCATTAAATCTAAACAGCAATATATATATATATATGCAGTATATATATATATATATATTCTGCACAAGTCAACAGCCCTTATATATAAAAAAAAATATATATATATATATATATATATATATATATATATGGGCTGTTGATTTAATGCCCCTAAAATTAAGCATTGTGGAAAAATACCCATCCAGGAGATTTTTATCTCATATTTATATCATATGATACAGTTAAGCAATATCACACAAGTAATGAGCGCAATATCACACGAGTGATGTTTCTGTCCCCAATAGCATGAGTGCAAATGTAATATTGATTTTACACAACAGGTCAATAAATAAGAAGTTAGTATTGTTATGTTTTAAACACAATATTTACTGTTTTTGCTAAATTTTGCCAGCAAAATATTACCTTTTAAGCCAGAGCAGAACTGTTGTGTGTCTCCGAGCAACACAATGTTTAATTTCTGAATTAATCCACGTTTTGAGCGAATCAATCGGGTGAACCGATGACTCAAAGGCCCATTCATGAAGAGAGCCATTTAATTCATTCCTGAATGAATCAGCCGTTTGAACGAATTGAATGAATAAATAAATGACTCAATTACTCATTTAGACATTTACCACCTACTGACAGTTATTTAGAGTATCATTTCATAAAAAAAATGATAAAAGTAATTTTTTTTAAAATATTATAGTTTTGTCATTTTTAATCATTTTTATACTTTGTATAAATCTTTTTATACTTAAACTCTTCAATATTTATTCTATATTTTCAAATAATGTAATATTTGAACATTTAATTTCATATTTATTTCAATTGCTCAAAATATCTTAAAGGACAAGTTCGGTATTTTACATTTAAAGCCCTGTTTTAAGATCGTTTCTGATGAAAATAGACCGGTTAAGATTGAAATTTGGACACATGCTGCTGGCCTGAGAATTTTCGGTTTCTGTGGTAGCACCCCCACACACACACCTCCACAATGGTTGCACAGGTCCACTGGAACAATCCTTCATAAAACGCGGGCTTTAAGTGTAAAAATACGAACTTGTCCTTTAAAGTATAATGTTGAGGTAATACAATAAAGTCAGCTGGTTGATTTTGAAAATGGGACTTGAAAATTGAAAAATGGTCAAATATCTGCCAACTTGTAAAGTATAGTAAGTGTTATCGAGCGGGTGTAAAATGGTCACGTTCTTCACATTTTTGTTGACTATTTTTAAATGAAAAAGTAAGGCTACGAAAGTATACTACAATATGAATCTTTTGTTGCTGCTTTGATTAGGAATCAAGTGGCTCGTATCTTCAACGACAACATGCTGAGCTCAGGATGTTGGCTAAATTTCATTTAGAGGAGCAGCTTGATTGATTCAAGGCTTATATTAGTTGTTTATTGGGGTCTTAAATGAATGGCCGTTTTAAATAAACCCCTGTGTGCCGCAATAGGGCTCCACACGGCTCTGCTTTCGGGATTGAGTTTTTCCAAGCTGTCTGGCTGCCAGTGTGAAATTGGTCGTTGAGTTCAGGTGTGCGGGAAATTATATTGAGCAATGTGCACTGGCTAGGAAGCCCAGCTTTCACAATATTGCCTGGATCAATACGTGCCTCTCCGGACATCGGTTTAGGGAAGAAATTAAAAACGTGATACAGAGGGTAATTATTTAGAGAATGACTTGAAGATGTTCTGGAGTCTTGGTAGGTCATCGTCACTGAACTCTGAAAGCGCAAGTTCGATATGCCTTATTAGTTTTCATTTCTGTTTTGCAGGTGCATGATTGCAGATGAGGTAAGAGCAATTTGCTTTTCTCTACTCTGATCCAATTCGTTTTCCCTGAGACTCCTAAGAGCACTCACCATTTTTGCCATCAGATGGGTTTGGGAAAGACGATCCAGGCCATTTCTGTGGCGTATATGTACAAACAGGAATGGCCTCTGCTGATCGTGGTACCTTCATCTCTCAAATACCCTTGGATTGAAGAGCTGGAAAAGTGGCTTCCTGAACTCGACCCCAGAGACATCAACTTGGTGGAAAGCAAGACCGATACAATGTACGACAACTTTAAGTTCAATAGAGTGCATACGTTGGAAAGGAAGTGAATTGACAATCACGTTAATTTTTTTCAATTGAGAAATTCATTCTTGGCGTTGACATCTTAAGTGATTTATATTTAGAACGTAATATAATTTAACGATTAAAATGTGAAAGATTTTTGAAATTATTATTTGTATTTAATAATTCATATATTTAACTATTTGCTAAGCATTCTATTTGAAGTGTTTTATTTTTGTCCAAACATCTGATCATTTTGTTAAAAACAGCAGATTAACATCTAATCTAAATATTAAACGTCACATAAACATCTTAATGTTGTTAAAGTGGAGAAAATTTAATGCCTAGTAAATGTTAGATGCATTCAAACACCCAATGGGCATCTTGGGTAATCGATCGTTTAAGTTTGTTTTGCAGTCCCTGACACAAAAAAAAAGAGGACATCGGTTCGTAATTCATTGGGATCCAGTGGACCGTACTAGAGAACGTCTGCACTGGTGGCCGAGAGATTTTTTGCTCAAAATGAAAGATTGATTCTTTCAGACTGTGTGTGAGTTTAATCATAGTGGCAAAATTGATTCATGAAATTTATGACTGAGCCTGACTTTGAAGAAGCCTCCGGAAAAGTTAGGAAGAAATCTCTTGATTTCTTTTTTTTTCCCCTCCTCTTTCTTTGTGTGACACATTTTTATGAGTAGCTTTTAGAAAGTTATGAATGCCATTCTCGCAGATTTTCAGCCTGTAGAAATACAAAACAGAAGTAAAATCTCCTGTTCAGTGACTACAAAATTATACCACAATACAAATTACACCGCAGACGTATGAAATCAAATCACCTCCCCGGAGAGATATTAAACAAATCCTAACTTCTCTCGCCTTTTACGGCTAGGAATCTTCCATGAAGAATACTTTGGCTCTATCTTAGGATGCAGAGAGAGCTTATGAGAGCTGCCCTTCCACAGAGGATGCTGGGATTGATTGTACAGCCCATGCAGTCAGAGGGTCATGTTGTCTTTTTGCCTGTTATTGACGCTTCTAAAAAGAGGCTCACAAATTGCTCTGTTTACCCTGAGAATTCTGGCCCGAGGTTGAGCCGACCTGTAAAGTCGTTACCTTGGCAACATCTCCCTCCGCGCTTGATGAAGGCCTGTCAGCATGGTGAATGATATTTTAACTCTAATGGCTCATAGTGCACAAACATCATTTCCTCTTAGTGTACGGCTGGCGTCTTTACACAATCTGTAACTGAAAACTGTGAGGCCAAAGATTGTAAAATGCTTTTACGACCTTGTGGCTCCAATAAAAACACTAATAATATAAACTATTATAAATATGTCTACGTGTGCACAGTGTCTGTTGTGACGCATTTGTAAGTTACGACTTACAAGTGTGTTGAGAGCAAATATTGGTTTTGTTTTAGACAAAGAAGTAGTCTGCAGAGGCTATTTATTTACACTAACTCTGTCCAATACACGGGATTGTCACCAGTAGCAATAGTAGGTAAGGCACGTGGCAGAAAGTTTTGAGGCGAATCGACCCGTTTTCGAATTCGCCGAACTTGCTCTACTCCTTTTCCCCATCAAATATCAGATCGGAAAGGCAGTTATTTTCAATAAAAATTAAGAAAATATTCGAAAAGTGAATATATGATCTAATAACGTTTTTTTTGTGGTTAGGTGTAGGGAGGGCTTTATTGCCCCAATAAGGCTGCATCCATTTAATAATTTTAATAAATATAATCATTTACATACTGTTTAATGTACAACAACACTGAGGTGCAAATAGTATCTGCCACTATTTATAAGTATAAATAGCATCTAACTACTATTTACTAAATACTAAATACTGCTATTTTTACCTAGTGTAAATAGCATATATCGCTAATTTCACTTACTGTAAATAGAATCTACTGCTATTTAAAGTGTAAATAGCATCCGTCGCTAAGAAAATATGATATTTTCACTTAGTGCAAATAGCCGCTGCCAAAAAGTAATGCAAAGTGCAACTGACCGGATTCGTTTGTAGTTATTTTCGATTTTTTTTTTTGCCTAAGCTCGTTTGGCCAACTCAACAGTATTTTGAGGCATTTTTACCCGTTCGTTTTTAGAAGCAAGCTACATTTTTGTAAACGTCAACATGGACATGCTGCGTGACATTTTTTGCTTAAATTTGAGCTTACCTTTTCTTTGTCGTATATATTGTGTATAAAAGCTAAAATGTATAGCAAATTTTCGAATAAAATTATTTTTCGTAAAACCTTTCACAAATCCTACACATGTTTACAAAGTTATTAAATATAACAGTAAATAAAATGAAATATTGTTTAGTAAATTGCTCTTAGCTGAAAACTCTAGCTTTATTTTGTGATAATGTGTATGGAAGTCTTTAAAGACAACAGACATACATTCACAACGCAATTTTTGCAATGTGACATTTTCAAAATGGAACCGGGTGGGACTTGTGAATTGTGAAAATTTAACCATGATATTATTGGTTAATATTGCATCCGTCACCATCATCAGAAACTTGTTTTAGAGACCTGCCATTTAGTTTTTTTAGCATTACATGCATTGACGACTCACAGTTATTGAGGAAGTGAATATAAATCTGTTGCACATTTGAATTGTTGTAATTTTTTTTGCAGGAGTATCAGCACTAGCAAAGTGACAATACTGGGATACGGGCTGCTCACGACAGACGCGCGCCCCCTGCTGGAGGCCCTGAACAAGCAACGTTTCGGCGTCATCCTGGTGGATGAATCCCACTACCTGAAATCTCGCAACGCAGCTCGTAGTAAAATACTGGTGCCAATCATTCAGAACGCCAAGCATGCCATCCTTCTAACTGGCACCCCGGCGCTGGGCAGACCAGAGGAGGTACGGTTTCCTCCAAATCTGTTTGTCATTTGCTTTGATTTATTAAGCCATTTGGTAATATGCAGCACGGTTTTGTTTGAGCTAAACCAGGAGGAGATCTTGTCATTAGCTGACACATTTCCCATCCTCCAGTCATCGCTCATGTCCCCCAAAATTGGAAGTACAATAATATCATAAACTAAAAGTTCTGATAAGTTTCCCCCCCCTGAATATTATCACTAAGTTATTAAAATCATTTATTTTACTATTGTACTACTACACACTATAAAATGGTCGTGTTATTACACGAAGTTCCCTGTTCGGCACATTAGTTTACGTTAGAAATAAACATGTAAAGTCGTTCCCATTTCTTTTGTAAAGTGACAGCTTGGAATTTGTCACGCAGTTACTATCTCGCTGGTCTAATGACCCACTCGCAGCGAAATTAAATTAATCAATCAAACAAGAGATCGTTTTCAACGTTTATCCTTTCATACGGCACAGCCCAGTTATTTGGCACCGTGACATCATCCCATTTCATGTGGTTTTGTCCACCTTGTTCTGTTTGCTTCGATATTACGCTGGCGTGGGTGTTTGTTTAACCCAGTGACCTCTACTGAGGGGGAATATAAATACCAAGGGGTGATGTGAGGAAAAAAGAGGGGATTTTAAGTGATTTTAGAGGCACAGCTCTGAATGAGAAGGAAAAGAGAGAGAGAGAGAGAGCTCTCTTTCCGAGGTCTCAAAAGCACAACGCTCATCTCTGCTGTTATTACTCTGTCTAGAGGTGTGCCAGCAATATTTTTAGTTTGCACAAACACCCTCGTCTCACTCTGTTCTTGTCTCTCTTCCTCTCTTTTTAGTTTTTTACTAACCTGTGTAAATCTACCGTAAAACCATTGTTTGGAGAAGAGTGAATTTCTTGGCAAATCATTTCCAAAACCATTCTTACAAGCAGAATGAATGTCTCATCTCAAAATGTTCGCAAACCATTCATATGAGAAAAGCGGATTTGTGCAAAATTTTCGTTAACCATTCTTTCGGCCTGAAGAAATTTCTTTGAAAATTGCTTGGGAAACCATTCTTATGGGCAAAGCGAATTTCTCTGCAAATCATTCGCAAAACCATTCTTACAAAAATGTATTTTTTTGCCCAATGTTCGTAAAACCACTCTTATGTGCAAAATGAATTTCTTAGAAAATGGTCTGCAAAACCATTTTTACAAGCAATGTGAATTTTTGCAAAATGTTCAGGAAACCATTCTTAAGAATGGAACGATTCTTTGTGCCAGTCGTTCACAAAACCATTAAGAATTCTATTCGCAAATCACTAAGAAAAACATTCTTATGGACAATTTTTTTGCGCTACTCGTTAAACCATTATGTACAAATCATTTATAAAAACCATTCTCACGAGTAGAACAAATCCGTGCAAATTAGTCGTAAAAATTTTTTTTGAACAGACTGAATTTCTGTGTGAATAGTTCATAAAACCATTATTTATGTAAAGTGTTTCATTCAGTTCAGTGCAACAGTGGCAAAAATGGTTTTCCGAAATTCTTTCTTCTTGTTTTATGAACGAGGCCCATTGAACAAAGTGTAATTCCACTCTTCACAGCCTCGGTTTTATTCATGCCATTTTATATATTGTGTTTACTCTGAAATGTTTTTTAAAGCTGTACTACCAGTCACCAGTGGCCAGTTAATGACCAATACATTATACAAAGACAATACTAAAGGCTTCATTTTAAGGGACGTTACATTCTGTTTACTTTCCTAGTATATTGTGAGAGCTGCTATTTTCCATCTTGAAAATGTTCACGGGACAAAAATGTAAAGACCTCTCAAGATGACCCTTGTGTGTATATTATGGGAGTCTCATCCTCTATTGCTTCCCTAATTCCCGTGAAACTTGCTGGACTTCTTATGAAAGACGGTGTTTTCTTAATTCATCAAGATAACCGCTGTTTAGTTTATGCTAACCGAGCATAATGGGCACTGTGAGACTTTCTCTTAAAGGAAACACATTTGCAATTTATGAACTTAATACCTGATTTAATCAGATTTAATCAGCAAGAGTATTCATTTGCTCCAGCTATAAACAGAAATCTGCTGACCGATTTTCAATAAACTCATGATTGCAAAGGTCCAAGGTCATAACTATGAAAGTCTCCCTCTTTTTAATGGTGTTTTTTCCCATTTGGTAGTTGCTACTGTAAAGTTAGTTCTGTATATGACATTTAAGATGTCACATTGTTTGATGTTTTGACATCTTACTCTCTCTTTCAGCTTTTCATGCAAATTGATGCTTTGTATCCACGGAGATTTGGAACCTGGAGCGACTATGCCAAAAAATACTGCAACGCACACTACAAGTAAAAACTTTTCTTTTATTCCGCAATATAGAATTCAAATGACAAATTAATAAAAAAAAAAGCATCAATGCCATGCAGTTTAAGTACAATCCAAACAGTAAACATTCCTACATTTATTTAATTTGAAAACTTGCAACTAGTTGTTTGACGCTAAATCTGCATGCCATTTTATTATCATCATTATTATTATTATTATTATAATTTACCATTTATTTCTCAGGCAACTTTTACTGATAATCATAGAATCAAATCGAATTTTTTGAAGTTCTGCCATCCTATGATTTACGTTTGTTCCATCCTATGATTTTTCCATTATGATTCATTTCAATTATATTTGCAGGGCTTAAAGTTCTCAGGCACCATTCCTGATTTCAGGCAAAATTAATTCAATACATTGTGCACATTTCCTCCCGGGCAACTTTTCAGGCCTCAAATGTTTTCTTGCTTTAAGCCCTGTATTTGTATTGATGTTTTTCAATATCTCTTTTTCACTAGTCTTATCACAGTGCATTCTGGGATTGTTTTCTCAAAGTATACATGTGACACTTGAAATTGAGTAAAGAAAATAGGGTTGCACGATAAATCGGCAATTATATCAGCAACGCACAGACCAAACGACTCCATACCGGAGACCAACGCCCAAACTAGCCCACTCCACGAGCAGTCTCCTCTCCATTTCATAATGCATCCAACAAGTGTCAGGTGTGTGTTGGCCACGCCCCCTCCAGACGCCACCTAAAAACATACACACACGCACATATACGCACAGCCTAGGCTGAGACGTCACAGCTGATATATGTTCATTTCTAATGTTATCGTTATCGGCCCAAAAAGAATATTTGGCCGATATATTAAAGCCGATAAATAATGTATTATCCTAAATAATGTAATCCTTCACTTCAGATGTTCACCATGATGGTTTTGAATTGCTTCAAATATGTTGCCCAAGTCTGTCATATAGACAACATAAAATTATAATGAGAATATTGTAATTGTGTGCTTGTGACATTGATTTTGATGGTGAGATTTTTGTTTTTGTAATCGGGCTCTCAAACAGTATACAAAAATGTGAATTTAGATTTATCGGCCAACGTATATCGGTTATCGGCTTTCAAATCAAAAGAATTATCATATCGGACAAAATGTTCATATCGGTGCATCCCTAAAAGACAATGTAAGTACCTTTTTAAATAGATTTTACACTTGTAACACAACTCTATGATGCTTTGAAATGTAGACAGCTGCCTAGGTTTTGATGCAGAGCTAATTTGTTTATGTGTGTGTAGTTGCAACATTTATGTGAAGCCACAATATGAGTTGTCATGAAGATGAGAGGTGTTCAGAACATCTGAGAGGAGTTTTGTTCCCCTGTTCTTCTTATCAAATCTACAGTGGAGAAATGAAACGACAGCGATTCACACAAGGGTCTCCGAGTACAAATTAATCTACCGAGGAAAAAGCTCTGCCACTCGAAAGCGTGCCCACAAGTTCCTGTCAATCATTCGTATATGCAGCAGTAAATATAAAATATTCATAATTAAATCGCTCGTACACACACACACATTTAGGACCGAAAAGGTCTCATTACAATGATAATGCCTGAGGATTGTGGTGAAATGAGGTGGATATATACAGCAGAAGTGTGTAGAATGAATAAGTAAAATGCCTGTTTTTTTTTTTGTGCAGGTTTTTCGGGGCCAGGCGGCAGTGGGACTGTCGCGGCGCTTCTCATTTGGACGAGTTACACCAACGTCTGAGTGAGATTATGATTCGTAGACTCAAGAATCAGGTGCTGACTCAACTGCCACCCAAAATACGCCAGCGAATTCCCTTCGACCTGCCTAAAGATGCCGCCAAGGTGCGTAGTGAACGTTTCAAAAGTTTCTCAAGTTCCCAAGGCTTCACAGTTCAGAATATAAAAGGTTATAGTCAGTACCATGCTAATACGTAGGTTTTTTTTTTTTGGTTTGTTTTTATATTTCATGGTTATCTTGGAAGTCAGTGGCATGGTATTTATCAAAGTAACCTATATTACATTTGTTATTACATTTATTAAACTAACACAGTTGATTACCCCAATAATAATAATCATTTTATCATTTAATTGATGTTTTTACTAGTAGTTGTAATAATAACAACCTAAATCTAAGAAAAAAAAAATTATTCTGAATTGATTTGATTTTAAATGTAATTTCTGAATATTTTTTTTTATAGTTAGTTTTCTTCAATACTACCTTGAATCTAAAAATAGTTTGAAGTATAAACTTGCATAAAACAAAATGTATGGAACATTAATGTTTACAAAAACATTATTAATAATTTGATTAAACATTTTATATAATTTCACTTTTTAATATTATAATTTTTTTAATATAATTTCTGTAGTTTTTTTATGTATGCATTTATTTGACTAGAAATTATATATATATATATATATATATATATATATATATATATATATATTAGTTTTTTTTAATTTATGAAATTTTTTTATACATCAATTTTTATTAGTAATTACATTAATAATACTTTAAATCTAAAAATAGTGAAAAGGAAACATTTGGATAAAAGAAAATAACATTTACATTCGAATCGTTTTTTATGTATACATTAATTTTACTAGTAATTCAATTAATACCTTAAATCTAAAAATTGCTCGAAAGACGCTTGAATATAACAAAAAAGAAAAACAACAAAGGTTACATTAAAAAACAACAGGCGAAAAGAACAAACAAATACAATTAGCAGTTTCTTATGTTAGAAATGGCATTG